>CM053787.1:393558037-394275537 GCA_028749045.1 Cupressus sempervirens
ACACATAAACAATTCTTGTACCTAATAAGAATAATCATTCAAATACCTTGGTGACAAAAAAATCATTCTTTCATTCAATTGAAACACTATGCATCATACCAAGTATGCTAGAATCTGTGTCAACATATTGTAATAACAATTCATCTTCTCTTGCCATAGATTGAGAAATGATCATAGGTGACATATTGATTTATGTAATAGTTTGAGTAAGAATGTATAATTCAATTGAGGATAAGTAATGATCAAAGAAAGTATAATGCAAGATCAAGAACTTTCCTAAATAGTATTTTTTTAAATTGTAAACTAAACCCGATTAGGATTGGGACTCTTGGAGGAGTATTATTTAGGAAATATTGTGTCTCTTTGTGGAAGGACATGTCATGAGCGGATTTGTCTCCATGTTTAGGAGACATGTCATATCATGCCATGCCCATTAATTTTTACCCACCAATATTCCAAAGAGAAGCATCAAAAGTCATATACAATTTCTCATTTATAGATCAATTATTACAAGTTTTAAGATAAAATCAAATATTTAGATTTAAATATATATTCCATTGCCATTGAAATTTAAATTCTTTCAAGAGCCCATTTGATTATAACCTACAAAATTGAATAAGAAGTTAGTATAGTACTATTTGTGAATTGCTGTCATATATGAGTCTGATAAGAAAGTTAATTACATTCACATAAAAAGATTGCCAAAGTGTCAACTCCCTAATTGGAAATGTAGGACCCACACAAGATGGAGAAAATTTGATGATGAGAAGGACCTTATTTGAAGGTACCTCAAAAACAAGAATCCTTTCAAAGGAAGACTCTATTTTAAACCACCTGCAAGGCCTATGGTAATTTATGTAAGGTTATAGTAAATTCTGGTTTAATTGAGAATGTGGTTATAGTAGAAATGGTAGAAAATTTGAAGGTAAAGAGATTTCCACGTCCTAATTCACATAAAGTTTCTTGGTTGAATAAAGGGAAAAATAATTTTTTTGATGAAAAAATGTGGGTAGAATTTGAAATAGAAGAATACAAAGGCAAACAATTTTCTATGATGTAATCCCCATGGATGCATGCCATTTTTTTGGAGTGTCCTTGTAAATATGGTGTGAAATCCCAACATAATTGGAAGCATAATTCCTTTCTTATAGCCAAGAATGGTAGAAAGCTCAAAATGGATCCATCACAAGAAGGAGGATCAAGGAAGTGTTTAGACTAAGGTATCATGCTTGAGAATGTCAAGGAGTTTCTAAACACCATAAAAGAGAAGGATAACTAGTGGTACATGCTTTGATTTTAAAACCAAAGGGTGGTTCTAAATTGCAAGACAATAAGGACAAAAAGACTCACAAGTACAAGAGTTTTTGAAAAGATATAAGCATATAATGATAGAGGAAATGCCCAATACCCTACCTCTAATCAGAGATATCAGTCATCAAATTGATTTCATACCTAGTATAATGTTGCCAAACAAATTGGCCTACAAGATGACACCAACACAAAATATAGATATAGCCAAATAGGTACATGAAATTTTAGACAAAGGGTTAATAAGAATGAGCGTAATCCCTTATGCAATATTAATTGTACTTACCCCAAAAAAGATAGTAAATGGAGGTTGTGCATTGACTCAAGAGCCATCAACAAAATTACCATTGGGTATTGGTGTCTTATGCTTAGAATTGAAGATCTCATGGATTACTTAAGGGGCACATGTTATTATTCAAAGCTTGACCTAGAATTTGGTTACCATCATATTAATCTTAGGTGAGGTGATGAGTGGAAAACAACTTCTAAGACCAATGAGGGTCTTTATGAATAGATGGTCATGTCATTTGGTCTAAGAACTACACCTAGTACCTTTATGTGTTTGATGAATAAGATATTGGTTAAGTATATTAGTAAATTTGTTGTGGTTTACCTTGATGACATCCTTTTTTTAGTGGGATAAAGGAGGAGCATTTGGACTAGGTCTTGAGGAGGCTTCATGAAGAAAAGTTGATGATCAATATAGACATATGTGAGTTTGTGGAAGAAGGATTGGTGTATCTTGGTTTTGTCATCTCCAAAAGCAACTAAAAAATGGACCCATCCAAAGTAGAGGTTATTCTTAGTTGGTCTACACTTAGAATAATGGGAGATGTAAGAAGTGTTGGAAATTTGGCTAGGTTAGTAAGTATGTGTTTTTGATTTATGGCAACATATACTCAATATAAAATGAGAGAAGTATGGAGTTATAGTTTTGGCAGTTAGACTTAGAAAATTGTCTAATCATCAAAGAGGTTATTTGGTAGTATAGATGGAGATTTTCTTGGTAGAGTTCACAAAGGTAATATTGGAACGTGCTGTCTTAACTACAACAAGTACCATATGCTAGGATACCACAGTTATGTGCACAAGGCAGTACAAATAGTACAAACAGAGTTATTGTAGTTTTTCTAGTTGTAGTAATGAGATGAATAAATAGGATAAAGATAAGAAATCAAGTATTTTATTTTAAGGAACTATTATTTTTATCAAAATAATTACTTCACTAATTAGGGATGACATCCGAGATATTAACCCTAAGTGGACAAGATATAGTTTTGCATTTTGGCAAGTGTCTAAAGGTATGAAGGTCGACAATGCATGTTATTATGAAATATTAGGGTATAAAGGAAAGCTTTTGAAACATGAATTTTAAGTGTGGAAAGTGTGAATGTGATGTGATTATTTTATGATGCAAATTTTGGTAAAGTAGTAAAAGGTGGAGTATGAAAAGTTGATACAATAAGTTACAAAGATTATATCAGATATTGAAGATATCAACAGTTGTAAAGAGATTATTGTATATGAACTTTTATATACTGAATATGTGAGGCCTCGCCCTGACCCTTCATAGCCTTAGTTGTTACTTTATCATTTTGATACTCACGACTCGAGATGTCGAGACATTATCTGATGCTTAGAACATATTATATTATTTCATGCTATGTGATGTTATTTTTAGTTATTTGATGTTTGTCATTTAATGTTTTATGTATATGTATGTTGATGAAATCAATAAATGTAGGATTGATACTTTGATTTAAGAGATTTTAAATGGTTAAGAATTAAGTAGGATGAAAGAAACCTTGATTGATGTATGTTTCAATTTATGTGAATTTCTGATACATATATATATATACATATGTACATGTGATGTTCGGGACTACTGATGTGTGCAATGAGTGTGCAGATATTTTAGTCGAGAAAATCGACGGAGGAACAAAACTAATCCCTATGTGCTAATTTTGGAAACCTTGTTGTTCGTAATTCAAGTATTTTTAACTGTGAGATGTATGTATTTTCTTTTTGTGTTCAGTGAATGTTAATGTTCATAACTATGTTCTTTTAGTGTCGCTTGACACTCGTGAATTGTGTATGCTCTTTAGCGTTTTGATTAGGGTTAGCTATGTAACCTCTAGACCTAAGTCAGATTAAGTTAGTGTTAGTCTGCTAATTGGGTTCTTAATCGAGTTTAGTCACCCTTAATTCGAATTAGTGCTTAATCTGCATTTTAGAGTTGTTAGTTGGTCCTAATTATTTTCCTAGCTTTTATTTGGTTCTAAACCTATTCTTAAGGCTTTAAATCATGAAATAATTATACCCAAGGGGTATGGGTATGGGTTGGGGGTCTTTTCCAACCCCTAAGCCCCTTTTGTTGACTTTTGAGATCACTCAAAAAGTCTCATTTTACCTTTGTGCGAAAATTGCAAGTGGTTACCATGAGTTGCCTTACCTCACCTCCACTTAGTGGTTAACCATAGTATGTGTTGAGTTAGGAGCTTCTAGATTTGTAGGTGGGTGGGAGAAGTTATTGATCCCTTTGGTGGTTGAGCTTGAGGCTTATTTAGAGGCCCTTCTTGGACTAGTGGAGGTTGTTACCCAATCTCTACATTTAGGGAGGAGTCTTGGAAGATTGAAGCAAGGAAGGGAAAAGCTCTACTCAAACTTGTTCTTTTGCCATTACCTCTTTGTGTAGGTAGGAATTCTCATCTCCCTTGTTCAGATTTTCATGTTTGTTTCATGCTTATGCTACCTTGTTGTTGTTTGAATGCTTATATGTTTGTGGGTATGTTGGGTTGATTTGAAAACCATGTTATTTTGAATGATTTCCTTTCATGTTTATGTTTGCAATTTTGAAGCTTTCTTGTATGGGTGTTTTGGTATTACTCACCCTTGGATAGGGCATAAGTGACCAATTTTGGGAAAGGTCTTTTTAGTTGGACTCCAACCAGTGAAGAGTCTCTTCTCAGGATGAGAAGAGGGAGAGAGGGTAGGGTGTTATGGGCCCCTACCTGTCAGCACAAACCACGTATGAGTTTTAGCATGTAAGAATGGAAGAACAAAAGTTCTTGATTTATAGCCCCGATTAGGCACCTGGTTTGGTGTTGTGTCTGACATCTCCTGTTCAAAAAATCCACCTTTCCCTAGTTTTGATTCATTGTGAATCCTATTGTGTAAACCATGTATGAATATGCATGTTTGATTGTCTCTTGGTTATGCTTGGTTGTCACCCGGTCAGATTCTGTTCCCTCCATGGTTCTAGAAACGTGTTACAGAAATTGTTATGAATCCCTTGATGAGGGTCTTGAAGAAAATTCAATTAAATTTTTGTAACTTGGGATTGATATCCTATGTAATTTGTATTTCAAACTTTGTTGTAATGGCAACGAAGTCGAGTTTTCTTCTTGGTTCTTTCCCGATTTTGCCTTTGAATTAGGTTTGCCAATAAAAATGGTGATTGAGTATATTTGGTTATCATGTGATTTAATCGTAAATTTAATTTAGATGAATGCACATCAAAAATAGGATGAAATAAGATGATGGTTTAATTAGGCAAAAAAATTTTAAATTTTTTCTTATATGTTCAAAAATGAAATTATGTTAAGAAAAAAAAAAGGGATATGGTTGATATATTTCAATTCAAGTTTGTTTAGAAGATCAAATAAATCTAGTATTTTATGACACAACCATTGAATCTGTGTTTTTAATCTATTAAAAAAAAATACACCTTAAAAAAAAATACATTGCTTTGTAAATCTATACTTAGTAAAATTAAAAAAAAAAAAAAAAAAGTATTCCCAAAGAGTAAAAATCTCTTTGGAAAATGTATGGAGTGAAATTTTATTCCTCCAAGTGCACAGAGCATATTCTTGAAATGATTCCTTTCTTAAGCAAATAAAATAACATAAATAAAATAAGAAATTAGTGTAATCCTTTAAACAAATCTGTTGATGCATGTAAATATATTAAATATACTAAATTTAATAATTATATTTATTTGCTTAACTTTTCCTACCATATTCACCTAATAAACTTTTTAAAGTTATTGCTCCTTTCTCTCTCCCTTACCCTTGCCTTATTATCCTATTGGAAGGCTAGGCGTGGGTAACCCCATCCACCTGCCACAACAAGTACACATGTCAAATCGACATGGACATTAAAGGAGGTTGGTGTTGTATTTGTTTAAAAAAAAATTGCTTACCCTTCAACTTCCATCCTTACTACCCTATCCCCTTTCCCCAAGCACTGACCCTTTTTAATCCCTCACTCATGCTTTGGAATGGGCCAGGCCTACGCTAACAAGCTTAGGTCAGCGATCAGGCCTCATTGGGTAGCGCACTGTCCTTAAGGGGGGGGGGGGGGGGCGACCCACTATCTTGTGACATGGGAAGGAGGATAAGACTTAGGTTAGTCATAGGGGTACTTTGGATTAGTGTGTAAGTAGCATAGGGTGTTGAGTAGTTGCAGTCTAGGTTAGTTATAGGGATAGTTTATTATAAATTCCTTTTTTTTAATTGGTTGTAGTGTGTTAGTTGTTAAGTAAGTTAAGCTTTAGATTGTTTTTGGATTAGTAAGTAGATGTAAAAAAAAAAAATCTTTGGAATTTAGTTTGTTGTAATTTAAATGTTAAAATTATTATTATTATTTTGTTAAGTTAGAGTTAATTTTTAGTTTAGTTTAGTTTAGTTATAGTTTTTAAAAAAAAAAAATTTAAAGTTTTAGAATATGTTTTGTTATGATTTAGATAGTTGTAATTTTAATATAATTTTGTAATAATAAGTTTAGTTAGTTTTTATGTTTATGTTACTTTAGTTTGTTTTTAATATTATTTAGTTTAAATCAAAAAGGGTAGTTAGATAGTTAAGAATCAGTTAGTTAATTTTGTTTCGTAGTTAGCATTATTTTATTTCAAAGTATATATAAGAATTATTTAATTGTTATTTGGTTTGATTATGTTAATCGTCATCCTTAATGGAAAATATCTTAATGAAGTTAGATTCTAAATTTAGATATAATTTAATTGTTATTTCTTTATTGTAATCATAGCGTTTTCTTAAATTGCTTAAATTATTATTGATAGATGTTTTTTTTTTATATATAGCAAAGAGATTATAAAAAATATTATTTTTATGTTAACCTTGTATGAGATGAAAGATGCTATGTAATAAATGTTAACTCTATCTTTAATTATATAGTTATAGAGGAAATTTAAATCTATTGTTTTAATAATAATTTGAAAACAAATAAACGTCGATATCAACCTGATAACGAGAGCATCAAATTTTAATGATGTATTCCTCCACAAGTTTATAACTTAAGATGTAATGTAATGAACCCTTTTCCTTCATCGGAGATCACAACCTTTTTGAACTTAGAGTTTTTAAATTAGTATTAACAAAATAAAAATTTGTGTTTTTGCCCTCGTAGTTTGGGCATGACAGAATATCACTGTATATTGCATGTTTGGGTAGTGGTCTCATCTTACACACTTTATTTAATTATAATAACCATTCCTAATAGGGTTGAGGCTTCTAACAAGGACTAAGACACTATACATATGTAATAGACTCCTAATAAGGTTAATATCTTTCACAAGATACTTTTGATTAGTGGATCATTTTGTGGGTATCATCCCCATTGGGGTTTTCCCTTGGCCAGGGTTTCTAAGGTTAACAAAATATGGTGTTATGTATTGCATTAGTTTATGTCTGTGTTCGTTGTTCATTTTAATCAATTTATTTTATTTATGCAAATTGTAAGATTGTAAATCGTATCCATAATTAGGAAATTTTTTGTGAAATATTGATTCACCCCACCCCTAGTATTTACTATTTCTAATAAGAAGTTTTCATGGGATAACAACATTTTATAGGAAGTTCATCAAGAACTTCAATAAGATTTGTGTACTTATTCTTCATGCCATAAAGCGAAGTAATAGATATAAGTTTCTTTGGACCGAAGGTGCCAATAATTTTTTTGAACATTTGAAGGGTAGAGTAGCATAGTATCTAATTTTTGTTCTCCCTTATTTCCACAAACCATTTAATGTGGGATGTGCTGTGTTGGTGTTTGAAAATGTTACCCATTTCCAATTATCCCTATGAGAATATGACACATCTAGGGGCAGCTAACTCCCATTATCAACATATCATTTCAGACACAGGGCCAACTATAAGGCATGACCCTTCTTCTACTTCAGGCTCTGCAAAACCTAGGTGGGTAGACCTGTAGATTCTTTATATGGTACCAGTTGTCAAAGCATATACTGAATCTATTCAAGTAGATAAAACCCTTATTTCTCCTAAGAACTCATGAAATAACACAGACCTACGATAGCTAGATGCAGATCTATGAACCTCATAAGCTGAGTGAGGGCATTCTATGATAGCTCTTCAACATGAAAGGGAAATTCATTTGATTAAAGATGTTGATTCAACAAAACCTCAAAAATGCAATAGTATAACCAGTGATCCTAAAACTGATCAGTGCCTAATCCATTGGGCAATTCCATGAATTCAAAACATACATCTGTGACATCAGGGCATATCTCATATACCTAGACATCAGATCTATCCAACCACCTTGTGATTCAGACATCAGTGTTCATTCAGGTCTCATTCTCACAAAATATCCTTCTCAAACAACCAATAACCTTGTTTAAACATATTGAGCATTTACTTGGCCCTTTGGTCCAACAGCAAAATACATCAAACATACAACCTAAAAGGGATGCAAATGGGTCTCAAATCTTTGTTCCAAAACCACATAAGATTTATAGAATGCTGAGACAGGAGACAAGAACCAGGACAAAACTAGTGAAATTATTGCTCATATGTATTCATTTCCTTGAAACTATACATTCACATGCATAAGATTAAAACATGAAACAACCTAATATCTCAGAACTATCTATATTATCTCTACAATGCTGTTCACATGAGAGTTCTGCTGAAGAAAATGGTGTCACAGTCATGGAAACATGTCAAAATACTGGAACCAATGGTCTCACCGTGCAAAAGCTAGAATCCCAAATGGTATCACAGCAATGAACTTTTTCTTCCCAGAAACTGGAACCCCTTTCCAAGAAGGAAAGAAAGAAAGATATAGGAGAAGATGAAAATCTCGGATCTGATATGCAACTGCCATCTGTCCACCTAGAAAAACCCTCTCAACAGATTAAAACCTCTTTCTGATCTTCTCCCCTAACTGGTAAATCAAATCTTTATGATTACACCTCTCAAAGGCTTCAAAAATCTGAGATATCTGATTCCCATTGTAACTGATTTATGCTCCTAAAGTGAAAACACGGTAAAAATTGAAAAAACCAGTTACAAGGTAATTTCTAAAAGCAAATGAACCTTTTAGAGTCCGTTTTCTCCATATCCAAACTTCACAAAGTATTGAGATCTACTCTATAACCACCTTTGATGACTCATGATCAGATCTGCTCATTTTACTGAGAAAACCCCAAAAACTATAAAATTGCTTATAACTTGAACCACTGCAATGCTGTGCAAAATCTGACCCCATATTCAGAAAATTCAGGCTCTCCCGGTTCCAACGGTATATTGGAATGCATATTTCTGATAAAAATCGCCCCTGTTAGAGCACTTTGAAATTCTGGTCCTGAGACATGCTTTTGCACTAAAAATGAAAAATTTAAAATTTTGCATAATCATAACTATATAAAATTCAAAAATATTTCAAACTATTCATTCCATGCATTTATATTCTCTGAATTGAAAATCACTTTGCTGTCTCCCTCAATCCACTGTCACCATGTGTCAAACATTGATTGGCTGTGACCTTTGAAATATTCATTAATAAAAAATATTAATTAATTTTCAACTTTTCATAGCCCCGGGACCCTTTAACAACTCCATTTCTGCCTATACACTGAATGCTACCTTTTACGTTCTTACGCTCACGAGCGCACCACCGGAAGCCTTTATTTTGTGCCTTTCGCTCATACGTTTCAATTTTGCCTTTACTCCCAAACGGGCCGCACGTAGCACCGAAGACATTGAAATATTATTTTACGACCTTATGTGGAGCATCAATTTCATAGCGTAGGGAAGCTTGGCACTTACCACTTCCTATCTTAGGCTGGGCGTAAGACCGCAGACCCTCCATTTTCATTTCCCGATCTTACTTTGGGCGTGAGATCGTAGACCCTCCATTTTCGTTTCCCGATCTTACTTTGGGCGTGAGATTGTGAAGCCTTTAAAATCTCCTTTCGATTATACGCTTAACTTGGGCTCGTACGCATCGAGCGCCAAAATATGTTGCTTTTGACCCGCGGGCCCTACACTTGGCCAAGCGCTGCCTTTAAAAGGCTCTGTCTCAAAGACACCATGATGTTTGTGTCTTGTTGCATTTAAAGATTCCAAAATATTCCCACACAATCAATATGGGATTAAACCCTTTGCCGTGCTGCTTCATCTATCCAACTGGCTGCATGAAACGTTGCTACTCTTTTGATGCAGGTCATTGTTCTTGGTGTGCTCCCTATTTTGATGGCCATCTAGTTAATAGATGCTGCCCCCTATAGACTGGCATGAATCTCCTTGCATTTGACTGTTGCTTGCGTTCTCTTTTTTTTTAAATTAGCATGAACTTTACCTAGGCATGGATTACTCTTCTAGAAGATGGGGTTTCTTTTAATATGTTTATTTTGTTCACGCTAGCTGCTCCAACCCTGGCATCTCCATTTGTGGGCTTCGTTGCCCCTGCTGCTTTTAACATGGTGAGGACTACCTTATTTGGCATCTTTATCTATTTCTTTGCACTGACTGCTACATCTTCTGCAACCTCTTCTGATCATAGCATCCAAGTTACCTTTGATTGCATCCATTCCCCAAGGTGTGGGGTCTTTGCTTCTTATTTGCGTAGGGTTCTTTTACTTTCATGGACTTTGACTACCTGTACATTGCTATTGCGTGGCCTTGCCTGACATTCTTTAATGCATGAGTTCACTTTTCTTTATCCTTAGCTGTGAGTTCTTTGAAACAAATTGTAGCCTGCAGCTACCACCAACATGATTCCTTCAATACGTTAATTGACAATAAGAACAAAAATCTGATTTCTCCACACAAAGACAAAGGTATACTTAGGTGGCAGCCATCACTGCTATCCATGCCAGGTAGCTCCATTTGATGTGCCTTAGCAACTTTATGTTGAGTTTTCAACTCTTCATAATGCTCAAGTCTTGCAAGATGTGCAATCTGCCTTAGGTTGGCTGATCATAAGGAATATTATTTGCATAATCAATAGAAATGCGACAATGGATCTTCTGGAGCAGTCAGTCGGACCCCAAAGTGGGTCCAGCTAAAAAATTTCGTTTCCAGACCACTGATATTCATAACTAATCCATTGATAATCTCAAACTGATTTCAATCAAGTTCGACCTTCTGAACGATCTTTTAAAACTAATTTTACCATTATTTTGTAAACTATGAATTTCATGCCAGGAGGTTCGTTGAATGCCTTTGAAAACTGGTCCAAAACAACTGACCAAGATCTAAAATTGAACACACTAATTCTTTGTTCCACATACTACTACACTGTCGAATCTTGTCTCACGACAAATTCAAGATCAGGAGATACTGTCGAAGTCACCCTGTCAGAATTACCTGCAAGAAAACATGTTAGAAAACAAAAAACTGGGTTCAAAATCGGCTTTGAAAACTAGGGAAACTGACACTTGGGAGGACGAAAAATGGGGCATTGGTTCTCTGTCATGAGGACAATGTACTTCTATGATTTGGGCTCATGATGAATCACGGGGTGCAAATGGCGATCAATCAAAGTGGGCTACTCAGATTTTGCAGACTGAAAAAATGGCAGAAAGTGATTTTTTGCAAATGGAATTGACCTGAAAAAGTGAGCAAATAAAAATGTCAAAGCTCAGAAACTGGCACACTTGGAGTATTTTCAGAGTACATCACAGTGGTACAATCCATTCAATCTTACCAATCATAGATTAGGAGTTATAACACCACGAACAGGGGTACTGACAAATCTACAAATGCTGACACCAGCAAAAAGTCAGAAATTCCATTTGGAATCACTCTTGAAAACTGATTGAACGGATTCATCATGATATGAAACTTGAAACATAACAAGTCTCTGACACCTACAATGCAATGCAATAGGAATTTCAACATTTGGATCAACTGGTCAAAAGTTATGATTGGTCGAACAGGGCTTCCCAGAATTGTGAACAACTAGTCAAATGCACAAAACAGTAAATGACCAACTTTGGGGGGTGTAAAACCTAGTCAAACAGATTCAAAATGACTTGAAAATTGAAATATAGGTTCTTTGATATGCGTACTAAACATCTAAAAATTGGTGAGCCATGAAACATTCTTGGGTAAAAGATATTCAGATGCAAACTGGGCCTCTAATCGCTATTTGACACGGGCAGAATTCCAAATTTTGACACTAGCTCAAAATGGGACTTCGCAGAATAGTTTGAAATGTCATTTTAACTTCATAGAACACATAGATGCACTAAATGAAAGGTGTTAGAAACATTAAACACCTCTTAGGCCTTAGACTGACAACCAGGTACAATCTCATTTAAAAGCATTTAAGGGCTTGATTTTTTCAATGGTTCTCAAAATTTACCATGCAATTTTTAGTCCCAACATGCTGTAAGAAATTTAGTGATTGGGGCAATTCTAATCTAGGAGGAAAGAGTAGTGTCTTTCTTTTTAGAGAAGTTGAATGATGCAAAGAAAAGGTACCCCACCTACGACCTAGAGTTATATGTAATGGTGTAGGCACTAAAGAAACACTATCTTTCACCAAAAGAATACATTGTTTTATACATATAATCACATACTTAGCTTTTTGAAATTGAATCACAAGCTTGTGAAATGTGTTGAACAATTGCAAGCCTACACTATCAGCATTAAGCACAAGAAAGGTCAGTCTAACAAAGTGATTAATTCACTAAGTAGGGAGGGTACTTACTATCTGAGAAGTGTAATTGTAGAGCATGGGAGTTGAAGCTCTAAAGGGGTTATAGAAAGATGATCTTGATTTTGAAGAAACATATGAGGTTTATGAAAAGTTTTTAAACTCTTGTTATGTTGAGTTCTCTGATTTTTTGTTGCAAGATGATCTATTGTTTAAAGGAGTTAGATTTTCATAGCAAAGTACTCCATGAGGGAAAATATAATTAGAGAGAAAAAATTTGTAGTGATGTAGGAGCATTCTAGGGTGGTTGACAATTATGTATGTTAGAGTGGCTTATAACCTTGGAGTTTGTGGACTCAGTTGAAATGAGGTGATGATCAATCACTATTGGGTTGTTCCCTATTTGTAGTTTTGCTCAAGGAGCTCGGTGACTGAAGGAACTCAGTGATGTCTAAGGTTACCTATTGATAATTCTTCAGTGGAAACTATATTCGATGATGGTTGTAGGAGCTTGGTGAATGTGCTTATTTGGTATACTCAATGATGCTTGTCTTGCTTGGTGGTTTTTGGTAATGCTCAATGGTTTGGCTCATCAAATGATGTTCTTGAGAGATTTGACTGGCCAACTTAGAGCATTTAATTTGTGTTGTCCATGATTATGACATGGATCGATTGTTGGATGTGTGAGGACCTATTTATGGTCTTGGTTATTTAACCTATGTGAATTTAATAATTGTTGTAAGTTGACTAAGGCATTTTATGTTTATTTTGGTTCTAAATGATTCTTTTTTGTATTATGTTAACTTGTGGTTGTGCAAGTATAAAAGAGGGGTTTGGGTAGTCTTTTAGAGTGTGGAGTCTGGGAGTAGCAAAGATTTAAGAATGAATCTAGTTTTATAAATTTGTGAGAATATTTAGTGGCTGAGTGTGGGCTTAGAAAACAAGGAGATTGCTTGGTGTCTTGCGAGCATGAGCTTAGATCTTTCTATTGGAATTATTTAGAATAACTAAGAGGGGGGTGAATTAGTTATCTAAGGTCCAAATGTACAAATAAAAATTTTCAGTGCTTAGCAGATTAATATCAATAAAATCATATCATACATGCATCTATTAGAACATCCAATACCTTAAATTAGTAGGTCATTGTCCTAAACATGAAATACCAGAAACTCATTAACACAATTTGACACAAGGATTTTATGTAAAAACCCAATTTGGGAAAAACCACTAGTAACATGCTACCCAAATTCACTATTCTGAAGTGATGCCTTATCAAAGGCTAACTCTATTAAAGGTTACAATGCACACTGTTAAATGTGACCTGGTTAAAGGATTTCAATCACCCTATTAGGAGTGAGCCTTGTTAGAGGACTTTAGAACATTCTATTAGAATGTCACTTGGATAAAGGATTTACAAATGATTGTTAGGTCAATCTTAATCCAAAGGATTCATCTAGACTGATACAATTGTTAGAAAGTAATAGTAGGACTTGATCTGATAATAAACACAACTCACTTGCAGATTACAGATATGTAGTCCAATCCTCCATTCTACTTAGCATTAACACTCTTCATTTCTAATAGCTTGTTTACCCTTCAAGCATTTAACCTCTCAAGCCTTCTTGCTTTGCATGCTAATTGTAGTCTCTTCTATTTAGCCACCATATGAAGCAACACCCTAGACTTCTTGTTTTCCTTAGGTTCTCACACACGAAAACCTTTTCTTCTAGTCTGATATCTCTATAAATAGAGCATTTAGATCTTTTTTCATTTAACCACAATTATCCATTTTAGGTTTAGGTTATATTTAATGAATCTACCCACCTTTCTATTTTAGTCCCTCTAGAAACTTCTTCTACAATATTCCTTGAATTTTCCTCAAAACAATTTATCTTGAATTATGTGTAACCAACTCATTATAGAAATCTTCCACATGCTTCACACAATTCAATAAATCAAATTAGTTGGCTCATATTCATCAAATCTTTTGATGCTCGACCAACATTGGGTTGCTCGACATTAATTATGTTTTCTTAGCTTGGTCACCACTGCTATTGCCCTGATGCTCGACACTTACTAGATTTTACTAATGCTTGACATTTACTAAATTTATGCTTAGCCTAAACTAAGTTTTGCTCGACTTACACTATTTGCTCAGCCAGGATTGGTAGACACTTATTTTATGAAAAAAATTCTTCTTGGCTTAGCTTAAGTAACCATTTACTTTAGCCTTAAGTAGATCAACAATACATAATATCATCAATGTCTTACTTGGTCTTAGTGCTCCTTTTATATACCAAATAACTCAACCTTCTTTAGGTTCTCTTGTTATGTTCTCTTTTCAAATCATCTTCACCAATCAAACAAATGATAGCATTCAAACCAAAAAGAAGGTGTCTCACTAGCAAGTAGCAGGTTTGACATCATTGACAAAATAATGATTGTTACATGATAGGTTCCACACTTGAAACAATCTCTTTTCAACACTTTCTTGGATTTTTTACCAGATTTTTGTGTTGTTATAGATCTAGGCTAGCTAGGGTTTATTGGATCTTGTGAGGTCTTGCAGAACTAATACTGGCTTGTATTTGGTTGTAATTGGGAAGGCCTTACAACCCGACACATTGCATGCAATTGATAGTTCTATGAATAAAGAAATTGAGTTTGGTATTAGTTCTTGTATCTTGTGTAGTGTTTTCATTGTATGGTTGTTAGTTGGGGGCTTGGACATATCCTTTGGGCATTCTCTTAATCTTTTATGATGCTAGGTGGTATCAAAGATAAGTATTAGGATTAATGAGACAAAAATAACAATTACACGAAAATATAACCAGTATAAAAAAAAATCACACAGAAGAGAACATATGACATAAAGATTTAATGTGGGTCACCCAATATTTGCACTACGTCCACCAAATAGTGAGTCCAATATTCTTATTATCTAGTGATTACAATCTAATTACAATCTATAATCATTTACAACTCAATATTGCTGCAAGAAGCTATAATCTTGTTATACATTATGAAATTCCTAACCCTAAGCCATTTTATACAAGCTTTTTTTTCACTTGCAAATTAGGTCTAGAATAAGTCAAGCAATAGAAAAATATACCTTTCAATGCCTTTTATAGTAGTAAAATTATTTTTGGCTTCAGGGGTGTTTCCCCTGGACCCTACCTTGTAATGTGACAGGGAGTGTGCTTGGGGCTGCTAACCCCAAGACCTTGCAAGGGGTGCTGCCCTAGGAACCTATAAGGGGTGTTACCCCTGGACCCCTATAGTATGGGAGGGCTAACCCCAAGCTCCCATAGCGGAAAATCATGTTGAATAAAGTGGGGAAAGATTAATCTCCAAGTTTGATTAGGTTCCACATCATAACAAAAAGTTTGATTTGGTGGGTGATTTTTGAAGCATGATCACAGAGATTTTGTGTGATTTGTATTGATAATCCATGTTCCTCTGCTTGTTTTCTTTTTCTTGGTTGTTCATGCAAGGTGGTCGGTTTTGATATGACTAACATGCAACTCGATTTTGTTACAAGGTTCTTTGTGGGATTTTTCGCAAAGGGTTTTCTAATATCTTAAAGGATACCTCCAAGAGGATTGGACCCTAAGGAGATTGCAAATATATATAATATTGGAAAGACTAAGATTTTAGAGAATGTTAGATCATATTTCATATTTGAGATGGAGTTGATGAAAAATTATATGGTCATTGAGATCATGAGAGCTATAGCTAGTGTACTAAGAAATGTGGGTACAAAAGATGCTTATGAGGAAGTTGTTGAAGACTTTGAGGTTGTTGGATCTAGTGGTGAGGATAGGACTGATCAGTTGGAGAGATATGTGGAAGATAGAATTGGTCATTTGGATAGATCTGACACTCAGTTGAAACTAAAGCATAAGATGGATATTTCTACTTTCTTAGGTACTTTGAATCCTAAATACCTAATTGATTAGATTGGTGAATTGGAAGACTACTTTGAGTAAGAGGATATTGGTGATCCATTTAGAGTGTGATTTGCACTGACTAAGTTGAAAGGTCATGCTACCTTATGGTGTAAAGAATTAAAGAGAGATAGATAAGAGGAAGGTGGAATGAAAATCACTAGGTGGAGAGTGATGGTGACAAAGTTCAAGGATAAGTTCATATGTAATACCCGTCTTATCTTAAACAAGTCTCAATAGAGTTGGAGATACTATCAGTACACTTAGACTATTTTGGAGCTAAGGTTACTTTTGAAACTCCTTTATTTCAAAACTTGACAAATTGACACATAGGTAAAATTATAAGATAACATCCAACATTCGTAATACAAAAGAATGGTAACTATCTATTTACAAACTAGTAATCAACTAGGTGCTTATGTTATAATATGTTTAGAAACATTGATATACTTATTATGCAATCCCCCTTGCTTATGATATTAGATATTACTTGCATTGGACACTTGATCATGTTTTATATAAATCTCATAGGAGATTAGGTCTAAGGTTTATTTGTATACTTCTTATATATTACTCTAGATTCAATATTATGATTTCAATACCTTGTTTATAATGTTTAATTCTTAAACTATCCCATCTAATCCATGAAACCTTATATATATATGTATTTTATCTATTTTGAATGTCTTCAAGATGAGTGGAGATAATCATAGTCACTTCTTTAGGAGATGTACACGATGTTGCACTCCTCCTTCCTTGTCTGTCACTATTGTATATATGCATATGCATTGTATCTTGTTAACTGGTGATGTAGGTGTGTGCAAGTACTAGGCATCAACTCCACCTAGTTACAAAGGTCTAAGAATGCCTCAAAATCCTCCAACCAATTTTTGTTAAAAGGGAGATGGAACCATGATCCATATAGGTACGCTAAGCCTAGAATTCCTAATTAGGGAGTTATCTACCTTTTGGGGAACTTTTGGGATTTTTCCTCCAATTTGATATTGTGATACTTGATTTGGAAATGATTGTTTTATGTATGGATGTGATCTTAAGTTGATACTTTTATGCATTCATATTTTGCATGTTATTTATGAGCTCTTGGTATCATGATGTTTGGTATATTTATCGAAGTATATATGGGTGCACACCAAAAAAAAAGGTAGGATGGAATGACAAGATGGGGGGAGATGGAACATATGTCTTCGATATTTTTTACTTTGATTTTATGCTAGTAGGCATGTAGATGGTAAGGGGAATGATAAGGGATACCCCTCATAATGAATCACTAGGAGAGGATTGGGATCAATTCCTCGCCTTACCCAAAGAGCCACTTAGTATACATCCTCCACCATTAATGAACCTTCCAATTGTGCCTCTTTCTCAAGAAGAATATGAAGCACTTAAAAAGTCTCCTCTACTTATAGAGCCTGAAAGCTAGACCATTGAGGGAGATGAGTATGTCCAGTTACATGCAGACAAAGTATCAGAAGAAAGACATTGCCAAGTAAGGAGAATGAATTCCTCCCAGAGAAGACACTAGATCATTGCAATAGCAGGAAACATAGGCTCAATCAGTAGTGCTCCCATGATAAGAGAAGACTCCAGAATGAGGTGATAAGGGGAATGGGTCACCTTTGGAACAAACATCATCAACTTGGTAGATGTCCCCCACGGTGACTACTCTGGCATGGTTAAAAAAGGAATTCCTAACTCAAAAAGGAGATATATGGAATACATGGAGGAGGACGATATGATGGAGTTGATAAAGGAAGTCAAAGTAACATAACCTATTAAAGGTGATGCTAAGAGACTGACCTTTATCATGAAAAACTTTAATGAAAATCTACTAGCGCATATTGCCATCCTGCCTCCCCATGCAAATACTAAAGATATTTCTCCCAAAGACAATCATACAAAGGAGATAGTGTTGGGAAGGCCCACAATTGATGTGACCAAGGTTTTGATTACCACAAGCTTCAAGCAAGTGTTTACACATTTGGATTAGGGTGAAATAGAGATTTTTGTATTAAGAAAGTAGAATGAGTTGTTAAGGGGATATGTTAATGAAATAGTCGGCCTAATTGATCCCAACCATCTAGAGGTTTCTCTAGGGGCTGCTCTAGAGAAGAAAGAGTAAGGACAGGTTGTGGAAGAAAGTGATTCATTTTTGTATGCTTACAAAAGGTGGCATCACAATATTGAGGATAGAGGGGTACAAATAATTGTGGGTAATTTGAACCTTCTACATGGCATCCAGAATAATGCCAAGAAATTGGTCAATAATAAACCAAGATTTTGGGCTTATAGATGAAGCCTAGACCAATGTTTTGAAGCATTGAAGACTATCAAAGGTCAAAGGTATTGAATGTTGATGGAGGTATATACTGTGGAAGAATTAGATAAAAAAGAAGATTGGATTGAGAAGGTATCAATCGACAATAGAGTCATCGTAGGATTATTTGAGGATATTCAAGATATGAAGAATAAAGCTCAAAAATAATTTTTGGAAGCGAATAAGTACTATAGTTCCATCATCCTAGAGATTTTTGGGGATGAATCAAGAACTCAACTTTCTTTAGTAGAAATAATAGTACAATAGTTTAGAGCATTATTTGAGGTAGCTTCCTTTGAAGATGATATTAGATAGATCTTCAAAACTAAAGAAGCACTACTGGAGTTAGATTCTAGGTTGGAGATTGGTAATTACCACCAAGTGGTGTGTAGTAAGTATGAGTCCTTATATTTTTTGGGAACTCAAGAGATTGCCACCATCATCCAAAAGTTTAGAACAACAATCCAAACATCATTTTGGTCCAAAGGGAAAACAAACCAGATGCTACAAATTGAGTTTTGACACTTAGGAATTTTTTTTCATTTTGTTCACTCTTATAAGGTACACTTTTAGAAGGTGTGCTTTTCAAAGGGTGTTCTTTCCATAGAGGTGCACTTTTAATAAGGTGCACCAAATCAAGAGGTACATCAACAATTTTGAAGATGAAGCAGTGTGCTAACAGCTAATTGTTATTTGCTATTTTTGAGCATTCCATGCATCAAAAATGCATTTTGACGATAATTCAACTCCTAGAAACACCTAGAGAAGGCCAAGCTTTCATTTTTAGACGTCCCATTGACTCTTAGATCATCTCATGACTTCTCTCTTCTTTTGTTCTTCTTCTTTTATTGTTTTAAATTATGTAAAGGCTCATGCACCCATTAATTGATATAAACAAGGGTGGAGACCTACTTAGCACCATTTAGAGAGTAAGATTGTATATAATTAGCTTTATATTATTAGTTTTTAGCATAAATTTTCATTACATGAGCTTGCACTTCTAACACAAAATAAGGATATGGTTTCTTAAAAATACATGGATGTAATATGTACTCCAGGGTGATACTTTGATGCAATAATAAATGTTGTTGGTGCTATCATTCTAAGTGTAGTAATTCTTTTTGAGTTGTTTTATTTTTTATAAATTCACATTCATGAATGGTAATGGAGCTAATGACTTAATTTTTTTTAATGATTGTGGGATCTTTTAATTCTGGTGTTTTCATTATGTTAACAAATTCTACCATTGTGACAAATTAGAGAAAGGATCACTATTGTTCTTGCATAGCATTTTGTCTCATGTGCGTGCACTTTATATGGCTTCACGATTTGATGAATTGTGAAACATCTTTTGGTTTTCATTAAAGTTCCTATCGACAATTGCATCAGTTGAGTTGAGGAAGCATTTCTCTTAATTTCATTAGTTTCTTACCAAATGGTTTTGATAATTAAATTGGTAGACATGTTTTTGCTATGGCTTATGTTTTTTAGGAATTTCCCATTCATTAATTTTCTTTAAATCTCTCATTACTCTCTCCTCATTATTTTATTTTCAAAATGTAGGGTTAAAATATGAATTCATATAATTGCATTGATAAGAAGTTGCATTCATCATACAATAGATTTTTTTTTTTTTTTTGTGGTTACATTTCAAAAAAGTTGTGTAATTGGTAGATACTAGCAATGACCTCCTTGTTAACATTCACATTTATCTTCGATCGAGTTATCCAACAGGTTGAAAAAAAACCATCTGAAACCTTTGAGTTGGTCATTGATCATCTTTTCAAGATAGAAATATTTGTGAGAATTTTTGCCATTAACATTATGCCAAACAACCACTTAACATAAGTGGTGCTAGAAGGAGGGCTTGAAAACCGTTCTACCCAAAAAACTACGTTGATGTTTGACAGTTCTACAATTTTTGAGGTTTTCTTTTATCTAAGTATGTTCACAATCACAAGGTACATTTTTCAGAAGGCCTGCTTTTCAGAAGGTGCACTTTTCACTAAGGTTCATTTTAAGAAGGTGCACAAACTGGAAGATCTTGACACACCCTCTCCATTTTAGTGAGTGTTAAGGTCTTCACCCAATAGACACAAGTTCTTAGAACTCAACCAATTTTACAAGTCTCATAGCCATAAAGTGATATCCAGGCTCCAACCACTCACATTTCAAATTCCATCATCTTCATCTATTTCACATACAAACTTACCCCCACCTACCATTCCACTAAATTGTCCACATATGGACTTCTTTGTAAATGCAATAGATTCACCAATCAACCTACAAGGGCCACTCAATGACCTTCATGAAAACCCTGAGGAATTTTTTTCAAGGTTCATTTATAGAGAGACATAGACGATAGAAGGTCACATAAATGTTTTCAAAGAAATATGGAATCAAAAACAAATTCAAGAAGAAAATGTGGTCCTCTTTCTAGTCCCATTCACATTGGGAGAGGTTGCATTTAACTAATTTGTAAACTTGTTGCCAAGATCTATTCCAAACTAGACATCTTTTGAGAAATTATTCTTTGATCAATTCAAAACATTCATTAATTTGGTCATGCTAGACCACCAGTTCATATGTATTAAGAGGGATCCATTAGAGACTATCTTGCGCTTCAAACATTATTTTCACATGTTGTACCACAAGTTGGAAACCCCTTATAATGTACTAGTGGGGGCTATAATTCATATCTATATAAACTCTATAGATCATCTCATTGATATCTTCCTAAGGAGATTACTTGTTGTAGACATTGATACTTTAGAAAAGGTTTTGAAGAAGTGGCCACCTTCACCAAATAGGCTAACCCCAACATAGGAGGCATGATGATTCCACCCAATGCCAATACCACCATACCCTACATGAGCACAAGTATTTCTCAATCAACTGATTATGTTAAATCCAATCCTTATACAATAGGCACCAACTACCTCAACTCTAGTTACAACCTACCCAAGATATGAACCTCCAAAAGTTGCCTTCTTCGAGAAAAAAGGTTACACCTTCCACTTGGATAGAGATCAATGTTATGACTAAGATGAACCAAATGAAAAAAAACATGTCTTAGATAACCAATGAGCTAATCCTTATTTGGTTGTCACAAGGGAAAAGTAACAATTTCCAAAGAGCTAATGTAGTCTAGAACAACAATATTTATGACCAAAATGACAACAAGAATTTTAGTGGAAATAATGTTGCGAGAAACAATTTCAACATGCAGGTTGTGGAGTGCATTATTTATCTCACTTAGATGTGCCCAAACTCATGAACAATGTCCTTCATGAGGAAATTGAAGAAGACCTAAATATGTGGTATAATGACACATCCTCCACTAGGGGAGTTTTACCATCTCCTTCTAAAGGAATGATCAAAGTTCTTAGAAGGAGACACTTTGTGAAAGGTAAAAGTTGGACCTTGGTGTTCATCCATCCTAAAACTCAAACTTCCAAAATCACATAGTTGATTGAAGAAATTGAGGATGAACAAAAGGAACAAGCAATCCCCATGTCAAATGCAACTACAAGTAGCTCATCAAGCCCAAAACTGTGGAAAATTTAATGGGTTCCCAAGAAATGGTTGTTCAAAGACAAAATGAAAAAAAAAATTTGAACAAATAAACACAAGTCAAGGAAACTAAAAGAAGAACCAATCTTGACACTTAGGTTTGATGTTTTCAAATGACAACTAGGAGCTAAAGTAGGTATTGAGCTACTTAATCCCAAAGACAAGTCTTTTTACACTGCATATCATTTATAATTCATATGTACTAACAATGTCACAAAATACAAAGCCTTGATACATGAACTCCTCTTCATGCTAGGAAATAATGTCAAAGCCCTCATAGTCAAAGGAGAGTCCCAGCTGGTGATTCAACAAGTTAAATCAATTTATTCATGCAATGATAAATTGTTGATTGCTTATTGTAAAATAGTTTGGGACTTGATAGAATATTTTGAAGCATTACATATCAAATCTATCCTAAGAAGAAGAAATGCAGCAGTTGATGCACTCACAATCTTTGCTAATGCACTACAACTCATGAAAAAAACAAAATTTAAGAGGTTCTTAGTAGAACTCATGGTTGCCCCATCTATCCTAGATAATATTGCTAACTTCCAAGTTTTCCATGATGACCAACACATTCTAGAATTAATCATGTGCAATGGGTTATTTGAAGGACAAGAAATCAATGACACACCTAAGGACGTACTTGAAAGAGATGAACTGGAAGATGAAGATGGGATCATAAATCTAAAAATTGATACTATTCCTAAGGGGATGATGGAGCTAGAACACATATTTGATCAAGATGAATCAAAATGCCATAAGATAACCTCTAAAGAGAAGGAAATTAAACAATGTGACTTATAACCTAGGCACTTAGGACAACTCTAAGATGGTAAAAATTGGAAAATTTTATGACTCCTAGGAAAGAGAAGGTATGCTATAGCTACTCACAAGATATAGAGATGTCATCGCATGGAGTTATGAGGAGCTCAAGACATATGATCCCAACATCATTACCCATGATATTCCCCTAAAACCTAACACTAAGCCTTTTTACCAGAGATAGATATTGGTAAATCCCATTATCGAACCCTTAATAATGAGACTAGAAGTCCAAAAGTTGTTCGATGCCAAGATTATTTTCCCACTTTAAAACTCTACTTGGATCACATTTAGTGCCTATGCAAAAAAAGACTGGATAGATTCAACTTTTGTAGACTTCCATAATTTAAATCAAACATCTCATAAAGATAAATACCCATTTTCTTCACTTGAAGAAGTATTATAGATTTTAAATGGATCTAAGATGATGTCTTTCCTAGATGGATACTCAAGATACAACCAAGTAATGGTAGACAAGGATGACATATTAAAGACAACATTCACCACCAAATGGGGAATATTTTCATACAAAAGGATGCCCTTTGTTTTAATTAATGTAAGAGCTACATTTCAAAGAGAAATGGATAAAGAGTATAAGGGGTTGGTAAAAAATTGTAGTCATTTACATGGATGACATCACGGTCTTTTCAAAATAAAGAAGCACCTATATTTCTGACTTGGAGAAAGTTTTCAATTGATGTAGGAAATATGGCATATCTCTTAACCCAGGAAATGTTCATTCAAAGTTTCTAAAGAGAAGGTCATGGGCCACATCATTTTTGAAGTAGGTATTTTAATTTATCCTAAAAGGATAGAAGCAATCTCAAAATTATTACCCCTTCATAGTTGCAAAGAGCTTAATTCTTTCTTTGGGAAGATTAACTTTGTAGGAAAATTCATCAGTAGGTTTGCCAAAATAGTTTCCCCCCTCAATGATTTACTAAAGAAAGGAGAAAAGTTGTTTTGGGCTACTAAAGTCAAGAAATCTTTTGAAGACACCAAAGTGGCTATTTCTACTACCCTAGTACTTGTGACTCTCGATTATTAGTTTCCATTCAAAGTCTATTATTTTTCTTTGAAACATTCATGTGCATGTATCCTCAGACAAAAAAAAGAAAAAGAAGATGAAAGACCCATCACATTTATGAGTTGCCCATAGAATAATGATGAGTTAAATATTCCACTTTGGATAAATAATTGTTTTCCCTAGTAAAAGTGATCAAAAATTTCTTCCACTACATACTCTAGAGTAAGGTATATGCTATTGGATTGGACCTTGCAGTCAAATCATTGTTGATGCAAAATTAGCTAGGGAAAAGAAGAGGAAAATAGACCATGATCTTATAAGATATTGATTTATAAATCCAACCAATGAAGCTAGTAACAGAAAAAGGGTTGATGAAGATGATAGCTGACAGTGAAGAACAAAGCATGGTGTCTCAAGTGGACACAAATAAAGGGATATTCATAGATGTTTGCTATTGAGAAATTGTATTTTACCTCTTGCAAAATCAATACCCTCAATAGATGAACAATTTACCAATGTAAAAGACTAGAGATAAAATGTGAGTCCTATATGCTTCAAGATAGAAAAATCTACAAGAAAAATTATAAGGGGATTTACTTGAAACGTTTAGGTCATGAAGAAGCAAGAGAAGTACTAGAACAATACCATGATAAGTATGATAGTAGACATGGATCAGTAGAGGCCACAACCCATTAGATTCTAAGGTTAGGATACTTATGGCCTACCATTTTCAAGGACATGTATGAATACATACATTCTTGTCACATTTTCCAAACAAGTGCCAATAGTGAAAGGAACCCAACTATGCCATTGCAACCAATTTTGAGGTTCACCCTTTTGCCAAGTGGGGCCTAGATTTCATTGGGTCCATAAACCCACCATCATCTACATGCCATATGTTTATTCTAATAGCTATGTATTATTGCACATGATGGAATGAAGCTAAAACTTTTAGGAATCATAAAACAAAAGTGGTCACCAATTTCCTAGAAGAATATGTTTTAGATTAAGGTAAAAAAAAGTTTTGAAGGGATCAAAAACCCTTTACAAAAAACTATAGATAAATATTAAGCACCACTAGGTTTTACAAGGACCTGAAACCTAAAGTTTTAAACAAAGAAACTAGGTTTTATAGGGACATGAAACCAAAATTTTAAACCATAAAATAACAACTAGGTTTTACAAGGACCTAGAACCTAGAGTTTTAAATAGTAAAACCATGTGGACTAGTAACCAACACACCAACACCTTTAACATCACTTTGATGATAAACGCCACCTGTTTACCTACTTCTACAATACTCTAGATAATTTCAGTTGAAGCTAAAATAGGAGCCCCAAGAGCCTTAGTGACCTTTTTCCTCATGCTCTGCCTAGTTCTCTTACTAGGTCCTCTTAGACTCCCCATCCCAACATTACCTAGAGACATTATCTCTTTGTTGCTCTTCTTGCCTAGATTGGCCGCCGTTGTGCATAGACTAGAAGTGACCTATTCCATTCTTTGAGCACTTTCCTTGATTAAGTAATGGAGCTCCTACTCATATTCCTTAAGCTTTTTAGGGATGCTACCAATTTTTATTTCTATCTGAGCTCTCATGGTAAGTTCATAGTCTAACTCTTTCTGCATAACCCCCATTTTCTTCTTGAGTGCCATGATTTCATTGTAAAGCCAAGAATCACCGTAAAGGGAAGTTGTGCTTTAAGCTTAGTAGTGTGGAGAAAGGATAATTTAGCTTCATGAGATTCTTCCCTACCATCTATAACAACCCTAATCTCATAATCAATAGCAGTAGGAACTATATTGATTTGGATATCAGTGTTGATATCCTGCTTCTTCATCCTCTCCTCTTTTTCCTCTTTACTTAGGTTGTTGTCCTTAGCAACAAGGTCTTTAACCTTAATTTTATTACTAGTATCCTCCTCCATTTTCTCCTCCTTGACATTCCTCTTCAGAAGGGAAGGGTGAACACTCTATTTCTCTTCATCCTCCCCAAGGGCTTCTAACTCAACATTTGAGTTTGTAATTTTTTTCCTTTTTGCCCTCCATATTATCTTTACCAGTCGAGACCTCTTTGCTCCCATAATATCCATCCAGGTTGGAACTAAGTTCCCCCATTACCTTCTTGTCATCATTGTCAGAATTAGTAGATTTTGTGATTTCCTCCACATTTTTCTTATTCCTTTCCCATTTGAAAATCTTTTTTATACTCTTTCTATCACTAGTGCCCTCCTCGCTTTTAACCTTAATTCTCTTAGAATGAGGATCATTGCTAGACACTTTCCTCTTCTCCAAAACCGAAGAGGGTTTAATGGCCTTGATTTTATAGAATTTTTCTATAAATAATATTAAGCCTTCATGAAGCACAAGATGCAAATTTTTCTTCCTATGAGCATAGAGGCTTTGAAGAAGAGAATACTTTAGATAAAATGGAAAGGAGATCCTATCTTTATGCCTTAAATGATTTAGGAAAACAAAGTGAAATTTATGGATTTTCTTTGCCCTATCATCAAGAATAAAATACTCACAAATACATGACAACATGTTCCTCCAGATGACCTTAATTTATTTGATGTCATAAAAGTCACCATTTTTTCAAAAAATTTCTCTTCAACTTCCGTCCTCAGGAATTTCTTAAAAGTTACGTTCGAGATACTAGTCTCCTTACTAAATTTTATCCTTTCCATGGGAAGCCTCATAAGCTCAAAAATGAATTCTTTAGTCAAGTTCACCATGACCCCATGCAAAGTGACCCTTTCTTCAAACCAATTTTTGAAGAAGATCTCTATAATCTGAGGTTTATACCCATGGAGTCTCTCAATGTAAGTCATTACTTTCCTCTTCTGTAGAATCTCCCACATAGATGCATTTTCCTTCCATTCCTTGCAATTTCTTGGTTCTTGCTTTCTAGATTCCTCTCCCATCTCAAAATCTTGTTTTCCCTTGCAATTCACCTAAGAGATAGAAACCATAAAAAAGAGAAAGTTTTTATGATTACCGAGAAGCTAATAACGTTACATACGTGCCAGATGCAAGTCATAATAGCACCAAAGTACTTCCTAGGGAAACTCATACTATCCTTCGTAAACCCATCACTCCCCTTAATAAATTTTCCAATCTTAGGAAATCTTTCCTTCTATAGTATGTGTCTTGTCATAATTAGCTATCACCATTGACTCCACTTCCTTTCATAGGTTAGCTTGCCACCTCAACTTACTTTCCCTATAGACAACTTGTTTGGCAATCCAATCAACAACTGAATTATCCTCACAAAAAATATGAGAAAATAAAAGATTATCAAATTTATTAATAAGGTTTTTAATTTCCATTATACTTCCCTCAATAGTCCAAGTAACCAAGATCTTGTTATTAAGCATATTAATAATGTTGAGTGAATCTCCTTCCAACCAAACATTCTAACAACCAGAATCCACTTCCAGCCTCATAGTATGCAAAGCAATCGTAGCCTTTGCTTTATGGCTAGTAGATATCCCTATAGGAATGATAATAGCATCAATAATTCTACTAGTATGGTCCCTCAAAACACCTTCACAATGAGCTTTACCAAGATTACCTTTAGCAACATCATCAAAATTACCTTTAATCCAACCCATATGTGGAGAATCCTAGTTAACATTTTATCTCTGATCATCAATTTTGGTTTTATAGCCTTTAGTCTTCATAGGATAATTAATTTGGATTTCATCACTCAATTTTCTGTGAGATTTGAAGTTTTCCTTGATAGCTCTGATAATATTGTGACCGAGAACCCACTCAGGAATTTCTTTCTCTCTAAAATATCTATTATTTATTTCTTTCTAGATTCCCCACCAGAGATGGGGTAGAGAAATTTTCCATGGAAAACTGATATCAATATCCTTTGAAGGATAGGTCCAACTCTAGAAATGTTGATCAATATTATTATGTTTTACCCAATCTAAGTTCCAATAGAGAAGGATATAAATCCAAACTTTATGATTGAACCTAGAATTTAAGAAAAGGTGGTTCTTATCTTCATATTCCATTTTGCAAAGGCAACATCTGTTGACAGCATAAACACCTCTTTTTTTGCAGATTGTCCAAAGTTAAGATTTTGTTTTGAAGCAAGATCCAAAAAAAAATTGATTTTTGGAGTAAGAACTCTAATCCAAGCTTTATTTGATAAAGGTCTAATTCCCATTTCCTCAAATCTAAAAACTAAAGAAACTTTAAACAACCTCTTAGTTCAATCCCCAAAACCATTTTATCTTCAATATGAGGATAAAGGCTAAACACATTCAAAATTAACTGGATACTTGTAAAAGCCCTATTACTTTCAGCAAGATTAACCCATTCATTATTAATCAAATAATTCTCCTCTAAAATACCAAAAATTTATGCACATCTATCAACAAGTGTTCTATCCTCAAAATCCTCAATCAAAGGATCTTCTGAAAGCCACATATCATCCCAAAACCTGATCTTATGCCCATTGCCCACTTTCAAAATGCATCCCTTGATTAAAATATTTTTGGCTCCCTGAACATTACCCAAATAGCAAAAGAAGGTTGGACATTTGGATAAGATATAAAATCAAGCAAAGAAGGAGCAACAAAGAGGTATTTATGTTTCCAAATAGAACTCCACACCTTATTGTCATGATAAACTCTCCAACCTTGCTTAACAAGTAAAGCTTTATTCATACTCTTAAAAAATTTGATTCCCAATCCACCATCCAATTTAGGCTTACAAATTTTCTCCCAAGAAATTAAAGCCATTCTCTTCTTCTCCTTAGATCTAGACCAAAGGAAATTCCTTTGTATTTTGTCAATTGTATCAGCATATTTCATTGGAATCTTGAAGAGACTCAAAGCATAAGTAGGGATACTTTGGAGGCAAGCCTTAAGAAGAGTGACTTTACCAACTTGGCTCAGCAAATGACCTTTCCATCCTACTTATTTCTTGTTGAATTTATTAACAAGATCCTCCCAAAAATAATATGAAGGATTAGGTACCAAAGGGAGACCTAGGTAAATAAAAGGAAAAGAACCTATAGAACAACCAAGGATATTAGCAATCATACCTTGTCTAGAAATAAGAGTATTAATAAAATACAAAGAGCTCTTATTCAAATTAATCAATCAACTAGAAGAAGAAGAATAGAGATTAAGGGCCTTTTTGAGATTCCTCACCTCCCTAACCTCAACTTTACCTAAAAAAATAGTATCATCAAAAAATTGTTCATGAGAAGAAATAAGAGGATGAGAAAAAGGTCTCACACCTTGAATTTCCCCTAAAGAGACCAATTTCCCAATATATCTACCTAGAAAATCAGCTATAATAGTGAGGATGATTGGTGATAAAGGATCTCCTTGTCTCAACCCCCTTGTTGGTTTAAAGAAGGTAGAAGAACACCCATTAACTAGAAAAAACAATCATAGAAGTAGAGATCATCTACATAATAAGCTTAATCACATTGACACTAAAACCAAAAGATAATAAGATCTTATGGAGAAAGGACCATTTAACTCTATCATAGGCTTTAACAATAACAACTTTCATAACAAGCCCCTAATTATTAGAGAGACATAAAGAATGGATATTCTCATGCTCAAAGATCATATAATTAAGGATTTGTTTACTGGGAATAAAACCATTATGTTGCTCAGATATAAGGGAAGGAAGCGTAGGCAATAATCTCAAATTTAGGACTTTAGAAATAATTTTATAAATCAAATTGCAAAGACTCATAGGCCTGAATTGATCCGAGGAATCAACACCAATTTTCTTTGGAATCAGACATAGGAAAGTAGAATTAATTTCCTTCAACATCCTTTTAGCCCCAAAGAACTCTTTAACAGTATCAAACACATCTTTACCAACTAGTTTCGATTCTTTCTGAAAAAATAATATAGGAAAACCATCCGGCCTTGGTGACTTGTCCCCTCCTAACGAACAAACAACTTCATAAATTTCATCTTCCTTAGGAATAACACATAGCAATCTATTCTATTATTTAGAGACCAATGAAGAAATAACATCAACAACTCAACCTAATTAGTCAAATCAATTCTATGATTTGAGGACATCAAAGAAGAAAAAAAGGAAAACATTTCCTCTAAAATTTCCTTTTCATCAGTTAACTTAGTTCTTCCTTTCTTAAGACTAGAAATTCAAGTTTTGGCTCTATGCTTTATAGTTGACAAATGAAAAAAGTTCATATTTCTACCACCTTCATGTAGCCAAATAGATCTAGATCTCTACTTCAAATAAATCTCATCTTCGGTAACAATGTCATGATACTCCACCATCTTCTCATTTTCTTCCATCACCAATTCCATAGAGTACCCTTCTAGCTTATTCTATCTTGGATAGCTTGCAAATTCTCTTTAATTTTAGATTTCCTATCAAAAAATATTCCTAAAAAATCTTTTGTTTCAAACTTTAACTCTCTTTTTAATATTTCTCAGTTTAGAAGCCACTCGAAATAGAGTCGTTCCTTCAATATTTATGTTCTGCCATTTAGCCAACCGATCCTCAAACTGTGGATGCTGCATCCACATTTTCTCAAATCTAAATAGAAAGTTCTATCTATTTTGAATAGCCTCTACTCTAAATATCAAAGGAAAATGATCCAAACCTATCTTCTAGATAACTTTTAGATTATGCACAAAATCTTTTGTCTGATCTAGTGATATTAGAACTCTATCTAGTTGAGCTTGGATACATTTGTTACCAACCCTTTTGTTAATCCAAGTGAAATCAATCCAAAGAAGATCTAAATCCATTAATCCTTCCTTGTTAATAAAATTCATGAAATCCAATCTTCCATCTAGTTAACTAGCATTTCCCCCTTTTTTTTCATGCTCATAAAGTGGAACATTAAAATCCCCCAAAAAGATCTATCTACTATAATAGTTGGTACTCTTAATGTTAGATAAAGTGGCCCACAACCTTTTTCTAGCATTCTTGATGTTAGGTGCATACATATTCATAATATACCATTTATTGTTCAAGGTTGTTGGTGTAAATAAGTATTTACTTATTACACTTACTTAAGTTTACTTAGGTTAATGCATTATTTAATTATTTTACATTATTTTATTATTTTTATTTGTGAGACACTTAAGAGGTTGTGCACTCTCGTGAGTTGTCTTGATGACATCACAGGGGTCCAAACTTCTTTTAAGCACATGTTGTCTATAACATAGGAATCTTCTACACACATATGACACTTTGTCATTCTTATCCATTCATCTAGAATGTTGGATAAGGTGCTTAGTTGTCTTATCCTGTGGTTGTTTCTAGAGACATTCTAGGTGCTTCTTAAGAGGCCTTTATATACAGGCACTCCTAGTGTGTTGAAAATCACATTCTGAAAAGAGCAATGTATTCAGACATACTCTGATTAATTGATCATATCCATTTTTGGTCTACAGTTGTGCTTGTGTTTGAGTTCTTAGTTTCTAGGTGAATTTTTCCCTTAGGCAAATTCTTACATGATATCAAAGCAACTTGGAGATTTTCTCATCACATAGCCATTCGAGACCACACTTGCTTCATCACCTCAGCCTGAATCTAGAGCGCTACAAAAATTGGGAGCATCTAGAGCCAGATCTGACCTCGCCATTACATCTAGAATGCTGATTCGGTGAAAATCGGCTACAAAGCTGCCTACCCTAGGCCAAAGTCAATTGTGAGGCAATTTTTTTTTGCAAACTGGCACCCGAAGGACTGATTTGCAAAATTGGTATGATCATTTCAAATCTATACATTTAATTTTTAGATCTACATTTTTAAAATCTGAATCTCTACTTTTTTTTCGGATCTATATTATTTTTCTAATTTTTTTTTGGCCATAGGGCCATAGGAGAGATTTTTTGCAAGTGAATATTGAAGCTTGTTGGTGAAAATTTGATATTTGCATCACATTCAGAAGGTCCAAAAACCCCCAGATCAGATTTTGTTTCATCCAAATCGGACATCTGAGGCAAAATCTAGAGTGATTTGTTTTTTGGAGGCACGGCAGCGATTCAAAAAAAATAATAGCAACAACGATTTTCAAACAATGATATCTTCCTCATATGGACTCCTTTTTGTGAGCAATTTTTTTTGTTTTGGGGTAGGATTTCGTGATCTACACATTGGTGTAGGTGATTTGAGATCTCTATTTCTAAATTTTTCTGCAACTCCAAAATCACAAATTTTGCCACTTAAAATGCTTGGTATAGGCTCATCTAGACTCCAAATTAGGTTCCATTTTTTTTGAAAGTGCATATTTTTTTGTCTACTTTACAGATCTACAATCACATTATAGGTTTTGTAGATAGAAATACTACTTTTAGAAATAGGCCCTAAATTGGTAAGTGGCTTTCAAGTGCCAACAACATCTTTTTCAGGGGGGGTTCTTTGATTTTTTTGGAGGTTATTTTGATTGGTCCATCATGGAAGAGTCAAATTTGATCTACTTAACACCAGATAACTATAAGGAATGGAGTCAACTTATGGTCAAATATCTCTTTCAACACAATGTACTGCCATATGTGCCAGATCTTGAGTATACTATTGATCAAGTTGACCTCCTTATTCCTACTCTTTATCGCTATATGGAGTATGAAGACATGTGGGGTTCTTTCGACAATTACAGTGAGAGGTCACATCAGTCTACTCCACATGCTTACATTGCCATAGTGAAAGGTCCATCACAACATGGTACATCTTGTCTTCTAGCTCTAGCTTCAATTAACTTGGGAGATAGACTTGAGGACTTACATCTTTTCATTAATGAAGGTGATCCTTCTACAGTTGTTGCGAGGACTCACTCTAACCCTCATGTCCATTCTCTACATGATCAATCTATACAGGTTGGCATGATTGTGGATCCTTATGAACATCAATTAGTGGAGTTCTCTTTGTCAGTTGAGGAGACAGATGGTTTAGTGGAACAAGTTCAACAGACATCCTTGATAGATCTGCATTCGTTCTTTTCAGCACAGTTGGAAGGGGTGAACTTCAGCATTAGCACAGGGATACTTGAGAAGGTTTCAGTGCTAGCATACATCTTCAGGAGTGTACCTTTGTCCTTGTTTCTTCCTAAGGGGAGGAACACCATTCTACATTCTTGGACCAGCTTCTTCATTGGAGCGGCTTTCACTTATTGGCATTCTTCTTTTGGGGGGGGAGCCTATTCTATCTCTCTTCCTTCTCTCATTCTCTTATGTATATATTAGATGTATGTCGTAATGGGGGGGGGGGGGGGGGGGGGGGTCCCAATTACTCCATCCATCGATGCATCCTTATTCATCTCTCTTTTTGGGGGAGGGTTTTTTCCATGAGGTTTTCCCTCTTTTCCCGCTTTATGGGAGATTTGCATTTTCATTATGTACATGGGTACCTAACATGGCCTAGTAGCTGAGACCCATTATGCATCCTAGTTTGTAAGCTTAAGGGCATTCCTCTAAGTTGCATTTAAGGGTGGGGGGGTATTGGTGTAAATAAGTATTTAGTTATTACACTTAAGTTTACTTAGGTTAATGCATTATTTAATTATTTTGCATTATTTTATTATGTTTATTTGTGAGACACTTAGGAGTTTGTGCACTCTTGTGAGTTGTCTTGATGACATCGCAAGGGTCCACACCTCTTTTGAGCACATGTTTTCTACAACACAGGAATCTTCTACACACATATGACACTTTGTCATTATTATCCATTCATCTAGAATGTTGGATAAGGTGCTTAGTTGTCTTATCTCCTGGTTGTTTCTAGAGACATTCTAGGTGCTTCTTAAGAGGCATTTATATACAGGCACTCCTAGTGTGTTGAAAATCACATTCTAAATAGAGCAATGTATTTGAACATACTCTAATTAATTGATCATATCCATTTTTGGTCTACAGTTGTGCTTGTGTTTGAGTTCTTAGTTCCTGGGTGAATTTTGCCCTTAAGAAAATTCTTACAAAGGCAATACTCCTTATCTTAACCACCATGAAATGTTTATTAGCATTTAGTAGTGTACATGAGAACAAGGATTGCTTCTACAATATCATCATTCCTCGTAAGGCTCCTTCTGAGCTACTAGTCATAATACAATAATTATTAAAAGATTTAAGATTTTCATGTTTCTCTTTATCCATTTTGGTTTCCTAAAGCACTAAAATATCCGGCTTGTGCTCTCTAACAAAATTTTAAACTTTATCTAACTTATGAATACTATTCATCCCTTTAATATTCCAAGTAATAATATTCATCATAAGTTTTTAGGGGTAAAATCTAGAATAGTTGCATGTTTCCCATCAACAATATTCTATAAAATTTCACTTTCTCTAGTTTTTTTTAGATGTTTTCCTTCTAGGTTTCTCTAGAGTTTCAACATTTGGTTTAAATTTTTGAAATCCAATTTCCAATTTACTACTTCGAGTTTCAACTCCTTTAGATAAAGTGTTACCTTTCTTCTTTATTTTCTTTCTTTGACTCTGTTATTGTTTGGATTCTTTCTATTCTGAAATTAGATCCATACCTTTGGATTCAAGGACATTCTCAATGGATATAATCTCTTGACAAAGGGGAGGCAATTGAATCTGAGATTCAAGAACTTGAATATTCTTTAATGCCAGAATATGACTTCTTTCCTTAAGAATTTATCCTTCCTCTATCTCTTCTAATTCTTATATATCTTCCCATTCTAACTCTTTTTTTGATAAATAACCATCTAATTCATTGGATCTACATCCTTCTCTTTTTCTTGCAAACTTGAAGTCACCTCTACTTCCATCTGCATTCCTATTTATTGATTATCTAGGATATATTTACCTACAATCACCTTGTTAGGCATAGCATTAGGTTTCCATACCCTTTTTTGGATCTTAGTTTCTTTCTCTTTTTCCATGTTCACCAAGTTAGGTTGATTTTTAATTTTCAAGGACAAATTTTTGCCCAGTGGCCCTATTTTTTACAGAGAAAACAAACATTTGGAAGATCTTCAAATATTATCTCTTGCATCCTTTTAACAAGTTTTGAATTCAATTCCACCTTTTGGGGAAGGTTCTTCAAATGAGCAACTTTCACGTAGATTTTAGCACACTGAAGTTTTGATCTTGAAGCCGTAACATTGTCAATAGCTACAAGTTCACCAAATGATCCAACTATCCCCTTGAAGATTTCTTCATGCTAGAACTCAAGGGGTAGACTAGGTAGTCTAACCCAAACCAAAGTAGTTAGGAAGGATGCCTCAGACAGATCCATATTGGGTTCCCATTTTTTAATTGTTAGAGTACTATTACCAAATGACCAAGGTCCGCAACATACCACTATGTTTAAATCTTCCTTTTAGGTAAAAATAAAGGAAAAGAAACCATTCATCATAAGTGCAATTTCCACTTGACTACAGAGTGCCCATTTCCTTTTGATCATATTTCTCAATGCATCAATATTAGGCCTAGTCCCCAAAAATTTTCCAACTAGGGTAAAATCTGTTGTCGAGATAGAAAAATCAACAATTAAATCCAGTATAAAGATTTGAAACTCACCTTTTTTCTAGTAGGATTTTGATGTAACTAGAGGAAAAGAAGATTTTCCTCCAAGTCTTCTCCCAAACAAAGAAGATCACTTGTGTTGATCTACTTCCAACTTCTCCTTCTTCTAGTCCTCTATGCTACAAAGATTTGCATTCTTATCCATACCCTCTGAGAAATTCCTTTCGTACAATGAGTCCCTTATATGAATGTGATAGTCGGAAAGAGGAACAAAAAGAACATCCATGATCCCACATTTTATGGAATAGGAACCCAATTATTTGGCTTCTCCTTCTAGGTATCCATCACAAATCATGTTTCACCCTATGATTCTTGTTGATATCCCCACTATCTGACTCCCTGCCTCTCTAGGATCAGTCCCTACTGCTAAGTTTCTATCTTCCAGATTCCTACCTACTAGAGCTCTAATCATTTCAAAAATGGAATTGTTCTTCATACATGCATTATGTTTAGATTAGATGAGACGGATGTTGAAGGATAAAAATTTGGGAGAAAAGTCCAATCCTATATCCCAAGCAAGCGGAGTAGGTACTTGGCATGAAATTCCCATAATGGAAATTGGCCACAACCCTTCTCCATTATGAAGGGGAATCAAACCTGTGACCTCAAGGAAATAAACCTCAAGGCACAAACCAACTCACCTACAAGTGGAAGCTATAATCCTAGAAGAATATGTTGTGACTAGGTTTGGAATGTCGTTCTTTTTGGTTTGTAATAATGGGTCATCTTTTGCATCAATTTTCCTTACCCAATGGGCATTAGAGAATCGGGTCATAATTAAATTCTCATCCAACTATTATCTTCAAGGGAATGAAATAGTTGAATCTACCAATAAGAGCTTGATAATGGTCATAAAATGCTTTTTCATAGGGAATCCAATGGATTGGCACACATAATTGGAATATGCGTTATGGACATATAGGGTCAGAATAAAGAATGCATTGGAAACATCCCTATATTTACTAGTCTACATACAGGAACCCATATTTCCCATCAACCTCAAGATTCCAGTGATAAAATATACTAAGGGATATGTTGAAGATGGAGGTAGCATCCAAATCATAATAATGAATATTTTGGGATTAGACAAGAAAAGGACAACAACATAAGAACATGTGTCAAAACATTAAGTTGTCATCAAAAGTGGGTTCAATAAGAGGGCCACAATCAAATCTTCCAGAATCTTAGGCTGTGTTCTCATATTGGACAAAGTAAAAGAAAAACTAGGTAGTCATACTAGGTGTCAATGCTCACGGATTGGTCCTTATCAGATTGTGAAGATTTTGTGGGGGAAATACTTTCAGGCTAAGTACTTTACAAAGAGAATCAGTTCCGTTACTAGTCAATGGCCAATTTTTGAAATATTATTTCAAAGCCTAAAAAAAAAAAACAAAATTTAGTCATTATGTTTAAGTTGCGTGTTTGTTTTAATTGTTTTATTTTGAGTTTGGGGTTAGTGTGTAATCAATAATTCTCTTGGTAAGTGAACCATCCTAATTGGTCTCAATTTTTGGAAGAGATTTTTCTTTGTCAAAGAATTTAAACAACCTTATTTCTTGTATGAACTAAATACATGTGTTATTTTAGGCAAAAGAGGTCTTCCTACCTTAAAATCAGAGTCTGGATTGATTGCTTTCAACACTTTACAAATCTAAAGAATTGACCATCCAGATTGATCCAAGTAAATAGTAGCAAAGGATAATTCAAAACTTATTGGATCAGATGGAGGATTTCCCAAGAGACCTATAAAGATTATTATTGGCATGTAAGTTTCCAAAGTTCATTAGAAGAGGAAAGAAAGAGTTATCAGACTAGAATAGATCCAAAAAGGGAACACTAATGCCTTGGCCTCATAGTCTAAACATGGTCAAGGTAAAAATAAAAGAAAGAAAATTAGAATGATGTCACACAAAGATATTCTAGAGATTAGTATAAATGGAAAGGTTAATAAAATCAAGCTAGAACATAATAATAGCTAGTCCAATTCACAAAAACAAAAGACTTCAAGGAAGAATCAAGTGGAAACATGCAAGCTTTATAAAGCAAGCTAGTGGATTACCAAGTACTCAAAGATAGGTAATCAATGACTCATTAAGAGCCCTTTGAATGGATTCTCACATTAGGTCATACATTGATTAATAATAGGTTTATGGGAATTTTTGACACCCATTCTAGTCAGCAAAAGATTATTTATGAGTTGCTAGACACTCACGAAGGTTGGTACCTCACTATATCAAAGGAATTAAGATAGAACACACACTGAGTATGAAAGTTGAAGACTCTAAGGTTTTGGTTTCAAAGATCTAGAAGCCACTTGTGACATCTAAAATCAAGCATATTAGGACCTAGGTCTTTTAGTTGGGAGAAGGCAATGTCATTTGAGTTTGGTGGTTGAAAGTCTATTTTTCTATACAAACACCACAAAAGTCCACATGTACATAGTGTGTGGAACCCTCAATCTTCCCATCATTATGCCAATAAAAAAGGGGTGCAACTTGTACACTCATGCACAAGCATAGATGTGCAACTCCCCATTGTGCACTAGGCCTCCACCTATATATACAAATCCTCCTACTTCTCTCATTCACATTAGTGTCTTCCTCATGTGTAGACTAGCACACCTTTTATCCTCTACAACTACTTTACCCACACACCAAGGTAAACATTGTGCAATTGTGCACCTTATGTAGGTGCACAAGATGCATGGGATCCACACCTTTCCACTTGACTGACCTAAGTAAGGATTCTCTAGCACTAACTACAATGTGTAAAATTGTGTCCATTGTGCACCTATGGATGTGAACATTTTGTGCAACCTCTTCACATTCCCCCAAACTTTCATTTGCAAAATTCTACACACTCTGTGAACGTACATTAGAGTGCAAGTATGTAGTTCCTAGTTTTCTTAGTGTGAGTTTTTTCTTTCTTTTTGAGTCATCAAGCATCCTTTTATCTTCCAGGAAAAAAAATGTTGACATATTTCTTTTTTTTTTTTGCAGGTCACCATGGCATCTTCATCTTTAGTGGTGAAGTCAAAGATATCCTCAACACTGATGACTTTCAAGTTCCAAGGGGTATCATAGAAGTCAAGATTCATAGACTTACTTTTAATGATACACGATATAGAATTGGGACACATTGAGTGGAATGAGTTCCTAGTGCTCTACAATACTCCCCATAAGAGATAAAAAATGATCAACTCACTGATACAAAGTGGACTAGTCAACATTGCTTCACACCCAGTCTTTGTATAATCCTCAGAACTAATAATGACTTTGGTGCAATACTATGTCCAATATGAGAAGGCTATCAAAAGCATAATTGGAGAGATTTTCATTGACAACCAACCTAGCAACATAGAGAAAGTGTTCCATTTACTTGTTGTCAATCATTATTATAAGATTATGTACGAGAGCACTAACATATGGTACATAGAGCATCAAGAAGAAGCTAAAGTATTAGCATAATATAAGCACCTAATCTCTAGGACCCCACATAATAGGCATAGAAAAATTGACATGAATCAAAGATATATGATAGTAGATATTGGTTACTAAATAGTGCTTTTGAGAAGAGTGATGGGGTTTCTTGTAGTAAGCCATTTGGAAACTTGGATGGTGCATTTTATAGAGATGATCAAAACAAGGGAAAAAAAAATTGATTAGGGAACTATCATTAGTGACTCCTTGGATGAACAAGTAACTTTGGTCTAGAATGAGCATCATTTTTACATGGCTTCATATGTAGTATACCTGTTGGCAGCCAGGGCCACATAACTGGAGCTCACAAGAAGAGGGTGGATTGAAGATTCTAATGCATGGCCAGATATGGTTTACCCTCTTTTGGTACAGAAGAATCTTCAAGATTAAATCATAGAATACAAAATATTAAATGAAACCTTCATTTTTGTGGTACTCTAGTTCATTAAGGGGGATTACAAAAAACAACTATCAATAGAGGTAATAGTGAAGGTTAAATAGTGAAGGTTACACAAGTGGGAGGATACTACATCCAATACCACACCTTCACTTACATCTAAGTGGTTGACACCCTACTATGCCCCAAGAAGCTCCAATGTTATCTATCAAATAGACTAATCCTATGAGAAATTACTTGATAATTGAGTTTAGTGTATGATAAGATTTGGGGCTATTAGAGTAGAGGGTTAATTTTATTTAATTTATTAAATTACCTTTCCTCCCTTCTTAAGATTTCACTTTATGCACTTGCATTTCCATTTAATAAATAAATATTAATAATTAAATGTCATTTACCTCTTAGGGTTTCCCCTTTAGGTTTTACGATCTCCTTCCATAAGGATTGATCAATTGTAAATTTGATTCATTCTTTTAGTTTGATAATATTTAAAAAAAAAAATTCAGAGCCAAACCCTTGCCTCTTCTTTGTCTTTTCTTATCTATGATAGGTTCTTGCATGTAGGTGTTATTTAGGTTTTGTGGATTTGTATTGCTCAAATCCTTCATAGCATCAGAGCTCTATTGTAGCTTGTTCTTCTTGGGAGAAAAAGAGGAATGAGTTTTGATAGAATGTATCTGGTTATTTTCACATATTTTTTGTGAAAATAGGGGGATATCTAAAATTTAAAGCAATTTGTGGCCAAACAGACCTCAAGGTTGGATTCAAAGGACGTCCAAAACCTTATTTCTATATAAAATACATCTATTTTGGTCAACTTTGCATTCTGAGGTAAATTTTTTTTTGCCTGCCAAGGTCTTGGCATGCAAATCAAGAAAGGAAAATAAATCATTTTTTAAAAGCTTTTTTTATTCCTCCTGTGTAAAACAAGTTGCTTTGTCAGAGCATCTCTGCAGCACCACCGCAACACTGCCCACCATTGTCTTGCTCAGTTGCATCACTGCTCTGCTTCGCCCACCACCATTGTTCAGCCCAGTTGCTACCTCTATCCTTGCGCTATTGCCTGACCACCACCACCCATATTGTCTAGGATGTGGTCACAGTGAGGATTGAGGGATTTTAGTTAGCCCCTTTTTTCCAATTTTTTTGGGGTTTGCAAATTTTATTGTTCTTTCTAAAGGCTGTGTCAGTTTTTTGGCTCTAACTTGAACATATAGTATCATTTTTAGAAAAAAAATTATCGTTGAAAAGTTGATTCTGAAATGGACATGATGGTGAAGGTATTTTTTGATTTTTTTCCCAGTTCGATATCTATTTTTTCCTCGAAGTCAAATGATGCTTTCTATTTTTTGGGTGCATAACGATGGTCCATTTTTCGATCCAAAATAAGCACCAGAAAGCTCTTCTCAATTACTTTCTAGATTATTTGTTATTTCACTAGTATTTTTAGCAGGTATTTGTGATACATAACAGAATTGTCTTCTCTTTTCTTATATACACCTTCCTTCTCATAGCTAGAGTTCGATTTTTTGCATTATGGGGGGTGTTTTTTCAATTATTTTTTGTTACAATAGTAGTATATTAAAAAAATAAATTAAAAAAATCTTAAAACAATGGCCAAGACCTCTTCTTATTTAGTTCTTCTAAACCCACATAACTATCACACATGGAAATCTACTATGCAACAACTTCTCCATTCAAAGGGTTTGTGGTCATGTTTAGATATAGTGCAACTAATTTTTTAGAGTCAATATTAGGCCTTGCAGCATAGGAATAAGATGGATGAAGCCATGGATCTAATTTCTTTAAGTGTTTTAGACAACTTATAGTTTCATCTTGATGAGTGTACCACTCCTCAAGAAATGTGGGACAAGTTCAAGGACTTGTTTGGTATTGTTAACGAGTTTAGAGCACTTTAGATTGGGGCAGAGCTTACTTCACTTGTACTAGATGATTTTCCCTCTATTAAGGACTTTCTCATGAGGTTCAAATAATAGAGAAATTTGTTACATGGGTGTGGGAAAGTAAAGAGAGATAAGGAATGCATCTATCTGATTCATTCAAAGCTTCAAGGAAACTTTCAAATTTTCTCTTCTACCTTCCATTCCACTATGGATGCTTTGAGTCCTAGATTTATCATGCCCACTTTTATGGTTTTTTGTGATCGATTAACTAAAGAGCAGTCCAAGCTTACAAAGTTGGATACTTTCATAGGATCAAAGACCTAGATGTTAGAAATGCTTTAGAATAACTAAGAGGGGGGGTGAATTAGTTATTCAAGGTCCAAATGTCCTAATAAAACTTTTTTACTAAGTATAGTGAGCCTATTTAAACTAACAATGCATCCAAGCTAAACATTCTTCTTAGTAGGTTATTGATAAATTGACATGCAAGAATAAGACATGAAAGATCAACACATAACACAATGATTTACGTGGAAACCCAATTTGAGAAAAACCACTAGTAACATGCTACTCCTTTCTCACTCTTCTGAAGTGATTCCCTATGAAAGGCCGACCCTATTAAAGGCTACACACACACTGTTAAATGTAACCCAGTTAAGAGATTTCAACCACCCTTTTAGAAGTGGGTCTGGTTAAAGGATTTTAGAACATTCACTTGGAATTTCATGCTATTAAAGGATTTACAAAATGATTGTTAAACCAACCTAAGTCCATAGAATTTTTCCCTAATTGATACAATTTCTAGAGAGTAACAATAAGGGCTTTTGATCTGATAGAACTCACAACATAACTTGAAAGTTTTAGATCTCAATTCAATTGACAAATTTTCCTAGCTTTCAGTCTTTGCAGCTTTGACAACTTGTCCTTCTTTCAAGCTTTGTCTCATTAAGTCTCCATGCTCATTGTGCCAATGCAATCACCTCTATGGTCACCTATCAAATTAGAGTCTCTATACTCTGTTCATTCCTCTCGATGTCTTCTCCTTGACACCACACACTCTCTCCAATATCTCTTTGCTTCTTGTCCTGTAACTCCTTAAATAGAAGTCTGGAATACTTTTCCTACTCTAATCTTTCTGCTCTTGTTTTGGGTTCAAATGGATTAGGTAAGATATGATGTATCTACCCCTTATCTTATTTATTCTAGAAACATCTTGTGGAATCCACTTGTATTCACCTAAAAATAGTTAACCTAGAATTTTGTGCCACCAACTCAACATTCTTATCTTCCATCTAGTTCACAAAATTCAAGGTAACAAACTAGTTGGCTCAGATTTGGCAAATCTTTGACTTTTAAAATAATGTAGCAGCTCGACACTATTGAATTTCTAATGCTTGGCACATATTGTGTTACTCAGCACCTACTATGTTACTCAACACCTACTATGTTACTCAGCACCTACTGTGTTACTTGACATCAACTAAGTTTTAATGATGCTCAACACCTATTACATTTTATCTTGCTTGGCACCTAAACTTGCTTGACACCTTTTGTTTCACTTGGCATGCACTAGATTTTGCATTTTCTTGACACTTACTAATAATCTACTTAGCATGAACTAACTTATTAGATTTCTACAATCCATTAGAATATAATTTTTGCTTCTGGATTTGATGCTAAAAAAATTGACACAATCAAATCCAGAAGAAAAAATTATATGAACTAACTTGCTCAACACCCACTAATGAATTTAGTCAAGCTCTGTAGACAACTTTGTTACAACTTATTCTTCTAGAGTTTCTAAGTGTAGCCAACCTCTGTATCTTCAAGTGTATTATCAATACATCATTTTACCATTGTCTTAACTAATCCTTGTACTTCATTACAAAACCATAACTCAACCTTTCCCTATCCTCTTCATCAATCAACTAAGTGATAGTACTTGGATCTTATAAGAAATTGTCATTCCAACAAATAACAAGTTTGACATCAGTGACAAAACAATGATTGAAAACATTCTTTATCAATAATATCCCTTCTTCAATAATGATCTTTTCAATCAAATTTCAACACTAGACATTGGTTTCTCAAACATCTACAAGGATACTAAAGCAGAAACTAAATCCCAAGTCAGATTCAACAGGCAGTGAGAGTTCCTCCAAGCCTACTTGTAAATGAGATGCTTGAAAATCCACTCTAAAGGGTAAATCTTCTAAGTCTAGTGAGTCTTCCTCCAAGCCTAAGAAGTTTACAGGCGATCCTTATAGTTTTTGTGACAAGGAATAACATCCAGTTTCTAGGTGTTGCAAACATCTTGAGGTTTTAGAGGAGACCATGCAACAACATAGTATTGCTTCTCTGAAGCCACCACCTCCTCCTTCAGGGAAATGACATGCTCTTTTTGCATGAGCATTGTCTTCTACAACTATTTGGATTCTTAATTCAGGTGCTTCCCACCATATGGCACACTCACCTAATTTGGTTACCTTACTTTCTCAATGGTACTACACAAATTATAGTTGGTGACTCCACACAACTTTTAGTTTCAAGTTTAGGCACTATCTCTTTAGAGAGTGGTTCACTATAGGATGTCTTCTTGGTTATGACCATTTCTAAGAACATCATGTCTGTCTTTTAGGTTTGTCATTTAGGCTCTAGTAAGATAGTTGAGTTCTCACCACATGATGTGATTATTTGAGACCTCCATGATCCAAAATTGGTTGTTTCTATTTGGAGTCTTTATCTTTAGTCTCACTTATATTAGTTTGATGGCTTTGAGATCTCTGATTCTATCGATGTTTCTATTATTGCTCATGCAAACACAATGATCAAGCTTTGGCATGAACATTTTGGCTATGTCAACTACTGAAATCTACACCAGATGAGTACATAGGAGCTAATGATTGAGATACCTCAAATCTCTTGTACTGATAGTGTTTTTCAAGGTCGTGTACTTGGAAAACATCACAGGGATCCATTTTTAATAGGTAGATCCACACTTGCTAAAGGAACCATTGGATTTGATACCCATAGTCTATCCTTTTCAAGTGCTCAATATGTTTTTACCTTCATAGATGACTTCACTTGCATTTCCATATAATAATTAAATATTAATTATTATATGCCATTTACCTATTAGGGTTTCCCTTTTAGATTTTATGATCTCCTTCTATAAGGATTGATTAATTGTAAATTTTATTTATTCTTTCAGTCTAATAATATATTTTTCTATATTTTTAGAGCCAAACACTTGCCTCTTCTTTTTCTTTTATGCTTTGTGTTAGGTTCTTGCATGCAAGTGTTCTTCAAGTTTTGTGGATTTTCATTGCTTAAATCCGTCAAGGGAAAATATACGAAGATGTGGGCATGACCTATCACCATTGGGCCCTATGAAATCAAATAGAAGCAAGACATTCATAGTTTTGATGTCGAATGGTAGAAGTACCCCTTTAATAATATCTAATAGCCCACCCCTATTTTGACAACATAGGGATGTTCAAGCATGTCATAGGGAGGAAGTTTCTTCCTGATTCATCCATAGAAGATCACTGGTTGAATTGTTGATGATTATGAAGTCTAGATCAAAGACTACTATAGGATGGAGCTAGTACTAGAAGAGAAGTTTATAAACCTACATACACCCCTCAATGTGTGGAATAAGGATACTCCCAACATCCTAGAATCCACTTATAATAGGGATAGAATTTTTGAGTGCCTAATAATGAATGTCAAGACAAACATGGATAAAAATGATGATGTTCATAATTGAGCTCAACATGTCATTAAGTTGACCAAAGATTGGGTATGAAGGCCCTTCCCCTTGGACTCCTTTCCTAATATACCAATTTTTAAAGTGTCACCTAGGCCAAAGAAAGGTAAAGGGGCCAAGGTTAATATCCCTACATATAAGGAGAAATCTCTTGTAAGGCACAAAATAGTATAGAGGCATGATAGGGAAGTAGTCTATGTCCATTGAGAGGAGAAGGAGAATGGTAAGAAGAAGTACAACTCAAAGATCCACAAGCTTCAATAGAGGTCACATCCTTGACCTTTAAGAAGAGCATACCAAAGATGGTGGTTACTAAGTTAAAAAGGAGATGATTGAAGAAGAAGAGCACCCCTTTGCCCCAAACCCCTGAGACTGTACTACAAGAAGTTGAGGAAGAGGAAGAGGATCAAATAGAATACATCCCTCTAAATAGGAATACACATTTAGCATTAGAGGTTGGAGAGAAAAGAATGAGAAGCACAATGTAGACACCCCTAGCTATATGGGACCAATCCATCTAGATTGAGGAGTCCATACATTAGGAGAAAGATGGATGGACCAAAACCACACTAGGGGTTGGGCCAAATGAGTTTGATTTCTTTGAATTTTATTTTATTCCTATGGGAATCCATTTAGAGGAAGGAGAAATAAGAGATAAACCACACCAAGAGCCGCAAGGCTATGATTTGGGAACTTTTCTTATGTTCCTATAGGTTCAAACTGAGGTGAAGAAGGCTAGAAATACCTTCTCCACTTCCATCAGGACCAGAGATGATGTCATTACCTCTTCCCATGTCACAAGAATAGGGTCAAGATAAATAGAGCAATACATACATATATCTCAAGAGGAACAAGCTCCCAAAGTTGAGGAAGCTTTCATAGAAGGATAGGTGGCTCTAAGATAATGATAAGATCCTTGAACAATGTACAAAAATTCCTCTCCTCCTATCACTTTAATGGATACAGTAGTTGTAGAACAACCAAGGGTAGAAAAGACTCTAGAAAGGAGAATAGAGAAATGAACAACATTAGTGACAACTTCATGAACTATTCTATTTATGTCATGTTTGGGCACTACTCGAAAATGGATGACATAGGAAGTAGAAGCCTAAAAGAGGTCATACATCACAACTCCAATGGAGGGGATAGTGGTTTTGACAGATGTTGTACAACCAACCATAAAACCTCTAGAGGACCTCAAATAGATGGCATTCATAATGAGATATTAATAGGATAATCTAGTGGCATGGGTAGCCATTCCTCCACTATACAGTGATCCTTAGACTATAACGCCCCAGGATTATCAAATGCACAATATTGTGTTGGCGAAGGTCACCAAGGATATGGCTAAATGGTTTAAAATAATGGGTCTACACCAAGTCTTTTATCACTTAGATCAAGGTGAGGAATAGATCCAAGTTTTAATAAAGTAGAACAAATTTTTTTTAGGGTTAGTAAAAGAGGTAGTAGGTCTGGTTGACCCTAATGACCCTAAGAAATCATTGAAGGTTTCCCTTGAAAAGTGAGTTGCAACCCCTACACCAAGTAGTTCATTTTTTGGCACTTGCAAAAGGTGGCATCATAGTTTTGAAGAATAAAGAGTAGAAACCATTAAGGAAAATTGTAGGAATGTTGGTGATAATAATCAACTAAGATTTTGGGTTGGTGGATAAAGTATCCTCATGGACCAATGACTTGGTTTCTTTACAAAAGATTAAAGGATAAATGTATAGGATATTTATCAATGTGTATATAGGGACATAACTTGATATAATTAGAAATTTGATTGAGCAAATATAATATGGGAATAAGGTATTGTTATCCATGTTCAAGGACATCCAAGATATGTAGGGTAGAGCCCAAGCCTAGATATTAGAAGTAGATAATTATTATAGTACGGTAAGACTAGAGATTTTTTAGGATGACTCTAGAGAATATTTATGCTTGAAAAAAGTTCTAGTACAACAATTCCAAGCATCTTTTAAGGATGATATCTGGTAGGTCTTTAAGTATGAGGAGACATTGAAGGAGTTAAATGCTAAAATGGATAGTTTTGTAGAAGTGTAGGTACAAGTCTGTAATTTTTATAAGGAAGTAAGGGAAAAATATGAAGCCTTAGACCTTTCAAATCCCTTGGAAATCATTGTGGCTATAACTTCAAAGAAACTCATCCACACATCACTTTTGTTGAAGATCAACAAGAACTAGATGCTAGGAATTAAGATTTTGACTTAGAATAAGTTCTGCCAATTTTGACCCAAGGACCTTCGTAGGTGTACAACTTTGCAACTGTATCTCTTTGTAGCTCTAAAATTTTTGAGATTTTAGTAAAGGAACAATATTTATCTTTCCATGTGTGCAATTATCCAACTTCATAACTTCACAGGTACAAAAATTGATGATGACTTCCATTTTTCCTAATAGTTAACTGCCAATTTCTAAATTTGATACTTTCATGCACCAAAACCATGTTTATAGAGTTTGGTGGTAGTTTAACTGAGGAAAATGCATGGGGAAGTTTGAGTTCTCAATTTTAGAGGTTCGCAAAGCTTGAGCTCTAGCTAGAGTTCTTGCTCTTCTTATCTTATTCTTCTATGTTAGTTTTAAGTCATGTAAAGGCCCGCACACATTTAATTGATAAAAAAATTGTATAGGCCTACTTAGAAACACATTAGGAGTTAGTTTTTATATATTAATCTTTATTTTAATTTTTTTCATGCTTTTGCATAGAAAAAATCCCCAACTCTGAAAATTGCATGCAAGAGAGGGTTTTTTAAAATACAAGGATGTAATATGTATTCAAGGCTGATGTTTTATGTAATAAAGTATGGTATTGGTGCTCTCATTATTTTTGTTTCCATTCTCTCTATAATGTGTGTTCTCTTTATGAATTGATAGTTCATGAATAATAAAGGAGCTAATAGTCTTATTATTTTGAATGTTCATGTATTTTAATATTCTAGGTGTTTTTCATGAATAGCTACATAATGCCTCTGTTGTGACTAATTGGAGAAGTAAATTTCTTACATATGTTCATGGAAATTTTCCTCATGTGCTACACAATTTTATTGATTGTGAAAAAATATACTATCTTAAAAAGTTCCATTGACGATTGCATCGGGGAGATTATGGTTGCAATGCTTCAAATTTTGTTAGTTTCCTACCATTTCCTTTGAATATTTAATTTGTATTACTTTTGTGGCTTATGTCCATTTAGATTTCATTTTCAACAATTTACCTATCTTTCTCATTACCTTATCTCTTTGTAATTTTCTTTGCTACAAATCTAATTAATTTAGAAATTCACATTAGTTTACAATTGCATGCATCATCATAAAAATTAGAAAATGAAAAAAATATTATTTTTCTACTAATATTTTCTAAGTTTCACAAAGTTGTAGATTGGACTTCACTAAACTAGCAAAGGCCTCCTTGTTAAACAGAGACATTTATCTTCAATTGAGCTAGTCGTTCAATTGAAAAATAGCCTCATGGAACCTTGGAGTTGGTATTTTATTGATTTTTCAAGATAGATATTCCCACACATTTTTTTCATTATCATCATGCAATTATGAAACTCAATAACACACTTACCTAGAACCCTAACCTCAAAACTTAAATCCTATCTACGTTCCCACAACCCAAGTATCACAATCTCATCAACACCAAAACTTTTGGCATTCTTGCTAGAATGCATTCTAGTGAATAAGAATTATTCAACCTTAATCCACTTGGGTCAACCCTAACTCTGATCTCATATTGATCAAAAGACCCCTTTGTCGACAAGAGCATGTTCTCGCAAGTGGGAATGCATTCTTGCAAAATATCCCTTTTGGGAACGCATCCTTGTAAGAAGTTTATATGTGAATGAAATCTTTTAAAACATTCCACAACCCCCTATTTTAATCCAACCCTCTACTTTTTTGTAGGAGGACAATCCTTCATGATCCAAGCTTGTGGGAATGTAAACTTGAACTAACAATATTATCTTAAATACAAAAAAGGAAAAATGACAAAGCATAGGGTGTTCCACATGGTCCATTATCTCATGCACCCACATGTATCATACTACATCTAATTGATGCTTTGGCTGTCTCTGTGTAGCCATTGCTATCTCACAAATCAAAGCTCCAAAAATCAATAATCTCTATAGAATATGTAATAAAATTAACCCATTTCAAGCCTTCTAGGTCTTTACATAGGACCCCTTCTGATTCCACTTTTTCCATTTACCCTCCTAGGTAACTTTTCTTCATCCATTCCCTGTTATTTTTGTACCCTGAATGCAAATCTAATCCTTTCACACACTTTATGCATCCTCCTTCTTGCCTAACTTTTTGAGATTTCATTAAGCCTCATTTTCTCTCTTGGTTGCCTTTTCGAGGGGGTATCACCCAATCTACTCTCTCTCTCTCTCTCTCTCTCTCTCTCTCTCTCTCCTCTTTTCAAGACTAGGGAAACATTGTTGCTTTACAACTATTCTTTGTGCCATCTATTTTTAAAAACATCTTCAAAATAATATTGCCTCAACACTATGTTGAAGAGGGACAAAATGTAGACAACTAAATCTAATATGATAATATGTAATAACATTTAGTCATCTTCTAAGGAATTTTTAATTAAATATTTCATATTTAATTTATTTTAATTTTTTATCGGTAATGGGCTAAAGCCTAAACTAATTATTATTATTTGTTGAAATTAAGTATTATCATGTTTTAATATTGAGTAGGTTTGAAACCAAGACATCCCATGAGAGGCTCACAAATTTCCATTGTGTTGTAGAGTCTTGTCTCATATTTAAATAATTTATGTTGTCCCATAGTTAATTAATTTAATTGGTTGACTATAGTCCAATTAATAATCAAATGATAATCAATAGTTTGATTTATTAATTGAATTTATATTCCTCTATTATATTAAATAGATTACACAAGCTATTTGTTTTAATTATAAATTCTTCTCATCTATTTAATTAATTAATTAATTAAAATTTTCAAACCATGAACTAGCCCTCAACCCAGTAGTTAGCCTAACCCAACTCATGTGCCAATAATTATCCTTTTAATTAAATAATTCATTTTATTTAATTAATTCCTCCACCTTTCATTTTTTTCTAATAAATTCATTCTCTAGCCACACCAACCTTTTATCTAAACCACATTACCCTCTTACCTCAATCACATTACCCCCTTATCTGAGTCTAATTGTCTCCTCTCGATCACTTGCACAAATCAAGGTGTGATTTAAGACTTCCTAACTCAATCCCAAGTCTACTCTCATGCCACATATCTCTCTCCTACCTAAGAACACTAAAGTCCTTTGCAAACTTCCTTTAGTTAACTACCCAATCAATAATCCCATCTCCTGGCACTCATTCTCCTTGCAACATTTTTTTATGAGGCTATGGATTTGAGAAAGAAAAATTCATGTGCTCATTTATCCTTGCATCCTAGTCCTCCCTCACAATCTTTCTGATTTATATCTTGGTTATCCATCTCTCTTACTTTTGGCCTATAAATTGAACAATATATCCTTCACAAATGATTCACCTTTTGAGTGGAGTTATTATGCTATTTTGAGATCCCAAATGCTACCAAATCCTATTTCTATACTCAAATTCCTATCCATACATTTATCATTGCTTCCATGATTGAAGCTTGAGCATCATATTGAGCACACATATACTATCTTTTGACCACATCCTTAGAATAAAGGAAGTTGCAATGTTTTTCAAGGTTTGTATTTCTTGTATTTGGCTTTATTTTTATTTTTTTTATAAGTGCTATTATTGAATCTTGGTCTATGAATGTTTAGCATTGATTTATGTTCTTTGTGCTCTAGTTTTTCATAGCATACAATAACAATACTTTGATGGATCAAATGATACTTTAGTTTTTTTAAATCTAAGTTAATTTTTGTAAGGCTTGTTCAAGGGGTGTCACTTCATGAGAAGTTCCACCCATTTGGTTAGGTTACTTTTCTATTCAATAATCAATTTTAACTTTAGAATTTGACCATTCCTATAGCCATTATAATTATGTTATGTGCATGTTCCTAGAGCATTGTAACTATGTTTTGTGATTTCTCCTATAACCATTATATCTATCAACATGATTTGTTTCTAGATTATATATATACATTGCACACACAAGCTATATTTATTCTTGGGTTAATTTTTAATTGTATCTTATTAGTTTGGTGGATTTGCATTGTCTATTTTTCAACTTAGGTTCTTGTCATCTTTTCTTTATGTTCCTTTATTCTATTTTATTTGTTTTTTAAAAGTTTTTTTGACCTTTTCCTCATGCTACTCAATATGTGTGCTTACCTTATCCTTCTTTTATTCTTCATGAGTGAGGCTTAGTCTGCATATTTTACCAATCTATTCTTGCATTCTCTCATCCTGATGATAGATCACAGAGTGTGATTTGAAACATTAATAATAATAATATAGGATGCTGAATTTTTCGATACACAATCAAATCTAGAAATAGACCATGTTGTGAAAAATGGATTGTGGAAACTTGATAAGATTCATTATATCTATGTTCTAACTTCTCTTTCAGCTATTAGAGATCTATTCTCTAACTATTTCTACCACGATTGGAGCTTTCTTCTATGATTTTTTTCCATCCTTTGGACTTATTGGAGATCTTTCCTCAACAACAAAAAACTTAATCTTGGCAAGACTTGACCAAACTTATTAATTTTAAGTTGGGTTTGATGTATCATGTATATTGAAAAAATTACTTACCTAGATTCACTTTGAGTTGGGTTGGGTGTAGCATGCATATTGAATAGGAATTTTGTGGACCCAAACCCAAATGTGGGTGTGTCCTCTTGATTCATGCTTTCAAGCCAATAGCATTGATCCTTTGTTCAACTAATGACATTGAAAGTGTCATCCTTTATGACAACTATAGGTTGAATTTTATGTTTGTGAGCACTATTAGATCATGATCAAAACTACTATGAGAATGATGAGCATTTTATGAGACCCTCACAATACTTACTATTATTATGTCATAAATCTTAGGGAGATGTAATAAGAATTATTAGATAATTTATTCAAACCCTTCAAATCTAAGAAATTTAGACCACAATTGAAGCACTATACAAATATTTAAGATGAGGTAATATAACTCAATAAGGCTCCATAGTACTTAGGAGGGTACTCCCACTTTTAAGTCTTCACACACGGTAAATCTTTCTTAGAAACTAAATTTAAAGTTATAAATTTGAGATTAATATGAATGAGACTTCTATTTCACCACTTGAACAATTATTCCATTCATCATCAAATTCTATTTATAATACAATTGTGTTACTCCTACCATTTATCATATAAAATTATAGTGATTTTGTGTTTTACTTTGAAAACAAGATCACCAATATTATATGAAAATCACATAATTATTCTTCATAATCCATTTAAAGACATACAATTCCCATTTCATTTATTAAAAAAAATTGCACTTCTCTAGAAATAAAATGCAATAATAAATGAAATGTGTGTCTACAAAGTATGAATAATCTGTAATTATTTTAACTTTAAAATTATTTTTAACCTTCAAATTAGAGACAATTGTATGAAAAAACTGAACCATGACACTTTGTATCAAGAAACATGAGGTATTACACTTCAAAAATTCCTAGCTACTTATTATGAACCTTGACTCTTGACACTTTACAATTTTACAACATTCTACCTAATTCAATGGTGATTTTTTCCCTTCATTTATAAATAGTGTAAAATCCAAGCAACCAAAAAAAGCCTACATCAAAACCAAGACCACAAAATTTGAACTGATGAGAAACAAATAGAAAGGTACAAGTAAACATTTGGATGAAATAATCAAAACAAACATATAAAACTAGGAGTGTCATATAAATGTAGATACAAAATTCTAACCCTTACTAATGCCCTCGTATAGATGATATCAAGTCATGATTTACATGTAGAAAAGAGGAATGAGAGAGTTTTTATTTGAAACATAAAAATTGCAAGGAAATCACATCTAGGGATAACCCTTAACTTGAACACTAGAGGAAAGATAATTTATACATTTTTCAAACTTTATTTTTTGGTATGGGGTGTACATTATTTGGTCTTTGTAGAGGTGGGGTCATTTTGATTTTAGTTTCTTCATCCATTTACCTTCTCTTTCTATTGTCTTGGTTATTTTAAATTATTTTGGTTTGATGGAAAAGTATTTGATATAAATTTATTTTTGTGGTTTAAAATAGACTTTGTTCTATGACTATTACTGTAGGCATTGGAACTTTTTAATGTGATTGTTCCTACATCTATTGGACTAAATATATTACTTCAAATATCCAATGAGATACAAAAGTTTTCCAGTAGCACGGGTACCCATAAGGAATTGCATGACAAACCATGTTCTTCTAATGACTCAGCTCCACTAGCACTATAGCTACTTCTCTCACTTTCTCATGCCTAAACAAAGTTGTAGCCAAAAGTAAAGGATTATCATCCTCCTAAATACACAAAAGAGAACAAAAATAAGTATATTAAGTTTGGATAATGAAGTATTATAAATCCTAAAGCACCGATACTACTTAAAGAACTACATAATTTAGTTATTTTATTTGCTACTCCTAATATCACCAAGAATTGTGCACTATTTTTTAAATGATGAAATAATTTAAACTAATAAAAACTATAAAACCCATGTTTCTTATCAGCCCTACACAATATTGATAAAATCCTTTTCTTTTGGACATACTTCATATAATTTATGTATCCATCATCTATATAAAAATTGCCTTTGAATCCCTCTGTCCAACTAACATTCAGTAATAATCATAAATAATGACTCTTCTAAAATCAATAAAAAAATTGCAAGTCCTTTAATGCCCATTGTACATGAAACTATGAAATATATTTTTTGAACTTTTGAGAACTATAAAATCATAAATCGTTCTAGATTACAATGTAACTAGAGAAACATGGTTACAAACCTTCATACATGCACCTTTTTTATGTCTATGCATTGCAATCTAGAGGTTCTTCAAAGTGGACCACACTTCTTCAATCTTCATGTGTTTCAATTGTAACTAACCTCAAATCCCTAAAACCTTGTTAAGCTACTATAAATTAAATCTCAAATTTAACAATGGATGTGTTTTTGAGCATTTGTAAAATTAAAGATTTCTTTTTATTTTATTTTTAGTGTGGTGTTTTATATAGCATCAACATTTTTTCCGCTTTGATTCTATTTTTTACCATTTTGACTGACACAAAGCTCAAATGAATTGATTTTCTTATATTTAAGTAAATGTGTGAGTTTCACCTAAAAAGAACACTCAAGTGGATTCAATGCTAAGTGAAATGGTAATTGGTATGATTCTTTTGTTGTCTACTCTTGAGAGACAAGTCAACATAAAACATGATGTAGAATAACAAAAAAAATTACCTTCACTTTTTTGTGGTTCAACAATAACTTTGTTTTGTGACTAATATTCTTGCAACCATTGGAACTTTGTTCAGTGACTATTCTTTCAACTAGGTAGAACAAAGTAACTTCTTTATTTTCTAAGAACTATATTTTTCTTAATTTATTTCAATCCACTTTAGTTGTTGACTCACGTAATTTGATTATGGTTTCACTTCGTATATTTTCATATTGAATATATAATATAAACATTTAATTTTTCATTACATAAATAATTTTTTTTTTAATAATAATGTTTATTTGGGTAGAAACGGGTCTTCTAAAAGATGAAGATGAATGTCAAGATATAGAACTATAATTTGATGTTTTGTAGTTGGGTCACACATAATAGGATGATGATGATGCAAATAGAGAAGAAGTTGAAGGCAGTAATGATGGTAATAATAATGATCATATTTATGATGACTATAGTGGTGGTGATGATGATGATGAGGTAGTTACTACTAGTAGCCAACAACATTCATGATCATATAGCCTACATTATGTATACTTTTTTATATATCATTAATATGTCTATTTTTATGGTTACTAGCACATGTATCAATTTAAAATCATGTAGTACCATATTATAGAATTGAAACATTTTGACATGTACCATTTTCATTTATATCATTTTTATATGTATCATGTTGTTGCATTGTTTTTTAATTACATAATTTATCATTTTTACTTACATAATTTGTACATGTATCATTTTCACTTATTTCAACTGTTGGAGATGTATCATTTTGATATTTAGTTATCTATTATTATATTAGAGTTTCACTTTTTTTAGTTATATATGATGATCTTATCAGTATTCAATTGTCAATTTATATATATAGAAAGTGGTCAATGATTCTTGAACGAATATGTTATCTATGATGATTTTAATGTGGTAGTAAGGATGGATGTTGTCAAATTAAATTATAGATATTTTGATGTGCTCCTTCTTGGTGTTGATATGGGTTTCATGATTGGAATAAAAATATATCAAATTAATAAGAAATGACAGTAAAATTATAAATCATTTTAGAACTAAAAAAAGAAGCAAACAATGGGAACCTAAGTAAAAGCAATTTTAGGAGCCAAAATAGAAGAGATTTTGGTATCAAATAAAGGAGTAAAATTAGAAGAAAATTTAGAAGAAATAAAAGAAGTCAAAAAGGAAGCAAAATGAGAAGAAAAAAAATGAGAAAAAATGCAAAATTGGCTGTACAAAATGGAAGAAAAAAAGGGAGTGAAACCAAAACTAAAATTGGAAGCAAAATTGGGAGAAAAACTAGAACAAACAAAAGAAGAAAAATCGAAAGAAATAGTGGAAGTAATAAGTGACATCATAATAGGAATCAAACTGTTGATCTTAGATTAGTTTTTACAAATGTGTGTCTATACACTAAAGTGATCTACTTAGTTCATATTGAACAAGTAACATATGCTGAGCATAACATACAAGATAGTGCATGCCGAGTAAATAGTGAGTGCTGAGCCACTCAAGTGTTGATCACTCAGATGCCAAGCAGATAGTATGTGTTGAGTGATTCAAGTGTTGACCAAGCATGCTGAGCCATTTAGATTCTAAGTGAAAACATTGAAGTTATAGTTAGTGCTGAACACCAAGCACTTCAGATGCCAAGTAATACAATTTTGAAAAAGTTGTTTGTATTGGCACAAACTACTATGTAAACCATTTTTGAGCTAACTTAAGTATTTTTTTATGATTGTTACTAAAATTTTACACATGTGTAAAATTTTAAGTATACATGCAGTGAAAGTACATAAGTTCCATTCATTTCATTTAAACAATAGAAATGTCCTTGTATTATTTACTCTCAAATATACATTGATGTTTTACTAAAATATGAAATGAAATAATATGCTGAACAGAAAAGATCTCACACAAGCCGTGAGTATAGCTCATTGTACTAAGTTTCTTTAATAAGGAAATACACAAATAGATACATATGAATGAAAGAAATAAGAATAGAGATAACCAGTCATTCCTTGTTGCTTTGACTGGTTATGAACCCTTTCCCTGGCATACTCATCTAGCTCCGAGCTCCACGTTCTCTAGTAGCTATGAAAAACATGAAAGCAAATGATGTTAGATCTCGAAGGATCTAAGCAATGACTACCTATCTCTATAGCTACACATGTTCTCTACTGATGCATTTCATTACAAAAGAAAGCAAGCTGAAAGAAATCAAAGTCATTTGAGTGTCACGAGCCCATGCTAGAAACCTCATAGAATACTATTCTACAGGATTATAGCAAGTACATAATGATTGATAATACAGATTGTAAATGTGTACTTACTGCAGGAAACATGAAATATAATCAATGAAAAATACTTCAAGCTATGCTAAGAGTTAAGGAATTTCATTGCAAATGTAAAAAATGCTACTCAAAAATGTGTTTACAAAATCCTCCAAAATAGATGTATTTAGCAAAAGGATGTACAACTACGTACAGGGAGATAGGAACTCCTATTAATGCAATTGATTATAATGGTCCTAATTACTACAATCATTGCATGTTTTTTTTCAGAGTTAGATATTCTTTTAAATCTCCTTTCCATCAGCACTTTGGATCATACTCAACTTAGTAGCCATAGGTCTATATAACAAGTGGAACAAACAACAACAAGAGAGCATCATTTCAGCATACATATATCCTGCAATTGGAGAAAGGTTATTTAAAGAAAATGGAGGATCTATATTTATCTATGGAGAACATTGAATATTATCTAATGGCTTGTTACGGCTTTCAGAGAAACAAAATACAATAGATATAAAGGTACAACACTCTCTTGTATGCCAATACTTAAATGTTGCTCACATGTACAAAAACATTCATAAGCATGCACTATTTGAACTAAAATAGGAGGGTTGTAGTTGAAAACAAGAATTGAATATGTAAACTTTGGCATTCACTAAATTCAAAATGCAATGAAGATCAATGGTAGTGGCTTGTAGCATCTTTAAAGGGAGCAGCAATCAAATCTCAACAATAAAAACATGAGTTGTCTAAACAAGGAGATGAAGCAAACAATGGATTGAATAGAATCATCCAAACATGCCTTAGGAAAAAACAAAACTTTGGGTTAACTACCTGTCTGTAGATGGGAATATTGAGAAACCGGTTTGCATTTGTTGGAAATTATCCCAATTTGTTAGAATTCAACTGAACCAAAGTGGTTACCACAAGGGGAATTTTCTTTGTTACCGATAGGAAGAATGGGTTCTAGAATCTATACAAATGGGTTGAGTTAAAGAATGAATTGCAACCCTCATATCCTTTAGACACAGAATTTACAAGGTTGCCATGGGTGTTTGGTAATAGTTCTTATGCTTTCATCAGTAGCAAGAGGCATGATAACTACATTGTACAAGAAGGCATATTCAAACTTGATGAAGCTCAAGTCACATGAGGCAATATTGTTTCAACTGTTTAAAAACAAAACAAAACAAAAATGTTCATATTCTTTTTTTGTTTTTGAGCAAATGTTTGATGAGAACATGGAGTACATAACAAAGTTTGGATTAGGGTTAAGTACCAAGTAGTCATTCCACATCAAAATAGGCCAGTGTTTAGAGTATTTAGGAAACCCATTTGTTGGTAAAAGAGTACCTTTAGAGGAGATAAAGAGGAAACACGTAGAAGCAAACCTTGAGGGTTGGATATTTCAAGATAAATGGCAACCTGCAAGTTCTTTGTCACTAGTGTCAAAAAAGAAAAAAATTGGATTAAATGCAATAACATCATTTACTATATTAATGGGACCTAAATTAGAGAAAATGACCTTCGCTGGTAACTGTGGGTATAGCAGTGGTCAAGAAAATCGCATCATGGAAGGCAGAAGAGCTCAAATTTGAAGAGAAATAATAAAATATATAACAACATCCTTCAATTCAACATATGTTCAAAGAAACCTGACATCAATCAATGAGAAACATTATTACATGTTGAAGGGTCATCATCTAAACACCTAAAATCTATAGAAAAGCTCACCAGAACCAGTCAAATTCAACACCAGAATACTTGAACAAACCAACAAATAATGATACTATACAAGCAATGAAAATGAAAGAGTTTTTTGTGTAACTTTAAATCAAGGCCACAACTAGAAGGTGGCTGTACAAGAAATGATTTTTTTTTACCTTAAACATACATCAATATGGTTGGCATGGTCGAATTGAGGAACCCACAGGTATCAGCATGAGAACTATATGCAGAATCTTGAAGAAATACATATTTTGATATGTAAGAAATCCGTGCTATAAAACAACAAGGAAAACGTACCTCCAGGCAGTAAATCAGCATTCACAATAGCAACATATTTTCTTCCAAGAGAAAATAACACAATAGCAGCAAAAGTGAAAAAAGTATCCAACATCTATTATTACACATAAACAATGTGCCTTTCTTGCTAATACAACTCTTACATTGAAAGGAAAAAATCAAGCATTTCCAAGATGCCCATATAAAGGTCCATTGACTTCAAACTTAGAGCAAAGAAAATACCTTGAAACAACTTCCATGGTGGCTTCATACAGCAAAAACGTGCCTAGCAAGAGAAAAATGCAGACTTCAAGCAAGCTCACAAACCCTAGCCGACCCTCCTCTCTCCATGAAATGCAATAATGAAAATGAAATCATTTTTAGGGTATTTCAAACTAATACATTTCCTTTTCTACATTGCATGAAATTTGAAATCCATAGGGGACTTAAGTGGTTTTTTTAATTTCCCATTTTAATTTCAATATTTGTATATGCCATGAGTTATGAGTATAAGTGTTTTTAAACACTTATTTCTTCTTTTGCAAAACATATGTAAAATAAAGATATATAATAGTGACATTATAAACTATTTTATATTTTTATTAAAATTTGCAAACCTTTAAACATGTGTTCCTTAACTATTCAATGTTTTACTATGTCTAACACTTGTCATGTGTTTAAAGGAGGAGAAAGAGGAGAAATACCAGCTGAAGGCTTGGTGTTTCAAATCTTTTGAATTAAGAGGAGAGATTATAGGGATTTCAATTTGGGTCAACTTTAGACTTGCACCAATATTTTGGGGGTCTTTATGGCTAGTTAGAGCATTTTTGGGGTATTTTGATATGATTCATGGGATGCCTTATGACTTAGTGCAGTTGTTAGGCAGTGAGTCATCTTTTTTATAAGATTTGACTCCTCTTTTGTAGCCTTATTTCCTTAATTTGACCCAAGTGTTGGGATTGTATTTAGAGAGCTTTTTGAACTTATTTTAAGGGGTTCTGATTATGCAAAGAAGGCTTATGTGACAATTGTTTTGTCCTTAGTTTTTTTGTGCACAAATTTGTAACTCATTTTGGAAAGATCAAATACAAGTGACAGTGGCTGAGTTTATGTTATCTAAATCCATTTTGGAGTGTTCTTTTTTTTTTTTCTATAATTCTGTGTATTTTTAGGTGATTTGATAAATACAACTAGTGAAATATCATTTTTCCACGTTGCTTTGTCTCACCTAAACACCTAGTTGCAGAAAAGCATGTTTGTTTGCAAGTTGTAGTTCATGTTTTAAAAGGTGAAGCTCATAAGAGAGGCATCTATTTTCCTCCTTATGCTAGTTCATTCTTAGACTTTATTACAAAATATTTATGCAAGCCTATATAGAAAGGAAGTTTTTCATATTCATTTAGATATGCCAATAATCCCTCCTAGTTATTAGTATTTGAATTTTCATATCATTTTGGTGCATCACCTCATTCTCTAGTTTAGAGTTTAAGATTTTAGGTTCATTTCAGTAAGTTCTATCCCTTTTCCTCACAAGTTCATCTTAGTTTTATGGAGTTATTAGTGATTATCCAATAGGAACTAGGCTAGAATCTAGAGGTTTCATTTCTAGTCACACATTTCCCACATGCAAAAATGAGTCCCATGTTAGACAAGATTATTAAACTTGTTTAGTTTAACAGGGTGCAAAATTTTAGCCTTAATAGTTTTGGCACGCCCAATGGGACACGAGCACATTATTCAATTGTGCTAGTATAGCTAAAAGTCATTCTTCGACCAGCCAGCAGAGGGTGATAAATTTATGAGAAATATTCAAACACAAAGTTCCACTTCTTTTGAATATTTGTAGTTAGAAACTCCAAAAAGACATGGAAGAAGTCTTGCTAGAACAAAGCTAGCATCAAGGAGGCAACTTTCAGCCCCTGGTCTTTGTGTATATAGTAGAACACATCAAAGGAAGGTCAGGCATTCAGGAAGTCCATCAGTAAGAGCTGAATCTTTTGACATATCTGCTGATTTAATTGAAAATTTAGTGAGTACTAGTTTTATACCAGCAGGTACAACAAATACGAGCTTTCAACAAAGTGTTCCTAGTCAACAACAAGTAGTACAATAGCATGTACAACAACCTCCACCAATGGTGAGGGCATATGCTTTTGTGCCTTTTAATTAAGGGAGTCCCTTGAATTTTTCTCAACATCATGACATACCACTGGCTGCATTGAAGAGTCTTCTAGATTTTACTAGGGAAAACTAGACTACAACTTATGAACACATAAGCGATGTTGCTACTTTATGCATCATACATCATGTTATAGAGGAGGATGTGGCTACTAAGCTATTGGCATCATCATTAAAAGGGAAAGCACTTTAGTGGTTCAGAAGCCTAACTATTGGTTCCATAGGCTCATGGGATGCTTTGGGTGATGCTTTGACAAGACACTTTGAGGATAAGTCAGACTTCTTGTTGCTTGTAGAGTAGCTCACAACCATAAAGTGTGCACCACAAGAACAAATGATGGATTTTAATAATCGGTTTCAAAGGACTTGGACTAGAATACCCAATATAGTAAGACCTTCAACAAATCATGCTTTTCTTTATTATTTGAGAAGTTTAAATAGCGATATTTCAGTAATGATTCAGTCTATGGGAAGTGTTTCACTGTCTCAATCTTATGAGATTGCTATTAGAGCTGAAAATAGTCTTATCCAAGCTGGTAAAATAGCCCCTAGACCTCTAATGCCCATTTTTTTTGATATTCAGCCCAATATGACATTGGCAATTTTGCAATTTAACCCATTACCTATTGTTCCCAGCCAAGAAATCACCATGGTAGGTCCTTCAAGTACTGTAGGTCCTTCACCAAAGCTACAAGAAATTAAGAATGATCCACTCAAAATTGAAAATATGATGGAAACCTTTAGTAATGAGCTGGTTAATCTGAAAAAACAACAATTTCAGCCTAGGCCATCTTACCAACAGCAGAATCCAGCTATAAATCTGCTTTACTAGCAAAAAAATCAAGGCCAACTTCAAGGAAATAGGCTGCCATTTCAAGGTAATACAATGGGTTATAGGTAGAATATTAATCAAAGGCCTTTCCAGCCATACAACCCAGCTCCTCTCAATTCTGCTAATCCAGTTAGAGACATTGTGCCTATGCAAAATAATCTTGCAATAGACTTTGAATGGTGTTATCCCTATAATGAACCACATAATTAGGCCACATGCACAAATGGAGTTATAAATTAGCCATTAATGGTGCAAAATACAACAATGGGACAACAAAATGTCACCAATGATGTACCTACTCCTGAAACCACTTTCCTCAACTGGCATAGAGATGAGTTTTGCACAATCAACAATGACTCACCAATATCAGCAAATACCCAAGGTAAGAAAAGAGCCCTTGAAATAGAGAAAACAAAAAACAAGGGTAAAGCAACTGACATGGCTGAGCCATCATCAAGTGCTACAAACATGGTGGGAGACACTCACGTCCCTATCACCAAGGAAACTGTTCACAAACTAGCAGAACATGGTGCTATTAAAGCACATCAGAAATCACATTTTGTTGTACCATTCAACATTGTGGAGAATATGAAGAAGATGAATGTGTCTATGTCAATGTGGGAGACTTTGGCTATTCCTAGTCAAATGGATATCTTGCAAAAAGCTCTCTTGGAGGAGGCAAATCCCACAAAGGTGATGGATGAACCAGCAAAGGCGATGTTAACCAATGCTGATGAAAAGAAGGAGGATAATGAGAAAACTACCAAGGAATCAAATAAGGTAATAAAACTACCTCCTTTCTATCTTTCCTTGATAATTGGTGATAAATTAGTCCATAACTGTGTGGTAGATAGTGGAGCTACAAGCTCAGTAATGCCAAAAAAGATAGCTGATTAGTTAGGACTAAAATACTAGCCCATTGAAAAAGGTGTTGTCCAACTTGATGGGACATCTATAGGTACTATAGGCATGATTAAAGATGCAAGTGTCACCCTTCATGCCTATCCTAATTTTTCCATTCAACAGGATATCTATGTCATAGATTTACCCTCGTACTTTTCTATTTGCTTGTCTAGGGATTTTACTGCAAAGATTGGTGGTTATTTGTCATCTGACTGGTCGCACATGCTTTTTAGGACTAGATATGGCACTAAAGTAATGATTAAGTCCGAGTTACTTGCAAAAAAACACATAGAGTCCTATGTACCTAGTGCTGTCAATGCAAATCTGCTTGCATTTGACAAAGAACGATATCATACAGTTGCTGAAAATTGAACCCAGCTAGACAATGTCCCAGATATTCTTCTTGATGAATGGGCATCTAATAAAACCTATGAAAACCAGTTTTATCATATGAAAAATGCTAACTTAGGGACCTATATTATCCATGAACAAAATGAAGTTGTTCCCAATTTGGTCAAACCAACAAATCAGTTGGGAGAGTCCCAAGATTAGCTATGGAGTATGTTCTTCGATGGTTCAAGGAGTAGGCAAGGTGCTGGTGGGGGTCTCATGTTAGTCTCACCCAAAAATGAGAAATAATATGCCACTTTTAGATTCATTTTTTATTGTACCAACAATATGATAGAGTATGAAGGTTTAATTCAGGGATTAGAATGGGCAAGAAAATGTGGTATCAAGTGTTTAAGAGTGTATGGTGATAGTGAATTGGTAGTAAATCAAATGAGATGTCTAAATGCTATGAAAAATGATATTTTAAAGTCTTATAGACATTGTGTTTGGGATTTACTTGAAAATTTTGATGCATTTAATATACTAGCTATTCCTAGAAACAAAAGCTAGCATGTTGATAGGCTAGCAGCTGTAGGAGCCCAGTATGATATTGTTAACAGTGTGTCCGCACATACTGATTAGTAGCATATCAGAACCATTACCAGGCCTTTAGTTCCTGATAATGGTATTAATTGGCAAGTTTTTGACAGCAATAGATAAATTCTACAGTTTTTGCTTAAAGAGGAAGTTTTTGCCAATTCTAACTAGTAGAGGTATAAGGATTAGTATGGTGATCAGGTGATATACTTAAAAAATAAGAAGTTTCCAAAGGGTTTAGTAACTTTAGAAAGCATTTTCAATTCTAATGATCAGCTCAAACCTAGAAAGACTAACTTGCTGGTTAAAGAAAACTAGTATGCAGACCTGGAAATTGCACTAGGTAAATGCCTAAAATTTGGCAAAGTAAATTGAGCTGAAGAAAAAGAAGCTTTTCTTCATTTGTTCCAAGAATTCAGTGATGTGTTTGCTTGGCAATATAGTGATTTGAAAGGATTTAATCCAAAACTTGCACAACATACAATAGAGTTGGAATGAACAGTTAAACCAGTGCGGCAAAGGAAAAGGCCTATTAATCCAAAGCTGGAACCTTTGATGCAAAAAGAAGTTCTCAGACAGACCAAGAGCAAAATTATTTTCCCTATTAAACACACAAGTTGGGTTGCTAATTTGGTCCCGGTAAGGAAGAAGAATGGGGAATTACGGTTGTGTGTAGATTTCAAGGATTTGAATCGAGTCTCGCTGAAAGATAGACACCCACTTCCAGTGATGGAACATATTTTGCAAAGTGTATTAGGGCCTGAAAGGTTTTCTTGATTGGATGGTTATTTGAGTTATAACCAAATCTTGGTAAAGGAAGAGGATCAATTTAAAACAACATTACAACAAAATGGGGGACAATGGCATACAAAAGAATGCCATTCAGATTGTCCAATGTTGGAGCTACCTTTCAGAAAGCCATGGAGATGGCTTTCAGCAATTTGATGTATAGGTTCATCTTGGTTTATTTAGATGATGTCACACTTTACTCACAGAAAATAGCAGATCATATTGATCACTTAAGAAAGATTTTTGAGCACTATAGAAAATTTGGCATCTCATTAAACCCCAAAAAGAGTATTTTTTCTGTGCATGAGGGGAAATTACTTGGGTATATAGTATCTAAGTCAGGCATCACAGTGGACCCTGAATGAGTAGCAACAATTTTGAAGCTGCCTTTACCACAACACAAGAAAGGCCTTCAAAGTTTCATTGACCACATTAATTTTGTGCCAAGATTTCTGCCTAACATCGCAACTCTTCTCAAGCCATTAACAACCATGCTTAAAAAGAATGCAATTTTTGCATGGACAAAGGAAGGAAAAGAAAATTTTTAGGTCATAAAAAGTGCATTAGCATCAACACTTGTCCTAATCAATCCTGATTTCAATAAGGATTTTATTCTTTATGCATATGGTGGTTATGACACGATTTTAGCTATTGCTAGTACAAAAAAATACTAAAGGATTGGAACAACCAATCACATTCTTCAGCAAAGGACTAGAAGAGTATGAGCAAAGGTATAGTTTCATTGAGAAACATGTCCTTGTTGTTGTAAAAAGCGTTAAGAAATTTAGGCACCTGTTGACACATAACAAGGTCATTTAGCGTGTCACACACCCAAGTGTCAAGGAGTTCCTCCTAAGTAAGGATTTGAATGAGAAAAGAGTTGGCTGGATCATGCACATCATGGAGTATGATGTAGATATCTAGATAACCAAGTTGGTTAGAGGAAAGGGATTGTGTGAGAAAATCACAGATAAGGATATTTCAGAGCTTGAGGAACAAGGAAATGCTATTTTGCTAATTAGAGCTGCTGGAAATGATAATGGAACAACAAGTTGGTTGCAGGATATGATACATTTTTTAAAAACTAGTCAATAACCAGCAACCTTGGATTGAACAAAGCAAAGATATTATCGCTTGCAATCAATCCCTTTTGTGCTGATTAATGACATTCTATACTAGAAAGGCTTCAATGGAGTCCTTCTCAGGTGCATTGATTTAGATTAGGTTGCTTAGATAGTGCATGAATTTCATGATGGACATTCAGAAGGACATTTTTCTCCTAAGACAACAACATACAAAATCCTTCAAGCTGGCTATTATTGGCCTGATTTATTTAAGGACTATCATGCACATGTCAGAAAATGCACTAAATGCACTATGTTTGCAGGAAAAGAGAGAATGTCAGCTTTGCCTTTGTAGCCAATTAAGATAGAACAACCTTTTTAGAAGTGGGGTGTTGATTTTATAGGGCCCATTAACCCTCCATCAAGTACAGATCACAAGTGGATTATTACAACCACTAATTATTTTACGCACTAGACTGAGGCAACAACATTAAAGGATGCAAATTAAATAGAAGTCCTACATTTTTATGATGACATTGTAAATAGATCTGGTGTACCTGATTCCATTATCTTTGATAATGTGCTTGCTTTCATTGGAATGAAAGTCACTAATTGGGCTTTTAATCATAGGATACATCTTAACACAAGCTCAAATTATTATCCACAGGGTAAGGGATTAGCGAAGTCTTCAAACAAGAACCTTATAAGGATCATCAAGCATAATTTGCAAGAGAATTAGAGAGATTAGCATTCAAAGTTGAAAGCTACCTTATGGGTTGACAGAATTACTCCAAAGAAAGTTATTGGAAACTCGCCTTATAGGCTTGTATATGGGAAAGAGGCTAGATTGTCCATTGAGATAGAATTACTAGCGCTTGATCTTGCTACACAGCTGGTTTTGTTTGAGGAAGGTGACCCTATTCTAGTGCGGTGTGCTTAGCTAATGGAGTTGGAAGAAACTAGGAAAAAAGCCATGGAAATCATGGAGTATCAACAAATGCAAATAAATAAGAGCTTTGATAAAAGAGCTCGAGCTTAGGAATTGCATGTTGGTGACATGGTACTAAAGTGGGATGTTTTGAAGAGTAGGCCAGACCAGCACAATAAGTTTGATCACATGTAGGTTGGGTCATTTCAAATTGTTGAGTGCAAAAAGCATAATGCTTACCAGCTGGCTACCATGGAGGGAGATGTACTACCAATTCCTGTGAACGGGATCCACCTCAAACCATGCTTTGATGTATGAGTTTCAGTCCTACTTTGTACATACTAGGTTAGTTTCCCTTGTTTTCAATAAATGCATCTGCATTTAGTATAGTTTTGTTTCTATTCTAGGTCAGATTCTTGTTTTGTTTTGTAGTTTAGTTCAGTTAAGTTGCTGGTTTATGTTGTTTAGCAGTCATATCCACCCATTTCTTTCATGCATGCATAGATATGTGTGCTTAAATGCATGCACATATCCAACATACGCACACATACACACATACATATCACTGACACTAAATATGTTTGGCTACTAGCCATACATATTTGCATACCCATGCATACATTGCATACATGCATTCATTTAAGCCATACACCCACACATACACAAACCAAATGGTCGACTATGATGGTCTCGACTCCTAAAGTTGATACTTGAGTGCTGACCCTGCATACTTGTCAATTTAATATGAGTTTCCAGTCTTATTAAACTCACGAGCATACATTCAAAAATGAACCAAAAACTTTAGAAGTTTCTTTGTGTCAGGTTTAGGTGCTAGGAATGCATAATCAGACTCTATGCCCAAAAATAAGGACAACAAAAGCACTGGTCAAATGTCAAGCAGGCAGACATACAATAGAAGTCACTAAAAATGTTACTAAAATTCTCCACATGTGTAAAATTTTAAGTATACATGTAATGAAAGTACAGAAGTGCCATTCATTTTAGTCAAACAATAGAAATGTCCTTGCATTATTTACTTTCAAATATACATTGATGTTTTACTAAACAATGAAATGAAATAATATGTTGAACAGAAAAGATCTCACACAAGCCGTGAGTATAGCTCACTATACTAAGTTTCTTTCATAAGGAAATACACAAACATATACATATCAATGAAAGAAATAAGAATAGTGATAACCAATCACTCCCTATTGCTTTGACTGGTTATGAACTCTTTCCCTAGTGTACTCATCTAGCTCAGAGCTCCACGTTCTCTAGTAGCTACAAAACACATGAAAGCAACTGATGTTAGATCCTAAAGGATCTAAGCAATGACTACCTATCTCTACAACTACACATTTTCTCTATTGATGCATTTCATTACAAAAGAAAGTAAGCTGAAAGAAATCAAAGTCATTTGTGAGTGTCATGAGCCCGTGCTTGAACCTCATAGAATACTATGCTACAAGATTACAACAAGTACATAATGATTGATAATATAGATTGCAAACGTGTACTTACTACAGGAAACATGAAAGATAATCAATGAAAAATACTTGAAGCTATGCTAAGAGTTAAGGAATTTCATTGCAAATGTAAAACATGATACTAAAAAATGTGTTTACAAAAAACTCCAAAATAGATGTATTCAACAAAAGGATGTACAACTAGAGTACAGGGAGATAAGAAATCCTATTAATGCAATTGATTATAATGGTCCTAATTACTACAATCATTGCATGTTTTGTTTCACAGAGTTAGATATTCTTTTAATTCTCCTTTCCATCAGCACTTTGGATCATGCTCAACTTAGTAACCATAGGGCTATATAACAAGTGGAACAAACAATAATAGGAGAGCATCATTTCAGCATACATATATCCTGCAATTGGAGAAAGGTTATTTAAAGAAAATGGAGGATCTATATTTATCTGTGGAGAAAATTGAATATTATCTGATGACTTGTTATAGGTTTCAAAGAAATACTATAAAAAAAATATAAAGGTACAACACTCTCTTGTATGCCAATACTTAAATGTTGCTCACATGTACAGAAATATTCATAAACATGCACTATTTGAACTAAAATAGGAGGTTTGTAGTGGACAACAAGAATTGAATATGCAAACTTTTTCATTCACTAAATTCAAAATACAATGAAGATCAATGGTAGTGGCTTGTATCATCTTTAAAGGGAGTACCAACCGAATCTCAACAATAAAAACACGAGTCATGTGAACAAGGAGATGAAGCAATCAATGGATTGAATATAATCATCTAAACATGCCTTAGGAAAAAATAGAACTTTGGGTTAGCTACCTGTCTGAAGATGGGAAGACTAAGAAACTAGTTTACATTTACTGGAAATGATCCCAATTTGTTAGAATTCAACTGAACCAAAGTGGTTACCACAAGGGGAATTTTCTTTGTTACAGATAGGAAGAATGGGTTCTGGAATCTCTACAAATGGGTTGAGTTAAAGAATGAATTGCAACCCTCATATCCTTTAGACACAGAATTTACAAGGTCACCATGGGTGTATGGTAATAGTTCTTATGCTTTCATCAGTAGCAAGAGGCATGATAACTACATTGTATAGGTAGACATATTCAAACTTGATGGAGCTCAAGTCACATGAGGCAATATTGTTTCAATTGTTAAAAAAGCAAAAAAAAAGGAAAATGTTCATATTCTTTTTTTTTTTTTGAGAAAATGTTTGATGAGAATGTGGAGTACATAACAAAGTTCAGATTAGGGGTAAGTACCAAGCAGTCATTCCACATCAAAATAGGCCAACATTTAGAGTATTTAGGAAGCCCATTTGTTGGTAAAATAGTACCATTAGAGGAGACACAGAGGAAACACATAGAAGCAAACCTTGAGGGTTGGATATTTCAGGATAAATGGCAGCCTGCAAGTTCTTTGTCACCAGTGTCAAAAAAGAAAAAAAATGGATTAAATGTAATAACATCATTTACTGTATTAATGGGACCTAAATCAGAGTAAATGACCTTCACTAGTAACAGTGGGTATAGAAATGGTCAAGGATATCGTATCATGGAAGGTAGAAGAGCTTGGATTTGAAGAGAAACAATAAAATATATAACAACATCCTTTAATTCAGCATATGTCCAAAGAAACCCGACATCAATCAATGAGAAAATTTTTTACATGTTGAAGGGTCATCATCTAAACACCCGACATCTATAGAAAAGCTCACCAGAACTAGTCAAATTCAGGACTAGAATACTTAAATAGACCAGCAAATAATGATACTATAAGAGCAATGACAATGAAAGAGCCATTTGTGTAACTTTAAATCAAGGCTACAACTGGAAGGCGACTGTACAAGAAATGATTTCTATTACCTTAAACATATAACAATATGGTTGGCATGGTCAAATTGAGGAACCCATGGGTATCAACATGAGAAGTATATGGGGAATCTTGAAGAAATACATATTTTGATATGTAAGAAATCCATGCTATAAAACAAAAAGCAAAACATACCTCCAGGCAGTAAATTAGCATTCACAACAACAACATATTTTCTTCCAAGAGAAAATAACACAATAGCAGTGAAAGTGAAAAAGGTATCCAACTGCTATTATTACATAGAAACAACGTGCATTTCTTGCTGATACAACTTTTACATTGAAAGGAAAAAGTCAAGCATTTCCAAGCCGCCCATATAAAGGTCCATTGACTTCAAACTTAGAGCAAAGAAAATACCTTGAAACAACTTCCATGGCAGCTTCATACAACCAAAATGTGCCCAGCAAGAGAAAAATGCAGACTTCATGAAGGCTCACAAACCCTAGTCGACGCTTCTCTCTCCATGCAATGCAATAATGCAAATGAAATCATTTTTAGGGTATTTCAAACTAATACATTTCCTTTTCTCCATTGCATGAAATTTGAAATCCATAGGGGACTTAAGTGGTTTTTTTAATTTCCCATTTTCATTTCAATATTTGTATATGCCACGAGTTATGAGTATAAGTGTTTTTAAACACTTATTTCTTCTCTTGCAAAGAATATGTAAAATAAAGATATATAATAGTGACATTATAAAATATTTTATATTTTTATTAAAATTTGCAAACCTTTAAACATGTGTTCCTTAACTATTCAATGTTTTACTATGTCTAACACTTGACATGTGTTTAAAGGAGGAGAAAGAGGAGAAATACCTGCTGAAGACTTGGTGTTTCAAATCTTTTGAATTATGAGGAGAGATTATAGGGATTTCAATTTGGGTCAACTTTAGACTTGGACCAAGTATTTTGGAGTTCTTTATGGCCAGTTGGAGCATTTTTTTGGGGATTTTGATATGAGTTAATGGATTCCTTATGACTTAGTGCAGTTGTTAGGCAGTGAGTCATCTTTTTTATAAGATTTGACTCCTCTTTTGTAGCCTTATTTCCTTAATTTGACCCAAGTGTTGGGATTGTATTTACTGAGCTTTTTGAACTCATTTTAAGGGGTTATGATTATGCAAAGAAGGCTTATGTGACAATTGTTTTGTCTTTAGTTTTTTTGTGTAGAAAATTTTAACTCATTTTAGAAAGATCAAATACAAGTGACAGTGGCTAAGTTTATGTTATCTGAATCCATTTTGGAGCCTTCTTTTCTTTATGTAATTGTATGTATTTTTAGGTGATTTGATAAATACAACTAGTGAATCATCATTTTTCCATGTTACTTTGTCTCACCCAAACACCTAGTTGCAGAAAGTATGTTTGTTTGCAAGTTGTAGTTCATGTTTTAAAAAGTGAAGCTCATAAGAGAGGCATCTATTTTCCTCTTTATGCTGGTTCATTCTTAGACTTTATTTAAAAATATTTATGAAAGCCTATACAGAAAGGAAGTTTTTCATATTCATTTAGATATGCCAGTAATCCCTCCTAGTTATTAGTATTTGAATTTTCATATCATTTTGGTGCATCACTTGGTTCTCTAGTTTAGAGTTTAAGATTTTAGGTTCATTTCAGTAAGTTCTATCCCTTTTTCTTACAAGTTCATCTTAGTTTTCTAGAGTTATCAGTGATTATCCAATAGGAACTGACCTAGAATCTGGAGGTTTCATTTCTAGTTACATATTTCCCACATGGAGAAATGAATCCCATGTTAGGCAAGATTGTTAAACTTTTTTAGTTTAATAGGGTGCAAAATTTTACCCTTAAAAATGATATTTATTAATAAGGATGAATCTTAATTGTGAATCCCTATGCATTACATGCATCCAATCAAAAAAAGGGATGGTTTGAGTGGCAATATGGGTGAATTACTACCATTGATTCATACCTAACCCTAAATCACCTAGGTCTTCTTAAGGAAGATAAATCTTAAACTTTAAATGAAAAAAAGGAATGCTAAGGAGAATTGAAGAGAGTTTGCATGTGCAAATAGATCATACATGGTTATTAAGGTGTTATGATTTGAGTTACATTGTAGAATCAATTAGAAAGAGAATAGAGGAAAGAAAACAAACGGAAACAAAGGTACATCTAATTAGAAAAGATCAAGTACACATCAGTATAGAGGTGATCTGACATCAAGAAATAGAGTGCTAACCAAAGGATCATTGCTAGGACATTTGAATAGGTGAATCAGTTAAATATCCTAATAGAGTAGTCCTAATAGGCTATTGTAAATCCTTTAACAGGGTGGTTACTTCATTGTAAGTTAAATTCCTCTTACCAAGCACATTTTTAGCAGGGTTTTTAAAATCCTTTAATAGGGTAAGATCTAACAATCTTGTAAGCCTTTAATAGGGCAAACCTTTCATAGGGTAGATCATGCATTCATTGGATACACTTTATTACTACAGTAGTGAAGATTTTTGGGTGTTATCCCCACCCTAGTTTTACCTTCTCCTTGGAGGGTTTCTGGGTAACCAAATATCTTGTGTTGTACATGTGTTGAATATTTAATTTCATGCTATAAATGTATATGCTTACACTACTACATTTAACATCATTTTTCAATCGAAAATTTCAACCATCAACTAAATAATTTTAGGGTGGTCAAAATGTAAAGGCAAAAATTTCATTTTTTTACATATAAGACCTGTGTTGGTCAAAATTTTGACCAACACAGGGCTTATACATCCGCAAAGTTCAAAAAAAATTTGCCCAATTATTTTTTTCGCACCTAGTTTCATTTGATGTTTTTGGAGCATTTTCACATGGTATCTCTGCATTTTCGCATGGTTTTCTCTGAGCCCAGTTTTGTTTCAAGTTTTCTCCACTCACTTGATTAATGATGCCTACTAGCCCTGGGAATAATATGAAAGGGGGTCCTGCATTTGTATCAATATAGGGGGGGGCAGAATAGTAGTTCAAAACTCTCGATATTATCTTTCTTTCATTCTTCCTAATGTGCTCACTTTCAAAAGCTGTTCCATTCATGACCTCCAATCACACCTGCATCTCTGGTGGTCGAGGAGAGGGATTTCTCTTCAAGCATATTTCCATAGGTACATGTGTATTTTTATTCTAGGTTTTTATGATAATATTGAAGATGGAAGTGAATACTATTAATATCATTATTATTTTTTATGCCAAAGTTCAGCCATTGTTGTGTAATATAAATGGGAGAGTCTCCGCTCAAGTGTTTTTTCTCAGTGATGTTTTGATGATAAGTGTTAAAAAGAGTCTAGCTGCAAAAAGAATGTAATGTAATTGTTGTTTTATTTTATTGAAAGTGTGTAGATGCAAATTTATCATTTGGAATGTTGGTCTATTGTAACAACTATTATACTTTTTGTTATAGTAATGAAAGAAAAGAAAGGAAATGTATATGCAGAAGCTGTAGTTGTAAAAGCTTAGAAGAAATAATAATGAATTTTTTTTTGTTTTATAAATATAGTTGTGTTGGTATCATATTTTTCTTGTATTTTTGTTTTAATAATACATAATTATATTGTATCATTTAGACAACAGTTTCATATTATAAAAAAGAACAAAAAGAAAAAAAAATTGAGTGTGTTTCTCTCTTCAACTCTAGAACATTCAACTTAAACATCAACACATAAAGCTAATAATTTGAAATTTGGTGTGTTTAGTGCTTGGAGTTGTACCCTCAATACCTAGGCCATGTGGGCTATAAAACATGATATTCATGTGATTCTATGTTAGATGATGATGATGATAATGAATAATCACCACCTACTACTAGCTCATGTAGTGATAAAAGGTCTTCAATGCACCTCTAACTACAAGTATGCCATGGAAAACTTTTGATGGAGATGACTCCTCAAACTAATAGACTATCATGGAAATTTTTTGATGAAGATGACATCTACAAATACTGGACTATCTTCAAAAACTTATGATGAAGATGGCACCTAAATTTACTAGACTATAATTGAATTGACGTACTTTGGATCCTTCACCGAAAGTCTCTGTCATTTTGTTAGAAGATGATTTATCTTCTAGTTCAACCAAAAGAATCTCTCTCCTATATTTCAACATTACATTTAATTTTTGCATTGCAATTAGGTCTTCCTACAAGGGTTTCCATTTGGATGAATAACAAACTTGTTGGTGTTTTAAAACTACTAAGCAACAAAATGCTTAATATCAAGATGACAATACTCACATAGTCTAAAGACTAGCCAATTCTTATTATCAATTGTATGTGCACACCGTTTGGGCTAAACTTCTACAAAACCAAAGGTGGTTTTCTACTCTTTTGGGTCTGCAAAACTAGGGTGGGTATACCCAGGGATGATACAAGACTGGGAAAACTGTATGAGAATTATCTTAGTTTCATTCTGATTCTCATCGCAAATGCTCCCATACATGTACAATTCTTGATACTTTAATAAACACATCCCATATAACAAATATGGCCAAAAATCTTCTATAGGTATGTAGATGTTCTCAGCAATAATGGCCAACTAAAGCTAAAACATTCCATGCAAACAAGTAGAGGCCAACTTTGAAGATCTACAGGAAATAAAAGTAAAGTTGATTATAATTCTGCATTTTGACAATCATTTGTGACACATTTCTCTTTCAGTTGGATTAAATTTGATTAGTGACTAATCCATTGGGGTTCAGAGTCTACTACAAATCTCTAGATCTAATTTGTTGCCTTACAACAAATTTTATCAGCAATTCTTATCAGAAATCATCATTCAAAATACTTTCCACTACTGCAGCAACCTTATCAAATTCATCAAAGCTTTTACTTAATCCATTGAATTAACAACCATGATAAAAAAATATACAACCTAATTGAATTGCATTCAATTGCACAAGCCTTTACTTATACAATATCAAGATAACCAAGTAATCAAAAGGAGACAAAGTTCAGAAAGAACTGATATGGGGACAGTTCATAATTTGTATTCATTTTCCTTAAAAATTGTATACAATTTACAATAGACTCAGAATGACCTTCAGAAAGAAACACAAATCATTCTATATTCATGTATTCTCAAGATCTGACAAAGAAAATACATCAAAACAATGAATGAAATCCAAAATTTTAGGAAAGACTTTCCACTTTTCTTTCCTAGTCTCTTGCTCCTGCAAGGAGTACTCATTCCTTATTAAGTCTTCAGGAAAATAAAATTCATGCTCAATTTTACCAAGCTTAATTCTCTACCTTAGAGCCAAATGATAAAATCCTTCAGAATCACAAAAACAAGGATGGGAAGTGGCCATCTTATAAGGATTCAAAATCTTGTGCAGAGAAAGCCAACCTCCTTTTTTGATTACAAAATGATGAGCCACTGTGCAAGTAGGAAAAATTGACCCCTTTTGTCTTTTCAATAGAAGGGCTTCCTCCACTCCTCCCAGCTGCCACAATATCTTAGCAACTCCTACCTTCAAAGGCACTTGGTAGGGTAGTACATGAGGGCTTCCTTTAAAAGAATATATTCTAAATATAGTAGAAACATAATATAGAATGACATCTCCCCAATTATGTGAAACTTTCAAACCACTTGGGTTGTCCATCGGCTTAATGAGATTCATTAATGCTTTGGGGATTCTGGGATTGTCCCTTAATAGGAGGCATCTCAGCTTTGAAGCGAAATACCTATCAAACCTGACAAAACTGGCATTCTCTGCATCCCAAGTCATATCTGCACTTCACAATTGAACTAGTAATGCTTCCCCACTCTCTTCTCTATCTAATTCCATTTCTTTACTAAAATATGTTACTCCCTTGAATAAGAACATGTGCATTAAAAGAGAATAAAGGCCAAAATTTTTTTCCACCTTACCCTTAGCAATTCCAATCAGTCCATTGTGAATCTCCTTAGCTAAGTAAGAATCAAAATAAAAAATTATATCCACACCAAAAGAGTAAATCTGAGTAATCATATACATAAAATCCATAGGCATGAACTCTTCTTCATCCCTCCCAAAAATTTTACACAAGGACCTATATATTTCTATAGCCCTAGAATTGAAGTATGCCCTTTTGAAAGGCTCCTTGGAGGATGTTGTTATTGCTGGCAGTATTCCAATTCTACCTATGTGTGTGCTTAATGCTCCTTGCCTAATTGCATCTCTCTTAGACATATACTCATTTTTTAACCCTTTCAAATCAATGGGCACATGATAATCAGTGAGAGGCCCTAAACTGAAAACTTCCCTAATCTCCTCTGCACTGATTGTAATCAAGATTTCACCATCAGTTCTCCTCACTACCCTAAGGGCTTGGTCATAATTCTTAGCTGTAGCTTCCAAAAGATCATAATCCATGAAAACACTAGGAACCACCAATTTCCCTAGACCAAAATTCTAGATGTTGGCATGTGGGGCAAAAAGGTTCCTCTCTGAAAACCATTTTTTGAATAAAACAAGACCAGTCTGTGAAGTTGTTGCATCCCTAACCCAGTTTCCTTTGTCATACAGCCCATCTGCTATTTTCAGCCTAGGGTTTAATGAAGTTAGCCTCTTAACTTCTACAGTTTCAATAGTGGAAGAAGGGAGCAGTTCAAGAAAATCATCGTGGAAATTCCTATCCAAATAGTTCTCTTGACCAGAAAATGCTTTCTATTTTGGAGCCATTTTAATTAACTCTTGAAGGAATTGAAATAGCAGAAGGATTATAATGCAAGTTACTTACTTTGAATTTTGCTCTAGTTCTTCTCAGTGTTACTGCAATCTTTCTGCAAACAAACTGCTTCACAATCTTACTGAATCCAGCATGGTCTTCTCAACAACTATTTTTGCTTAGAAATGCTCTGAATCTTTGTTTGATTACGGTGGAATTAAGAAAATCTTCTATGTTATACTCTATTTTTCTTCACATGCAAAGATTTCATCTCTCATAAATGCACAGGGTGGCATCACCTTCTATATTCAAATTTACACCATGGATTTACGAAAAATCCTACGATCCAAGGATGCAAGCAAAGATGACTCATGTTCCTCTTGACAAGCCGGCAGTCAACCTAATGAAAATTTTTCATGTGTACCTTTCCTTCATTGTTGGTACCTCTAAACTAGACCCATAGAACTCTAAGGACACGTTTCACTTAGGTGCTATCTGTTATACATAAAGAGTGAGCACCCTGCAATAGCGAGATAACGCCCGTCATTGATCCTAATTTGATCATGCAGATGACATTTGATGCATTGCTCAAAATAAATATGGTGGGCCCCTTGTCACCATGTTGCTATTTGTAACCTTCATGCAACTCGTCATAGCGAGATAGCAACGATCATGGATCTGAGATAGATCTGACGATCAGAGTCTTTCATATATTTTGTGAATAGGGCATGGGTCCAATCATTGATGACATGATGAAATCCTAGCTATATTACCTGTTACTTGGGCCCATATTTGTTTATTTCTTGGTCGAACGCTATGTCGCTAACGACGAGAAGAACAAGTTCCCAATAGCGACATAGCGAATCCCAATGTCTTTGCTTTTCCTGGTGTATACATGTAGCCCATTAGATGCCAGCATGTTCTAAAGCTTTATAATTGATATCTGATGGAGTACTTTCTGGGACCCACTTACTCTAAAAAGTTTCTGCAGTACTACTTCCTATCTAGGCGCTATGTCGGTAACAGTGAGAGACACCAATTCTTCGATAGTGACATAGCAATTTTTGGTGACTCATCAAAATTTAGGGTCAGAAAGATAAAGGCGAGTGAAGTCATAACTACCCTCGTTAATGCATTTGACACATAATAAAATAGCACGTGCACCACATAGCCTGAAAAAACTTATGATCATCAAAAAATTTAAAAGTGACTGCTGGCCATTATTTTTTGTGAAGGCGTCAAGTCACTAACGGCGAAGTGCCTAATTTCTCTAATAGCGACAAAGCGACTAATCGAAAAAGCTAAGATTTCTGTTGACGCCTTTTTTACCTCAATGTTGTAATTCCTTTTCAAGTTCTGACATGTCTATTATAAATGTGATGAAATATCTCTAAAATAATACAATCTCTGGTCACCGTATTTCCACTTGACGGTACCGCTTTTCAACTTAGTGGTGGTCACTATGTCGCTAAGGGTAAAATACTTGTATCTTTTCATAGTGAGATAGCGATTGCCGTAGATCTTTTAGGGATTGAGCGATCAGAAACATAAAAGAAAAGATGTGACTCAAGGTGCGAAAAGTTTGAAAAGGATGGGAATCTTTGCATATTTTTAGTTTTGCGCCTGAAAAATTTAAAAGAAAATAAGACCTAGGGTTTTGACAAAAAATTGCTTCAAAGACCTACAAAATATGACTTGGCTAGAAACCCTATTCACCATAGGTGGATCCCAATATGAATTCTTCTATACCTTGGACAAAGGAATTCGATTATGCAAAAATTCAAACCAACAAAACTATCATGGAAAAATTGTGACGAAGATGCCACTTGCAACTATTAGACTATCATACAAAAATTGTGATGAGGATGACATTAAAAACTATTGGACTATCATGTGTACAAGTCACAAAATGATTCCAACATATGAAATTAAGTGTACTACATAGGATAGTGATGACTGAATTTCCATGCCCTCCAAATTTGGTGGTTGTAACATTTATACCAATTTCATTTGTGGGATACACACTCTTGATAAGTTAGTTAGCCTTGCGACTAAGGTCGATGGGGAATGTTGACACATGCAACCTGAGCATGAGTTTGAATTTGGTATTTCCTTGGAAATATTTACTTATTTGCCAAATAGAAGGTATCATCTCCATTTTGTGTGTCATTATAAGTTGTCACAGGTTTTTTGAATGAATTTATTTTCTTATGCGTATTTCTTCTCATAGAATGAACAAAACTTATTAATGCTCCACCAAAAGCTGTAGAAGGAACAACAATCTAAAGTTTGGGCTTGCCACTGCCAGGATCTCCTCCCTTTCCAAAGAAACCCAAATAGAAAAATCAAACAAAAAAATTCAAAACCATTTAAGCTTTACCCAATAATAATATCCCAGGAGTCCAAGAACAACATTTGACTACAAGGGTGGTGATGAGAACTGTGGGGCAACATCCCTTTAGACCATATAAATTCTTCTATAGTTCATGTTTTGAATGCCATAAAAACCTAGAATTAACATTATAATCCATGGTTTGAATAATATAAAGTCTTAGAATCAATCAATACAAAATCCATGGTTTGATTGCTATGAAAACTTAGGACCAGTACTAAATTTCATGCTTTGAATGCAATAAAGACTCAGAGTAGTCATATAATGTTTTGTAACTTAACATTGCACTCTTCCCTGGAACATCCAATATAAAACCCTAGGTCACATTGCACTCTTCCCTAGAACATGCAATATAAAAGTCAAAACTCATAAACAAAAATCAATCAATTTCATTTCTAGGGCTTTTATAATTCCTCAATAAAGTTTGACTCATGAGGCTTCACCAATATGTTACTTTAATGACTTATATAACTATTTTTTGTGTTTGAATTAAGTTATTTCATTATTAAAGGCATACTTTTCCATTAAATATAATGGCTCCTCAATAATACTTTATGAAGATAAGTAATAAATTTACAATATAACCATTATAAATAGCTTTATTATTGTTACTATAATTTTAATATCTCATTGATTACTCATCATCTCTCTGTTTCATCTGAACCAGTTGGTCAACCATTGCTTCTATTACACAACCAACTGCCTTACTAAAAATGTTAATGGTTCTCTCTATTAACTCCTAACCTACTATAACTAGTAATTCCCTAAATATTTGATAAAATCAGTAGTGCCAAAGGTCGTCACTGCATTGAGATCGGTCTAGGTGCCTTGCCAAATGTAGAAATATTGGATACATAACTTACTATAAATTGTAAGTGTACCTAATTGAAATAAATGAGGAGCATTTGTAAACACTTATGTATTATAGAAGGGAAAGATCCTCTTGTTTTTCCAGATGGGGCCCTCTAGCCATCAGCCTTAACCTACGAGGGCCAATAATAGGTCAATCCAAACATAAACCATGGCGAGCTAAAATGAGGACATTACACTTTATAACCAATCCTACTTGTCAAAAAATACATAGGACACTTCAACAAACACTTTGACGAGCCCTCTTAACTTCAACGAGCTCTATTCATCTTTAGAGATCTCATTTTTCATCACCAAATCTCCATTAAATGATCTCTAGCTTCTCATGGAGTTCCTATATTAGAATCTTCATACATAGTATCACTTCCATCATCTGTAATAGCTGGTGATAATCCAGATGTAACCAATGCACGATTGCCAACTAAAGAAATACTAGAGCTAATGTTGAGATCTAACTCCACAATAATAGCTAATGAGTTTCCATGTTTTTTTATCAATGGGTTAATCTATTGAATTATTAGAAAATTTATGATTCAATAAAAAAACTCATCAAATCAAGCTTGGTGTTATTTTCAATTATAACAATAACCATTTAGGCCAACTTTTCGTAAACTACATATTGATATTTGGTTGAAACTTAATAGTTTGGATGGTGACTATGATATTGTTTTTATGGTTGTAGAAGAAGAACTCATTTTTAGCATATCCTTGCTCAAAATAGTTTCCACAAAAATTAAGATCCACCAAATATTCTACACCTCAAAATAGAAAACAATCAAATGATGCTATTTGTGCACACCATGTTTACTTTGGTTCTAATTATCTTCCTACCAAATAATAGTATAGGGCTTTTCTATAAAAAAATGCTACTAGCGGCCACATTTCTAAAATGATCAACTGCATGCCACTATCGACTATACTCTTGCACCTATGTTTGGTGCAAGCACTAGTATATAGTACTTAAGATACCAGTGAATATCTAAATCATTGTTTTTCAAAGAAGCTGTAAGGCATAATTCAAGTGAATTTAAATACTCCAGGAAATTCCTAAGTGTGGATGTTTCAATTCCTTAGAGTCAAAACTTGAATATATTTCATGCTTATCATTTCCTCTAGCAATTCTTACATAAAACATCATTAAAATAATTGTTCCCTTTGACAGCGTCAAAGAGTGTATATATACAATAAATTTTTGAAGTTGTTTTGTGCTAAATGAACCTTTTGTGATCAAGTATTGTAAATATCTTGGTTGGTACAACTGCATATTTCTTACTAGCTTTGTACTAGTACCCAAGATTAACATTGATGACATTAGTAGAATTCCAAAATTTGCTCTTGTATTCGTATTAATTGTACTTGATTGTCGAATATGTTAAAGAAGAAACAAATGCCAGCTAGTTTATAGACTATAATTGACCTGAATTGCTTGATGTATTTTTTAAATGTTGAGATGCATATACTAAGAATTTTTTGTTGTTGCAGGCCAAGCCACAACTGACAGACAGGTCAAAGCTTCCAACTATTATGGATCCTATGATTAAAGAGTTGCTGAACTTGAAATATCTTCAGCAAGTAAGTTGTATGCAAAATATTTCTTTTGAAGGGAATTGACATTATTTTTAAAAATACATTCAGTTTATACAATTTTACTCATGTTTTGGTGGATAAAAACTTAACGTTCTTCCAAATTTCTTGCCCATTTTATTGCATATCTGAAATAAGACATAATCTTGCCATTTTCCAATAGCTAAATGTCTGTAACTGTGATTGGAATTTGGCATAAAATGTATTTTTTAGGTTAGATTGTTAGCTAGTTCTGGTTGATCACCATTTGAAAATTAGAGGTGCTTACAATTTGAATTCATAACAACCATTTCTCATCAACTTAAATTGTTTGTTTAGTACCGATTACATTGATGTGACACTGACAAGGTTGAAGTATTGCAACTTCCTAGAAGGTCTGCCTACTCAATTCCATAATGATCCAACTTTCCTTGATCCTTGGGAGAATGATGCAGGAGCATCGAGGTCAAGGTTGAAGGCATGAGAAGACATTAAGGTCTCAAGATAACCAACATGACCGTGTTAGAACAGTTGATGTAATAAGACCCTATGAAGGTCCTTTTTGATATGTTTGTAATCATTTTAATTACATTTGAAAACATTAATTAACAAAAACCATATGTGCAGATATAAAAATTAATCACAAAATATCTAATTTATTTGTAGGTGTATTTTCCTGTGAAGAAAGACCACGCTTGACAATATGAATCTAAAAGAAAATAATGAGACAATGGCTACATTGTGGGCTTAATTCTGAAGAAAGCCTGATAAATGTTATTGTCCTTGCAAAAAGTGTAAGGGTTTAAAGAATTGAAGAATTCTAATCACAACAGCCCAGAGTCATTGTAGGCAATATGGTCATGTTGAAGGGGGCCATGATTTTCGTCCATGGCTGAATGTGGATTTCCTACTGCAGGAACATGGAGGTGTTAATATCCAAGCTGAGGATAACACTCCCATGGAAGAAGATGATAATGTGCCAGAGGACATGATTGAAAAAGATGGTATTGGGGCAAGTGATGAAGAGGGTCACAATGATGGTACTAGAAAATCTGATAATAATGATGAAGATGGTCTTGATATACCTTTACTTGAGAAGGCACACGAGCCCTTATACCCAGGCTCCCAAACAACTCTACTGTCGACTATAGTGTTGTTGGTGAACTTAAAGGTTATGAATAGCATATCCAATATAGCAATGTCATGTATGCTAAAGTATGTCATTTTTGTCATCTTCAATGTTAGCATACAATTACTATTCACTATATTAATAATGCTTATTTATTGTTGTAGGTTTATTATTGAGTTTCTGTTACCACCATTAAACATTTTTCCTCGTTCGTACCGAGAATTATCTAACATTATGGATCAGATTGGAATGAAGTATCAGACAATACATGCATGTCCCAATGATCATATTCTATATCATAAACAACATGAATTTGCAACAGAATGTCCTAATTGTCATGTTAGTAGATATCGGTCAGATCAAATAACAAAAGAAGTGCCTCACAAGGTTCTTTGGTACATTCCCATTATTCCACGTCTGGAATGGTTATTCAGGTGCACTAACTTGGCACAATTTATGGATTACCATGCACGCAATAGAAGTCAAGATGACATTATGCGAATGCCTACCGATGGTTCTGCATTTAAAGAGATAGAAGAAACATGGTCACACTTTAAAGAAGAACCTCACAATCTAAAACTTTCATTGGCAGCAGATGGTGTTAATCCATATGGAGATATGAGATCTGTTTACTAAGTATGGCCTATTTTTGTTATTAATAATAAAATTCCTCCTTGGATGTCCATAAAGAAGGAGCACATAATGTTGTCAATGATTATGCCAGGTTTTTTTTTATAGTTATCTAAATTAATTTATAAATAGTGCATGAAAATGGTTATAATAATTATGTAATGTTTATGTTCATTCAATTGCTAGGTAAATACCAAGTTAAAGATATGAACATGTATATTGAACCCCTAATTGATGAGTTGTTGAAGTTATGGAATGACATCACTATGTATGACATCTCTAGACCGATAGGACATTGACAATTTCAATTCCATGCAATGCTTGTATGGACAATACATGATGCCCCTGGGCTAACTCATTTTTGTGGTATGTTATATTGTTAAGATCACATATTTTTGGTCTGTTATAGTGCTTACACATTACTATCAAATGCTTAATTTGCGCATGATAATTGTACATGATCCAATTATACATGATCTTTTAGGTCTTCAGGCAAAGAGAAAATTTGCATGTCCAGTTTGTGGTCCAAAGATGAAATGTCATCATTCGAGAAGTTTAGGAAAGTAGGTGTTTCATGAGTTTAGAAACTTTCTCCAGAATAATCATAAGTGTTAAATTGCCAAAAAACATCTTTTCAATGGGAAAGAAGAGACATCATCAAGGCCACGAAGAATGACACCTCATTTATGGAAGTTGGAATATGATCAACTAAATCGTCGAGGTAATGTCCAATTTGTCATCCGAAGTTTACAATTTGTATTTCGATATTGTCTTATATTTACTAATGCTATAACTGATGCTCGTGAAGGTTGTCAAGGCATCAATGACCAACTTTCTAGAGGAATGAAAAGTTATCCTACTCAATTTAGTAGGTTACCATACTACAAGGATCTCCCAATCGTGCATTTGTTTGATGCTATGCATATTGGAAAGAATGTAATAGAGACACTATAGAAAATGTTGGATGGAAGGCATGATAGAGAATAAATTGCTAAAATTTGTACTGACATTCATGAATCTAATCATGCACTAAAAGTTTTCATTGAATCAAATCGGAATGGAGATTGTATAAATACAAGTGCCCTTCCTTGGTTATTAATGAAGCAACAAAGTGATGCATTAAAATAAGTCATAAAAAAAATTAAATTTCCAACAGGATTTGCTGCAAATATAAGCACTCTTCTATCAAAGAAAGGTAATTTTGGGCCAGGGTTGAAGACACATGATTGGCATACCTTCCTCAAGGTAAGTCATGTTTTTTATTTATAGTATATTTGTAAGATTGAATGTAGTACCCGTTGCATTATTTAATAATATATTGAAATGATCATTTTTTAATGATTACAGTTCATCCTACCTCTATCCCTTCCACAACAATTTGACAACAGTATTAAACAAGTTATATATGATCTTGGAAAATACATGAGGTTTGAAGAGTGTTTTTTCTTAGGTTTGTAGCTTTTTATCTGAAATCTATTGTATAATTTTATTTGAAATCTCCTCTATGTGTTTTTGCGTGTTAAATCTCATTTATGTGGTTATCATCTAAAGAAATTGATAAAAAAGATATAAAATATTGGAAGAGAAAAATTCCACAGCTTATGTGTGAAATACAAAAGTGTTTACCTCCAATGTTTTTCAATGCTCAAGAACACTACCTCATACATCAAGTTGAGGAGATTGAATTGTGTGGACTTGTACAAGCTAGATCAATGTGGATGGTTGAGAGGCAGTTGAAATTTATGAAGGGCTTGGTTTGACAAAGAGCATGTCCTGAGGGTTCTATGATAGAGGGATATATGATATACCAGACCATGGTGTATATCAATGAATATCTTCCAAAGTTTGTAGTAGGTATCCATCTAGATCACATTTGGGATCCCAACTATAATGACAAATTCAAAGGGGAGTACTTGACAGGGAAATGTAGATTGAGGAGGGTGAGAGGTAATTATAAGTTTTTTTTGTAATTTAACAATTCTTATCCATCATCAATATATATAAGTTGTTTCTAACTAGTGTAATTGTCTTCTTTATAGTTGGTCGTGAGTGGGATGCACTACACTTGTATATTGCAAACAATCTTGATTGGATTACATTGTGGATTGAACAGTCTTAAGAAAATGATCACTCATTAACATGGGATGGTGTTGCATCATTGGTTAAAGAAGCTCATCGTAATGGAGATCCCAATGTTACGCCAATGGAACTTGATCTAATATATGGCTTAAGAGATACAAAGGTATGCATAAGATTACTAATCATGAGACATAAGTTTAATATCAACTCACACATCAATGAGAAGATTCTTGACATGTTTGAATAGTTTTAGGTCAAAAAGCACAAAGCTATGTACTATCATGGCTATAAATTCTGCACAAAAAAGTTAGATGAAATGAAGAAAACATGTGATTTTGAGATAAGTGTTGTCTTTGCGGTCACCAATATTTCATCTAGAACTAACATACATCCTCAACAATATGAAAATCAATACTATGGCATTTTGGATGATATACTTGAGTGCAACTTTAATTCATTCAAAATAGTTCTATTTTTCATCAAATGGTTTAGGTTATGACTGAATCGAAATGATCCCGAGAGGACTGTTATTGAACATGATAGTGGATTTACTATGATTAATACAAGGTCATTTGAGCCAATCGGAGATGAGCCCTATGTTCTTCCAAGTCAATGCGAGCAAGTGTTTTACTTTGGTGTTCCAGAAAAACCAAGTTGGTCATTTTTTGTTAGACATGACCCAAGAGGAAGGCCGGTAAAGTATAATGTGATCGAAGAAGAAGATATTGAAGAAGCACAAGAGGAAGTAAATGATTATCAAGAACGACAGTTACCCGATGATGAAGAAGAAGAAGATGGTGATGATTTTGGTCATGCTAATGATAATGGTGATAATGATGATGATGATGCTGATGACGATCATGATCATGGTGATGAAGATGGTGATGATCATGGTGATGATGGTCATGATGATGATAGTGATCAAGAGGATGATGATGGTGATGAAGATGGCGGTGGTGATGACGACGATCAAAGTGATGAGTACGATGATGATGATGATGATGATGATGATGACATGGATGATGATCATGATGATTAATAAAATCTTTAGGTATGATCAATGTCAACTATGATGGGGTCTTGTATGACCAAATATTTCTTTCCAAACCATATGTGCACATATAAACATTAAGTAGAACATGCCAAATATTTTTTAGATATAAACATTAGTTACGCTAAATTTTTAACTTAAGATAAATGATTTACATATACAATCTACTTTATTATTAATATTTTTTTTGGTAAGTCTATTACTTTAATTTTGCTGCTGATTTCTAAGACTTGCTAATTTTTTTCATAGGGCGATATGGATGCACCATGTCAGACACCTTCAGTAGAGGTAAAAATTAATTATTATAAATTTTAATGTTAATATAGAAACAAATTTCCTATTATTATGTTCTTTTATTTATGGCTTTGGAGTTATTTTGATGAAAGTATATGAATATTTGATGTCACAAATGATAGGAAAAAGCTACAATGATCGCTGATCAAATGCAATCTGAAATACGGGCATCATATCTACATGACATTGGCCTTAGTACTGACCTTGTATTCATCACCCAAAAAATTACATAAAGATACATTGATGAGCTTGTTCAAATTATCATTAAGGGTGACAGAAGTGAGGAGAAAGAGGCACTAAGAATAGAATTGGACCGTAGAATCCAATCTTTGAAAGTAAGTAGTAATTCGACTAAAGCAGTAATAGAAGTTCAATAGATATTAATATTTTATAGTATCTTATGGATCATGATCTTTGATTTTATGTGTTCTTGTATAGACATATGTGCCAGTTGAGACATCACATGCTGAACATGGTTAGGGTTGTTTCACAGTACCTTCGTGTAAGTAACACTTTGTTTGTTTTGATCAACATTATAACACCTTTTTTTTTTTTTGTCAATATTTCTCGCTAGTATCCCATTTGATCTTTATCCATTGCAAATGTCTTTGTTAAAAATATTCTATTCTTTAGCTCATGATGAAGTGCGGACTCCTCCTTCGATTGGCGGTCCACTATTGTCTGCTGCATTGTCGGAAACAAGGACCATGCAAACATCATCGTCTATGCCCAATAGAACTGGTAAAACCTTGTTTTGCTATATTTTGTAATGTGCCATATTTTGTAATATCTTCCTACAAGTTGATGAACAACGAAGTAGCACATTAGTGCTTAAATTATGTCTACAAAAGCTTGCATACACACAAACACATGCATACACACACCACGCATACATACATACATACATACATACATACATACATACATACATACATACATACATACATATATATATATATATATAGCCACACATAGAGAGACATGGACATAGGCAGGGAGGTAGACCAGTAGAGAGCAGTACTAAAATTGTCATTTAATTGTTATGATGTTTCAATTGATAGAGCAACAAAGAGAAGTACTACTGAAGTTGATCCATTTCTTGGAGCAGTTCGTGTGATTAGTACTGGTTTGTATGAAGGGACATTGTTGCTGAATAAGAAAACTATGTTTCCATTAAGAGAACGAAAGCTTCCAAGTGCTTTAATTTTTTATTTTTTTTTAAAGTGTAAATTTAGTTTACTTTTACATTACTCATTTTGGACTAATAAATCCTTTATGTTTTTGTAGGTAATAATGCTTTCTTTGAACATCTTTTTCATATGATTGTAAGTTGTCAAGGTTGACACTTTGTGTCAACTTAGACAACACATTTTAGTTTATAACTAATTGGTAATAGTTAGATAGTTAGACAGCAGTGGTTGTTTACTATTGTTTGGTTATTTAGAAGGGATTTGTCGAGTGTTTGGGGGAGAAGTAGAGTTGGGGGTGAGACAAGGCATTGTGAAAAAATTATAATCAATAAAATAATCCTGTTCTCTGCAATTCAGTCTCTATCCCATGGAACAGTGAGTTCCTATGATGTTTCAAATGCATGTTGACTAATATTTAATGTGAGAACATTTTATTATTATTTTTATCTTGTCCACGCATTCTTTTAATTTTCATTGCGGGTTGAGTAAGGAATAATAGATTGGTGCATTCAAACCAGTGACTGGTTAGGCACAGTCAACTGTACTTATTCTGAAGTTTCCAATGTAGATTCTCTCCTACCACCTATAGTCACTATTATTGGTGGGAGACAATGAGGTTGTGATAATTTATTTGTACTATATTAACCAAATGCAGGAGAGTGGGAAAACTTGGTGCAAGTATAGTGTTGGATGGTAATTGTTGATGGATGTTTAGCCTGGATTAGACACCAGTCTAATACACAGTGGATCATTTCATGTTTGAAGATGTTTGGGGGGTGAATCCTTCATGTTTGGGGGGTGTCTTTGTTACCAAAAATGAGATAGTAGAGCACTGCTAGTGTTATGATGGGCAAAATATGTCTTTCATTGTGATAGACTATTTCTAAGTCATCTGTGTTGTTTCTTACTATTGTCAAGCAGTCTTTTTTTTCCTTGAGACTATGAACAAAATTATCTACCATTTTTGCTAATGATAAACTTTTGACTTGTTCAAAAATTTTAGTCAAAGGTGTTGGAATTGATAGTGAACCCCAAGCTCCTAGAAATCACCTGCAATTAAAATGCATGTTACATCTGTGTCTGAGAGAGAATATGATCCAAAAAGAATGCCTACTTTGGTGATTTGGCTATTATTGCAACACTACAAAGTGCCTTATAGTGTTTCTCATTTTCTTAAATAACAGGCAATTAGTTCATGATTTCATCATATCTTATAGTGGAACAACTCCAAGAATCTTGGGTAAATTGCTTGCTATAAGACTTTCTTTTATAGGACATTCAATAATGTGGGTTAAGTGGTGGGCACAAAGAGGAACAAGAAAGGATCTGTACAAGTGCACGGTGCAATAGAATTCAAAAATGAAATTATCTTAGTTTCATTTTGATTCTCCTCTGTTACCCTCACATACATACATAGCTCACTTCAATTCTTCAATGCTCTCAAACTTATACACATCCCTTATCATCAAATTTGGTCAAAATTCTCGTAAAATTTACAAATATTCTTGGAAATAGTAGCTACCTAAGACTCAGGAATTAGATATAAATGAGTTGAGACCAGCATTTATAATTCTTGAACAGGATTGAAAATAATTTTGATTTTGTAAGATGATTTGATATGCAATAGCAGAATTCATCCTTGTTTACTTCTGATTTATAGGACCAGTGCCTTATCCATTGGGCAAGAAATTGACTATTGGCGGGAGATCTAATTCAAATAACTTGTATAAGAATTAATCAACTGCAATCACCCATCTCTATTCTTATTCAATATCCCTTTTATGAACTCATAAACCCTACTAATTTACTGAAGCATTTATATAATTGCTTGAATTAAAACCAAAAATAAAACCAGCATACAACCCATTCAGACTGTATTTAAATGACTTCAAAGTAAACAAACCCATAAACTGGAGACAAAAATTGATGATCCACAGATATAGTGTAAATACCCCTTTGTATTATCCTTTTCATATGACTAATACAATAACCAATAGAAAACCAATTGAATGCCCAAAATAGATTGCGATTTCTGTCATTTCAATTTGCTTATCAGAAAGTACAATGGAAGAAAACTCAAAACCTTTGCATACTATTGGACCGACTGAATATGTACTCTTCTTGAAAGAAACAAAAAATTGCACAAGTCTCAGACCATCACAATGCCTTGAAAACTCATTTATATAGCATGAGTTGCAACAAGCAAAGGGCAATTGTGATCTGACAAGTGTCCAAGGAACAAAGCATCATACAAAAGACAAAAGCAATCACAACAGAATGCCAGGTATATCAAATATTCCTTTAGGTAGGCCCGTTTCATTTTTTGTTGTGAATCATCAACTTTTGATTTGTCTCTCATTATTCTGGCTCCTCAGAATACGTGGTTACCAAGTTGGCCAAAGAAGGATGATCTTGTGATACCTCCAAATCAGTTTTCTCCTATGGGTTCTCACTGCTTTCACCTTGAGCAGGCATTATTACCTTTTCCCCTTCTTCTTTTTTCAGTTATGGTGTAGAGGTGTCAATAACCTACACCTCGCCTTCTTGTTTCTCATCATCATCTGAACTGTCCTCCTCTAACTACTTGTCCAACAGAAGATCTGCCATCCAAGTGTCAAATTGTATATCATCCGGCCAACTGAACTATAGGATATCATTTTTCTTTTTTAAAATATAACCAGCCTCCTTTTCAAAATCGACAAATTCTTTCTTCAAAGAATCAAAAAATAATTGGACTTTAACAAATTCCTCTGTCGTGGTGACCCATTGGCATGCCCCTTTTCATTAATAACTTTATTTATCCTTGTGCAAAAAAGGTCATCCAATTCTTTACTCCACTCTTCCTTATTTTTCAATTTCTTCTTTCTATCCAAGGCACAAGGAAATAGATCAAATTTTTGATTCTTGTACTTATTCAAATAAGAAACAATTTTCAATTGCAGAGCAACTCTCCTGTTATCAAAATCTGATAGGTCATTAGCAATATCATACAATTCTTCAACATGGTCATTGGAAGACTTTATAACTGAATAACATAGAAGGGTGATTTCCTTTTCCCTTCTTCCCCATTTATTAACAATAGGCTTCAGGGTATCATCATGAGTTTTCAATTCCTCCCATATATCTATTACTTTTACCAACTGATCAAAGAATAAGGGCCACTCAATTTTGTCCACTAAATACATTAGAGCCTTTCTAAGCTTATCCTCATACTGCATATTTAACTCTACATGTAAGGCCCATAGTTTTCTCTTCTCTTCTTCAAATTCCTCAGCTATATAATATTCAGGCCTTTGAGGTGTGTCTGGTACCTCTACAAGGGGGGTGGATTTAAAAGGTTCCACTGGAGGATGGGGGTATGTTATTCTTGGCCTTATGGATTTCCCCATTGCCTTGTTTTCAAGTTCAATTCTCCTTTTTACCTCCCTATTATAGGCCTCAAGAAGTGTTTCATATTTATTTTGTAACTCAGACATAACCTGTTCCTCCTTCTTAGTAGTGGTCAACACAAACTTAGAAGAATCCACATTCCAATATGCTGCCTGTACATGTGAAGTGTCAGCAACCCTTCTTACAAGTATATTTCCCATCAACTCAGACTCATCTGATTGTGATGATGTGGCTCTAGATCCCTTTCTCAATGACCAACTGACCAATGTAGCTTGATCTTTAATGAATGAAGTGCCTTGGAAGTATCTTCTATTTGGGTCTTGCAACTCCAATCTATTTGAAATAGAATTGAAAGTTAATGTATCTATCCCAATTGGGAAATAATAAAATGTTAGATGCCTTTATCATTTTCCTCCCCTCCTCAGGGATTATATTCTGCAATTCCTTCATCATTTCTTCTTTAATTTGGTTTTGCATGGAAGTCTCATCCATTTTTGGATGCTCTATTTTCATCTTTTTACATTTCTCCTTGAAAATGTTCATGTTTGTCCTCCATGCAAATTGCTGAAAAGCCCTTGATTTCACAAAACTAGCATCAGTCAAAAATTGATGACTTGCCTGCTCTAATATAGGGTCCAACTCCCTGCCTCTATAATCAGCTATTGTTAGATCCAAACTTGGGAGAGGAAGTTCTGGAGGGTTACCCTCATCTAATTCTGCTTGAGTAATAAAAATATCTCCCTGTGATCCCATTTGTTCAACCTGTTCACTAGTGAGATGATCTTCTCCAATCCTCAAAGGGGATTGGGTGGGTGAATATTCCTCATCTTGAGGCCTTTCTTCTATCATTACCTTTTGCCTCTTAGGACTGGGCTCTTCAGGTCTCTCCTCTTGGGCTATATTGGTAGATCCTATTATTTGTTTGCCCTTGTCTATAGGAACCCTTTTATTTTGAATTATAGTATATCCGGGCCTCTTTTGTACAATTATTTTATTAGTTCTCACATTTGGAGTGAAAGACAACCTCCTCATGACCTCTTTGGCCTTATCAGGATATGAATCAATAAAAAAATGTTTCTTTTCATTCATGACCTCCATTATTTCAGGGAAGGTATTCATGAGCTTATTTTGTCAGCCTCTGTAATAGCATTATCCAAAGGATCATATTTATTATCAAAACAATGAATGAATTCTAAGATCTAGGAATAAACTCTCCATTTTTCCTTTTTTGTTTCCTGCTCCTGCAATGAGAATTCATTCCTTATAATATCCTCTAGATAATAAGAATCATGCTTGATTGGTTCCAACTTGATTCTATGCCTCAACATTTGATTGAAAAATCCCTCAGAATCACAAAAATGGGGATGAGAGACACCCATCATATACTGCTCCAAAATTTTATGCAAAAAGATCCATCCCCCTTTTTTAATCAAAAACTAATGGGCCACTATGCAGGTAGGGAAAATTGACCCTAATTTCCTTTTCAACAAAAAACATTTCTTCCACTCCCCCTAACTACCATAAAACTTCATCCATTCCCACCTTCAAAGGAACTTGGTAAGGCAAAACATGAGGGTTCCCCTTGAAACCATAGATTCTAAAAATAGTAGAAACAGGGTAGGGGATGATATCTCCCCAATTATGTGAAACTTTCAAGTCATGGGGGTTATCCATAGGCCTGATGAGACTCATTGATTCTGGGATTGTCACTCAATATGAGGCATCTCAATTTAGCAGCAAAATATCTATGAAATCTGACAAAACTAGCATAACTTGCATCCCAGGTCATATTTGCACTCCATAACTGGACTGACAGTATTTCCCCAGTCTCCTCTCTGTTTAGTTCCATTTGATCATTACCAAAATATGTCACTCCTTTGAACAAAAACATATGCATTAATAAAGAGTAGTGACCAAAAGTTTTTTCCACCTTGCCCTTCGCAATCCCAACTAAACCAATGTGAATTTCTTTAGCCAAAAAGGAAACAAAATCAAAAATAACATCTACACCGAAGGAAGCAATTTGAACCATCATGTACATGAAACCAATGGGCATAAATTCTTACTCATCTTCACCAAAAACTCGGCATAAGGTCCTGTATATCTCTACAGCCCAGGAAGTGAAAAGACTCTTCTTAAAAGGCTCTCTAGAGGCTACAGTAATTGCTGGTAAAGTTCCTATTGTACCAATATGTGCCCTTAGTGCACCTCCCCTAATTACATCCTTCTTTGCTTTATATTCATTCTCTAATTCTAGCAGATTGATTTGCACATGGTAGTCTGATAATGGTTCTAGGTGAAAAACCTCTCTAATTTCTTCAAGAGTAATCGAGACCAAAGGCACACCATCCTTTCTTCTTACAACCCTAATGGCTTGGTCATAATTCTTAGCAATGGCTTCAAGAAAATCATAATCCATGAAAACACTTGGGACTACTAACTTTCCCAAATCAAAATTCTAGACATTAACATGTGGGGCAAACAACTTTATTTCTGAAAACCACTTTTTAAACAAGATAAGGCCAGTTTGAGTAGTTGTTGCATCCCTAACCCAGTTCCCCTTGTAATATAGGCCATCACCAATTTTAAGCCTAGGGTTTAAGGAAATTAACTTTTTAACTTGTGTAGGTTGTACAGTAGATTTTGGGAGTAATTCTAATAAATCATCGTGGACATTCCTATCCATATAATTAATTTTCCTAGAGAATGGTTTCTTAGGAGGCATTTTGACAGTATTGAGAGAATTGGAATGCCATCGAGGTTATAATATCAATACTTACTTGACTTGCTGAAGTTGTTCTTCTCTGAACTTCTAAAATTTCTCTCAAATGACAGAAGAATAGTTTCACATCTTTACTAGGCTTAACACGACATAATCAATCAGGCTCTTGTGCTCAGAAAATTTGCAATCTCTATTTGTGTGGGACTAGAATGAATGAAAATCTCTATGTTATACTCTATTTCTCCCACATGTGAAGCTTTCACTTATCATAAATGCATTGAACAAAAAAATAGAGTGGCGTCGCACTTTCTTTTTTAAACTTGTGTTGTTGATCCTTGAAAAATCCTACGATATGGGAATGACAACTAAGCTGACTCAACTTTCTTCTTAGCACATTGGCAGTCAAGCCAATAAAACACCTCCACCTCTACCTTTCCTTCAAGGCTGGCACTTCAAACTGGGCCCATGGATGACTATGGACATGTGTCATCAACTCACTAACTCGTTATACATAATTCTCGAGCACCTTTCCACAGCGAGCTAGCGATGATCATTGATCTTACTTTAATCGTGTGGTAGACAATTAAAACAACCTTTAAGAACATGATGGTGGGTCCATTGCTCTTATACCTAATTTTTGCACATCTCTTTAGAGCAAGTCAACGAGCGTCTTCGATCTAGACTTGATCTTGTGGATAGCAATTTTACTTCAATAGTGGTGGGTCACACTCGCTAACTCGCTATACTTAACTTATGAGCACTTCTTCATAGTGAGTCAATGCCACCCTTTGATCTTGGCTCGATCTCACGATAAAAAATCTTTGTACCTAGTACACGGGAAGTGGGTCCATAATATCACTATCCATGATATGGGTCTTGCAGATTTCTACCAAGCATTAGTCAAAACTTTGACCAATGAATGGCAGAAAATGTGCTGACAATGCCAACATTTTTTGACCATCGTATTGGTCGAAGTTTCGACCAACCTACTAGCTGGTCAAATTTTTGACCAAAAAGTTTTCAACCAATGCCATCTAGTTTTCTACCATGCATTGGTCAAAATTTTGACCAATGTCCCGCAGATTTCTACCAAGCATTGGTCGAAAGTTCGACCGAGGAATGGCAGAAAATGGCTCAACAACCTAAACATTTTTTGACCAACGTATTGGTCAAAATTTTGACCATCCAGTAGGTTCGTCGAATTTTTGATCAAAAAATTATCGACCAATTCATTGGTCGAATTTGGTCGAAGATTGGTCAAAAAATGGGTCAAAATTTTGATCAATAAAGGTCGAAAAATGAGCCCAAATGTACTAGTATTAATTTGGTATTTCAATTTATATGCATAGACTGTGAGATGGATGTGTGGTGAATAGTTTTAGATGCTAAAAGTTTTAAGTGCTGATTTTGGAGATGGAAGTCTACAAATTGGGAAAGATTATTAAGAACCTACATCAGTTGAATAAAGCAAGAGATGAGTTAAAGAGATCATTAAAGAGAAGGAAGAAAATTGCTATTGAAGAGAATACCACACAATACCAAGAGATTGATACTACTAAATTATTTGTAAATGGAAACTCCAATGAATTTGATGCAACAGTTTTAGATTTGATAGAAAAGAATGAAACCCTAACTAAAGAGTTTATAAATCTAAAGAGAGAACAAGATATCCACTTAGTACTGTTATGTGAAGTGACTGAGTAGAAAAAGAAAGTTGAAGAGGACGAAGTCATGATTGAAGATGATAAAAGGATTTTGATCATCAGACTAGAAGAGAAAACATCAAAGGTAACTAGGATTTCCAACATGCAATTAGAAACCTTGAGTCAAATGATGACTACAAATCATGAACTAAATGTAAAGGATATTGAGATCACAACACTGAAGTTGCAGAATGAACAACTGATAAATGACCAAAAAAGAGAAAAAGAGTTTGCTGATAGTTTCAACAAACCTAGTGAAGCCATCAAATACTTTGAATAATTGATGAGATCCCCTAGATCCAACAATGATACGTTTAAGTTGGGATAAATTAGTACTAAAGAAGGAGAATCATCCAAAAGTGGCAAAGAGAGAAGTGAAAAAGGTAAGAACTCCAAACCTACTTGTCATAATTGTGGTAAGATAGGTCATACTGCTAATGTTTGTAGGAGCAAGACTGCAAATTAGAATCCTAAGTAGAAATTCATGGATCATTTCCATAAATGTAACAAACAAGGACATTAGGCACATGAATGTAGAACCAAGACCATAAGCTCACAAAGATTTGAAGGATACTGCTATAATTGTTAGAAGTATGGACATAGAGAATATGAATGTAGATCTAAGCCTAAATGGTTATCAAACAAGCAGATAAAGGTAAGTCACAATGGAAACTCTCATAATTGAGACTATAATACAAAGTATAGTTGTCATTACTATCAAGAGTATGGACATGTTGCTGAAAATTGCATACGAACACATTTCAAACATGACTATAGTAGATGGTTGAGTCAAACCACATATTTTAGCTATTTGAAGATTGGTCACATAAGTAGAAATTGTCCAGCAAGGTCAAAGGCACCAAATAGTGAGTTCAACATAGGAAAATAAAAGGCAAATATTGAGAATGTCAGAGATGAAATGAACAAGACATGGAAGAGAAAGGAAGATTGCAACACATCAAGTGTAGAAGGGATCACTTCACCCAATGGGTCATGTGATCACACCTCCTCAAATTAAGCAATCAAGATGTAAGTGGGACTAATATCTAAAAGGATATACTTTACATTAGCTCTAAAAAGATTACATATGCATGAAGAAAGATGCAAAGTGTTGTTAAGAATCAAGAAGAAATTTTCAAGTTTTGTTAATTTTCATGTTATTACTGAGCATGAAAAGTTTTGCAATGGGTGCTAAGTGAAATGATTAGTTAATGTTGAGCTATCAAATTTTTAGTATTGACCAAACTTGTAGTGGTTTTTGAGTGGAAAGGAAACTTCATGGAAGCCAAGTGAGTCAAAATCTTTGTTGGAACCAAGCTTATAGTTGTGTAAGCACTAGGATAACAAAATTACTTGTAGAAGAAGTGGATAAGGAGGCTAAATTTTTTGGGAACTATGATATGGCCAAGTCAAAAATTACAATGGACTTGAAGAGTACTTCAGTAATTAGAAAGAAAAATAAGGTGGCAAAGAAACTGAAAGAGAAATTAGGTGAAGCGGAAGAAGAAGAAGAAGAATAAGATGATGATGATGATAAAGAAGAGGATGCACTTGTCCAAGCACCACTTGCCATCACCCAAGGTCAAGGAGAGCACCAATAAGAAGAGGAAGTAGAAATTGTAGAAGGTGTCAAGGGAGAAGAAGCCAGTGAAACACCTATAGCTACTAAATAGAAGAAAAGAAAAGCTAAAGAACCTATAGTAAACAAAACAAAGAAGGTTGCAAAACATACTCAACCTAAAATACCTACAACTAGGGCTAGAAAAAGGGCCACTACACAAAAGGTGAAGAGAGTAACCAACCCAAAGGAGAAGAGAGCTAGTCAAGCTAGCAAGGGTGAAAAATCTCAGAAGAGACCGATGAAAATATATGTTGCTCCAACTAAATCTAATTAAGAGATGACTAAATTTGATGACAATAACTAGTCTCAAGTGTTAAGTCACAGTGCTTCTTCAAATTTGGATAATCTATGTGAGAATATTAGAAATCATGTTGATTTATCTAGGTTCTCTCATATTGAGTTTGAAAATCTTGGGAAGATTGAAAATAATCAAACTAAAGAGGTAGTATATGCCATGATGGAAATATATAAAAAGGCTCCTCTTGAACTTTACAACTCCATACCCAAGAGTTTGTATGAGAGAGTTGAACAGAAGTGGCACTATTGTTTGAATATTGAAAAATAGTTAATAGAAACAACACTTGCCCAAGTAATGCTAGAACTAAGTAAGGGTGCAATGGAAAAATCCATTAAGGAACATAATGGAAAATTTGCACCAAAATACATGGTATTTAGTATATTGTAGAATAACATTGAGGATGGTGTATAAAAGACTACTTTGATGTAGAAATCATTATATGGTTTGACAATATCCCAGGAAATATTATAGGCACCTATTGAGGTAGGTGAAGAATAAGAAGGATAAAAATAAGATGGCACTAAACAAGATATAGTTGAGGGTGGAAAAAACATGAACATAGACACACAGGCACCATCTAAGGAGGAGCAACCAAAAAAATAGAGTGTACCATATACACTAGTTCTAAGTGCTAGTCCTTCACATGAGGTGAACAAAGAAGATGACACTATAAAGATAAATAATGTTTTTGATACTATTACTCAGAGCATCAATCCCCTCAAAGAGGATGGCTTGAAGAAGATACTAGTGGAATCCACCACCCAAGCTAAACTTTGTGATAATCTTGTACTAGTGAGTATTAATGAGATTGAAAAGGTAGATAAGGTATCTACAGGGGAGGAAGTACAAATTTTTTTTTACACCTTTAGCCCCTCCTCAATTCCCAATGATACAACCAACATTACCCTTTGTAGTATATCAAAGGAAGGAGAAAACTACTCCTACCATTAGTACAATGACACAAAGTACTCCAGTCTCAGTCACTATAGAGAAAGTGTATATCATAAGGGTGAGACTGATGAAGAGTAGAAAGATGAGACAAAAAATAATGAAGAAACTTAAGTTCAAATAGGTTAGGTAGATACTCTTGCACCTACAACACATAATCAAGGTGTTACTAATAATGAAGAGGAAGAGAAGGACACAACTAAAGAGTCAAGTTTGACAACAAAGCTAGAGGAGCAAATAGCAATACAAATATTGGTAACATTACCAAAATTTTCCACTCCTCCTAGTCAAGCTCTTCAAAGGCTAAGCATAGAAGCTACACCATTACAATCCTCAAGGCCAAGACCAAGTACATCCAAGAGAGCTGAAGTTACATCCTTTGTTGATGTAAACTTGGATGAAGTAATTGAGTTGCCAAAATTTGATTATGCAACTATTACTATTGAGTAGATGGGAATACTCTAGGAAGCTCTAGCAAAGAAGAAGCATCAATGATTGCTTAGACAAGAGCATAGGAAAAAGAAAGCTTTGATTGATATCAAAGACATTTTTATTGATGAATTTAGTTTGCCAGCACTAGAGGAAAATAAGCCAATAATTGAATAGTTAACTAACTTAGTGGAGAAGCTGAATGATGTAGACCTAGATTCTAATCTCAAATTACTTGAATGGTCTGAGAGAAATTTCCAACATAAGGTTGATGAAATGATATCAAGTTCTATTGCACTAACATAGGTTGAATTAGCAACCAAAATAGAAAGTGTGAAGAAGGCACTAGAGAATATTTTCTCTTTGTATACCAAATTGAATAATACTACACTCTTCATGAGGGAAGTTAGGAGTCATATCCTAAACTTGGAGAGAATTATGCAAGCATCTAGCATAACTCTAGAAAAGTCTCCAGCCCAAAGTGAGAAACACTTCAACACCCTCCATTCCCAAAGTTTGTTAGCAACATTATATGTAGATGAAGCCAACATTAGGGCTAAAATGATATGCATCCAGTCTACATTGACTCCACAGATGGAGATAGTGCACAAATAACTAGCCTACACTAAAACTCTCATGAAGAAAGACTCTCATCTTTCTACACATGAAGGCTTAGTACACCTTTTTGCTAAGCTATCCATCCAAATTAAGTCATTGGAGGTAGCTTGTGATAATTGGGATGTAACTCTAAAGATTATACTTGAAACTTTTGTATAGAAGCCAAATAGATACTAGTTATCTATGTTATGCTTGTAAGGATAAGTATATTAATGTATGACCAAGTGATTTTGATACACATGTCGAAAGGGGAGGTTGTTGTTCTTAGATTGGTTATGACAAATGAGTGTCTATACACTTAAGTCATCTACTTAGTTCATACTAAACAAGTAACATATGTCAAGCATAACATATAAGATAGTGCATGCCAAGTCATTCAAATGTCGAGTGACAATATTGAAGTTATAGTTAGTGTCAAGCACTAGGGACTTTAGATGTCGAGTAATATAGTTTTGATATAGTGGTTTGTATTGCCACAAACTATTATGCAAACCATTTTTTAGCTGGCTTAAGTATTGTTTTCAATCTTTATTGATAAGGATGAATCTTAGTTGTGAATCCCTATGCATTACATGCATCCAATTAGAAAAAGAAAAGGTTTAAGCAGTAATATGGGTGAATCACTACCATTGATTCATACCTAACCATAAATCACCTCGGTCTTCTTAAGGAAGATAAACATTAAACTTTAAATGAAAGAAAAGGAATGCTAAGAAAAATTGAAGAGAGTTTTCATACACAAACATAGCATTCATGGTGATTAAGGTATTATGAATTGAGTTACATTGCATAATTAGTTAGAAGGAGAACAAAGGAAAGGAAAAAAAGGACAAAAAAGTTACATCTAATTAGAATGGATCAAGTGCACATTAGTATAGAGGTGATCTGACATCAAGCAACAAAGTGCTAATTGAAGGATCATTGCTGAGACATTTTAATAGGTGAATTAGTTAAATATCTTAACAGAGTAGTCCTAAGAGACTATTGTAAATCCTTTAACAAGGTGCTTAATTCATTGTAAGCTAAATTCCTCTTACTAGGAACACTTTTATCAGGGTGTTTTAAATCCTTTAATAAGGTAAGATCTAACAATCTTGTAAGCCTTTAACGGGGCAAACCTTTCACAAAGTAGATCATGTTTCATGGCTAAACATTGTAACCTTCATTGGATATATTTTATTACTGCAATAGTAAAGATTTGTGGGTGTCATCCCCACCCTATTTTTACCTTCTCCTTGGAGGGTTTCTAGGTAAGCAAACATCTTGTGTCATACATGTGTTGCATATTTACTTTCGTGCTATGAATGTATATGCTTAATTTGGTATTTCAGTTTATATGCATAGACTCTAAGATGGATGTGTGGTGAATAGTTTTAGAGGTCAAACATTTTAAGTGTTGATTCACCCACCCCTTCTTAGAGTTTACTTTCCTACTATATTTCCAACAAAAACTTTAAGCAACTTCTTAAGAAAAAATTAGAAGCAATAATGGAAGTAACAAGTAGTGTCATTATAGGAATCAAATTGGAAGCAACAAAAGAAGTAAACCAAAAGAAACAAATCATGATCAAGAAAAGGAAAAAGTTATAAAGGGCATTATAATAGAAGTAACATCAATATTAGAAGTAGAAGAAAACTAAAACTAAAAATTATAAGTTATAATGGAAGAAAAACTAAAAGAGAAATAGAGAGAAAACTTGGAAACAAAATGAGAAGTGATAAATGACATTATAATGGAAGAAGAAATAGAAGGAAAATGGGAAGCCAAATCTAATCCAAAACAAGAAGCTAATTTTGAAGCAAAAATAAATTTTAAAAATTTATGTTATAATAGAAGAAAAACCTAAAGTATAATTGAAAACTATACAAAAATAGAAGGAAAAATGAGAAGAAAAAAATGATATTATAATGGTAAAAATTTGGAAGCTAAAAAAAAATCAAAGTAGGAAGAAAAATCAAAACTAAAACCAAAAGCCAAAAAAAAGATGTTATAATAGAAGAGGAACTCAAAGAACAATAGGAATCCAATTTCAAAGCAACCTTAGAAGAAAAATATGACATTACATTAGAAACAAAGTTAAAAATGAAATGGGAAGTTAAACATGAAGGAAAATTAGAAGTAATAAAGGATGTTAAAATAGAATTAAAACTAGAACCATACCATGAAGAAAAACATGAATCATAGTTGGAAGTAAATTGAAAAGTAATAAGAGAAAAAAAATTAGATGTCAAAATTTGGCATTATTTTTGGCACCATATCCATTTCCTATTAGTGCAATTGCTTGGTTTTTCAGTGCAAAAAATAGTATGTGCAAGGTTGTGGTGCAACAATTAGCACCAAAGTTGGTGCAAATCGTGGCATCACTTGTTATAGTAAATATGGAACTAAGTTTTCAATGCATTTGGGCACTCACATTTTCATCATTATAGTCATATTTCTAAGTGAAAATTGCACTAAAATATGACACAAATTTAGGCACAATTGTCTTATTCTATTCTAGTGACTTGTTGGGTGATAGGGTTGTTTAGAGATTTTAAGACCCTAGAAAATATGAAACCCCACTTTCCAAGCACTAGTCAAGGATTAGAGTGACATAACCCTTACACCCTTCATATTGGCTATATAAGTTGAATTTAATGTTTATCTATGTACTTGCATGCATTGAGTACCCTGGCCTTATTTGAGTGACAAAAAATTGTTGAGCCTTTTCAGGGTCCTTATGTGCTAGTTATACTCTTCAATTGTGTTAGTTTACTATCTCTTTGCAAGGGATAGAATGCACCTTAGTTGATCTTCCACTCATTTTAGGTAGGGTTTACATTTGTGCACCAAATTTTGATCTTTTGGTTTTGTCTTTATTTTTTGTTTAGCTATGTATTTATTTATTTTAGTTCTTTTATGCCCTAGTCATATAAGTAAAGTGATCAGAATCAATGATTCAACTATGAGATTGAGTGAGGATAACATTTCCAAAAATTAGTGAAAAGGAAAATCCCTATGGGGTTTCAAGATTTTCGAACCCTAAAATGTTTAAAGGAGAGATGAGGCTTCAAGCCCCATTCAAATTTTATCCCTTAATAATATTTGTGACCCAAGCCCATTTGAAAATTTGCGGCTTAAAAACCCTAAAACTCTAATCAACTTAAGAGTAAGCCCAAAGCCCATTATGGTTTTAGGGGTTTGAACCCTAAAAAATATAAAAGGGTTTTGGAGGCTTACACACCTAAAACCTTGATGGTAAAAAAATGAAGAAATTCCAACATCTAATCAATTTAAAAAGTCATTTCATCAGGGTTGTTGGACCACACAACTCTTAAATTAGTCATCAAGGCCCACACCTCAAAGAACCAAAAAGGGTAAAAAGGGTCCTAAAAATTGAAGTTTTTCTTCTAGTTAAGATTTGGATTTTTGTGTTTTTCTTAATTTTTAACTTTAGAGGTAGTATTTTTGTTTCTTTCTACAATTATGTAGTTCAATTTTTATGGATAAATTTCTCACTTTCAATAAGGTATGTTGATAGATGTTTGTTTGAGTTTAGGAAACTAATGTATGGCTTCACCACTTCCAATGAAGTACAAATTCAAGGAATATAGTCTACCATAAAAATTGTGTAATCCCTATAGTGATATTATAGATACTAACATTAGTCACATGGATTTATAAATATCTAAAAGAACATAATATACCTTAATAGTAGGAGTTTGAGATGCCAACTCAATGGTATTATTAGGCTTAGTTCACACTACAAAAAATCTAGTGTCTATTCTTTCTCCTAACCTAGTTATGATACTAGGGGATCACTATGACCCTAATGAGAGGAGGGTGAAGAATAATAAAGGATTTTTGGTCTTAGATATCTAACCATATGTGATCAAGGAATTTTTCTAAATCCCAAAGTCTAACTCACTCCTCATCATCTCTATTAAAAGGGTTGATAACTACTTTAAAAATGAGCCCAACATGCTAGCTACATAAAATAAATCAAAACTACTTGGATTGGCCTAGGAAAGTGGTAAAGTTAGAGAAAAATAGACTTTCATAGAACATACTTGATGGAAGACATAAAGAACTATATCAATATTCTCAATAGAGTGTTTGGTCTCCCATAGGCAAGATAGTCTGAAGCATGGATGGTGTACATTAACACTATTAAGAAAAGAAAAAGAAAGTTTGATTATGGTAGGATAGTTAATGATAACTTGTATGAAGATGTGTAAAGGGTAAAGAAAGACCCTAAGTTCTATATGAGTTACTATGTGGTATATCTTATTGTAGCCCATGTAGACTTCTAGGTTTTTATTAAAATGGATAGCTTTAATACCCCAATTCTTATCTTAATAGGGTCTACCCGCTATTATTCAAGGGAAATTTGAAAGAGGGAAGCCATGAATGTATAATCTTTAATGATCCCTTCATTTTTACCATCATCTATTCTATAGATGGATACTTTTCCAAGAGGATGTCTAGTGGGGATATTTCTAGAATTAAGAATATGGGTAGCTATTTCATTCAATTTAGAACTTTTACCTATCTTAGAGTGGAAAAATGTATCTTGTAGCTAAAGAAAATTCCCTGGCATCCATCTGATAAGTTGATTCTTATGGAGTTATGTCATAGTCTTATTATGATAAGCACAAGGCACATTTCACTTTTCCATTTCTATTAAAGGACCCGTAGTGTAAGGAACTACAAGACATAAAAATATGCTTAGAATAAGATGAATTCCCTCTTGAAAAACTTAAGATAAAGAGAGGCAAGTTTGACTCAATCAAGACTTTCAACAAAGTGATGGGCTATCATTTCAGATACTAGCCACACCTCAAAGATCATTTGGAAAATTGTGTGGATGACTATAAGGTTAGGATTCAGGAACACTACAAGCTACTTGTGGACATTTCCCAACATGTTCTTATGACTTATATTCCAAATAAAGCATGGAATGAGGATTCATATGATATCTTTGTGCCCATGTATAATAAGGATAAAATTAAATGCAAAGGTTTTTGGTCTAAATCCTGGTGATATTAACCATACATTAAGGAATGTAATATAATGTTCCTTAGAGTGGCTATATCATCCATTTTATATGGACCACATGATAATGAAGTAGAAGTTTAATATCACAAAGAACGTTGAGAAAGTAAAAGGGTTAACAATCCAATTTTCAAGGAGGAACATTTCACTTCTTCAAGAAAAGTAGAATTGCATGCCTAGGTGGTGGCTATATAATATCCTCCTATAAGGTTGTAGAAGACTAAGGATAAAAATGATGTAATCGTAAGTCCAACTCCTACACCCTCACCTTCAACATAGGAAACAAGTTTGAAAATAAGAACAAACACATATTCAAACATTCCATCCTCTTTTGAACAAAAAATATTTATCTCTTTAAAATCAAAGTCAGTGAACCTAAGGTACACAAACCATTAAAGAAATTCTCTAAGAGACTTAAGAAGAAAACTTTTGTGGGACCAAGATTAGGCATGTTAAAGGAAGATGAGGAATTTAAGAGGATCATATTCTATTGATCTAAAGGACTAGATTATAAACAAAATTAATAATAAATATAGATACAAGTCCCTCTTTTTAAGACATTTATAAGCTCCCTCAAAAGGGTACTAGCTAGGTTACTCCACAGGTGGTGAGTGTAGAGTTTAACATAGTTATAGAACCTGAGAAAGAGAAGGATAACCCCCTAGGAGTAGATGAATTATATATATCAAATTTTGAGAACCTTTCTAGTTACAAGAAATATTCTTAGGAGTTACCTTCTAATGATATAGAACATTGTATAGATGGATCATATTTTGATATAAAATTTCCTTTCATCCTTGAGGCTAGTATTCAATTTCCACCTGAAGTTGAAGTAGAGGTACCTAAAAACATGGAAATGGAGTAAGAGGGTAGGGGTAAGTACACCAAGATGGTGTACAAAAAGGGTGGTATAGGTGGACACCTGTTTTCTGAAATCAGGTAAACATGAACTTGAATAAGACATTTGAGGTTCATCCACTAAAAATGATGAGATGTGTAAAACATAAAAATTGTAGTACTCTAAGTCTACTTTCTAAACTACTATATTTTTTACAAAATGGATAAGATTAGGTGGATCAAACCCTACACACATGAAAAATAGTTCCTAGTTTTTTATAGGAAACATAACATAGTTGTTTTTGTGTGCGACACAGAAGAAAGTTATATTTAGTGTTTTGCATATCCCTTTGGTAGGATGATAGTTAAGAGTCATATCTAGAAGTTTTGTAATTTTTTGCAATTTTTTGATGATTTTTTTTATTTTTTTATTTTTTTTTATGAATTATTGAATAGACTACATCCTAAAATTTTGGTATTTGTTCATGTGCTAAGCATAACTTGCATCAAAATAATTAAGAATGGAATTTTTTTATATAAAAAGTGTAGAATAGTAATATGTAATTTTTTTGAATATGTTTAAGTATATTAAAATTTATTAAAAAAATGGTAGACATATTCTATAAGGAATGTCAAGGCATTGGTAAAAGTAATTAAAGTTTACAATGTTAATGTTGTCCAAAAAATGAAAAAGTTATATGGTTAGAAAGCTAAGAAGACGTGTAAGATTATGGTGGTGATTCTAGAGATACCCACTTCATCATTAGTGTACTTGATGAAGATAAAGATGATAATTCATCTTAGAAGATGAAAAAATGTCTAAAGGTAAAAAAAAATAGAGGAAAAATAGTCTCCCAAGCCTTTGGGTCATTTTCCTAGGCTATCACCAAGCCATAACCAAATTGAGTTTTTTGGATTCAAATAACCCGATCAGGTTATGAAAATAAAAAATGCATTCAGAACCAGATCAGGTTCTACAAAACCCAATTGGGTTGTATATTACTACTACACAAGGTTAGATTGAGAGAGAGAGAGAGAAATCAGGCCATGAATAATACTAAAAAAATGTCTATCATATACCTCAATCCTTGTCTCCATCTCATCCTCTCTCTCTCTCTCTCTCTCTCTCTCTCTCTCTCTCTCTCTCTCTCTCTCCATTACTCCCTCTCTCTCATTTTCTCTCTTTATCCTATCATGTTCTCTCTCTCCCTCTTTATATCATATCCCCTAATCTCTCTCTCTCTCTATGTTTCTCCTATTCCCCCCCCCCCCCCCACTCTCTCTCCCACCCTCCCTCCCTCCCCTATCCCCTTATCTCTCTCTCTCATTCTATCCATCTCTCTCTCTTTCTCCCTCCCTCCCTCCCTCCCTCTCTTTCTCCTATCCCCTTCTCTATTTCTCTCTCACATTCTATCCATCTCTCTCTCTCTCTCTCTCTCTCTCTCTCTCTCTCTAGCTCTCTCTCTCTCTCTCTCACAAACACAAAAATACACACACACAGTTTCTATCATATCCCCTAATCTCTCTCTCTCTCTCTCTCTCACACACACACACACACACACACACACACACACACACACACACACACACACACACACACACACACACACACAAATACACATGGACACACATATGGTTTCTATCATATCCCCTAATCTCTCTCTCTCTCTCTCTCTCTCTCTCTCTCTCCCCCCTATCCCCTTCTCTCCCACTCTTTCTATCATATCCCCTAATCTCTATTGGAAGCATGAATATTGATGATACTTCTATGAGAGAGTATTGTGGAAACATGATTAGATCATTATTTTGATGATATGTTACATTCATGACTGTGTTTTTCATTGATGTCAACATAGTAGTTTTTTGTGGTATTTGACATAAGAAAAATGGTAAAGATCAAGTTGGTATGAATAGATCGTTTAGCATTTCCACTAAGAAGGTTAAAGGGAGATACTACTAAGTGTCTAGAATTTACAACTAACCTTAGAAGCATAAGGTATTAAGTCTAGAAGAAGTTATGCAAGTTTTGGTGAAGACTATTTTGAGATAGAATTTACATAAGCATGTTCTGGTAAACTTGTTATATCTCTTAGTAAAGTTATTATTCTAAGAAGAAAGGTTAAAGGAATATAGAAGACATATTGGTAATGACATGGCTAAGCTTTCTTATCATAACATTACATGTATGGAAATTTATCCAAGTTACAAGGTGATAGATTAATGTTATCACTAAGTATAACATTTCTTAATGAGGTCCTATAATAATTAATTGAGAAGGTGTAATAGCTGACTTAGGGGATTGTTTTATGGATTTGGTATAAAGGAAAGACATTTTCCTTTGTTATGTATGAATGTATGAATGATTGAAAGAAGAGAAAATAGTGGAATAGAAGAGAAACAAGTTGATATGCAAGGATAAGAAGAGAAAAACAAAGTTGGAGAGAACTTCATTGCTGAGTTTTTATTCAACAATCTAAGGTTTGATATTTGGATATGAGGTTCATGATCTAGTCTATAAGGTCTGACAGTGATTGGTCTAGTTGACAGGATAGAGCAAAGAGGTTAAAGCATAGTATGAAAAAGTATTCTACAAGGAATAGTTGAGAGATTAGTTGGACAATGAAGTTCAATGGTCTTGCCCAAGAAACTATTTGGATAGTGGGTCCTTTTGCCTTCTACAACTCCTACCAAGGTCCATCCTCTAACAAGGAATATATATATCAGTATATCTTTGTAGGCATTATTCCCACTAGGGTTTTCCCTCTAATAAAGGGTTTCCCTAGTTAACAAATCTAGTGTAATTGTGTATGTGCATCTTGTTATGGTTATTGTTTACTTTGATTGGATGGTTAAGATTAATTAAGAATGATAAATGGTTTAATTGGATAACTAATTCAACCCCCCTACACCTCTTAGTTACCTTGGTGGACTATTATTTCTAACAATTGGTATCAGAGCATTAGGTCCTTGAAGGATAAGCTTAACAAGTTTGGGAGATTAGTGGTGAGTTATTTCAGAAAAAATAGTCTTGAGTTTGATGGAGGAAATTTTGACACCCAAAAGATGGAGCTTCTTGGTGAGAGATCAAAATTGTGTATAGAATTGAGCATTGAGTTTCTGGATAGAAGCACACATAAAGATAGATTCAAATCTAAAGAAGACATGAAGATCAAGGAAGGTATCGATCTTCTTATGAAAAGAGAGAAAGAAGGTATGGGAATTTTTTCTTGTTGGACATGTAATGAGTTTGGTCATTTTTCATGTACATAACCTAAGAGAGTAAGGAAAACTAGAAAGAGTTATCTTTCTAATGAAGATGAAAGATTCTTGAATGACCATGATGTTAAAGATAATGATCTTGAATTGGTTAGGAAAAAGAAAGTAGTAGAAGAGATAGCTTTGGTAACTATTATTTATGATGATGAAGAAGAGGATAATTCTGGAATTGATAGGCAAAATGATGAAGTATTCTTTGAGACTAACAATTATTTGCAGAATAAAGGTGAGAAAAGGAAAGAATAAAGTTTAGAACCTAGAATTGAGCTAAGACTTGAGATAACAACTCCTACTTCTAGTAAGAATATGACAAAGAATCATCCACTAGAGTAGATCATCAGCATCAGAGATAAAGGTGTGATGATAAGAAGAAGAACCAATAAAGAACTATGCCTAATATCTCAAGTAGAACTAAAGAATGCAAATGAGGCATGTAAAAATGACTATTAGAAGCAATCTATGAAAGAAGAATTGGATTAGATAGTGAAGAATGAGACATGGGAATTGGTCCCTAGACCAATAGATAAGAATGTGATAGGAACAAAATGGGTATTTAGGAACAAGATGAATGAACAAGGTGAAGTTGTAAGGAACAAAGAAAGATTGTTATGTAAAGGTTACTTAGAGCAAGAAGGAATAGACTATGATGAAACTTATACTCCTATGGAAATAATTGAAGTAGTAAGGTTATTCTTAGTCTATGAAGCACATAAAAAATTCTAAGTTTATTAGATGGATGTCAAGTCAATATTTTTGAATGGAGAACTTAGAGAAGAGGTATACATAGAAAAAGCTAAACTTTTTCCTTTAACATATGACAAGGACATGGTATGTAGATTAAATAAAGCATTGTATGGCCTAAAACAAGCACCCAAAACTTTGTATGTGAGGTTGGACATGCATTTGACAAAACTTGGATTCAAAAAAAGTATGACAAACATGTTGGAATGTTCAAATATGGGAAGAGTACTTCTGAGGTTGGGGGGGGGGGGGGGGGGGGGGTGAATAAAAAGTACAACACATCAAACTTTTTCAATCCTTCAAACATATAATTGAAAAATAAATTGCATGCATGTAAACATATAAAAGAACATAAAGTAAATCTCATGCAATCACACATGACACCAGAATTGATAACCCAGAAACCCTCTAGGAATAAGAAGGTAAAATTGGGGTGGGGATGATACCCACAAAAATTACTGCAATAATATGTTCAACCACTTCTGATGGTTTGCCCTATTAAAGGCCTGCCTTGTTAAAGGCTTTACACTATGTCAATAGTGACCTGGTAAAAGGATTTACAAACACTTACATGAAGTGTCACCCTATTAAAGGATTTACAATAGGTTGTTAAACCCACCTAATACATTGGATTTTTATCACCTTCTCTGAAGGTTTTTCCACCTAGCTGTTAAGCTAACCTATCAACATAAGATTTCAACATCTAATACAATGGTAAGAAAGTATTAGAACATTTGACCTAATAATAAGCAATCTCTAATTGCTAGATTCAGGCACTTGATCTGCTCTCTTCTGATCTTGATCCTCTAAGATCTAATAGTTGACCTTGTCCCTTGTGCTATTCTGATCAACTGGATATGAAAATTCTGCTTTGTTCCTCTAAGTCTTTCCTTCTTCTCACTAAAATTTTGCTATAATCTCCCCATACACTGTTCTCATTCACATATATAATGAAGTATTCAACCTTCTTATAAAGAATGCAAATACTTAGGGTTAGGTATGGATCTATGATCCATATTGAATCTCAAATTCCCACTCATTGCTTGCATTTTTCTTATTGGTTGCATGCCATTTCCATTTTTTTGATTGGCTACATGTAGATCACATAGGGAATGTAAATTATTTGTTCTTATCCTTTTTCCTTTTCAAAATATCTCTATGTTGGCTCCAAAAATGGGTTACATCTAAGTTTGTGAGAGTACAAACTCATACATTGATCTATGTTACTTGGCACATACTATATTACTAATGGTCATCACATGAATGTTCCTATATTGCTCAACAATGTTACATTTCTAGATTGCTTTGCACCTATTACACTCTGTATTTCTTAGCACTCGAATATTTCTAAATTGCTCAGTGCATACTATGCTCTATCTTGCTCGGCACCTGAATACTGCTCAACACTTATAGTCACTCGACACCTATTAAGATTCTAACTCGACAGCTACTATAACTCACTTAGCATACATAATTTATTTGGAATATATTATGGAATTGGTTAAGTGTGTTGACACTTGAATGCCAAGACCATTCTAAGATCAACAATCTCCCCCTTTGACATGAGTGTCAAAAATAATTAATTATGCATTAATGAACTAATCTAATTGAGTACAATCTTTATTCTTTCTCAGCATACATATAAAATTTTAAAAATTGTTCAAAATTTTGTGAGCAACAATATACCTTATGATTCCCCTTGAGTTGATTATGCCTAGTCAATTCTTGAAACTAAAATTTTGTGCTGATGTGCCTAATTCTCTCTATCCTTTGTCCTGTTCTTGTTCCTATTCTATGTGCCTATATACTGTATCTGATCTATATGAGTTCCCTATTTCAGATTTATTTTCCACATGCTTGTCAAAATTTTGCATCTCCTCCTCACTTTATTTTATTTCTCATCTCCCCCTTTTTGTCTATCTACAAAATTTCCACTTTATTCTCAAAATGAACGAAAGAATGTAATCAAAATTGTCAAAAATTTGGTATTCTCCACATATCTTCATATAGCTCCCCATATACATATCTCTCCCTAATTTATATATCTCCCCCTTTTTGACACTAATGTCAAAGGGTTCTAAGCAGTAATACCATATTTAGCCAAAAAAAATTTCTTACCTCCATTATTGTTTTCAGAGCTGCATCCTAATTGTCCAAAACAATGGCTAATGACTTGTGCTAGATGGCAGTCTCTACAACAAGGTGTACAAGTCCATCAAGAGTAGAAAGATTTGGATCTTTCTTTAAAACTGTCTCAACATAAACTTGTTCCTTGTGGAGGACTTCTAAATGAGGGGTTATGGAGGACTAGATCTGCATTAGCTTTTCCTTAATATTTTCCTCTTCTACTGTTAGTATAGCTAACTCCCTTTGTGTGTGAGGCGATTGTGCAAAATGGTTCTCACTTTGAGCTAGATCTCTAGGTAATTGCATGCTAGAGATTTTCAAATTTCTTTCTAGGCTCATTATTTGTTGATTAGTTTCTTGCGTGAAGTATGAAAAGTCACACAACTTCCTATATAATGAAAAAATATTTTCAAGAAAAATTTTGGCCTTATCTATTGTCTTGGCCAACTCTACTTGTTCAAGTGCAATGTCACTTGATATATTTTCATTAAACTTTCCTTGAAACTTCCTTTCTAACTATTCCATGAGTTTGACATTGGTGTCCTAGTCAACTATGTCTAATAGTTGCTCAATTATTGGCTTTCCTTCATCTAGTGACTCCAAGCTAAAGGCATCCATGAAGATATCTTTTATCTCATTCAATGCTTGGCTATACTTGTATTCTCTTCTCAACACTTCTTGTCTCTTTCTCCTATCTAGTGCACCTTGTATTTCATTTATCTTTTCTATGGTGAGGGTGCTGGATTCATAGGAAGGAATGATGATCTCTTAATCAAGTTTAGGATCTCCATAGTGAAGTATCCTAGCTACCTTTCTAGAGCTCGAGCCTAGTGTTTGAACTTGCATTGATATCATTTTAGTGCTCGGCTTCTAAAGAGTATGAGTGGGAGTACCAAATTTTCGTAATTCAACCAATGTTTGTATTGTAGCTTGCTCCTCATCTCTTGTTTCCTCCTCCTTTTATTTTGATTTCTCTTTATTACTGACAATTGTTGGGGGTGAAGCTGTTGACTGTTCTTGTTTTCTTGTGCCTTCCCCTATTGCTGCACTGGGCATTTGAAGTGCATCACTTACTATTTTTGGTGGAGATGGTGGTGGAAGTAGTATGAGTTTAGTAATAGTGTATGTAAAAGGTTGTTCCTCTAGCTTCACCTTATCTCTTTGAGGTGCTTCTACTGCTCTTTGTAGTTCATCTACACTCACCAATACAAGGCTTGTACACAACTGTGCCTGTAGAGTAGATTGGTGAAGGTTCTTTGAAAGATCCTCTACAGTTAAAGGATTGATGTTTTGACATGAAGTGCTAGTAACATCCTTTATTTTTATGATCTTTTGAGGTGTGATAGTGGCATGAGGAGGTCTAGGAGGTGGGACTTGTGTGTCTTGTACACTTTTTTCCTCCTGTTCATCTAATGCCTTTTCCTCTCCTTTAGCTATATTTTCTTCTTCCTCCTTATTTACTTCCTCTTCCTCACCTCTCTTCTCCTCTTTCTTTCCTATTTCTTTTACTTCTCTTCTCTTCAAACTGTGCTTTGCCTTATATTCCTCATCAAATACATCATCAATTGACTTGTATATTGATTTCCATAATTTTGTGGATTTATTTACAACATCCTCTATCTTATTTTGGAGGATGCAAAATGCTTTATTTTTAGGAGCAAATTTTCTATTATGCCTTTTATTTGCCTTAGCTATTTGACCTTTACTCAGGTCTGGCAGTACTCTGGCTAGGGTTGATTCTCTTATTTCCCTTTCCATTTGCAAGCAAAAATGCCACTTATCTAAAACTATCTTGTATAGCTCCTTAGGAATTGTACTATCTAACTCTAGAGGTGTGTGTTTGTACTCGACCATCATTGCATACACTAATTCCTCTATTTTATTTTGCTCTTCTTTATTGAGCTTATTAAAGTCTATAGTCTTTAAACCATTCAAGTTTTCTTTTCTAATATTTACACACAACTTGTTAGTGGTAGACTTTTACGGATGAATTACCACTTTAAACTAGCTGATGTCATCTGACTCTATTCTATCTTCATTTGAGTCAAGTTGGGCAACATATCTCCTTCTCTTCCTTAGTTCTTCACCAGTCTACTTTGTGGCTTTCTTCTTCTATTTGGCTTCATCTTTTGCTTTTTGAGTTGTTGCCCTAGTGGTAGCCCTTGTAGTAGGCTTCTTTGCTTTGACTTTAATGGGCTTTTTCCCCTTCTTTGCCTTGGGCTGGGATGTAGGCTGAGTTTTAGCTTTCCTTCTGGTGGCTTTGGCTTTAGTGGGTGCTTCCTTGACTTCTTCTTCCTCAGAACCTTCTTCTTTGTCCTCTCCTAGGCCCTATGTTAGTTCCAATGGCTCTTTCCCTTGCTCACCTTGTTCCTCACTACCTCTTAGTTCTTCTTCCTCTGTTGTAGTGCCTTCTGCTTCTATATTAGCTCCAAATGTTTTCTTGAGATTTCTTATCATTTTGTCCTTCTTCTTTACTATAGAGGCTATCTTCAAATCATTTACCACCCTGGATTTGACAATATCATAAGTACCAAAATGAGGAGCATCCTTGTCAATCTCTTCTGCAAGTAAAGCGATGATTGTACTTGAAGCTTGGTCTACATCAAGCTCATATCCAAGTGGCCTAAGCCATCTTAATCTAGGTATTACTACTTGGATGTGGGTGCAATCTATGTCAACCAAGAAACAAATATCATTTACATGCTGCTCAACCAGTGATATTGGTATCCTCATCCTTTGTTTCATGGACTTCTTGAATCCTCAAAGTATCTTTTCGTTTGAGCATCAAATTGTCTCCCATTTGCTCAATAAACTCATTGACTTGTGTAACAATTATCTTGTTAGGATCCCATTTTATCTTTCTAACTAAAGGAAATTATTTCATGACATAGAAAAATATGTAGACCAAAACTGATCCAAATTTGCATTGAGCTCCTTTAGATTACCTTATAGCTCCCAAATTTTCATTAATCTATTGTAGCATGAGCTCTGTTAGATCAGAAGTGTGGTCGTTCTTTACAAGTTTGTAAGCAACATCTATTGCTATACATGTCACATTGTACAATCTACTTGATTGATAAAATTTATGAGATATGATTCTAACAGAAAAATCAATTAGGGGTTTAGTGATGGTATCAATGGTCATTTCCTTATTGTTCCATTTGGCACCAGTGTTTTTCTCTATGGCCTCCTTTTTGTCACTTCTTAGGGTCTTAGGCCGATCTAGGGTTGGGAATCTAGTAACCCTATGAACAATTTTCTTTGTGATCTTCACTAGCCCTATTTCTAACCAAAAAGATCCATCATGAATTCAACTCAACACTATACGAATCCATTCAATCTTAAATACAATAGGGAAAACTAGGGCTTTAGTTAAACCCTTCTTCTCGATAATTTGAAACTCATCCTTCAACATAACCTTGTCATACAACTTATCAAAAGCATTGAAAATTTATAGGTCACCTTTGTCTCCAATCTTACAGTTATAGCATTTCCTAACATCTTTGACCATTACTACTTTGTCTAGAATGACTGACAAAGCACCAGCTAGGTCATTTTTATATGCAACTTTGTGTATTGGCCTAATTTTGGGCTATTTAATTTCATTACTAACAAGTTGAAACTCATGATCATCCTTTCCCCTTATGGTTTTAGACCCAGATGCCATCTTGACCAAACTAGGGTTTAATATTTAAATAAACTTTCAAATACTGCGTAGCTCGATACATGATTAAATACCTTTGAATTGAAGAGTTTGAGTTGAATTGCTATTGGGATTAGTGCAAGTCACTGTTAAATCACTGTTTGATCACCTCTTTACTCTTTTCATTTTTTCTCTATGTTCGAATGACTTGAAAATGAGTGATTTTCAACTTTATTAGTTTCAAAACCTAGCATTTATTGCATAGTGCTTACAGTTGTACACTCAACACTTGAAGGTTTAGTATAACTTGGCTCCCATTATAATTCACTTACTCGACTTCCACTAGCATATCTCATTTGGCATCAACTAGACTTTCCAGCTTGGGATATACTAGAGTTTCACTCAACATGCAAGGGTAGCTTGACATCTTCTACAAAAGTTTTCAATTTCTAACTTGACATCTTTCCTCATGTAGATTTCTTCTTGACAGTACTTCTTTGTTCTTATGGAATTGATGTATGATTCATCTTTATATATATCAGCCCCATGTTCATGTCTTGTGCTTAATTGGATGAAGTATGATCACTTGACCTCTTGGGTGAAGTGATCTCTTCATTGGATGTACTTGATCCCTCTTTTCTTTGCCATGTCTTTTTCATTTCTTCCCTGATGTGTTCCACTTCAACTTTTTCTTTTCCCTTGTTGACCTCTAACTTGAGTTCCTTGGCCTTTGTTGGACAATTCCTACTAACATGTCCTATCTTCAAGCAACCAAAACATGTGGTTTGGCTTAACCACCTATTGTAACTTCCCTTGAAATGTGTTCTTATGCACTTTTGAGGAACATGACCATATTCCTAACAGTAGTGACAACTTTTCCTAGTGTTGTTATCCAAATTGTAGTGGTGTGAATAGTTGTTTCTCCTTGCAGGCTGATTAGGTGTTCACATAGGCTTTGATCTGCACTCAAAAGCTCTATGTCCATACTTTTTGCAATTGTAGCAGTAACCATCAAATCTTGTTGTCCTCATGGTCTTGGTTTTGTAGTCTTGTGTTGACTGTCCTTGCATGTTATATTTGTGACAATAACCTTTGTTTTTGGATGTGTCCCGCTGATTGGTCTTTTTACTCCTACAAACATTAGTAGTGTACCCCCTTTTATTATAGAAATGACAAGTAGGTTTAGTGTTTTTACCTTGGCTGATTCTTTCTTCTACAGTCTTGGATGATTCTCCTTGTTCAGTGTTGGTGTAGCCAAGTGCTGAAGTGTCATTACTAGCCCTTGGTGATTTTAAAAATTGCTCAAAGTGCTTTATGGCCTCATTGGGTTTGTTGTAACTTTCTACTATCTCCTTTTCTCTCTTCATTTCATTCTACAATTGTTCATTTTGAAACTTTAGAGTATAAATCTCAATGTCCTTCATGTTTAGCTCATGATGAGCATTCGTAATCTAGCTTAAGGTGTCTAGCTGCATGTTTGAGATATTTTCAAACTCAATTGTCTTCTCCTCCAGTCTATTGGTGATATTTCTCTTGTCATATTCTATCATGGCCTTGTCTTTAATAGCTCTCTTCTTTTGTTCAGTAACCTCACAAAGCATTATGGCTTGTGATTCTTGTTCAAGCTTGAGTAATATAATTTCTTCAGCTTGTGCTCTATTTTTCTCCATTAGTTCTGCTATTGCTAAATCAAACTCCTTGGAATCTCCATTTGAGAACACTTCTGTGGTATCAATCTCCTTGTAGTGTATGTCATTTTCAGCTATGGCTATCTCCTTTCTTCTTTTCAACAATTTTCTCAGTTCCTCTCTAGCTTCATCTACCTTGTGTAGAGCTAGGTGCACATCAATCACTTGATTGTTGATGATCTTCCCAAGTTTGAAGACTTCCATCTTCTAATATTTTTCTCCAAGTTGTTATGCTTCTCCTTGTGAGAACTAGAGCTCTGATACCAATTGTTGGAATGTTCAAATATGTGAAGAGTACTTCTAAGAGGGGGGGGAGGGTGAATCAAAAGTACAACACTTCAAACTTTTTCAATCCTTCAAAAATATAATTGAAAAAAAAATTGCATGTATGTAAACATATAAAAGAACATAAAGTAAATCTCATGCAATCACACATGACAGTAGAATTGATAACCCAGAAACCCTCTAGGAATAAGAAGGTAAAATTGGGGGTAGGATGATACCCAAAAAAATTACTACAACAATATGTTCAACCACTTCTGATGGTTTTCCCTATTAAAGGCCTGCCCTATTAAAGGCTTTACACTGTGTCAATAGTGACTTGATAAGAGGATTTACAAACACTTACATGAAGTGTCACTCTATTAAAGGATTTACAATAGGTTGTTAAACCCACCTAATACATTGGATTTTTATCACTTTCTCCAAAGGTTTTTCCACCTAGCTATTAAGCTAACCTATCAACATAGGATTTCAGCATCTAATACAATGGTAAGAAAGTATTAGAACATTTGACCTAATAATATGCAATCTCTAATTGCTAGATTTAGGCACTTGGTCTGCTTTCTTCTGATCTTGATCCTCTAAGATTTGATATCTGACCTTGTCTCTTGTCCCTTGTGTTGTTCTAATCAACTAGATATAAAAATGCTGCTTTGTTCCTCTAAGTCTTTCCTTCTTCTCACTAAAATTTTGCTATAATCTCCCCATACATTGTTCTCATTCACATATGCAATGGAGTATTCAACCTCCTTATAAAGAATGCAAAGACTTAGGGTGTATGGATCTATGATCCATATTGAATCTCAAATTCCCACTCATTCCTTGTATTTTTCTTATTGGTTGAATGCCATTTCCATTTTTCTGATTGGCTACATGCAAATCACATAGGGAATGTAAATGATTTGTTCTTGTCCTTTTTCCTTTTCAAAATCTCTCTATGTCAGCTCCAAAAATAGTTTACATTTGAGTTTGTAAGAGTACAAACTCATATGCTAATTCTGTGTTACTTGGCACATACTATATTACTGATGGTCGGCACATGAATGTTCCTATATTGCTCAACACATGTTACATTTCTAGATTGCTCGGCACCTATTACACTCTGTGTTGCTCGGCACCTAAATATTTTTGAATTGCTTGGCACATACTATGCTTTGTCTTTCTCGGTACCTAAATAGTGCTCAACACCTATAGTCACTCGACATCGATTAAGATTCTGACTTGGTAGCTACTATAACTCACTCAGCATATGTAATGTATTCGATATATATGGTGGAATTGTTTAAGTGTGTTGACACTCAAATGTCAAGACCATTCTAAGACCAACAAAACAATAATCTATATTGGAATGAAATAGATGATGGATTGATGATTTTGGTAATATTTGTTAATGATATAATATTTGGAGGAGATGATGATGAAAGTGACAATTTTTCAAAAGAAATGAAGAAGGAATTTGAAATGAGTATGATAGGAGAGATGAAATACTTCTTAGGATTATAGATTGTACATGATAAAGAAGGAATCTTTATTTCTCAAACTAAGTATTTGAAAGATCTATTGAAAAGGTTTTGTTTGGAAACATGTAAACTAGTTGGAACACTTATTGTAACTAGACATAATTTATCTACAGAGGATGAGACACCTATTGTTGAGTAGAAGAAGTACAAATCTATGATTGGAGAATTGCAATATCTGACTCACACAAGGCTAGATATAGCAAATGTAGTTGGAATTGTTGCAAGATTTCAAGCTGATCCTAGAGAAGCACATTATGTAGTAGTTAAAAGGATATTTAGATATCTGAAGGGAACATTGAAGTTTAGATTGTGGTATGACAGATTTAATGATTTCACTTTATATGCTTATATTGATGTTGATTGGGTAGGCAATATGGATGATAGAAAGAGCCCCAGTGGTGGAGCTTTCTTTCTTAGAGGAAGATTGGTTTCTTGGTTAAGAAAGAAGAATGATTGTATCTCACAAAGTATAATAGAGGTAGAATATGTTGCAATAGCAAAAAATTGTAATCAAGTTATTTGGATGAAGCAGATGCTAAAGGATACAATTTAGTGAACCTGTTGTCATACATTGTGATAACACAAGCACAATGAAATGTCTAAGAATCTAGTGTTTCATTCTAAGTCTAAGCACATATATATCAAATATCACATGTTGAGATAGAAAGTTAAAAAAAAGGAAATCATATTGGAGTATGTAAGCACCAAAGAGAAAATTGCAGATATTTTCACCAAGCCTCTTCCCAAAGAGACTTTTGAGTATTTGTGAGGTATGATAGGAGTTATGACCTACCTACATCAGAGTAGATGATGAAAGAGTACATTAGTCTAGTGATACAGAGCACTATTTTTTATCTAGACTAAATGTTGATGCTTCCTATATGGGGGAATTGTTGTCATTATAGTTAAGTTTGTTTATTAGTAGAACACACACTTAATCAGATGGTTGGAAACTACTAAGCTTATCTTGTAGTTTATAGTGTTAACCAAGTAATTTAGGATCCAAAAATTTCTAAAGTTACTACCAAGTTCCAAGAAAAATATTCAGTTTGCATCGAGCAGGGTCTACCAAGTTAGTGATTATCAGTGTAAACTAAGTTTCATAGTGTTTAATGAGTTTCTCAGTGTAAACTGAGCCCTCCAGTGATTACTAAGTTTACAACTTTAGTAATGTGAATCTAGTGTTGATCAAGCTATGTAGTATTAACCAAGTGATTCAGTTTATATCAAGCTTGCAATGTTAGTGTTGACCAAGCTATGTAGTGTCAACCGAATGATTCAATTTATATGCCAAGTTTCATAGTGTTCACCAAGTCACCAATGTAGACCAAGTTCAGACTACTTGGAATTGATTAGTATGAGATAAGCTTCTACATCTACCAAGTGAATGATGATGTCAAGCATTGAAAATGGTTGTTGAGAATCAGAACCTCACCGAGTTTTTCTTGAAAACTTGAGTACTAGTAGTTGGGCCGACTTTGTGTATTTTGGTGAAAGTTGTATTGTAGTTGACTTTGATGAATTGTAAATTGGATTGGTATATATGTAATGTATTGTATCACATCCAATGCATGAAGAATGAAATAATATAGAAAGATATATATAAGAGTAGAAGTGTGAAGTAAGAAGGCTACAAGTAGTATAAGGAACAACAAAGATTTATCCATCACAACAAGGTGGTCATTACACTCCAAAGAAATCTCATTCAACAAATCAAAGTTATAGATTAGAGATTAACCAATGGTTCATCCTAATAGGTGGAATAGTTAAATCCTTTCACAAGTAACCTAGCCTATTGTGTATTTCCAAAAATTGATATCATAACATTATGGTTCTCAAAGAATAAGTTTAACAGCTTGAGCAAAGATCAGAGGTAATGGAGGTATTTAGTCTTGATAAGGTTATTGAAAATAAAAAGCTAGATTTGGAATTGGCTATTGGGAAACTTAAGAGAGAAAAGGAGCAAATTTTTCAATCCCTAAAAAGAGAAAAGATCTTGTAGTATGGATGAATGAAAAACTCTACACTGAAGAAAAAATTGAAGATATCCATTTAGAAAGTAATTTAGATGAAGGTAATGAAGAAATCATAGAACTATTAGAAAAGAATGGTAAACTTCAAAAAGAAGTAAGGAAGCTAAAAACAAAACAAGAAATTTAGTCGATAAGATTATGTGAAGTCATGGAAGAAAAAAATAAGACAAAAGAAGAGATAGAAGGAAAGAACAATGAAATTAAGCATCTATCCCTTCAACAGGAAGACTTCATTGATAAAATTACTAATGCAAATGAAGAAATCATGAATCTAAGATCAGAGAATGAAAGATTGCAAAATGATCTAAACACTGAAAAGAAAACCAATGAGAGGATGATGAAATCTCGAATAGACATGGATGAGTTAAATGAGAAAATTCAATACAGATAGAAAGGAAAAGTAGGAATTAGATATACAGAAGAAGGTGAATCATCTAAGCAAGGAGCTCAAAAAAATCAAATACCTATTTGCAATCACCATGGTAAGCTAGGTCATACATCAAACAAATGTTGGAGTAATGCTAAAGCTAAATTAAATAGAAAATGCTACAATTTCAATAAGCATGGTCATAGAGCTAATGAATGTAAAGAGAAACCCAAATTTGAAGGCAAATGTCACAAATACAAGAAGCATGGGCACAAATATTTTGAATGTAAAACCAAGATATTGAACCCAACATAACAGATTGTAAAAGTTATATTTGGTTGGGACTACAACACATGGTGCAGATGTCACTACTGTGGAGAATTTGGAAACATTGGAATAAACTATGTAAAACATCACATGAGGCCAAGAGACACCATTAGAAGATGTTTTATTTGTATAGAACTTGGACACCTTACCAAGAACTATATGAACATTGGAAGAATTGAAGATGAAAAGAAAGTCAAGGTTGAAAACATCAAAAAGTAAATGAGACAATAATGGATTCCAAAATTTCTAACAATGCAAGGTTGAGCAATGAAGAACATGTCACTCAAGAATTGGGTGGCTCAAACATTTCTACCTAATCTCCCACAGGGATAACTAGAATTGATATTTTGAAGCAGACATCTTACATTAGTTCCTGTCAGCTAGAAGGAAAGATCCATATCAGCATTCAAGATGCAAAGGGATCACCAAGTGTCTAAGGAGATTCTAGACCTTACCAAGCTAGGTCAAGTTGCAAGACCATGCCGAGCAAGGTTGGGTGTAACTAAGTCATTGTGTGGATACTGAGTCATGAATGACTCTACCAAGAAATTAAATCAAACTGTGTGGAAGATAATCTATCATCAAGAAAGTGAACATACCAAGAATTTATGGTGACTGGAAAGTGAAATTTGTTAAAAGGGATGAAATCTAATTCATTTGTCATCATGAATTTTCAAAGAACTATATGTGAAGAGTGATTTTTGTGCATCCAAGTGATCTATGCTATTTTTTGTTGAAGTTTTCTATAATTTTTGTAAACCCTACCAAGCATGGCATCCTCCAACAATAAAGCCAAGAAGGGGTCTGAGATGTTGGTTCGAGGAATTGAGTGGAAAGCACCAAACTTCAAATCTAGCAATTGTAGAAATGCTTGATCCAACTGGAGCTTAGTTACAGATTCCACCAAAGGTACTACTAGTTAATGATATTTTCTCACATTTTTATTGTTCAATTCAAGACATTAGAACCCTAGAAATGGATGAAACTCTAGAAAAGTTGTGTGTGAATGGTGCATTGAAACTCGAGCATCAACACTTAAAGACCAAGGGTTTAACCCACATTCCACACATGCCCCAAGAATTTTAGATAAAATGGAAAATATTTATCCTTAGCCATTTACATAATAGGCAACTATGATTGGAGTAGCCTATTCTCATAAGAATGAAAATGATTCATCAAATCATAGGGCTCCCAATTTTGACCAAGGAAAAGACTACCAAAAATTTAAGTCAAGTAGAACTAGAAAATAAAACTCTTTCCAAATGGGATGGAAGAGGTATGAAGATTAGTTGTGTAGCCGACATGGATTTGAAGTTTGGAATTCATGTAATAGCACATTAAATATATAGCTCTAGTAATCTCAACAACGTATCATGTGAGGCAATTGATCTCACTCTCAAGGTGGTGAAGAACAACATGTCTTTCAACCTTGCTGAGATAATGTTGAACCACTTCAACAAAAACATGGAAAGCATCAAAACTTGGAAGAATAAATTGTTTAATTTTGGCTCACTTTTAACCTATTTATTCTTCTTTGTACAAAAGTTTTTCCGTTCAAAAGGTACAGTTGTATGAAGAAAAAGATGTGCCTGTACTATATTAGATCAATGAGTATATAGAAGAAATGGGTGAAAAATATGTTAGTATCATGGATAATTATTTTGACTCATTCAAAGAAAAGATGAATAATAGATTTAGAAGTCCCAAGAAACTTGTAGAATATTACAAGGATGAAGTTTGTTTTATGGTAGAATGTGACAAGGTATACATACAAGCAGTGAAACCTAGAGTGGTGTGGGTTAAGCCTCTAGGCTATGAGGTTAACATTGATGACACCAGGGACATCATTGAGGCATTTCCAAATGAACCTATGGATCCCAAGGCCACATATTTTGGTATATATAATAAAGCCAAAGCTAGAATTGAACTAGAAATGAAGCTTCCTCAGGTTGTCAAAAAAGGAAAGAAGAGGATAGAAAAACTAAGACAAACTAGTTCTACTCTCGTATTGACAAAAGGTAAAGGAGATGATGTGATAGAAGATGATGCAGAAGATGAGGTAGATGAAACAAAATTAGAATAAGAAGAGCCAATCAAGAATAAAGGTAAGGTTGTCATAACCAAACCTACCAAGTCATCTACAATGATATTCACAAGAAGAACATGTAGAAAGAAATTAAAATTAGGTAAAGAAGTAGAGGATGTTATTTTCAAATGACCTCCACCTACATTTCAAGAGAAATTGAAAGAGATTGATTATGGAGTTGGCATGGAAAATTTTAAATCATTAAGATATGAGACCAGAAATACAGAGGAAAAGAAGAAAGTTGAAGACATGATTGTGTCTAAGCTAGGAAAATGGAAATATTCAACTGATCAACTTGCACAACAAATTCCCAAAGAACTAATGGAAAGAATCAAGCCAAGATGGGAACATTCCAAGAAAATTACAAAGGATATATATGACTAGACTTTGAGGAAACTCATGTTGAGCCTTAATGAAAAATAAATAAAAGAGTCTATGAAGTAGAGTGAAGAAAAACACACTTTGAAATTTAATATTTTCTTGATTTCGATTAATGACATTGAACATGTGGTGAAGAATACCACTAATACATAGAAGAATATCTTCAATCGTCATCAGAAGAGTGATTTTATTGTTTATGTCAAAGATGATGATGAAAATGAAAAAGAAGAAGAGGAAAATGATATTGAAGAAGAAAAAAATGATGATAATAAAGATGATGGGGAGCAAGAATAGGAAGCCACTAAGGAGAATCTCCTTGAGATTTAGAGCATTGAGGAAACTAACCCTGAAAAGATTGTAACAATGGTTATGGCCTCATTTCCTCACTCTTCAAGAAAAGTTTTAAAACCATCAAAATCAAACAAATATTTTGCCAAGTTGGTTGTGGTAAACACTACAAATACAAGCACTCAACCAATCTCTACATCTATTTAGCTAAGTACTTTATTGACTAGAGTGATCAACACTTCATCTATTGAGCATTCAGTGCTTCCTCCTTCATCAATTTTGGCTACTTAGTAATAAAGTATTTCTATAATCAGTGCAATATCTACTATTGTTACTAGTTCTTCTATTTCCTCTATTGTTACTATTCCAAGTATGCAAGTAGTTAGTACAAAGACAACTAAGAGAAAGCCTCAACTAAGTACTAAGGTTTCTAGCAAAGGAAAAGATAAGGAAGAAGACATTAATCTTGATAAGGATATAGTTATTCCAAATTGGGATATCTCTATCTTGATCAAATGCATATAGTAGATTATCTTTTGCAAAAGAAAGCTAAGAAATAGAGGCTTAGAGAGGAGAGAAATAGAGAAAATCAAGTGGTAGAAGATGCAAAGAACATACTTGTAGATACACTAGACACCGAGGTTGATACTTCTCAACCCATTTTGGCCCAATTAGCTTAAGTTGTTCAAAAATTTAATGAAGATCTGAATGGGAAAGAAAAATTGTTGCAAAGAGTAGAGAAGGAATTTGAAAACAAAGTATTGGAGCTAGTTGCATGGAAGATTGCACTATACCAAGTAGACTTGTCTACTATTCTTAGCTCATTGGAAACCTTTGCCGATAATGTCACTTCTCTATTCATTAAACGATGTGAAAAATCTATCTTTACTCATGAAATCAAAGATAAACTCTCCAAGATAGATGAAGATCTAAAGGAAAGTGTACACAAAGATCAGATTTTTGACTGATATGAAAGCAAAATTGCTAAGAGAAGAAGCCAGGATAAGGGCCACACTTGTAGATATACAAGAAATGATTCTTCCAAACATGGATGCATTGAAAAATCATATTACACATGCCAAAAATCTCATCCATGACAACAAATTCTCCATAGTTGATCACATCATGGAGTTATTAGCAGAAGTTTAGATTGCATTGCATGCAATCAAGGTATTTCAAGAAAATTGGGACAAGAAAATGTCACTAATTTTAAAGGTACATTCTAGCTTCTTGTCACATTTTGGCATAATTGTGTAGCATACACCTTTGACATTTATGTCAAAAAGGGGGAGGATATGTAAAAGGGAGAATATGTGATGATGCAATAAAAGGGGAGAAGATAAGATGTAATATAAAGACATGAGACATATGTATATAACATGTAAAGTATGTTGAATATATATGTATGGGGGAGTATCATGATATTATAAATATACATGTATAATAAACATCTCTTATAAAAGCAATTTTGAAAAATCTCAAAAATAGAGTATGTTACTGAATTGAAGACATGGGATGGAGACTAAAAATTGTTTTGAACTTTTTGAGAATTTAGTTTTGATTGATAAGTTTTTTTGTCACTAATGCCAAAGGGGGAGATTTTTGACATTACATTCAAGTTTTTTTATTAGTGACACAAACACCCAATCAGATGGTTAGCAGCTACCAAGTTTATCTTGCAATTTACATTGTTAACCAAGTAATTTAGGCTCTATCAAGTTCTAGGGTTGCTACTGAGTTCCAAAAACAATATTCAATTTGCACTGAGTAGTGTCTACAAATTTGGTGATTATCAATGTAAAATGGGTTTCATAGTGTTTACTGAGTTTCTCAGTGTAAACTGGGCGCTCCAGTGATTATCGAGTTTGCAGCTTCATTAATGTAAATCTAGTGTTGAATGAGATATGTAGTGTAAACCAAGTGATTTAGTTTATATTGAGCTCATAGTGATAGTGTTGATTGAGCTACGTAGTGTCAATCAAGTAAATTAGTTTATATGTTGAGTTTCACAGTGTTCACCAAGTCACCAGTGCAGATCGAGTTCAGACTACTTGGAAGTGATTAGTATGAGATGAGCTTCTATGTCTACCAAGTGCATGATGATATCAAGCATTGAAAATGGTTGCCAAGTATCAGAACTCGAGTACCAGTAGTTGGGCTGACTTTTTGTATTTTGGTGAAACTTATATTGTAGCCGACTTTGATAAACTATAAATTGGATTGGTATATATGTAATGTATTGTATCACATCCAATGCATGAGGAATGGAATAATATAGAAAGATATATATAAGAGAAAAAGTGAAAAACAAGAAGTTTACAAGAAGTATGAGGAGCAGCAAATATTTATCCATCATAGCAAGGTGATCGTTACACTCCAAAGGAATCTCATTCAATAAATCAAAGTTGTAGATCAAAGATTAGCCAATGGTTCATCCTAACAGGTGGAACAGTTAAATCCTTTCACAAGTAACCTAGCCTATCTTGTACTTCCAATAGGAGTATCTATGATGGATAGAGTCATCTAGGACTCTTGATGGATGTTGTTTTGAATAGTGTCTTTGGACACTTGAGTAAGTCAGAGACAATTGTTGCAATGATAGATGGTTGCTAAAACCTTTGACATTGATGTCAATGGGGGAGAGATTATAGCATAAAAAATAGTTTGATATAAAGTACATTGATGTGACATCTCAAGTTGAAATGATGAGTACACATGATGTAAGTAATGAAAATATTATGCATGCACGTACATCAACATCTCCTAGAATAATTTGTAGAAAACCAAAGTTTCTAATTAACATTGATGAAAATATTTTGAAGCCAATGCATGATAAAATGTCAAAAGAAATTGTAGGAGAATTTTTCAAAAGATTTGGAATAACTATTTTGAAAATTTAATTCAAAGTGGAAGATGCCAACTTCTTTTTGAAATGGTTAAAAATTTGAAATTTAGAGAGACAATGAGAATATTGGGGTTAAGAACATCTGAAAATTGTAGTGAAAGAAGCATTGTTAGAAATCTCTTTGATGCATACCAATCCATCCATTCAAAAGTACGTACTAAAGATGCTAATAAAATTTGATGGGTTCTCACAACAACCATAATGGGAAAGGAAATGACAAAAACTCATATGGTAAATAAAATTAGTAAATCATTAAGGATAAGTAGAACAATGTTAGTCAAATCCTTAGTGAGGCGAGAGAAAATTGAGAATTCTAATGAGACTTCTTTTTGTTCATTCCAAGGTAGACTCTCATGTAAGGATAAAGTTAATGTTGATGCACTAAGAAAATTAATAGAAATTTTTTGGCATGATAATACAAGAGCGTCACCAAACCGAAAAGATATTGTCAAAAGATGAATAAATAAATAAAAACTGTGAGCCACATGCAAAACATTTTTTGGACATGACTCAAACACAATTTTATGAAATGTTTCTTCAAAGATTTTCTCAAATTGAAATCAGCCAAAGGTTTTTGAGATGACAAAACCATTCTATTTAAGATAAATTGTACATGCACTACATGTTTTTGTACGGTTCATGTTAAATTTTATATGCATTATGATGTTTATTGTTATATATGTTGTACTTTGCATACTAACAAAATAATCCAGGAATGTGGTTTACAATTACCTCCTAAGTCACCAAGAGAATTTATTGCAAGTGTACTATGTAAATGAGATGGTGAGTGCATTTATTATAAGACCATGTGTTTGAAAGGTTTTTGCTACAGGATCACATTATCTAGGCCTACAACAACCTATCTTAGTTTTTTTGATGAATAGTCCCTTTCTTATATTAAAAAAAAAAATACAATAAAGTTACATTTTCACAAGAAAAAGGGGCCAAGGATCTCAGTTTTTAGAGATTTGACTTTGTCTATATTTGGTATCCATATCTCACCTATAGCCAAAAGTTGCAATGTTGCTCAGTTAAAATGAGCAAGGTTGTGTATATTTCAAACCATTGGTCCTAGGATCAAATCATCTATTCTATTAGCTCCGCTTGGTTTTATTTAGGCTAGGACCAATCTCATTTTAGCCACAACATGTCTCTGATGGTATCAACCACACTAAGTGGAAGTGTCCTTAAGGGTCTCTAAGCATTATCAGGCTATGATCTTTGACACAGATACAAAATTCATGACATATTTTTACTTTTCATGTCTTATTACATTAAAATAAGTGACATATGACTACATGTTATAATGAATTTGATAAACATGTTATATTTTATGTATAAACTAATGAATGTTCATGTGTTTGATTAATTGAAAGAAAGTAAGTTGAAATACAAGTTTGTATGCACACTTGAACAAATTGGATGGAAACCAAGTTTAATGTATATGAAATGAATAATATATTATGTCATATCAATCATATAGTTACAAAAAGATGTTATGTCTCATTGGTACAATATAAAAGTTGAATACTCAACAAATGTTGAATGTGTACAATAGAAATGTTGAATGTGCACAATATAAATCTTGAATATATACAATATAAAAGTTGAATATCCAGCAATTGTCAAATGTGCATAATACAAATCTTGAATATATACAATACAAAAGAAAAATATATGTTAATGTCATGTGATGACCATAGCTACATATGTATATCACTATCAATATCTATGACTATGCAAGATCCTCAAAATTGAGCCTCATTGATGTAGTTTGTGGCTCACCAAGTGTCTACAAAAGAAATATTAAAATACACTATCAAATATCTGATCTATAAGTAATATGAAAAGAACTAGAAATTGGGTTTTAAATTGTGGATAGTTAAGTTTTTCATTACCTCATCCCTTTGTCCCATAGTTGGACTAAATGATAATAGTAATGGGCTCCTTTATCGATGGGCAGGACTCCTAACAAAATGATGAGGTAGAGTGACAATGGGAGACACAACTACCGATGAATCAATGCTCATGGGAGACACAACCACTGATGAATCAGTGGTAGTATGAGGGACAACCTATATGGTAAGTGATAAAATGTTAGCATTATAGAGTGACATTAGGGATTCCAAATAGAGTAAAAAAACAAAAAAAGTACTACAACTTGAGCTAGATCTCCCATGCTAGTAGGAGGTACAACCACTAATGAATCAGTGTTGGTATGAGGTACAACCTATATGGTAAGTGATAAAATGTTATCATTATAGAGAGGCATTAAGGATTCTCAATAGAGTAAAACAAATGTACTACAACCTGAGCTAGATCTCCCATGCTAGCCGAAGGGACAACCACTAATGACTCAATGTTGGTATGAGGCACAACCTATATGATAAGTGATAAAATTTTAGAATTGTAGAGTAGGCATTAGGGATTCCAAATAGAGTAAAAAACAAAAAAATGTATTATAGCTCGAGCTAGATCTCCTGTGCTAGCAGGAGGTACAACCACTAATGAATTAGTGTTGGTATGAGGCACAACCTATATGGTAAGTGATAAAATGTTAGCATTATAGAGTGGCATTAGGGATTCCAAACAGAGTAAAAAGCAAAAAAAATAATACTACAGCCTGAGTTGGATCTCCTGTACTAGTAGAAGGCACAACCACTAATGAATCAATGTTGGTATGAGGCACAACCTATATGGTAAGTGATAAAACATTAGAATTGTAGAGTAGGCATTAGGGATTTCTATCACACACAAGCAATCCAAATTGAGATGACAAGATGGCTTCAACTAAGACTCTACATACATACCTCTAGCCTTTGTTGTGTTTGACCCCATCTTTGATACTCGGAACTCCTAACAAAATGAAATGGGAAAGGATTTGAACGAAGTCTCAAAGAGTGTTGTAATAGTTAAAAGAAAAATAACACAAGTTAATAAGAAAATTTGTTGATAATTACTATAAAACTGAAACAAAAAATGTACTCATTTGTAAATACAATTGTTTAATATGTATATAGAACAAATGCATGCTATAACCTAAAATTTATGAGAAGGAAAATATGAAAATTTACCTCTTCCATTGCCTCAACATCCACAGTCTCAGGTGCATTCATCAACTCTACAAAACTAAATTGTTTCTACATATATAAAACAAACAAGTCAACACGTCTTTATTAATATCGAGTACATGTACATGCATTAATTCATAATAAATTTCAAAATATAAAATTGACTTGTATTTAATACCTTTTTTGTTTTAGTGTTCTTGCTTATTTCCTTCTCTTTCCTCTAGACCTCAAGCTATGTGGAGTACCCTAAAGAAGAAACCAATATAACATAAGAGCAATCAATAAGACACATCATGAGTTCAACTCAAATTTTAAACGTGATAGGTATGCAAGCTATGATATTGCATAACACTCAAGGCCAAAGTTAATGGCAGAAAACATGGCATCATCAATTGGAGAAATTTCAGCCCCCAAAAAGCCTAATGTTATAAATGGAAAGAAGGCACAATAAAAATAAAAAGATCATACGAGGGCAAGAAGACACAAGAAGGACTTGAAGGATGATATTGGAAGGATAGTTGAAAGATAGGAAAAATTGGGACTCAAAAAGACTACAAGGCCTAAATTGAAAACAAAGAGACTGAGAAGGAAAAGAGAGATGCAAATGAACTTTTGGCAACTTGTCAAGAAATAAAAGTGGAGATTCATGATCTCCATAGTCTTGCAAGACACCCTATTTGATATGGAGGTTCTTTGATGTAGATGGGTATATGGAGGATGAACTCATAAAGTTCATTAGATGGAGTTTAGGTATGCTAGGAGCAAGATATGTGGATGGCAATTAGATGGATTTGATGAATTTGGGAGGGTTTCAATTATGGTAGGAGATGGAGAGGTATTATTGCACTTTTAAGAATACCAATTAAGAAACAATATTTCAAAGTCAATGTATTATTTTACTTTTAATAATATTTAAAAAAATTTACCTCAGGTGTTCTTGCTCGTAGCCTCACACCTCTAGCAAAATGAGTACTATGTGGTGTTCTCGTACCACTTACGACACCCTACATTTCAAATTATTCGAACATATCAATCTAAAGTGCTCTATAAAATAAAATTTTAATTACTTTTATGATATTTAGGTGATTAAATAATATCATGTCAAAACTCATGAGGTTCATTAGATGGGGGTTGGGTAATACTAGGAGCAAGCAATGTGGATGGTAATTGGATGGATTTGATGAATAGGAGGTTACAATGACGGTAGGAGATGGAAGAGGATCTATAAGTGGGTTTTTAGTGTCATACCAATTAAGAAACAATATTTTAAAGCCAATGTATTATTGTAATTTTAAGAATATTTGAAAAACTTTACCTTAGACATTCTTACTCCTAGCCTTACACCTCTAGGAGAATGAGTACTATGTGGTGTTCTCATATTGCATGCTATACCCTGCATTGCATATTGTTCACATATTAATCTAGAGTGATCTATAATTTTTTTTTTTACTTTTAAAATATTTATATGATTAAATAAATATCATGTCAAAACTCAAACAAACAAACCTACATATCCTATCTACCAAAGACCATCACCATTAAATCATCCATGAGTGTGAAATCCCCACCTCTATATGAATAACAAGTATGACCAAAATGTACACATGGATGAGATGAAACACCATCCTCAAACACTTCCATATCCATCCCATCACACATGTACTGATAGCTAAAACAAAAATGTTAATTGGGCCCTAAAGACTATAATGATGCACATGATAATGATGCAGGTGGCACAAGTGAGGATGACATTAGTGGTGTAGGTGATACAAGTGGAGATGACACTAGTGGTGTACGTGACACAAGCAGAGATGAGACTAGTGGTCTAGGTGATATTGATGGAGCTATCATATGTTTTGATGATCGAGGTGCCATAGGTGATGATGATGGAGCTGTCACATGTTGTGATGACCTTGGTGCCATAGGTGATGATGATGGAGTTTTTACATATTGTGATGACCTTGGTGCCATAGGTGATGATGATGGAGTTGTCACATTCTATAATGACCCTAAAGGTTCTATTAATGATGTTCAAGGTGCAATAGGTAAAGGAAAACCACCTAACTATGAGCTATGCTCAATGATACCATTTGTCAATGATGCAACCACATGAAGAGTCTGTAAATCAACATACTCCTTTACAAGTGATGGTAGCACAACATGAGGCATGGTTTTTAATGTTGTACATCTCCTCTTATGTTGTGGTACCACCCTATGAGCCATAGGTATATCCTTCCTAGAGCCTCTCCCTCTACCCCAGAACTGATGGATGTCAAAGTAATTTGGCTTCTCACCAAGGATGAACTCACAATATACCTTTCTCAAAAAATATAGAGGCACCTCATAATTATTACATGGTGTTAGGTCAGATATCATATACCACCTATCCCAAAAATATGATCTCATCCTAGTATGAGTGCACCAATTAATAGGAAAGGTTTTGGTTGTGTGTAATAGGGAGTTGCCAGATATAGGATTAGTGAAAAGAGAACATATAGTACCTTTCCTTATGTCTTTATCTTTCACTTGCTAATATGATAACCCATTGAAATAAAATACATGACACCTATCTCTCCATGTACCCCATTTTGTAACATCCCAAGATACCTCATTTGCATTTTGGACAATTTGTTCAAGTGTATTTGCTAGGGTTGAAAAGTGAGAAAGTGTAGATGAGAACAACCTATTAACCATTTGTGTAATGTTAGCACTATTTCTTTATAAGGTAGTTTATGAGGTCCTCTTGTGTACTAGTTAAATGATGTAATTATATGTGTGGAGGGTTTGTAGGAGGTGGTGGTTGTTGAATGAGAACATTGAGTGGAGGGTTTTGTGGTCGTGTCACTATAGGTGGAGAGTTTTGTGATTGTGTCACTACAAGTGAAGGGTTTTGTGGTTTTGTCACAATAGGTAGAGTGTTTTGTGGTTGTGTCATGATGGGTGGAGGGTTTGATTGTGTAGGAGGTGGTATTTCATCTCTCCCTCATTTTATTGGATTCCTTGATGCATCTATATTTTAAAAAAAAAAAAAAACAATTAAAAAACATATAAATTACAAAACTCTTAGTTTGTGGTGACTAATGAGGGAAGTACTATACATACTTCATAAATTCTTTGGGTTAAGGATTGTTTAATACTTGTATAAAAGGGCTTAGGTTTAGGGATTGTTATATAGTGGTGATGCAAAAATTGGTTCTTGTGGTGATATTGAGTTGTAAGGGATTACAAATTGTAATAAGGTTGTGTTCACTGGGTTGTAATAATATTAGACTTACTATTTGGTGGATGTAGCCTAGGGATTGGGTGAACCACATTAAATCTTGGTGTCTTGTGTTCCTTTTTGTGTGATCTATTATTTTTTGATATTGGTTATATTTTCATGTAATTGTTATTTTTGTCCATGGTTTAATCCTAACAAATGGTATCAAAGAGAGGTTTTTTTTTTTTTCAATTATCCGCTATAGGAAAGTCTCATAGTTGAGTAGGAGTCTCATGATTGAGTGGGAGTGATGGAAAATGAAGGTAAGCTAAGGGTTGACAAGTTTAATGGGTAGAACTTTCAGTTATGGAAGATGCAAATGGAAGACTATCTTTATCAGAAGGATTTATGGAAGCCATTGGAAGGCAAAACCAAGAATCAAGGATCTATGTAAAATGATGACTGGGATCTTTTGGACAAAAAGGCACTTGGAAGCATCTGATTATGCTTGGCACCATTGGTGACATTTAAAATTACAAAAGTGAAGAGAACAAAAGAGTTGATGCAAACCCTAGTGAAATTGTATGAAAAGCCCTCCATTTCAAACAAGGTATTCCTCATGAATCATTTATTTAATATGAAAATGGCAGAAGGTGGATCTATTGCATATCATTTAAATGAGTTTAATACTATTAATAGTCAGTTATCTTTTGTGGATATCAATTATGATAAAGAAATTAGGGCTCTCTTGATTTTGTGTTCTTTGCTTGAAAGCTAGCATGACTTGGTAATGGCTGTGAGTAAATCTGTTCTTGGATCTAGTACCCTAAAATATGATGATGTGATTGGTGTTATTTTGAGTGAGGAAACTCATAGGAAATCCTCAAGCATATCTACATCTAGAATTGCTTTGAATGCACAAAGTCAAGGTAGAATGACTAAGAGAGGAAGTAATTCTGAAAATCATGGGAAATCAAGAGGAAAGTCAAAGAGGAGGAGATCTCAATCAAGAAGACCGAATGACTGCTAGTACTATGGGAAACTAGGGCCTAAAAAGAAAGATTGTTGGAATTGAAAGAAAAATGAAGGAGATAAACCAGATGGAGACAAGGAAAAAAATGTGGTAAGTAACAAATCCAAAGAGGATGCTTTACTTCTATCTTTAGAAAGTGTTGATGATTCATGGGTTTTAGATTCTGGTGCTTCATTTCATGCTACACCTCATAGAGGTTATTTCATTGATTATGTCCAAGGGGATTTTGGACATTTTTGTTTGGGGGATAATGAACCCTATCAGATTGTTAGAAAGGGAAAAGTTAAGATTAAGTTGTAGAATAGAAATCATTGGCTATTACATGAGGTAAGAAATGTTCCAAGGCTGAGGAGGAATCTAATTTCAGTAGGGAAACTTAGTGATGAGGGTTGTGTAGTTACTTTTAATAATAAAAATTGGAAGGTTTCAAAAGGTTCCCTTGTAGTAGCAAAAGGTGTGAAAGTAGGCACCTTATATCTTTGTGCAGGTCATATTGTTCCTTCTACTTTAATTGTTTCAGAGAAAAATGAATGTTCAAGAATAGTTGCTACAATTGAGCAGGGAGAACAAATAGCTATTCTAAATTTTGATACAATGTTGTACCACAATAGACTTGGGCACATGAGTGAGAAAGGTATGAAAGTAATTCATTCAAAGAATGTTTTACCAGGTTTGAAATGTGTTAATATGGATTTCTATAAAAGTTGTGCATATGGAAAACAAAAGAGAGTGAGTTTTGTGAAGACTGGGAAGGAAAACAAAGAGGAAATTAGAACTTGTGCATACTGATGTATGGGGACCAGATCATGTATCTTCCTCTAGAGGCTCTCATTATTATGTTACATTTATTAATGATGCAACTAGAAAGGTATGGGTTTATTTCCTTAGACAAAAATCTAATGTATTTAAAAATTTTAACAAATGGAAATGCTTGGTTGAAAATGAGATTGGTAAGAAATTAAAATGTCTCAAATCTGATAATGGTGGTGAGTATTTTACTCAGGAATTTGAAGATTATTTCTCCACTAATGGTATTCATAGAAAAAAAAATTGTTCCAAGGACTCCACAAGAAAATGGAGTGGCTGAATGCATGAACAGGACTATAATGGAGCGTGCAAGGAGAATGAGGTTGCATGTTGGGTTGCACTTACACATGTGGGTGGAGGCTATCAATATTTCTATATATTTAATTAATAGAGGTCCCTCTACTCCTTTGGGTTGTGGTATTCCAAAGGAAGCATGGATTGGTAAGGAGGTGTGTTATTCTTTTCTCAAAACCTTTGGTTGTGAAGCATTTTCTCACATAGATTTTGAAAATAGAACTAAGCTAGAACCTAAGTCAAAGAAATGTGTACCTGTTGGATATGACATTAATGAATTTGGCTATAGGCTTTGGGATTTTGAAAATCATAAAATTGTAAGAAGCAGGGATGTCATATTCAATGAGAAAGTGTTGTACAAAGATCTATTGCAGCAACATGAGAAGAAAGAAGATGATTATGTAGTGCTAGATGATGCTCCAAAAGATGATGTTCCAGTCATTCCTCATGATGTGCAACAACCACAACAAAAAATACCACACACACTAGTGAATGTTGGATGGTCAACAAGGAAAATTAGACCTCTAGAAAGATTTTCTCCCTCTTTGTATTCAATTTTACTTACTAATGCTGGTGAAACTGAATGTTGTGATAAAGCTATGTAGGTAGATACTAAGATTCAGTGGGAATCTGCAATGAAAGATGAAATAGACTCTTTGCTAAAGAATAAGACTCATACAAGATTTATGAAAATTGTCTTCAAGTAAAAGATCTTTACAGAATAAGTGGGTTTATAGGTTAAAAGAAGAGGATGGAGGTAAGAAAAGATTTAAAGCTAGGTTAGTTGTAAAAGGATTTGCACAGAAAAAGGGCATTGATTTTGATGAGATATTTTCTCTTGTTGTTAAGATGACTTTTATCTGTACTATTTTAAGTATTGTGGCTATTGAAGATTTGCATTTAGAGAAGCTTGATGTTAAAATAGCCTTCCTTCATGGTGATTTGGATGAAGAGATATATATGGCTTAGCCACAGGGATTTGTAGTCAAAGGAAAGGAGAACTTAGTGTGCAAATTGAAGAAAATTTTATATGGCTGGAAGCAAACACCTCAGCAATGGTATCTGAAATTTGACAATTTTATGCATGAGCATGGATACAATAGGTGTCATTCAGATCATTGTTTTTATTTTAAGAGGTTGGATGATGACAACTACATTATTTTATGTTTATATATTGATGATAAGCTTGTAGTTGGGTCTAACATGGATCACATATATTAAGGGGCTAAAATGCCAGTTCACACATTCATTTGCTATGAAGGATTTGGGGGTAGCAAAACAAACCCTTGGTATGAAGATTTGTAGAGATAGGAAAAACATAAAATTGATGGTATCTCAGGCTAATTATGTTGAGAAGGTGTTGCAATGTTTCTCTACGAAGAATGCTAAAGCTGTCAGCACACCTTTACCTAGTCATTTGAAGTTGACTACGAAGATGTGTCCGAAGACACAAGAAGAGGAGGATAAGATGTACAAGGTACCCTATGCTTCAGCTGTAGGAAGTTTGATGTATGCTATGGTATGTACAAGACCAAATATTACATATGCAGTGGGAGTCATTAGTAGGTATATGAGTCATCTAGGCCTTGAGCATTGGAATATAGTCAAATGGATTCTCATATATTTGAGAGGAACATCCAATAAGTGTTTACACTTTGGGGGCTCTACTACTGATTTATAGGGCTATGTTGACTCAGATTTGGTAGGGGATATTGATACTAGGAAGAGTACTATAGGTTATGTCTTTACTATTGGTGAGGCAGCCGTGAGCTAGGTTTTGAGGTTATAGAAGGTAAATGCTTTATCCACTATAGAGGCAGAGTATGTTTCTACTACAGAGGTAGCCGAGGAGATGATATGGCTTTAGTTCTTCTTGGAAGAATTGGGATATCCTTAGAAGGATAATTATTTGTTTGCAGATAGTCAGAGTGCCATTCATCTTGCAAAAAATTCAGCTCTGCATTCAAAGACAAAACACATATAGTTGCAGTACCATTTCATTCGATTCATTTTGGATGATGGATAGTTAAATCTGAACAAGATACATATAGATACAAGCCTAAAATGGTTTAATTCTTGTATAAAATGGTTTAGGGTTAGGGATTGTTATATAGTGGTGATGCAAAAATTGGTTCTTGCAAAAATATTGAGCTGTAAGGGATTATAGATTGTAATTAGGTTGTAATCATTGGATCGTAATAATATTGAACTTTCTATTTGGTGGACATAGCCTAGGAATTGGGTGAACCACGTTAAATCTTGGTGTCTTGTGTTCTTTTCTATGTGATCTATTATTTTCAGATATTGGTTATATTTGCATGTAATTGTTATTTCTATCCATGGTTTAATCCTAACAAGAACCACACTACAAAATTTGATAAAAAATACATAAATAATGAATGTAACAAAAACCTACCACATTTGTAGGGTGCCATGGATGCAAATGCAATAAAAAATCAATTTTTATGCTAAACTTGATCAGGTTTGATGGTTCTCCTCCACACAAGTCACAAAATTTTTGTGGTTTGAGGCTATTAAAATGCCCTTAAATGTAGACAATAGAAAAATAATACTTTACAAAGCTTGATTGGGTTTTGTAAAACTCGATCATGTTATTAAATAAGATAATTCAAAAAAACCTGATTGAGTTTTTTGAATTATCTTATTTAATAACCTGATTGGGTTTTACAAAACTTGATGAAGTTTTTAAAAGTATAATGGCTAGGCTTGGATACCAACCTTGATCAACATTTCACTTTTAAATAACTCGATTGGTTTATTGGATTTTTTTTTTGGGTGTCCACTTTTTTGTACACCAACTTGGTGCACTCTCCCATAGAGCTTAGGAATATGTTTAAGTAGAGATTATAGAAATATATAAGGTACAAGATGAGGAGCATAAGTATAATGAACTAGTACAAGTTGATAAAAAATAGATATTAAAGTAGGAAGTAGAGAAACAAGAAAATGAACCTAGTTCTCCTTCATCTATTAGAATAGAGAATCCACTCTAGAAGATGAGAAAATATAAAAAATATGGGGAGGAAGGGAAGTACAAACATTATTTTTTGCATATGGAACCTTATGATCCTTTTTCCTAGAAGTACAAACCCTAAACCCTAAACTCTAAACCCTAAACCTACATGGCTTGCAAAGGAAATACAACCTTGAAAGAGAAACACACTAATTTGGATGCTATTGACTTATCCAAAAATGGTCAAGAATTTGACCAAGGAAAATAAAGTATAAATGAGAAAATGATTTTATACATCAATAAGGACATGAGAGAGAATCAAAAGGAACATGTCATAGTTCCACCTCTAGATAAGAATGTTGAAAAGGTCACCTAAGATGATTGTGTGATGAAATAATTTGATCTTAGGGTGCCTAAAAGAGAAGTTGGAAAAGCATTGGTGGTATTGCTTGTCTCTACTTTATTTAAGAATATGTACACATATGAGATAGATATACATAATCTCCAATAATATAATAAAGTATCAATATATTATATTTCTCAATTGGTTGGTCACATTGACCAAAATAACATACAGGCAGTATTGAAGCCAACACTAGAAAAAGTAATAGATCTAGAACAAAATAACCCATGTTGATTAGAAAGAATGTTTGGAATAATTTAGTAAAGAAAAATTTAGTTATTCAGTTACTCATAACTTGTACTTAATTTTAGAAGGTGAGGAAAGTATATAGATAAATGTGGAAATACGGGGAAATGTTATGATTTACTTGAAGAAGATGAGGAAACAAGGACCTTAAGTGTTGATAGAAGCATATATATTTAGTTGTAGGAGATTGATATAATGGATAGTTGGATTTGAAATGTCAAACTCATAATCAAAATGTTCCATAAAATATGTGAGTTGATAGAATGAAGGAAGGAGGTTTTGATGCCATGGATAAAATTGAGTCCCTTGATTGTGAAATCTATCAAGATAAGAACAAAAAAAAATTATACTCCATCAAAAACAACACTTAGCAATTTTGGGGAACTTTGGCAAGTGTAAATACAAAAGATAATTTTTAATAGATGTATACCGTGAGAAAAAATATAAGTTATATAATGGAGGATATTGAAAATACTTGAAAGGTTGGGGAAAAATTGAGGATCTTCTACAAGAATTAGCAAACCCATTTGGAGTTTATGAAACCTCCCAATTTTGAACAAGTGGATGCAAATTTATTTATTTTCAATATTACTTTGAGTTTATTCATTAGTTTTAGTGTTCAGTCATTGACTAATTCTTCCAAATTTAATCATTCATCCATAGCCAAGTATCATCTATATCCAAAAATGAGAGAAAAGAAAAAGTTCAAAATTCTAGAAAAATGTGATTTTGACAAAAATCAAAATTTTGGAGGTTTAATATGCATGGTAAATATCATTTTTCATGTTTATGATGGTTTTCATACATCAATAGAAGTCACTCATCCATTTTCATACATTTAGATCATCTACAAATCTAGTGTTAGACTTAGTGAGTTATTCTTGGTGTTGATTGTCATTGGTGCCAAACCCTTCATACAAACAATAGGCATCATGTAGTTGTTAGAAATGTTGGTTATGTACCTCTTGGCTATTGGTTATGGATGATTATTTATAGTTATGCATAAAACACATTCAATATGGAAAATTTTAGTACTCTATGGTAGGGGCACATGGTTCTTCTTATTTCTTACATATTTTGATACATGTGTATTCATTAAGTGATCAGTGTTGCATGGAGTTATCTATTGTTTCCTAATAATTTATGTGCTTATAATGTTCATTTAGGTGTTTCTAATATATGGACAATGATGTAGCTCATTAGTTATATTTTTATGGAGTCGAGCTTCATCTATCGATGGTTTTAGATATATTGTGGGCCATCTTTTGTTCTTCATTGTGTCATTATTATGATCTCATAAAATGTAATATACATATTACACATCTTAAGTATGACCTTTTTATAGTATGTTATTAAGTAGGTTCTAGATTTAGGATCAATAGTCATGCATTGAATATAATTGTAATATATTTATGTATTGAGATAATCACATGTTTTTTGTGGTTGACATATGTATGTTTGAATACTTATATAAATAAATAAATAAATAAAACATTTGTATATGATGAGTGTGTGTATGTAATATAGTATGAGCATATGTACTAGAGAATTAAAGATAATATCATGTGAATCTATTTTGGTATATCATGAAAAAAGTGATTGAAGTAGAGTGTTACAAAATCAAGACCTTATATACTAAGTCACAAAATATTGATTTATTCTATTAGAGGATCTATATTGGATTTTTTTATTGGTGATCTAAGAGTTATCAATTGAATGGTTTCATTCATAGTTAGATGCAACTTCATTAGTTCATATTTTTTCTATACTGAGTCTTTGTAAAAATCACCTTAATTGATGTTCATTTTAGGAGAATTGGATTCTCTATAGTATTTCCCCTTTTATTTTCTACTTAAGTTCAAATGTTCTTTGTGTTTTTTTTTTTTTTTTATCGATAAAAGAGGTTGAAGCCATTAATTTATATATTTATAATTTGAGAAATGACATGCAAGATCCTTTGTTCAAACGAACACTAGTAGGAAAGAAGGGAGAAGAAAACCTCTTGTCTTTCTCGAGACCGCAGTCTGATATTATTACAAAATTAAAATGGCCATACCCCAGTTAAAAAAGTCTCAGTCTTGGAGATCTCTAAATTTATAATACAATTACCTTTATACATTAAATCTATCACTGAATTCCTATCATTTTGAATTTTAATGATAGAAAGATTTAAAGATGAATATTCAACTGCATTTTTTTCTGAAGAGGGATCAAGCTAGGGAGAGAAAAATAAAATTCATGCATGTCAGCGGGTAAGAGAGAGAGAGTACCAGAGGTGATATGATATTACAACCCTATCAGTGCCCTGCAAATATAAAGGAAAACCCTACTATGTTGCAAAAAAAAAATTAGTTCCAACCAAAACCCAAATCCAACTGAAGGTTAGACAACTTCCTAGATTTACCTTTTTGTTATTCTAGACCATTCCTAGGTTGTGAATCTATCTTTAGATTAGAAAGAAGAAAGCAAACAAACCATCTTCACAAACATGCTATCCTTGTATAGTAATATAGCTTTTGACATGACATATGCAACTAAAATATAATGATTAAATTTTATAGTAGTTGTTCATATAAATCAATATGTTCGACTCCTAAAACAAAATGACAGGTCGTTAAAATTGTAAGATTGATAAAAATTTAGAACATAGCCTAAATCCATAGATCAAGATCTAACTTTGATAGTGGGTTTAACTACTCTGCATCTTCCACAAGCTCCTCTCATAGGTCCTAGACCACTTCCTCCATTACTTCATCTTTTAGAACCTCATCTTCTACTATGTAATCTTCTACCCAATTAAAAATTTTTGGGTCAAAAACCCATGGTAATGGGCCAAAAAGCTTAGATTTCTTACAAAAATGGATTGGGTTGCCCAAAAACCATATTCATCTTCTATGAAGATGATTGGATATGTAGGGATTTCTTCTCGTCTAATATAGAGCATTCCATATTTGACAACTGATGGGATGGTTAGGTCCTCCCTAATATTATGTAATGCTTCTTCAAGACCAAGAATGTTCTTTGTGTTGTTGTTTATTTGCTTACATGTTTACTTGTTTCATGTGATTAAGAAATAGATCAAAAGTTGATATTTCTATTTTTTATAAGTTTAATATAAAGGAAAAAAAATTATGAAGTGTGTGGGAATATATTATTTACTCTCCCTCCCCTTCTCAATTGTTAATCATGTTTAATAGTTGATTGGAAGTTTTTTTAGTGAAATGGAACTTGATTTCCACTTCATTCTCAAAATTTAGGGCACATTTTGGCTATGAAATTGCATATTTCTAGAACCATATTAATTCTAGATTAAATTTGGAATTTTATATTGTCAATTAGGTATTTTTAATAAGTTAAACTAGAGTTTAAAATTTGGTGAGGAGCATCATGGGTTGACGTGCTTCCCTACTCATTTGTGTTCATTATGCCAGTTGTTGGCAAGTTGTAGTTCTTGCCAAGTGCCAGTCTATTAAGTATCACCTAAGTAGTAGTTTTACCAAGCCATGTTCATTTTTTGGTTGTTGTGTTATCCCATTCATTCTATTAGTTCCTAGGTTGTGTTATTTTTGACTGAGTAGTCTGTGATTGGTTCTTAGGTTGAGCCAACTAATGTATTTAGTTTGGATCATGAATTTAATGATATGATATTGTCTTGGGATGTGTATAGGTTATTTTAAGGTTGGCCTTTCTATCATGTAATGATCTAGAATCTTCTATAAGCCATTTTTGTAAGTATTTAGATTAGAGGGAGAAATGAGCTTAGAGAATTTAGAGTAGATTTTTTTGAAATCATGAATTTGAAGCTGGGTCATGGATTTGAAGTTGTATTTTGTAATTGGTCATAACCCAAAAGGTCTTACAGCTAGGCATGTATGCTAATAATTTTATGAATCAATAAAGTGTTGACGTTCCTTCTCTCCTTGGTGTTGTTCTCTTTTTTTGCTTGCTTCCATTGTGTTTACTTAGAAAGGTGGTTGGATAGTTAGGTGTTCCTCTAGCCCTAGTTTCTTGATCCCCCCTTGTGTCAAGTGATATCAAAGCTTGAGGTTTGTCCTTGTGGATATTGGATTGTGTAGAACTCTAAGTTAGATTTGGTTGTAGGGTGGAAGATCTATGGATTTGACCTATAACCTACTAAGGGTTACAATCTTATAGGTGTTGGAAATATAAAAGGAGTAATTGAGAGGGGAGGGGTGAATCAGTTACCACAAAAATATAACCCAAATCCCTTAGATGTACAAAACTCAGTGTAAAATGAACTCTGTTGTAACTTGGCAAATGCTTATCATGAAAATCTTAAGATATTATTTGTGATTGATCTTACTTTAACTTAGCTTCATACACATAAAATAAATAACATGAACACAATTGACACCAGAATTTAACGTGGAAACCCAATTTGGGAAAAACAACCAATTGCAACTAGTTATTGATTTATACTCTTCTAAAGTGAGCCCTATTAGGAGCCAACCCTGTTAAAGGTTACAAAACACACTATTAGGTGTGACCTTGTTAGAGGATTTAATCACCCTATTAGGAGTGGCCTTGTTAGAGGTCTTTAGACAATTCAATAGAAATGCCATCTTGTTAGAAGATTTATAAATATTTATTAAACCAATTCCATTAAGATATTTAGATTACCGCTACAATGGTTAGAGAGTAACAATGAGATGACCTAATTTTTGATGCAACTAAATTGCTGATTATAGATCTCAATTCTAGATTGTATACTTGATCCTTCTTGATCGAATGTATCTTTGCATCTCAATAAGGATATTATTCTTATCCATCTAATTCACTTCCTCTAAGCATCATCAAATCTTCAATTATGCTCTTCTCATTCAATCCTCAACTTGACCTTGTATTTATATCTTACACATTGTCAAGTCAGCTTGAATACAACTTAGAATAATTAATATTCATCTCCTCATTCGACTAGAACCAAAAAATATTTCAATTGAACTCAATATGCCAAAATAAGAAAATTCTTCCTTAGCTAACCCTAATCAGTAGATACTAACTCAAGATGATTTTCCTGTGTTAACCAAGTGAAATTAGTTAACATTGCATATTCAAAAGGTTCCTTGGGTAACCAAGTGAGCTTGCTAAACACTGGTTCCATCCAAAATTTCCTTCATTAGCTAAGTGAGATCGATTAAAACTCAACTTCTACAAACTTTCCTTATTGTCCAAGTGAACTTGATAGACACTATCTTTTGAACTAGGCAAACTCTGGAATGCTCAACAGACATAGGAAACTATCTTTAATGCCTAATTGAGCTTGGCATACACTGACTAGAAATAATATGACATTTTGTGTAAGATCTAAGACAATTCACAATTAATCAGTTATTTCCAACAATCTCCCTCTTTGGCATTGGTGGAAATACAATATACCATAATACAATGAAATTTTAGAGCAAGAATAAAATAAGAAACATATACTTAGTTTCTTTCTGATTCTCATCCATCATAACTCCCTCTATCAATGTGAACTCATTCTACCTTTAATTTCTTCCTTTGTTAGCAAAACTCTTTCTTCAACATCTTCTTCTAATAACAAACTCTACCTTTGATATCAGACCAAGTTCATTCTCCCTTTTTGGCATCTCTTTCTCTTTCTCTTTATAAAATTTCTACGAGATATGATAGTAAACTTCCCTCTCTTTGACATCTCATGTCAAAGACAATATTCAATGAATATCAATGTACCTTGTGTACTGATTCATTTGCAATATGCCTTTGTCAATACTATATCAACTAATTGATCTTCAATATGCTCTAGTTGATGCATTACTAAACTTCATTTAGTGAGCTTCAGATAGGGGAATGGACCTCAACTTACCCCTTAGATACAAAAATGCATCCTTAGGTAATGGCTTAGTAAATATATCTGCAATTTATTCTTTAGTATTCACATATTCCAATCTTACTTCTTTATCTTGTACCAATTCTCTAAAAAAATGATATTTTATAGCAATTTGTTTTTTTTGGTATGCATCATAGGATTCTTTGATATATTAATTGCATTGGTGTTATCACAATAGATAACCATTGGATCCTTGATTTTTATCTTCATACCTACCAATAGTTGCTTGAACTAAATAACATTTGAACAATTAACTACTATTGCTACATATTTTTCCTCTAATGTGGACTAAGAAATGCAATTATGTTTCTTTCTTGTCCAAGACTCCAGTCTTTTACCAAGAAAGAATGCTCCACCACTGGTGCTCTTTCTGTCATCAATACTTCTTTCTGAATCAACATCTGTGAATGCTTTCAAATATGAATTGCCTCCTTTTGTACCATAAATCATAGTCTTTAGTTCCTTTCAGATATCTCATGATTCTTTTGATTTCCATCATTTGATTTTCTTTGGGATTTGCTGAGAATCTTGCCACCATACCAACTACTAATGCAATATCGGACCTTGTATGCACTACATATTAAAATTTTCCAATAATTAATTTGTATGTGGTTTGACCTACCTCCTTGGAATCATCATTTTTGGAAAGCTTATGTCCAGTAGACATAGGAGTTCCAACTAGTTTTGAATCTTCCATTCCAAACTTCTTTAGTATCTCCTTGATATATTTAGATTGAGTAATGTAGATACCATCTTTCTTCTGTTGGATCTGTAATCCAACAAATAATTTTATCTCTCCAAACATAGACATCTCAAATTATTTACTCATTTCTTCTAAAAATGCCTTGCACAAGTCATCATTTTCTCTAAATAAAGTGTCATCCACAAATATTTCTACCAACACAATCTTCTTGTCTAGTTCTTCTTTGATATACAGACTATTGTTATCATTTGTTCTTTGAAAACCAATCTTTATCAAGTAGTTATGAGGTCTTTCATACCAAGCTCAGGGAGCTTTCTTGAGAGCATACAATGCTTTGTGTAATTTTTAGACCATATCTCTTTTTCTGGTATCTACAAAACTATCAGGTCGATCTATGTAGACTTCCTCATCAAGAATTCCATTCAAGAATGTAGGTTTTACATCCATTTGATAAAATTTAAATCCTCTATGGGCCACATATGCCAGTAAAGTTCTAACACCTTCTAATCTTGCAACAAGAGAAAAAGTTTCACCATAATCAATACCTTCTTCTTGAGAATAATCTTTGCATACTAACCTTTCTCTATTCTTGGAAACTTCTCAATCTTCATTTAGCTTATTTCTAAATACCCACTTTGTGTCAATTACATTTTTATCCTTGAGTCTAGGAACAAGAGTCCAAGTTTTATTATTTTCTATCTATTCTATTTCCTTATTCATAGCTTCAATCCAAATTTCATTATCCAAAGCATCTTTAATAGTTCTAGGTTCAAATTCAGCAATCAAATATATACCTTTCAATTTGTTTCTTGTCATTGTTCCATTTGACTTGTCTCTAATGATCTTATTGGCTACATGATGCCTCTTGACATATCTTGCTAACATAGGTACTTTGGATTTGGATTTTGTTTCATTGACCTCTTCATGATCTTCTATATTAAGATTGGGTGCCACTGTCTGTGACTCATTTGTACTAGATGCAACTTGGTAGATTTTAGAGATTTTTGGGACTTGGGAGGTGAAGCTTTCTGACTTCTAGATAGATTTGGCAATGTATCAGGTTCATAGTAAAAAATCTTTTGTAATCCTCAGGCTCTTTGTTGCTTTCTTCTTCACTCTTTTTTGCAAACTCATCAATTCTCATACATGAATTGTCTATGATTTTATGAGAGAGAAATTCAAACATTTGTATGCTTTACTTTTGCAGGAGTATCCTAGGAATATGCCTTCATCACCTTTGACATCAAATTTACCTTTCTTGGATTCTTTCAAGATATAACATTTGCTTCCAAATACTTTTAAATAACTTACATTAGGTTTGTAGCCATACCACAGTTGACAAGGAGTTTCATTTGAGTCTTTCATTAGCTACACTCTGTTCAAGGTATGCATTGTAGTACTGATTATTTCCTTCCAGTATTTGATTGCAACATTCTTTTCTATCATCAATGTTCTAGCACAATCCATGATGGATTTATTCCTTCTTTTAACTATACTATTCTGCTGAGGTGTACCAAGGGCTGCTACCTGTCTCTTAATTCCATTTTCAATGCAAAATTCATTGGAACTAAATTCAAGGCCTCTATTTGATCTAAAACATTTTATCTTCTTTCCAATTTCTTTCTCTAATCTTTCCAGATACCACTTAAATTTTTGAAAAGCTTCAGATTTTTCTTTTAGAAACATTACAATCATCATTCTAGAATAATCATCAACAAAAACAATGAAAAAATTATCTCCACCGTAACTCTCTATTCCAATAGGTCCACATAAGTATGTATGTACAAGCTCTAAGACTTCTTCAAAATGATAGATCTTGCTTTTGAAACTAGTTTTTCCCATCTTGCTAATTTGACAATTTTTTCATAGACCCATATCAAATTTCCTCAAGTTAGGAATACTTCTTACTCTTATATTTTCTCTTATCTTGACTAGATTATCAAAGTTTACTTGACATAACCTTTTGTGCCATAACCATCTTTCTTCTACTTGAGCAATAAAACATGAACTTTCACTGAGATCTAGGTAGAATAGATTACCTTTTGTTAGTTTGCCAGACTTGACTAGATTACCTTTTCCATCTAGTAGTTTGGCATTCTCATTCATGAATCATACCTTGAGTCCAATGTTATTCAACTATGCCACACTTAGTACAGTATGCTTTAGTCCTTCAACCCAATAAGAATTGTCACATCTAAGTTCATTGGTTAATGAGATACACCCTTTTCCCTTTATGCAACAAGGTTCATTGTTTCCAAATCTCACACTACCACCATCATAATGTTCCATGTCTTCAAACTTTTTTTTGTCTCTAGTCATATGATGCGAGTAGCCACTATTAATAATCCATGCTTCGTTTTTGCTAACATGAGAGATAAGTGCCATTTTGTCTCCTTCATCATTAGATTCATCTTTTATAGCAATATATATTATTTCATTTTCACTATTATCATAATCTTTAGCCATAAAATAAGATTTCTTACCTTTGTCCTTGTAGTCCTTGTAGTTCTTGAATTCCTTCTTTCCTTTGAGCTTATTTCTTTTCTTTTCATCTTTGTCTTCTTTTTTTGGGCACCTTACAACAATGTGACCAAATTCTTCACAAGAAAAATAGATTAAGGGAATCATACCTTTGTACTTTCCTCTAGCTTTGAAATATTTCCTTGCAACTAGGGCTTCAACAACTTCAAGATCACTGTTTGAATTTTCTTCCACTTCTTCACTTTCTGATTGATTGGCTTTTGATTTCTTACCCCTTTTCTTGAGTTAAATCTTTGCTTCAAATGCATACTCAATACCTTTGGAACTAGGGGCATAGTTATCATAGTTATCTAACTCAAAAGATGTCAATCTTCCAATCAGAGCATCCAAAGTTATATTGCTATTTGGATCACATCTCATTTCTTGAATATCATACACTCTAATTGCACAGATAGGATGAAGGGTTCTGAGTACCTTGCTTGCAACTATTTTTTCATCAATGTCTACTCTAGATGCTTTGATTGTGCTAACACTTTCTTTATTTTTCTCAACATATTTTGTAATGTTTTCATCTTCTCTCATCTTCATTTGATCAAATTGTTCTCTGAGGCTTTCAACTTTAGCTCTTCTTACATTATCATCTCCTCCATATATGGCTTTCAATTTTATCCACATATCATAAGTTGTAGTACAACTTTTGACCTCATCAAATTCAACATAATTAAGAGCAGAAGCAATTTCAATCATCATGATGTTATGGTTTTTCTTTTCAACAATTTCCTTAACTAATAATGTTCCAGTAGGAGTTTTGTATTCACTATGAAGATATTTGCAACCTAAATCGATGATATTTTGGTGGTAATGATAAATGTATAAAAAATAATGTGATTCAAGATCTTGAGGATTAACCAAGTGGGCCCAAGGATGGAGAAAATTTAATGCTCAGGAGAACTTTGTGTGATAAGGGAACTGATGAGGATCCTATCATGAGGAGAAGTCTTTTCAAGACTAGATGTAAGATGGCTAGAAAATGTTGCAAAGTGGTTATTGATAGTAGAAGTTCAAAAAATTTGGCATCAAAGGAGCTAGTTACAAAGTTGTAATTACAGACATTGAGACACCCTAAACCCTATCATTTTTCATGGATCAAAGATGAACATAAGTTGCTGGCAAGTGAACAATGTGTGGTGAAGTTCAATATTCAAAATTACTTTGATGAAGTTATGCGTGATATTATGCCTATGGATTTTTGTCATATTTTGTTGGGAAAACCTTGAAAATATGATAGATATGATATGCATTATGGAAGATTGAATAAATATACCCTTTGGGTGAATGAAAGAAATACAGTATTGTTTCCTTTGATTGAAATTCCATGTGAGGTTAATTGTACTACTGTTCAAGTTTGTGTGGTTAGTGGAAAGCAATTTGAAAAGTAAATGAAGAAGAATCAAATATGTTTTGGCATAATTCCTAGAAGACCAAATTATGCTAGTAGTCACCAAGTGTCAGACAATAATAACCGAGTGTTAGTGGATAGTAGTAAATGAGTGATAGCAAAAGTTAACAATGTTAGTTGAGTGAAAGAAGAAGCTAATAGTGTTAGTTGAGTGACAAAAAAATTTGAAAACATGTTGAATGAGTACAAGGAGATTGTTGTAGAGGATATACTTGATGGTTTTCCACTAGTAAGAAGTATAAGTCATTGTATGGATCCAATTCTTGGAGCTAGTTTTCCAAACAAAGCACCATATAGATTGACACCTATAGAAAATGAAGAACTTAATAGAAAAGTACAAAAATTGTTGTAGAAAGGTTTAATTAGAGAAATCATGAGTCCATGTGTTGTACCTATTGTATTGGAACCTAAGAAGAATGGAGGATGGAGGACGTGAACTAATTCCAGAGCTATTAACAAGATCATAGTGAAATATAGGTTTCGTATGTCGAGGATGGATGACATAATGGATTGTTGAGTGGAACAAAGTATTTTACCAAAATTTATTTGAAGAGTGGTTATCATCATATCAGAATCAGAGAAGGTGATGAATGTAAGACTATTTTCAAGGAAAAAAATGGTTTGTATGAATGGTTGGTTATGCCTTTTGGTTTGACTAATGTACCAAGTACTTTCATGAGGTTTATGAATGAAGTTCTCAAGAGATTTTTGGGTAAGTTTGTAATTGTTTATTTGGATGATATTTTAATATTTAGTAAGATTAAGGAAGAACATCTTGAGCATGTTAGACAAGTAATTGTAGAGATTGAAAGAATAGAAGTTGATTAATTTGAAAAAAAGTTCTTTTATGCAAGAGAAAATTGTGTATTTTGGATTTGTGATTTTAGTTGATGGTTTGAGAATGGATCGTGAGAAGGTTAAAGTAATTTTGGAATGGCCTACATCTGAGAATGTGGGTGAGATAAGATCATTTCATAGTTTGGCTAGTTTCCACAGAAAGTTTATAAAGAATTTTAGTTCTATTTATAATGCTATGAATGAGAAAATGAGAGGAGATAAAAAAGATTTTAAGTGGACACATGGAGGTGATAAGAGTTTTGAAACTTTGAAACAAAAGGTTGTTGAGTTACCTATATTGGCTTTTCTTGATTTCAATAAGACATTTCAAGTTGAATGTGATGCAAGTGCCAATGCAATAGGAATTGTGTTAGGTCAAGAAGGTAAAACTATTTCTTTCTTTAGTGAGAAGTTGAATGATGCTAAGAGGAAGTATTTTGTGTATGATCAAGAGTTAAATGCTAGTGTGCAAACCTTGATGAAGTGGAGACATTATTTGATTCTTAAGGAGTTTGTGTTATATACTAATCATAAAGCTTTATAGTATTTGGGAAGTCACCATAAGTTGAATTAGAGACTTATGAAGTTGATTGAGAACTTGCAGAGTTTCAAATTTTTGATCAAGCATAAGAGTGGAGTTACTAACCAAGTTGCTAATGCATTGAGAAGAAGACATTCTTTGTTAACCAAGATGAAGGTTGAAGTTCTTGGTTTTGATGACATGAAAGAATCGTATGATACTGAACTTAGATTTTTTGAGGCATGGAGAGAGTGCAAAGCACCAAATATATTAGATAAAATGAGTAAGTCTGATATTTCATTCAAGAAGGTATGAAGTTCAAATGAATTTATTTGTGTATACAAATTTTTTTAATGAGAGTTAATTTGATTATGGAAAAGCATTGTGGTGGTTTGGCTGGACATTTTGGAATTGATAAGACATTGCATTTAATGAAGGATAAATGTTATTGGACACAAATGTATAAGGATGTTTAGAAGTTTGTAACGAGTTGTGGAATTTGTCAAGCTACAAAAGGAGTAAGTCAAAATATTGGATTGTATATACCTATTTTTGTTTTTGAGTAACCTTGGAGTGACATTGGTATGGATTTTGTTCTTGGATTACCTAAGACAAGAAGAGAGTATGATTCCATATTTGTTGTTGTAGATAGATTATCTAAAATAGAGCATTTTATACCATGTAAGAAGACATCAGATGCTATGTATATTGCTATGATTTTATTCAAAGAGATTATAGATTACATGGAATACCAAAAAGTATTATTTTTGACATAGACAATAAGTTTGTTAATTTTTTTGGAGGACTTTGTGGAAGAAGATGGGTACTGAGTTGAATTTTATTTATAGATTCCATCCAAAAATAGATGGATAGACAAAGGTTGTGAGTTCAAGCTTGGGTAATTTGTTGAGATTTTTAGTTGAATATAAGCTGAGTAATTGGGATATGGTATTAGCACAAGATGAGTTTGCATATAATAATTTTGTGAATAGGAGTATAGGAAAAAATCTTTTGAGATTATTACTGGAATGTAGCCTAGAGGAGTATCAAATTTGGAGGATGTTGTTGGTGAAGAGAAGAGAAGTGTTGATGGGAGAGAATTTGTTGGTTTTTTGAAGTCTTTTCATAAGGAAGTAAAATTGAAGTTGGAACAAAGTAATCAGAAGTATAAGGAAAATGTAGATAAGTCTAAGAGACATCATGTTTTTGAAGTTGGTGATGAGATGATGGTTCATTTGAAGACATGTAGATTTCCTATTGGAATGTATAGTAAGGTGAAAATGAAGAAGTTTGGACCTTGTAAAATCTTGAGGAAGTTCGATAGTGGTAATTGTTGTCACAAAATTTTGCACCCTTGTCCAAAGTTTTTTACCTAAGTGTAACATCCTGCCAAGGGATCCAAAAGAATTAACCTAAAGTTTTACTAAGTTTGCCAAACTTTTTTTTTTAAAAGTTAAAGATAATAACTTAACAACAATGGTTATAACATAGTGGAAGCAATTAACATTCATATAAACACATACCATAAAACAAATTACAATTTTTAAGGGTCCCATGACATTGAATCACATTTAAGTTTAATTAATAATAAATCTAATATTTAATAAATGTAAATCAAATAATAATATACTAGTATGAATCAATTTAAATAATATACAATTATATATGATACCAATTGGTAATAAACTGAATGCACAATCATCCATTGTACAAGTCATAGCATATGAAAGGCTGAAATAATATACATCATGAAATAAATTACATCATCTCTTACAATCTTATGAAATCAAATACAATCCATCATAGAAATACAAGAATAGATAGAAAGGAACATCTGTACACACACATCCAACAACAACATTTGATGGTCAGATTTCAATGGTATAAGAAAAAGCACTACCACCCAACCTCGTGGAACCTAAATGACCCACTCCCACTAGACTAAGGAGATAGTCTCAAGTCCCAAATAGGATAATAAACTCAAAAGTAAAAAACAAACATCTAGGTTCAAGGAATCACCTAAAAGAAAACTATCTCAAAGGGTACCAGGACACAAGTATCAACTAATCCTAGAGGCAACAAAGACACATAGGAAATCTACTATGCAAGTGGGCATGTGTTATTGCACGAACCAACTCTAGTGTTACCCAGCTAGTCTTTTAATCCTCTGACCCCCTTGTGACTCTATGTGGCACTAGTATCCTTTCGTACTAACAAGGCATACTAATGAGTCAACTCTAATGTTACCTGGCTAGTCTTTTAATCCTCTAGCCCCTTAGTGACTTTCTATGGTACCAATATCTTGGTAATCCATTTTAAACCCATTTAATGAAATGTTATCACTTATTAAATAACCTACAATGGGTTACCCTAGTAGCCACTTTAGGCCCGGTCTCCATTGCAAGCCACTTCCCAATATGACATATAGATAACCTACCCTAAGCTCAATAAAGTCAAAAGATCACAAAAGACCACATACCATACATCAGTTCTTAAACAAGCAACTAACAAGTATTGAAAAAACATTGATCATAATCATGAATTTTACCAATATGATCATCCTAACAAGACTGATCCCAAAATTAAGTATACATAAACCAATCCATGTCATAACATGACATCACCAAGAACAAATCATACAAACAACTCAATCTTATAAAAGCGACTGAAAAACAATCCAAATACAACTAATAAAAGACTCAAAGGTTATATCAGATAAGTCACACCATTTACCTTGGTTGCACACAAGAACACTAGAAAGCAATAATGAACAATAAATCCAAACTCATATAGAGCATACAAGACACATTGCCATGGTTGAGTATAAAAGATCATATACAATGCATCATCATGACATGACAGACAAAACTCCCAAGCCTCTAGTAAACATCCTGACTGGTCAAAGCTAAGTCAACCCGACACCCAACAGTAAAATCACATGTCATAAAAAGAGTACATACAAAAGTAACTTTCATAATTCATTTGGTTTTAAAAACCCTAAAGTTCTATATTTATTAAAGTTTTCAGATTAAATCACAAACAATTCTATAATGGAAATCAATTTTCTCAAACAAAAGTTTCAACTAGAGAACTTTTGAAAATAGGAACACAATAGACATGAAGAAGACAAGAATTTGGAGAACAAGCAACTACTACACAAACCCACAAGATCCTACCTAGATTTGATGCTAAAACAATGAATGTGCAAACACGCAAGAATCTTCCTTTTCCTTTGAAAATCTTCTTTTCAGAAATTGGCTCCTCCAAACCTGTGTATCTAGAAATGAGCTCTAATTTCCTTAATAAAGCATTTTCCCCCAAATCAAGGCTTTGAACATGCAATCATACGAAAACCCTTTGTCTTTAATTACTATATTTTAATTTTTATGCACACACTTTATGCAATTTAATTAAAATAAACTTCATTAAATTAAAACTTTCTCTCCCTTATTAAATAATGCGATGTTTTAATATAGTATTTATTAATTTAACTAATAATATTATTTAGAGTTTATTAAAAATAAAACTCCTAAATAAATTATTATTAAATTAAATAAATATAAATATGTCTATATTAGAACTTTAATCAAATCTTTTAAATTTAATTCTTTCATGCACATTTAAAGAACTTTTTAATTAAAATATTCTTTTACATTTTCTTTTTCTCCATTTATTAATTAGTGTAAGCACTATTTAAAGCATAGTTAATTATTTAAATTAATAAGAATAATTAAAGCTCATTATTTAAATGCAACTCTAATTTAATAATTATTAATTAAATAATCATAATAAAATAATATCAAATCTTTAATATTTTAATATTTTAATTCTATTTTATGTTTTGATGCATGCTTTTTGCGATATAAAATATCTTTATTAAATTAATTTGCTTTCTCTTTTAATTAATTTATTATATTTAAATTTCAAGCTTTATGCAATTTAATTAAAATAAACTTTATTAAATAATTGCCTGCCCTCTCTTATTAATTTATTATATTTTAATTTAATGCAATTTAATTAAAATAAACTGTATTAAATTTATATTTTCTCTCTCTAGTTAATTACAAGATGTTTTAATAATATATTTATTAATTCAACGAATAATATTATTTAGAGTTTGTTATTTAAAATAAAATTCTTAAATAATAATAATTAATTTAAATAAATATAATTATGCCCAAATTAGAACTAAAACTTTATCTTTAAGTTGAATTCTTTTATTTAATTAATTCACAAGATGTCTTTTTAATAATATATTTATTGACTTAATTAATAACATTATTTAGAGTTTATTATTAAAATAAAAATTTTAAATAATTATCATTAAATTAAATAAATATAAATACGTCAAAATTATAACTTTCATATAATCTTTTAAGTCTAATTGTTTTATTTAATCAATTCATGAGACATTTTTAATAATATATTTATTAACTTAATTAATAACATTATTTAGAGTTTATTATTAAAATAAAACTCCTAAATAATTATCATTAAATTAAATAAATATAAATAGGACTTTAATAAAATCTTTAAATGTAATTCTTTTATTTAATTAATTTCTCAATTAATTAAATATAATTAAATATCCAATGCCTCTATAAAATTTCCATTAAATTAAATCATTAAATTATCTTTTAATATGATTTAATTAAAACAAAAAATCACCACATACCCTCAAAACCAAAAATGACAACTCAACTGAAGGCAAAGAACATAATCAAACTCTAAGGTCAAAATCATGAATTCATGTCACTTGACAAATTCAGATGGGTAAACTAACTCAGATACTTGTCCTATTTTCTAGGACAATTGGCTTAGGGTTTAGGAATGGACTCAAGAGTTATCTCTCCACTTATACTTGTTAAGTATCAAAATTTGCACCCATTACTGAATTGAAAAAGTTCAGCAATCCTGACTTAACATGGGAATCACTTTACTATGTGGGACATGTAAATAAAGTGAAACCTCTGAGTTCTAGGCCGGCTCCTATTCAATATTTCAATGAAATCTTTATGAACTTAATTTAAACTTGTAGGGAAAAGGAGAGAAATTCCTGAAAGTAAACCTAAAACCTATAGCCTAAATTAAGAAAAAGGTGATACACCAAAAGTGATGATAAAAATTTAGATACACTTGATTGAGAGGATTACACAACTATTTGAAGTGCAAGCAAAACACATCTTCATGTAAAGACTTGCATAAATAATTTATAATAAGGTTTTAAGAATGAATTAGCAAGAGGAACATAGACACCTCTCTTTAAACAATTTCACTTTTAAAGGCAGATTATCACCTGCAAATAAACTTACTCTCCTACAATTAGGTGTTGGAATGAGACAAAATGACAAGGAATAATGAAATTTCACAAGTTATTATATCAAATCACTCAGATACACACACAGAAAAGTAGGAAGAAAGAAGGCTTAATAGTTAACACAAAATAGCATAATCACACTTGCTCTCACTTGTATTGTATCTCCAAAAATGAATTGCAAATTTTGCAAATATAGTCCAGGACTTAGAGAAGTCATCACAAAAACCCTATGCATCAAATTAGAACTCCTGAAATGAGTACAAAATACTCACTAATACAACCTCAAACCCCTTGGGTCGAATGCAAAAAGATAGCATAAAAAGAAGGACTCAATAACTCACAAAATGAAGTCCTACCCCTAGGAAAACTCCACTACCTCATAAAGAACCCAATGACTCACTCCAAACTCCTCTAAAAATGCTGTAACAGTCAACAAATATCTTTCAACTATCAAGAGAAAGCCAAATTCGACCCAAAAAGCCTATATTCCTTCCTAGAATGATTCCTAGTGTTTGCAAAAATAACTCTCCTTAAAGGACCATTAAACATATGGTTAAACCATATACTTTCTCTTTGCATAATAAAATAGAAATTAACATTTAATGATTCATAACACATCATTAAATATTAATTCTTTACATTATAAATTCTATGCAAAAAAGTAAAGTAAAGTAAAGTAAAAATACAACCTCCTCTTAGTTTTCATTTAGGAAAAACACTATATGCAAATAAAAATAAATGTTTCCTAAGGCAAGTAAACATGAAATCTGACCCCACATTTAAAACACAAATGTTTTTAAAATAAAATCCCCATACAATGCTCTACCTGTAGACTTCAAACTTTATGCAATAGGAAAAAGAGGTATGGAAACTTATCGGATACCCTAAAAGATGTCTTATTTTTCATCTTGAATAAAGAAACTTCTAGAAATAAGGAGAAGCCGCAAGAAAAAAATGAGGGCTCACTATTAAGTTTGATGTTGCCATTATGAGGAATTTGATCTTTCTCGTGCGCCATGAAAGTATGATGGTTTTTTGCTACAGCCACCTTTGGAAATACTTATTGGTTTTTACATGCTACCATAGAAGAAATTAGCTAGTTTTCTAAGCACACCACCATACATTTGTTCTGTTGCACTACTTTAGAGGTAAGCTTTGACTATTTTTTATTGAGTCGCTACCATCTTATCTTTGGGTTTCTTATATGATACTTTTCTGTAATGATGGGGCTTGCCGCTACCATAGATTTTGTTGGAATCCTCAAAAGGGTTTTATTGTGTTTTTGATTTTGACTGGTTCTTTGATATTGCTTGTAGTTGTAATGCATTTGCTGGTTAATATGATTTCCTTGAGCCATTTGATGTAGATATATGGCTTTGATATGAAACCCTTGCCATGATTTGATTTCCTTTATTGTTGTTGCCGCCCACATGAGAGTTCACTGCTAGTTTTTTGGGTTTTACTTGTCGTTCCTTATGACCATTAAAATGTCATCTTATATTTGTTAATAAAATCTTTCAACATCTTGTTCAGGGCATGTACAAGGCATGTGCAATATGCAAATTTCCATTGTCATAGAGAAGCCATTGTGAGGAGTAAAATATTCTTTTTATTTTTTTAATTTAAAAACTTGTTTATAAAGTAAGCTTGAAAAAAAATAAATGGGTATTATTTTAGCAATAAATAGATGCATTATCAAATTGCTTGATGTGCCATTAAAAGTGCTGGAATTTTTATTGTGCATGCACCATACAGGCTACTATAGGTGTTCATTGCTCTTATGTGCACTGCCATTTTGGTGATTTCTCACAGTGGAAATTATGATGACATCCTTTTTACCACATTAAAATCCATTCATAGATTTGACCTCTAATTGGAAATGAAGTTTCTTTCCAGCTACCAAACATTAGAGAGGTTTGTGAAACATTTGAAGCCAACTTTCTCTCTCCCCCTTGTCATAGCAACAAATGAACTACCCCCCACCTTTTCCTCTTAGATTTCCTATAGGAAGAGCTAAAGCATTAAAAAATGGAAATTTACAATTTTGATTTGTGTTTGTTTTACCATTTGTGTTGTAGCTATCCATCTTTTAAAATACATCTACATCTGCATCTTGATATTTTTTGAAGACATTTTCCTTTAGCATGTTGTACATTTGCAATGAAAACTCCTTAACTTTCAGCATTTCTTGAAGTATTTCTTGTTGGTTATCTTTCATGCTTTCCTACAGTAAGTTATGCATTTGCAATCTACAATGTCAATCATTATTTATTTGCTATAGCCTTTTATGTATCCTTTAGCATATCATCTATGAGGTTTGAGCATGGGCTCGTGACACCCATAAATAACTTTTATTTTTGTTTCTTTGAAAGGCTTATTACAAAATTTCTTTCAGCATTGCATTAAATATAGCTTACTTTCTTTTGTAACAAAGTACATTAACAAATTATAGAGTATGTGTAGTACTAGAGACATCCAGTCATTACTTAGATCCTTTGAGATCTAATACCATTTCTCTTTCAATTTTGTAGCTACTGAAGAATGTAAAGCTTGGAGCTAGATGACGAACACTCTAGGGATTCTATAACCAATCAAAGAAAAAGACAATGACTAGTTATCTCTAACCTCATTTATTTCTTTCAAACATATTTATCTGTTTGTGTATTCCTTTATGAAAGTAAATTAGTAAAGTAAGCTATACTCACGGCTTGTGTGAGATCTTTTCCTTTCAACATATCAATTCATTTCATTTTTAAAAAACATCAGTTGTATATTTGAAAATGAATAATAAAATGACATTTCTATAATGAATGGTATTTATGTACTTTCCTTGTATGAATACTTAAATTTTACACATGTGCAAAATTTTAGTAACATTTTTGGCGACCTCTGTTGTCTGTCTACCTGCTTGACATTTGACTAGTTTGTTGTATTAATTGGGCATAAAGTCTGAAACATGCATTCCTAGCACCTAGACTTAATAGAAAGTGACTTCTAGAGTTTCTGGTTTAGTTTTGAATGCATGCACATGAGTTTAGTAAGACCTAAAACTCTTATTAGATTGATAGGTATGCAGGGTCAAAATTTAAGTATCAACTTTAGGAGTTGAAACCATCATAGTCGACCATTTTGTTTATGTATGGGTGAATGTATGAGCCTGAATGAGTGCATGTATGCAATGGATACATGGATATGCATATATGTATGGCTAGTAGCTAGACATATTTATTTGCAGTGATATGTATGTGTGTATGTATATGTGTATTGGATATGAGTATGCATTTAATCACATACATCTATGCATGCATGAATGAAATGAGAAGAAATGACTACTTAACAACATAAACTAGCAACTTGACTAAACTAAACTACAAAAAAAAAATAAGAAACTAACCTAAAACAAAAAATTAAACTAAACATGTTCTTGGACAACACTTAGGGAAAACAAAACTAAACTAAAAATGCAGATGCACTTATTGAAAACAAGGAAACTAACCTAATATTTACAAGGTAGGATTGAAATTCATACCTCAAAACAAGGTTTGAGGTGGATCCCATTCACAGAGATTGGTAGTACATCTCCTTCCATGGTGGCCAACTGGTAAGCATTATGCTATTTACACTCGACAATTTGAAAAGGCCCAGCCCACATATGATCAAATTTATTGTGCTCGCCTGGCCTGCTCTTGAGAACATTCTACTTTAGCACCATTTCACCAACGTGGAATTCTCTAGCTTGAGCTTTTTTGTCAAAGCTCTTCTTAATCTACATTTTTTTAAAATTCCATGGTTTGCATGGCCTTTTTTCTGCTTTCTTCCAATTCCATCAGCTGGGTACACCGCACTAGAATAGGATCATTTTCTTCAAATAGAACCAATTAAATAGCAAGATCAAGAGCTAGTAATTCTATTTCAATTGATAGTCAAGCTTCCTTTACATATACCAACCGGTAGGGTGAATTGCCAATAACTTGTTTTGGGGTAATTCGATCCACCCATAAGGCAACCTTTAACTTTGAATACCAATCTCTTTGATTTTCTTGTAAAGTGTGCTTGATGATTCTTATCAGATTCTTGTTGGAAGATTCTGCTAAACCATTACCCTATGGGTAATAATTTGAGCTAGTGCTAAGATATATGCCATACTTGAATGCCTAGTTAGTTACTTTCATTCCAATGAAATCAAGTGCGTTATTAGAAATAATTGAATCGGGTACTCCGAACTTGTTCATAATGTCATCATAAAAATTGAGGACTACTATTTCCTTTGTGTCCTTTAATGCTGCTACCTTAGTCTAGTGCATGAAATAATTAGTAGTAGTGATTATCCACTCATGACCTACAGTTGATGGGGGATAAATGGGTTCTATAAAATCAACACCCCATTTTTGAAAGGGTTGTTCTGTCTTGATTGGATGCAAAGGTAAAGCTAGCAACCTTTCTTTTCCTACAAACATAGTGCATTTGGCACATTTCATAACATATACATGACTATCCTTAAACATATTAGGCCAATAATAGCCAGCTCAGAGAATTTTGTATGCTATTTTCCTAGGAGAAAGATGTCCTCCTAAATGTCCATCATGAAACTCATGCAATATATTTGCAACTTGATCTGAATCAACGCATCTAAGAAGTACTCCATTGTAGTCTTTCTAGTATAAAACATCATTAATCAAGACAAAAGGAACTGATTGCAAGAAATAATATCTTTGTTTTGCTTTGTCCAAAGTGGCTGGACATTCACTAGTCTTCAAAAAGTGAATCATATCTTGTAACCAGCTTGCTCGTCCATCATTATTTCCTACAACACTAATCAGCAAAATAGTGTTTTCTTGTCCTTCAAGCTCTGAAACTTCCTTGTTTGCAATCTGTTCACACAAGCTCTTTCCCCTAACTAGCTTGATTATCTAGATTTCCACGTCATATTCCATGACATGTGTTATCCAACCAGCTCTTTTTTCATTTAGATCCTTACTCAAGAGGAACTCCTTGACACTTGGATGCACCACACATAGAATTACCTTGTTATGTGTCAATAAATGTCTAAAGTTTTTAAGACTCTTTACAATTGCAAGTACATGTTTCTCAACAAAATTGTACCATTGTTCATATTCTTCAAGTCCTTTATTGAAAAATGAAATTGGCTATTCCAATCCTTTTGAATTTTTTTGTACCAGCATGGCTGAATTGACATCATAACCACCATATGCATAAAGAATAAAATCCTTACCAAAATTAGGATTCATTAGTACTGGAGCTGTTGTTAATGCATCCTTGATGGCTTGAAAATTGTCTTTTGCCTCTTTTGTCCATGCAAAGACTGTATTTTTCTTTAGCATGGCCATTAATGGCTTAAGTAGAGCTACAATGTTAGGTAGAAATCTCCTCACAAAATTAATGTGGCCAATGAAGCTTTGAAGACCTTTTTTGTGTTGTGGTTAAGGTAGCTCCAGAATTTTTGCAACTCGTTCAGGGTCCACACTGATGCCTTCTTTAGATACAATATACTCTAGTAGTTTACCTTCATGTATAGAAAAAATACACTTCTTCGGGTATAATGAGATGCCAAATTTTCTACAGCATTGAAAAATCTACCTTAGATGATCAATATGATCTGCTATTTTCTAAGAATAAATAGTGACATCATCTAGATATACAAGAATAAACTTGTACATTAAATTGCTAAAGGCCATTTCCATCACTTTTTTAAAAGTAGCTCCAACATTTGAAAGTCCAAATGGTATTCTTTTGTATGCCATTGTTCCCCACTTTGTTGTAAAGGCTATCTTGAACTGATCTTCTTCTTTCACCAAAATTTGATTATAACCCTAATATCTGTCTAGCAAAGAGAACCATTTAGCTCCAAATACATATTGTAATATCTATTCCATGGATGGAAGTGGGTGTCTATCCTTCAATGAGACTCTATTCAAGTCTCTAAAATCCATGCACAAACGTAACTCTCCATATTTCTTCCTTACAAGAACCAAATTTGCAACCCAACTCATGTGCTTGATAGGAAAAATTATCTTGCTCTCAATCAACTTGGTCACTTCCTTTTGCATCAAAGGCTCTCGCTTAGGATTGATTGGCCTTTACTTTTGCTAAACTAGTTTAGCTATTGGTTCCAACTCTATGGTATGCTTTGCAATTTTTGGATCAAAACCTTTTAGATTATTGTATTGCCATGCAAAAACATCACTAAATTCTTGAAATAAATGAAGAAAAGATGGTTTTTCTTTAGCAAAATTTACTTTGCCAAACTTAAGGCATTTACTAGGTGTAATTTCTAGGTCTTCATACTAGTTTTCTTTGACCAACAAGTTGTCTTTCCCAAGTTTTAGCTGATCATTAGAGTTAAAAACACTTTCCAACATTACTAACCCTTTAGAAAACTTGTTATTTTTGAACTATAATACTTTATCACCATAGTCTTTGTACCTCTGCTGGTTAGAATTGGCAAAAATGTCTTCTTCAAACAAAAATTGTAGAATTTTATCATCACTCTCAAAAACTTGCCAATTAGTATTATTATTAGGAACTGAAGGCCTGGTAATAATCTTTATATGCTGCTAATAAGTTTGTGCTAAAATGATGTTAACAATATCATACTAAGCTCTATAGCTGCTAGTCTATTAGCATGCTAGCTTTTATTTCTAGAAATGGCCAGTATATTAAAAGCATCAAAATTTTTAAGTAGATCCCATACACGATGTCTATAAGACTTAAGAATATCATTCTTAACAGCATTCAGACCTCTAACTTGATTCACTACAAATTTACTATCACCATATACTTTCAAATACTTGATACCACGTTTTCTTGCCCATTCTAAGCCATGAATCAACCCTTCATATTGTGTTGTATCATTAGTGCAAGAAAAACTGAATCTAAAAGCAACATAGTACTTTTCACCTTTAGGTGAAACTAACATGACACCCCCACTAGAACCTTGTTTACCCCTTGAGCCATCAAAAAATATGACCCATAGCTAGTTTTGGGATTCTTCCAATTTATCTTCTGGTTTGACCAAATTAGGAATGATTTCATCTTCCTCATATATGATATAAGTCCCTAAGTTAGCATTCTTCATATCATTAAAATGATTTTCATAGATTTGAGTCACTGCCCATTCATCAAGAAGAATATCTGGAACATTATCCAACTAGGTTCTAGTTTCAACAGTCATATCATGCTCTTCCTTGTCAAATGCAAGCAAGTTTTCATTGATAGCACTAGGTACATAAGGTTCCATATGGTTTCTTGCAAGTAACTAAGACTTAATCATTACCTTAGTACCATATCTAGTCCTAAAAAGCATGTGAGATCAATTAGATGAGAAATAACCACCAATCTTTGCAGTAAAATCCCTACACAAACAAATGGCAAAGTACGGAGGGAAATCTATCACATAGATGTCTTGCTGAATGGAAAAGTTAGGACAAGCATGAAGGGTGAGACTTGTATCTTTAATCAGACCTATAGTACCTATGGAAATCACATCAAGTTGAACAATACCTTTTTCTATTGGTTGATATTTTAGTCCTAATTGATCGGCTATCTTTTTAGGCATGACTAAAGTTGTAGCCTCACTATCAGCCATACAATTATGAACTAATTTATCACCAATAATTAATGAAAGGTAGAAAGTACACGCACACCATTCACATAAAAGTATGAAGTAAGTATCCCTAGAAATTGCATAAAAATCATTTGTTTAACTAACATTATTCAATAACTAAAATAACTGGCACTAAGTACCTCAACATATATACATACATATATACATACATACATATATATCAACTAAATATGAAATATAACTAATCAATTCCAGTAATCCAACACTGCTAATCATAAAACATAATAATAGAATAGGCCTAAAATAATCTAGTCAAAACAAATAAAAAAAGTCAAGTAGGGGTAGGCAATACACTAAGGACAACCTTGTGAAACAAGGAAACAACCTCCAAGCTATGGGGCTTGAACTATAAGATTGAATCTCTAGAGAAGGCCAGCTTCCTTTACTATCATGATGCACCTAACTACTCTTGGAGAGGAAAAGGGAGAAGGAATGCATGGAAGCAACTCTACCTATTCTAACCTAAGGGTGATGCACCAAAATAGAGTGTTCAAACTAATCTCTGTCAATACATGCACTTTTGAACCATCATGACACCAAAAGATATACACATTCAAGCTTGTTTTGATCTAAAAATCACATATAGATCAAAAACCCAAATAAATGACACAGGGAAGAAGAGATTTCACTTATATGTCATTTATAGGCCAAAAAAAGATATAGTCATGCAATATTGTAGAGATCCACAATACACTAATGAGAGGCAAATAGGTCTTTGCACAATGCATCAATGTCTAAAGAGATAAGGTAGAATGTCATATAGGTTGAGAGGCAAAGGGAATTTATAGTGAAATTTGTAAAGAAATATCAAGAGAACAGAGAAGAGCTGACCTTGACAAAATTTACAAAAATTGCCTTTATAGCTCAGGCATAACTAAGATATTTTCTATCCTAAACCAAACTCAAACACTACCATTTAAGAGTGTAGAGAAAAATCATGCAAATTTGGGGAAATATGATCTTAGTATAGATTCAAATACAATGAAATCCAATATTTTTCCAAAATAGAGCCTTGAGAAGATAAAACGATGCCATTAAATCACTCTGATCAAGTAGATGGATAAAACTAGAGATGGTGGAGTGTTTTCCTTTGTTCACTGGGTACAACATTCATTAGAAAGTGGTTGGAATCAATCATGAAGATTAGATCATGCAAGGAACCCTATATTTCTCATTTATGGCTTTACAAATCAATGAGGTCAATAGGTCAACCTGATCAAGCAACGAAAAACCTCCATGTGGACTAACCATATCATTTCCTTTTGCCACCTTGTGGAGTCCTCACACATTTGACCACCATATCACCTTGATTGTGCCACCCTTAAACCTAATTGTAATAGCTTGTAATATTATTGATTTAATTGCAATGTTAACCTAATTGCACCTACTAAACTAGGCCTACTAGGACATGTGGTGAATCCTCACTATGTCACTATGACTAAAGGTCGAGAAACTTCCTATAGTGACATAGTGAGAGGTGTTGATCTCCCACCATCTGATAGTCTGTAAAAATCATCAATCTTGCCACTGCACCAACCAATAGAAACATGGTCCTTTTCCAACCTGTCTGACACTGACCCACCACACCATGGACCAAAAAGGAATGGGCCCACCTGCCACACATCAACTCATCACTTTGTCACTATGAATAAATATCAAGCAAATTCCTATAGTGACAAAGCAACCACCATCGAATTTTTTGTATTGGATAGTGGAAGGTATAAACTAAGAACATGTTGCCCATGACCTAGACATGCCAAAGGTTTAGTGACTAAAGATTCCACCACACACCATCTCGATCCAACTCAGCAAAGAAACTCAGACCCACACAGACACATTGTGCAATGTCGCTACATTGCAACTCTGCATAGTGACAAAGTGACCACCTTGGATGATGAAGGATCTAATAATGAGTAAGGTGCAGGTCTGCAAAATATTAAAGTGCACAGTCAGTTAGGAAATAAATTATAACCTGAAGTTTTATATGAATTATTTCTATCCCCCACTTTATTCAAATTTTAAAATATGTGGACATGACCATGCTTAAATTCAAATATGGCAATTTTGGTGGGAAGGCAAAAATGACCAACAATTCTGGCAACTCAGCGGGGATGCAAGCCTACTATGCATATGACTAGTGACCTTATGCATCCATTGGGCTATAGAGTCATAAAACATGAAGATATAAACATAGTAAAATACCATAGCCCTACCCATATTTCTCTGCAACCACAAAATAGGTACAAAAAGCCTCTACAACCTTCAAAAATCTAAAACTTTCTATCCTCCAAAGGGACAACCTGTACTCATGCACTTATTGGAAAGCAAGAAACTATTCTAATATGTACAAAAAACCTTTAACCTTCTCTAAAAGCAAGGTTTAAGGTGAATCTCATTGACTAAGATTGGGAGAACTTCACCATTAGACCTGGATAGCTGAAAAGCTTTGGCCTCTTTGTAGTTGGTGGTAATATATGGGCCACTCCACATCGCATCAAATTTGGAGTGCCTACCTAGCTTAGCTCTATCGGCATCCCATTTGAGGACAAGGACTTCTCCCTTGAAGAATCTAGCCATAGCCTTCTTGTCAAAGCTTCTTTTGACCTATTGTTGATGTACCTCAAGTGTATGCATAGCTTGCTATCTTTTTTCCCCCAATTCCATTATTTTAGCCATCCTAATGTCATAGCATCACCTTCAACTAGCTCCAATTGATTAGCTAGTTCAAGAGAGGGAGCTCAAGTGAAATAGGAAGCCTTCCTTCCCTTCCATATACTAGCATGAAGGGTGAGTTCTTGATTGCTCTCTTTGGTGTGATTTTGTCAGCCCAAAGGGCAGTTTTCAACTTAGCATGCCAACACCTCTAATTGTCTTCAATTGTCCTCTTCATTATTCTAATGAGGTTCTTATTAGAGGATTCTACCGAGCCATTCCCTTGGAGGTAATAATTTGAGGAAGTGCTCAAATATATTCCATATTCTAGAGCCCATGAGAATATATGGTTCCCAATAAAAGATTTGGCATTATTTGATATGATGGTTGATGGAATGCCAAATCTGGTCATTATTCCATCAAGGAACTCAACAACTAAAATTTTTGTTGCATCTCTCAGAGCTATTACCTTTGTCCATCTTGTGACATAATCAGTGGTTGCCAAGATCCATTTGTGACCAGCACTAGAGGGCGAGTTTATTGGACCAATAAAATCCAAACCCCATTGAGCAAAGGGTTAGTCTTCTTGGATGGGATGGAGAGGAAGGGTGACCAATCTTTTCTTTCTAGAGAAGAAAGCACATTTCTCACATTTCCTCACATGTTTGTGGCAATCATCTAAATGAGTTGGCCAATAAGAAAGAACCCTCATTATCTTCATTGTTGTAACCCTAGCTGAGAAATGACCACCAGTAGGCTCATCATGGAACTCTTTTAACAACCTGCTGATTGGATCTATTTTGATACATCTCAATAGGACTCCATTAGAATCCTTCTTGAATAGTATTCCATGTACCAAGACATAAGGGATAGACTATAATCTAAATTGTCTTCTCTTAGCTCTATTCAAGCCACGTAGATATCTTCCCTCTACCAAGAAAGTAGTCATATCGTGCAACCAATCATTCTAATTCCAATTCTTAGGTGTCTCAAAAGAAGAGACCATTTGCTCACACAATCCCCTGCCTCTCACAAGTTTGGTGATCTTGATATCAATATCATATTCCATGACTTTTGTGATTCATCTAGCTCTTTTTTCATTGATATCCTTGTTCAGTAGGAACTCCTTTACACTTTCACATAGAACCAAGAGCTGAACCTTGCTATGAGACAAAAGATGTGTAAATTTTTTGAGAGCCCTTACAATAGTGAGGACTTGTTTCTCTACATAGTTGTATCTTCCTTCATAATCCTTAAGATCCTCACTAAAGAAAGCAATGGGCTGCTCCAAATTCTCATCATTTAGCTATGTTAGAACAAGTGATATACTTAATTCTCCTCCAAGGGAGTAAAGGATGAAGTCTCTATCAAATTTGGGATTGATAAGAGTGGGAAGTGATGCAATTGATTTTTGATCTCTTCAAAACTAGTTTTCCCCTCCTTGGTCCAAGTAAACACCATATTCTTATTCAATATAGTTGTGAGAGGCTTCACTATGGAAGCAAGATTAAGGATGAAACTTCTTACGAAGTTGATCCTACCAAGAAGACTAGGAAGTGGGAGAGAGATAATTGCTTCTACTCTCTCTAGATCTATTGTCAGCCCATCTCTTGACACAATATGTCCTAGGAGTTTTCCTTGGTTAGTGGAAAACAGACACTTCTTGGGATTCAGGGACACACCATACTCTCTACATCTTTCAAATATCTATCTCAAATGATCAAATGATATGCTGCATATTTTGAGAAAATAATTATATCACCAAGATAAACTAATACAAAATTTTCTAGCACACCCTTGAAGGCCATCTCCATTTCCTTCTGAAATGTGGCATCTACATTGGTTAGTCCAAATGGCATCTTACAATAAGCATAGGTACCCCATTTGGTAGTGAATGTTGTTTTACATTTGTCTGACTCTTGGACTAGCACTTGATTATAGCCTAAAAAACTATCTAAGAAAGAAAACCTTTTTGAGCCACTAACTTTGGATAGAATTTTTTCCATAGAAGGAAGTGGATGGTGATCTTTAAGAGAAGCCTTATTAAGATCCCCAAAATCTACACACAATCTAATTTCTCCATTCTTCTTTCTAACAGGAACAAGATTGGCTACCCATGAAGAGTGATTACTAGGAAAAATGATATTGTCTTCTATAAGTTTGGATAGTTCCTTTCTCATTAAAGGTTCAATCTTTGGGTTGACTGGCCTTTTCTTTTATCTAATAGGCTTAGCATCATGGTTTAAATCTATGGTATGCTGAAATAAATTTGGGTAAAAACCCCTTAAGTCTTCATATGTACAAATAATAACATCTTTGAATTCTTGAAATAAATTAATGAAAACTTCTTGTTCAACATTAGTGCATACCTTTCCCAAGTTAAGAGTCTTTCCATCAGCAAAAATGATAGGTGTGCAGTCATCCCTCTTTGTGGTTAGGTTCAGACCTCTACCTTTGGCTTGATCATAAAAGTTGAAAATGCCCTCTAAGGTGATTAGACCTTTAGGCAATTTGTTGGAGTTTAGGTTTATAATCTGGTCCCCATACTAAATTTGCAGCTTGGATTGATTTCTAGCAGAGAATTTTGCTTCATTTTGCAAGAAATTAACAATCTATAAATCAAAATCAAATACTTGCCGATTTGTGCAATTATTTGGGACAATAGGTCTAACAACAATTTTGATTTGCTACTTCTTTTCATCAGTAACATGCTTTGGTATATCATAATGAGCACTAGTGGTTGCAAGTCTATCACCATGTTCGTTTTTATTTCTTGGGACACTTTGAATATTGAAAGCCTAAAAGCCTTCAAGTAGATCCCAAACTCTATGTTTGTATGATTTGAGAAAGGTTGTTCTTCATGATATTCTAATTTCTAACTTGATTAACAACCAACTAACTATCCACAAATACCCTTAAGAGCTTGATGCCCCTCCTTTGTACCTATTGGAGACCTTGGATCAGAGCCTCATATTCTATCACATTATTAGTGCAACTAAATTGGAGCCTAAAGGAGAAGTAGTACCTTACTTGTGCAGGAGAAATCAACATCAAACCAGCCCATAATCCATTCTTATTTCTTGATCCATCAAAATACATACTCCATATCCCATTCATCTCTTCTTGTATCTTCGTAAGGCTAAGGACAAGATCTTCCTTTTTTGACACATAGTATGTACCAAGACATATCTCAAGGGTTTCTAATATGGGATCAAATTGATATGCATTAGCCTATTCATCTAAGAGAAAAATAGGTATCTTTGCTAGAGAAGTGGTAGGTTCATTTACTATGTCATTCTCATCCATTTCTAGGATAGTGCAATTCATATTGATGAGATTAGGGGTGTAGGGTTCAATATAATGGAGGGCTAGAGGCTCCATGTTGATTGAAGCCTTAGTCCCATATCTTATTCTAAAAAACATGTATGACCAATCAGAAGATATGTAACCACCTATTTTTGTAGTGAAGTCTCTTGAAAGACAAATGGAAAAGTGTGGCTTGACTTCAACAACTAATATATCTTGAGTTATACTACAAATAGGACATGCATGGAGGGCCATTTTCACATTCCTAAGGATCCTTATAATCTTGATAGTACTATCATCCAACTGTAATACATCCCTAACAATGGGTTCATATTTCATCTCTAAAGCATAAGGAACACACTTAGGCATCACTGAACTACTAGCCCCTGACTCAATCATTCAATTATGGACTAGTTTATCCCCTATAATCAGAGAAACATAAAAGGGAGGGGGTGTGATCTATGTATTTGTCTTGACCTCCCTTGATGGTTGTACTAGGCTTGTAGCACTTTCCAACTCCTGCTGCAACAAATTCTTTTGCGTGGGTATAGAAACAACAACATCCCACATGGAAATATTCACATTTGTCTTCTTCATCTACTCTACCACACTAAATGAGGCATTAGGTGCTTTGGTAGAAGCCTTGGGAGCTATATGTGTAGAAGGTTGAGTTGGAATGATTTGGGTGTCATTCGCATCTCCTCTGCTATTATTCTATTTTTGTAGTTGAGGAACATTAGGTTGGGCACTTGCTACTTGTATATGAGGCACTCCATTTGATATTGAAGTTTGAGGAGGAGGAGGAGGAGGGGTAGTATCTTCAATAGCTCTTCTTTTTCTCCTAGTGTTGTGAGAAATAGAATCTTAGTTTATATTAAAATATTCTTCCACCTAATGATTCATAAAGGAGAAATCACCATGTCTTTGCATATACGAGGCATCACTGAATTGGTTCTCCTTGCATGATTATCCTACTACAGGCTCTTCAGTGGTCAAATCCAAATAGGATTCAACCTTTTAACACATGTAATAGGCATAGGAATAGTTGCAAGAAGGAAAAAAATCTTGATCTTGGGAAATATTGTTTTGAGGGACTATGGCCCTACTTTGGTTTGCATTTGAGATAGAGGTATGACTATTCTACCTATTTTGATCAAAAGAATTGTTTCTATAATTATGATTTGGAAGCCTACAATTGTTTAGAGTTTGATATTGCAGTTGATGAGCCTTACTATTTTGAGCTTGCTTCCTTTCCAATGTAACCACCTTGTTACTCACCTTTTACATCATAGAGAAGCTATCTTCCGATTTTATCTCTTGGTCTTGCAATCTTTTATCTATTTTCAACATCACAGACTATATCATCTCCTTGATTTCATCTATTCTATTTGAAGATGTGGAATCTTGAGGGACTATAACAAGGGATTGTGATGTAGAAGTTATGGGAATAGGGGCCATTGCTAGTTGGTGATTTGGGACATTAGGGAAGAAGGGCATAGGAGGCCTTAGGGCTAACTTTCCTCCTTGTATCAATATGTTTTCTACCCTTATTGTAATTTCATAAGCATTAGTTAAAGTGTCTCCTCCCATGGTTTAGATTGTGGTGGCAATGCCACCATCAAAAGCTTTGAGGTAATGTAAGAAGATATTACTAGGAGTAGGCTTCATTGAAGTAGGTAATATGTCCCATGTTTTTTGAAATCTGTAATTGAAATCGATGATAAATTCCTGGGGGGGCCTTTTTATAGTAGTTAGCTATTCTAAAAGTGACAAATAGTCACTTTTTCCCTTAATTTTTTTACATAATCTAGCTCCTAATCCATCCCAATCTATTATAGAGTAATGAGGCAACCCTCTATATCATTGAAGTGCTTTCCCTTTTAAAGATGAAGCTAGGAGTCTAATGGCCAGATCATCCTTAGATATACCATGAATATTACAAACATTTTCAACCTCTTGAATGTGTTCTAAGGGAGAGACAGGAGTTTCACTACTGAAATTGATGAAGGTATGCTTTTCTACCACTGACAAAGGTATGCTCTGATACCACTGATGTAGCACCACACCACCCATACAAATGCACAACCAATCACAACAAGATGAAGACAAAGAGATGACAAAAATGTTTCATAAAACTTCCATTAATACTTGAAATTCATTACAATATCCTCCAAATGAAAGGACTCCAAATTCTTACAATATAAGAGATATTTTCTCACTAAGAGCTTCTACAAGAAGAGCCTATCCTTCAAGAGGTTATACTCGAAGAGCTTCTACTTCCCCAACTTCTACTTCTCAAGATTTCTTACAAGAGATTACATTAGAAGAGCTTCACTACAGGAGCTTACACTTGAAGAGCTTGATTACAAATGAACACAAGCCTTCCTTAAATAGGCACTTACCACCTAATGCATGATTTATCCACAACATTCTAGAATATCCACAACCTTCTACAATATCCACAACTTTCTAGAATTTCCACCTAAATACAACTAAGCACCACCATGTGGCCCAGTTAGAAAATTACATTTCTTTTGTAGATCACAACAAATATTAAATGCATGATTTAAGGAACTTTCCACAAACTTCTTAAGATGCCAACTACACACCTCAATTAATGGAATGACAGTATTTTATTTTTATTTTCTATTTACGCCACCTATGCACCTTGAAAATGGAAATTCCTCTTTACTCCTTTTTTCCTTTTTTTTTTCTTTCTATTTTCGTCACTTTCTCTCTCCTCCACAATTTTTTTTTTTTTATAATAATAAATTTTTGCAAGATGCTCCTGCATCAGACTCCCCTAGTAGATAGAAAAGTGTGTCCCACACTTTGATGCCAAAAGAAAGATATACAACCATCTTCATCTTCACTAAAGGCTTTCACGTTGTTTTCCTGATGCATGATGCTCCTACATCTAACTTCCATGGTACAAAATTTTTTTGTGAGTATGGATTCACAAAATGAAGTAGCCACTATTGATAGATTTTATTTTTCTCTTCCTCCAACACATAGTTGGAACAAGTATTCAGTGTCGATATATTTCCTTCTTTCTTCTTTTCCAACACCTGGCTGGAACAAGTATCTGTTGCTAAAATTTCTCCTTTGCAATGAACTTTGTCCAAGTATAAATCTCATCCTCATCCAATCTTGTTGAATTAATCACACCTGTAATAAACCCAACAACACCATACCAATCTTCCTTTGCATACCACACATCACTAACAAGATTTTCATGTAAACCATCATCAATATCTTTCAAACTCATCTCAAAGACAAAATCTCATGATTCATAAGAATTTACCTGTTTGACATCTTCATCTTTTCTTGCATCTTTCATGTTGGCCACAATGCATGTAACTACTCTACTTGCCTAATCTCCAACTAAGGCACTATACTTTTCCTCCATTGCTGCAATCTTCAAATCATCTTGATCTATTTTTGGTGCACAACTATGGTTATCTTCATGCTCTTCCTCTTCTCTTTCATCTTCTTCAATTTTTGGTTCACAAATAAATTCCTCTTCATTCTCTTCTTTTGTATCACATGTCTGATACTCCATCGGATCTTCTATCTTTTCCGTATCCAAAGAATTATCAACATCTCTTTTCTAGTAATGCACTCTTTGTTTTCGCAACTCAGCTTCTAATTCATTCACTTGCTTCTGCAAATCAACTAGCAATGCCTCTTGATTTCTTGCCCTAATTTGCTCTAGTTGAGGAATCCTTAGAATCCATCCAATCACAAAAGTCATCTTCTTCTTTCTCTTCTCCATAATCAAGTCTTTAGAAGACAAATCTAGTGCAACACAAGAACCTTGTGCAAACTGCCTCATAGTCGGCGATCTATCTACACAATCAAGAACTTCTTGACAAACTTCACCCAACTCAAGGTCCTAGTGCAAACTGCCTCATGTTCAACGATCTATCCGCACACTCAAGAACTCTTGCTCTAATAAACTTCACCCAACCAAGGTCCTGGTACAAACTGCCTCATACTTCGGCGATCTGCTTGTACACTCAGGAACTCTTGCTCTGATACCACTGATGTAGGGCCACACCACCCATACAAATGCACAACCAATCACAACAAGATGGAGACAAAGAGATGACAAAAATGCTTCATAAAACTTCCATTAATACTTGAAATTCATTACAATATCCTCCAAATGAAAGGACTCCAAATTCTTACAATATAAGAGATATTTTATCACTAAGAGCTTCTACAAGAAGAGCCTATCCTTCAAGAGGTTATACTCAAAGAGCTTCTACTTCCCCAACTTCTACTTCTCAAGCTTTCTTACAAGAGATTACATTAGAAGAGCTTCACTACAAGAGCTTACACTTGAAAAGCTTGATTACAAATGAACATAAGCCTTCCTTAAATAGGCACTTACCACCCAATGCATGATTTATCCACAACATTCTAGAATATCCACAACCTTCTACAATATCCACAACTTTCTAGAATTTCCACCTAAATACAACTAAGCACCACCATGTGGCCCAATTAGAAAATTACATTTCTTTTGCAGATCACAACAAATATTAAATGCATCATTTAAGGAACTTTCCACAAACTTCTTAAGATGCCACCTACACACCTCGATTAATGGAATGACACTATTTTATTTTTATTTTCTATTTATGCCACCTATGCACCTTGAAAATAGAAATTCCTCTTTTCTCCTTTTTTCCTATTTTTCTATTTTTTTATTATTTTCTTTCTATTTTCGTCACTTTCTCTCTCCTCCACAATTTTTATTTTTTATTTTTTATTTTTTATAATTTTTTATTTTTTTATAATAATAAATTTTTGCAAGATGCTCCTGCATCTTTGGTATACTTTTAAGTGTGGCTACTAGTATGTCATGTCTTTAGACCAACAAAAGAGGAATTCCACCATTAAAGGTGGCAAAAGCATGAGCTCTAGCCATATAAGCAAGTGGTCTATTGATATGAGATGATGGTATTCTAGATTGAGACCTAACAATAGGAGGAGTGGAAATGGATCTTGCAGAGGTATGTACTTCTTTTGTACTCCTAACTAGTGATAAAGACAATCTAGTCTTTTTTCTTCTAGGATATGAAAATGAAAGCTCTTGATACTGAAATTTACCTCTAGAAGACACCCTTATTTCTGTTTTGGGCATGAATCACTTTAACTCTAGTCTAGAAACTAGATATGAAGGGTGTGGAGTTGCTAAGTCTTAAGGCATGTAGGATGTTGAGAACAACATTATTTCCTCAGCATTAACTTGAAATCTTCTTGAACTTAGTCCCACTAGGCATGCTGAAAATTGTTGTTACTAAAGTTTGCACCCTTGTCCAAAGTTTTCTACCTAAGAACAACCTTGTGAAACATGGAAACAACCTCCAAGTTGTGGGACTTGAATTGTGAGATTGAATCTTTGGAGAAGATCGACTTCTTTTACTATCAAGATGCACCTAACTACTCTTGGGGAGGAAAAGGGAGAAGGAATGCATGGAAGAAAATCTACCTATTCTAACCTAAGGGGTGATGCACCAAAATATAGTGTTCAAACTAATCTCCCTCCATATATGTACTTTTGAACCATCATAATACTAAAAGATATACACATTCAGACTTGTTTTAATCTAACCATCACATACAGATCAAAAACCCAAACAAATGACACAAGGAAGAAGAGAATTCACTTGTATATCATTTATAGGCCAAAGAGAGATACAATCATGCAAAATTGCATAGATCCACAATACACTAATAAGAGGCAAATAGGTCTTTGCACAATACATCAATTTTTGAAGAGGTAAGGTAGAATTTCATATAGGTTCAGAGGCAAAGGGAATTTACAGTGAATTTTGGAGAGTAATATCAGGAAAATAGAGAAGAGTCAACCCTAAAAAAATTTACAAAAATTGCCTTTATAGCTCAAGCATAACTAAGATATTTTCTATCCTAAACCAAACTCAACCACTACCATTTAAGAGTGTAGAGAAAAATCATGTAGATCTAGGGAAAATATAATATTAGTACAGATTCAAATACAATGAAATCCAATATTTTGCCAAAATAGAGCCTTGAGAAGACAAAATGGTGCCATTAAATCACTTTGACCAAGTAGATGGATAAAATTAGAGATGGTGGAGTGTTTTCCTTCATTCACTAGGTGCAACATTTATAAGAAAATGGTTGGAATCGATCATGAAGATTGGATCGTGCAAGAAACCCTATCTTTCTCATTTTTGGCTTTACAAATTAGTGAGGTCAATAGGTCAACATGGTCAAGCAACCAAAAACCTCCATGTGGACTAACCATATCATTTCCTTTTGCCACCTCATGGAGTCCTCCTATGTTTCACCACCATATCACCTTGATTTTGCCACCCTCAAATCTAATCATGATGACTTGCAATATTACTGATTTAACCACGATGTTAACCTAATTGCACTTGCCAAATTGGGCCCACTGAGACATGTGGTGAAGGTCCCTCCTTGCATGTACTTATTAAATATGAATTTCTTTGTTAAATTTGTTATAGGAGATTGGTATGGATATGAAGTAATGTTTTATGTTGTGAATGCCCTAATAAAAATTGAGATCAGTTGATACATCCATGTTTTAATGCCCAATGTTTCAGAAGCTACTACATTACCTTGACTATTTAAACTTTAAAAATTCACTAATAATGATATGAAGTGTTTTCACCCAATGATGATGACGTTGATTATGGTACCTCGATGATTGGGTTATATGCAATTCATGTGGTTTAGTATACCCTATGGGTGATGTTATGATGTCTAGGTATATGCATGCCTAATGATGATTATTCTAGTACTTTAATCTGAAGTAATGACTAAGTTATGTTATATTGATTATATGATTTCGGATGATTAAATGTGAGTAGAAATGAATTAAATAGTTAGTTATATTGATGCAAGAGCATCCAAAGGTATAAGGGCAATCTTGTGTCACCCAAAAAAAAAGTACTTAGACTTAGTTTCTATTTCATGTGTTTTCATTTTTGGATACCCATTTGGGTCAAATAAAGGTTCCAACTCTCACAGTTCCACTATCAGTGTTCTAGGATAGAGTATTTGAACACCTTGGGATTTGTGTAAATGCTAAAAAATAGGAGTATGTAATTGAGCCATAATTTTGGTGAACTAGGAGGTGTAAATTGGCCAGATGAATGTAATTGCAATTTGGAGCATTCCAAAAAAAGAATCAGGTTAAAAGGCCCCACGGTTTGAAAGTTATCGCAGTTTTTTAGTTTTTGGAGACCTCATAAGAATGCTTCAAAGTTAGGTTAGGGGCATTAAATGACCTTGAAAAGGGAAAAAAATGGGAGACAAGCTAATCTTGTCCATAGGGCTATAGAGCACTTCGAGAGCATTCTGAAAATGTAAATGGTTCATCAATCAGAGCTACGATTCAAAAGTTATGCCTCCCAAAAGTTCGGTTACCATTTTTTGGATTCTTCTAGATTTGCACCAACTTCTAACATGGCTTTTGGAACCTTCTACTTGGTCAGTGGATGCCTACTAGCACATTTTAGAATGTACTCCTAGTCCTTAACCCTCTGGGGTCTATTTAAGGACATTTTTGGCATTGTAAAAGGCAGTTGGAAGTGGAAATTGAGAGGAGGTACCAAAAGGAGAAATTATATCCAATTTTGTGCTATTGTAAGCCCTTAGGGCATGTTTTGAAGTCTATTTTCTCTGTACTGAATGTACTAGCTTATTTTCATAGTTAATACAATTTTTCTTTTCTTGTTGTGTCCATTCTATGCTTGGGTTGTTTCCCCATCAAGTGGTATCAGAGCTAGTTTTCCTGAGTGTGTAGATAGAGTGCTAACTATGAGGCAGTTTGCACCAAGACTATGTGGTTGTGGGTTTGAGTCAAGAAGATGCCTCCATGAAGAGAGCATGGTGGAAGGGTTAGAGCTATTAATCCTAAGAAGGTTAGAGCCCTCCAAAGGCAGGTACAAGCATTGCAGGAGGAGCTTCGTAGAGGAACAAATGTTGCCGCAGGTGATGACAGTGAGGATGACAATAAAGAAGAAGAAATTGGACCAAAAGGGGAATTTGATAGGGAAGTTCTAAATTAGGCAGAGGAAAGGATTTTTAGGGCCATTACTAAATTTGGGAAAAGACCTACAATTGATGTGGGTGTATTTTCAAGAAATCTGAAACGAGATGAGTTGATCGACTGGATCAATGAACTGGAAGAATACTTTGAGTATGAGGATATCAGGGACTCAGATAGGGTTAAGTTTGCAAAGGCAAAACTAAAAGGCCATGCCAAAATCTGGTGGCAAGAGGTTCAATTGGAAAGAAATAAAAGAGGAAAGGAGAAGATCACAAGGTGGGATCGCATGGTGAACAAATTAAAGAAGCAGTTCATTCTTGTGGACTATGAGCTTGATTTGTTTAAGAAGATGCATGGGCTAAATCAAGTAGGAAGATCAGTCCAAGAATATATAGAGGAGTTTTATCGACTTTTGATTAGAGTAGGGCATGCAAAAGCAAATAAGGAGAAGGTTGCTCGTTATATCAATGGGTTGCGACCTAGCATCCAAGAGGAATTAAGTCTGGTAAGAATGACCAGCGTTGAAGAGGCATACCAGTTTGCCCTACAAGTTGAAGAGAAGCTAAATAAGAGGTTTGAAGGGAGACAAAGAGGGTGTGATCAAGGAGGAAGGGGAAGTGGTAGGTCATCTGGAGGTCGAAATGAAACCCAAAAGAAAAATGAAGATGTGGGTACTAGTAGGAACCAGAAGAATGAGGGTTTCAATCACTCCCATGTTCAAGACTTTGGAAATCAGAGAGGAAGAGGTAGAGGACATGGAAAAGGAAGAGGAGGCTTCCATGGTACCTATTTCCATTGTAATGAAGAAGGTCATCATGCCTTTGAATACCCTCAACAAAAAGGAAGGACATATAGGAGAGCTGAGGGTCAAGCTAGGGTTGCTCATGTGGATGAGGATGCACAGTCATCACATTCAGAGGATACAGAAAGAGGAGAGACCTTGGTAAATGAAAGGGTCCTATTAAGTGATGAGATTGAACCAGGACAAAGGAGGAGTTTGTTTCATACTAGGTGCAAATGTGAGGAAAAATGTTGTGATGTGATCATTGATGGTGGTAGCACTGACAACTTGGTGTCAGAGGAGATGGTCTCTAAGCTGAAGCTCAAGAGGGAGAAACATCCCCAGCCCTATCGGATTTCTTTGGTGAAAGATGATCACAAGGTCCTGGTAACTGAACAATGTCTCATGAAATTCAAAATTGGGAGTTACCATGATGAAGTTCTCTGTGATGTTATTCCAATGGATGTTTGCCATCTATTGTTGGGTAGACCATGGCAGTTTGATAGACATGTAGTACATGATGGTCATGTAAACACATACTCTCTAACAAAGGATGGAGTTCGCCAAAAACTGAAGCCCATGAAAAAGGAAGGTGAAAAGCTATGTAGCAGTGCTAGGATTTGTCTTGTTGATGGAAGAAAGTTTTTAGATGGAATGAAACATCAACGTATGTGCTATGCTTTGATTCCTAGGAAAGATAAAGAAGGTAGTAGTGAAATACCACTTGAAGTTTCAGATTTACTAGGTGAGTTTGGAGATATTATCTTTGATAATGTTCCAGAAGGATTGCCACTAGTAAGGCAAATCAGTCATCAGATAGATCTAATTTTAGGAGCTAGTTTGCCTAACAAGGCTGCTCACAGGATGACTCCTATTGAAACAAAAGAGCTAAATAGACAGGTTTAGGAGCTATTGAGGAAGGGCTTGATTTGGGAGAGCCTGAGTCCATGTGCAGTACCTACAGTATTGGCACCAAAGAAGGATGGAGAGTGGAGGATTTGTACAGACTCTCGAGCTGTAAATAGGATAACCATCAAATATCAGTTTCCTTTGCCAAGAATGGATGATCTTATGGACTACTTGAGTGGAGCTCAGTACTTCACAAAGATAGATCTCAAGAGTGGTTATCACCAAATATGGATTTGAGAAGGAGATGAGTGGAAAATGGCCTTCAAGACCAAGGAGGGTCTTTATGAGTGGTTAGTCATGCCCTTTGGATTGATGAATGCCCCAAGCACCTTCATGCGGCTTATGAATGAGGTACTTAAGAAGTTCTTGGAAAATTTGTTATTGTCTATTTGGATGATATTTTAATTTTCAGCAAGACTTTGGAAGAACATTTATTGCATATTCGTAGTGTCCTTGAAAGGTTAAGGGAAGAGAAACTATTAATTAATTTGAAGAAGTGTATCTTTGCAAAAAGGGAGTTAGTCTATTTGGGCTTTGTTATATCACCTGAAGGTCTCAAAATGGATCCAGAGAAGGTAAAAGCCATCTTGGAATGGCCTACTCCAAGGTCTGCTATTGAGGTAAGATCATTTCATGGTCTAGTTAGTTTTTATAGGAAGTTTATTAAGAATTTTAGTGGCATATGTGCACCCCTAACTGACACAATAAGAGGGGATAGAAAAGAGTTCAAATGGACTGCAGCAACTATGAGAAGTTTTGAATTGCTGAAGAAGAAGGTGATAGAACAACCTATGTTGGCACTTCCAAATTTTAGAAAGGTGTTCTAGGAGGATTGTGATGCTAGTGGCAGCGCTATTGGGGCTGTATTGAGCCAAGAAGGTAAGCCTATTGCATATTTTAGTGAAAAATTGAATGATGCAAAGAAGTATTTTGTTTATGATCAAGAGTTCTATGCAATAGTTCAGGCCTTAAAGAAATGGAGGCATTATTTATTGCCAAAGGAATTTTTTTTGTATACTAATCATCGGGCATTACAATACCTAAATAGCCAAGGTAAATCGAATCAAAGGCATATGAAGTGGGTAGAGTTCTTACAGAGCTATACATTTGTGTTGAAACATAGAAGTGGAAAATCTAACAGGGTTGCAGATGCACTAAGCAGGAGACAATTGTTGCTTACAGTAATGCAGGTTGAAGTGGTTGGGTTTGATGAACTCAAGAATCTATACCTTGAAGATCTTGATTTTGCTGAAGCATGGAAAGCTTGTAAAGAGCTTGTTGTTGTAGATAGAACTAGGTGGTTAGACTATCTGATTCAGGATAGTATGTTATTCAAGGGCAGCCAATTGTGCATTCCAATGAGTTCCATGAGGGAAAATTTGATTAAAGAGAAACACAGTGGATGGATGGCAGGACATTTTGGTCGAGATAAGACCATTTCCATTCTTAGAGAACATTATTTTTGGCCTCAGATTTCACAAGATGTGAAGAAGTTTGTACAGAGTTGCTAGGTTTGTCAAGTTGCCAAGGGATTTAGCCACAATACTGGACTATATCAGCCATTGCCCATTCCATCAAAGCCATGGGAGGACATAAGTATGGATTTTGTTCTTGGATTGCCGAGGACACTAAGGGGTAATAACTCAGTATTTGTGGTGGTTGATAGGTTCTCTAAAATGGCACATTTCATTCCATGCCACAAAACTCATGATGTTGTCCATATTGCAGTGTTCTTTTTTAGAGAAGTGATAAGACTACATGGTCTTCCAAGGAGTATAGTTTCTGACAGAGACACTAAATTTGTGGGGTATTTCTAGAGAACATTGTGAAAAAAGTTGATAACAGACTTGAAATTTAGTTCCACACATCACCCATAGACTGACAGTCAAATAGAAGTGGTAAACAAAAGTCTGGGCAATTTGCTGAGATGTTTAGTTGGGGATAAGCCCAAGGGGTGGGATTTGATTCTACCACAAGACGATTTTGCTTACAATAACTTTGTAAATAGGAGTACTGGTAGATCACCATTCCACATTGTATATGGAAGTAGCCCAAGGACTGCGCCAGAATTGATGAAGATAGAGCAAGGGGAAAGGACAAGTGCTAAAGCTAAAGAATTTTCTGAACATATCAAGCATCTACATGAGGAGGTTCAAGCACACATTACCAAGATGAATCAAGAGTATAAAGCTAGGGCTGATCAAAAGAGAAGACATAAGAAATTCCAAGTAGGGGATCTAGTCATGGTACACTTACGAAAAGAAAGATTTCCAACCAGTACTTACAACAAGCTGAAAATGAAGAAATTTGGCCCCCTGCAAAATTTTGAAGAAACATGACTCAGGAAATGCATATGAGGTGGAGTTGCGAGATGGTATTCACATTTCTCCTATTTTCAACATTGCAGACTTAACAGAGTATCAAGATGATGGTGCAGATGAGGAACTAATGTTAGAGCCATGTCCAATTCTTGCTTCTAAGAAGGAGGAGATAGAAGACATTCTAGATCATCATATGGGTAGGAGCACCAGAAATAGGCAGTATGAAGAGTATTTGGTCAAGTGGAAAGGACGGCTGATAGAGGACTCAACCTGGATTTCAGCAGCTGAGATTTCCCATTTGGGATTTCCTCTACCATTCATAAAGCGACAGGGTCACTTTTCAATCTACCCTGGGTGTCTGATGTAGGAGCATCGAGAGGTATAAGGGCAATCCTGTGTCACCCAAAAAAAATGTACTTAGACTTAGTTTTTGTTTCATGTGTTTTCATTTCTGGATACCCATTTGGGTCAAATAAAGGTTCCAACTCTCATAGTTCCACTATTAGTGTTCTAGGATAGAGTATTTGAACACCTTGGGATACGTGTAAATGCTAAAAAATAGGAGTACGTAATTGAGCCATAATTTTGGTGAACTAGGAGGTGTAAATTGGCCAGATGAATGTAATTTCAATTTAGAGCATTCTAGAAAAAGAATCAGGTCAAAAGGCCCAACGGTTTGAAAGTTATCGCAATTTTTCAATTTTTGGAGACCTCCTAAGAATGCTTCAAAGTCAGGTTAGGGGCATTAAATGACCTCAAAAAGGGCCAAAAAATGGGGGACAAGCTAAGCTTGTCCATAGAGGTATAGAGCACTTCGAGAGCTTTCCAGAAATGTAAATGGTTCGTCAATCAGAGCTACAGTTCAAAAGTTATGCCTCCCAGAAGTTTGGTTACCATTTTTTGGATTCTTCTAGATTTGCACCAACTTCTAACGTGGCTTCTGGAGCCTTCTACTTGGTCGGTGGATGCCTACTAGCACTTTCTAGAATGTACTCCTAGTCCTTAACCCTCCGGGGTCTATTTAAGGACATTTTTGGCATTGTAAAAGGCAGTTCGGAGTGGAAATTGAGAGGAGGTACCAAAAGGAGAAATTATCTCCAGTTTTGTGCTATTGTAAGCCCTTAGGGCATGTTTTGAAGTCTATTTTCTTTGTAATGAATGTACTAGCTTATTTTCACAGTTAATACAATTTCCCTTTTCCTGTTGTGTCCATTCTGTGCTTGGGTCGTGTCCCCATCATATATGAAAGAATTATGTTTTAATTTATGTGATTTCCCTAATAAGTTTTATTTTTATATATATATGCATGCATAAGATTTTCTTGAGCTACTGATGTGTACAATGAGTATGCAAGGATATTTTAGCAAAAAAATTTAGCAGAGAAACAAAACTGTATCCTATGTATCAATTGTGGAAACTAGGGTGTCGAGTCTAACAAAAGGCACAAACCCCATTGTTTGTATTTTATGTGTATCGTGGATTGGATGAATGTATCATTTTATAATCTTTAAATATTAATATTTTGTAACAATATTTTTATAGTGTCACTTGACACTCGTAAATTGTATATGCATTCTAGCATGATAGTTAGGGTTAACTGAGTAACCTAAAGATCTAAGTTAGACTAGGTTAGTGACCTTTTTGCTAATCAGTTAGTAATCAAGATTAATTACCCTAATCAAGATTAGTGAGTAATCTATATTTTTGAAGGTTGTTAGAAAGTCCTAAAATTTCCTAGCTTTTGATAAGTCCCTAATTAATCCTAAAGGCCTAAAATCATGAAATCTAAGTACCCTAGGGGTATGGGTATGGGTTGGGGGAATTTTCCACCCCCCAACCCCTTTTGTTGACTTTTATGGTCACTCAAAAACCCCATTTTTGCTTTATTGTGAAAATTGAATGATTTCATCATGGGTTGGATAACTTTAACTCCACCTTAAGGTTAGCTTATGTCTAGTTGAGTTAGAAGACTCTAGAACTTTTAGGCAAGTGGAGGTGTTATTACATTTTGAAAGTGGTTGAGTTTAGGATCTTATTTAGAAGCAATTTCGAGAGGGTTTTGAGTGTTCACCCAACCTCTAGTTTTAGAGTACAATTCAGGATTGAAGGAGAAGGAAAAGGAAGGGAATGCTCATCTCAAATTGGTTCATTTTCCATAATCCAATTTTGAAGGTAGGAATCCCTCAGCTCATGTTGTTCATGTTTTGTTGCATGCTTAAGTTTTTCTGTTTACATATGTATGTTTTTGTGTGCATTGAATATGTTTGGGAGGGATTGAAATAGGTTTTCTTAAATGTTTTTCCTTTTTTTTTGCCTTGTTTTTCAAAGGGATTGTATGGCTTGTATTGGCATTACTCACCCTCAGATAGGGCAGAAGTGGCCATGTACAGGAAGAGGTCTTTAGTTGAACTTCGATAGTGTAGAGTCTCTTCTCAAGACAAGAAGAGGGAGAGAGGGTAGGGTGTTATGGGCCCCTACTTGTCAGTACAAACCATCTGTATGAATTTTGGAAATTATGATATGGAAGAATGGAAGTTCTTGAGTTTATAGCCCTAATAGGACACTTGTTATGGTGTTGCATCTGATGTCTCCTATTGAAAAAATCCACCTTCTCCCTAGTCTGGTTCAATGTCGAATCCATTGTGCAAACTGGGATGGGAGCGAATGTTTGGTTTTGTCTTCATGTTGTGTTTGGTTATTACTCGGTCAACTTTCATTCTCTCCATGATCATCATGATGTGTTGCAGAAATTGGTAATGGTTTTCCCTATTATGGAGCCAAGAAGGAAATTCATAATTGTTGTTGAAATTCAGTTATGTTGGGAGATTTCTCTTCAGGATTGAAATCTTGTGTAAAAATGTTATTTTAGCTTATTATTGAAATGGCAATGATGTCGGGTTTTCTTCCTGGTTCTTTCCTGGCGGAGCCTTTGAATCAGGTGGTTCAAATGAAAAAAATGATTGAGTGATATCTTTGCTTAGGTTAATTCCAGTTCATTTCAATTTATGCATGTGTGTATTGAAAAATAGATAAAATGGTGACATGCAATTATGCAATTTTAAGTTTAATTATGTTAAGAATTTTTTTTGATATGGTTGGAACTTCAATTCAATTTTGTGCTTATTAGGAGATAAAATAAATCTTACATTGTTGTTAAAATGAATTATTCAACCCCTTGGTTAACTAAGCATTTGGTAATTCAATTAGGAAAGAAAAGAGTAAACGTCCTTGTTATAAAAATGAATTGCATGAAAACAAAATTAACACTTAGAAAAATGGGGCTTGAGAAAAATTGCTCATCCCCTTGAGGTAAATAGTTCTATTTTTTGTATGGGGAAAGAAAAAAATATCTCCCTCCAATAGAGCATATTCCTCAGATTCCCTTATTATTTCTTTTGAACTTAATTAATTTTAAATATTTAAATAGGAAGAAATAATAATAATAATATACATATATATTGTTAATGCATATAACGAAAAAAAAATCCTAACCTATCCTTGCAAAATCAAATCACGTAACTAACTTTTAAAACTTACCTCTTTCCCAAAAATGGCACAGACCTTTTTGACTGGTTTTTACACTAAATGTGCTTGTTTTGATTTGGAGGGGTCTGATATGACATTAGTGCTCGCGAATGAGAAGGGACCAGGGTGTCATGTTTGGCATCAAAGCCAAACTAAATAAACATATGACAAATGCATTTGTTTTAAAAAACCAACACCTAACCTTGGAAGGTCTTGTCATGCATGTAGGAGGGGACAAACCTACAAGAAAGGAAGTCTTGGCAGCTTAGGACAGCATGCCTCTTCTAGGAAAGCATGTGCGGTGGGTAGAATGTTGTGGGGGGAAAGAATTAAAACATGTGACATGGGTTAAGGGATGTAGCGAAGTTTAGGGAGATTAAAATGTTAGTTTATAGGTTAGGTTAGTTTAGGATTTGATTGGGTTAGTTAGTAATAAAGTTGTAGTGAGTAAATTGTTTGGTTTAGAATTTAGTTTTAATTAAATTTAGTTGTTGGTTAGTATTTTAATTAAAGTTTTAAAATTAGTTAGTTAGTAAGTTGTGTTTGTAATTTAAAGAAATAAGTTAGTTTTATATTTTAGTAATTTAATTTATATGTTGTTTTAAAATATTAATTAATAGTATATTTTAATTTAGAATTTAGTATATTAAAGTATAGTTTGTTTGTTATATTATATTATTATTGTTAGAAATATTTTATTTAGAATAAATTGTAGATTTAAATAAAATTGTTATTAGAATAAAGTTTAAATAGAGTTATTTATTGTTAAATGTGACGTTTTTAGTTAGAGAGTTCGTTCTTTTCTATATTTCAAATAATTAGAGTTATAATTATTAGAATAATTGAATTATATTGTTGTTAATATTTTGATTAAAATAATGTTATAACATACATATTAATACTACTTTAAGGGTAGCCATAAGTTATGTTTGTTGGTGGGTCTGGTATACTTTTGTGTTGTGAGTATAATATATTAAATGTAAATAAAAGTAATAATGTGTTAGAATTTAAATTAATGTTAGATGAGTAAGTTTTGTTAAAGTTTTTTTTAGTTAGTACTATTTTGAAGTAATTTTAATTATTATGTTTTTAAATATTAGTTATTTAGTACATTTTAGTTAGAATGTTTGTATGTTAAATTATATTTAGAAAAGTTAGTATCATTATTGGTTTAATATGTTGTCGAAAATAAATTAGCTATTTTATTTAATCCATTTAAAAAATAATTTAGATTTATTATGTTAAGTGATTATATTGTTTTTAAATCAAATGTTAGTGTTATTTTATTTTAAAATGTGTTTAGATTAGTAAAGGTTATAAAATTAAGTTAGATTGTTAGATAAAATTTAAAGTGTTGCATATATATCTAGATAGTTGTTTAGTATTATGTGTTAGGATAAATTGATTGATTGATTTATTTTATTTATAGTATATTACTTTAAGAATTAAAGTAATAAGGAAACAAATGTCAAAATCAATGTAATAACGAATGCTCATATTTAACAATCTATTCATACTCATTGATTATAAACTTAAATGGAAATTTCAGGACATTGTTAGGAGAACCTGCATCTGTCTGACATGGTACCTATACTTGAACTCGTGAAAATAAACATATCAAACTTAGTAGTGTGATTAACTTTAAAAAAATAAAAAATTACGTGTGTTTTTGCCCTTGTATTTTGGGCACGACATGGTGAATCCTCACTATGTCACTATAACTAAAGGTCAAGCAACTTTCTATAGTTACATAGCAAGAGGCATTGATCTCCCACCATCTGACAGTCTCAAAAAATCATCAATCCTACTAGTGCACCAACCAATAGAAACATGGTCCTTTTCCAACCTGTCTAACACTGACCCACCACACCATGGCCCACAAAGGAATGGACCCACCTGCCATGCGTCAACTCATTGCTTTGTCGCTATGAATTAAATCAAGAAACTTCCTATAGTGACAAAGCAACCACCATTGATCTATTTGCATCAGATGATGGAAGGTATAAACTAAGAACATGTGGCCCATGACTTGGACACATAAGAGGCTCAGCTAATGAGGATTCCACCATACACCATCTCAGTCCAACTCACTAAAGAAACTGAAACCCATATAGACACATGGCACGATGTTGCTATTTTGTATAAATTTATTGGCATGAACCTCTGCATAGTGACAAAGTGAACACCACAGATGATGAAAGATCTAATGGTGAGTAAGGTGCAAGTCTGCGAAATATTAAAGTACACAATCACTTAGGAAATAAATTATAACCTAAAGTTTTATATGAAATATTTCTACACCCCACTTTATTCGAATTTTAAAATATGTGAATGTTACCATGCTTAAATTCAAATGCGGAAATTTTGTGAGAAGGCAAAAATGACCAATAGTAATGCTTATGAAGTTGATTTACCTGATGACATGAGTAAGGTGCTGGTTTGCGAAATATTAAAGTACACAATCACTTAGGAAATAAATTATAACCTAAATTTTTATATGAAATATTTTTGCACCCCACTTTTTTCGAATTTTAAAATATGCGGATGTTACCATGCTTAAATTCAAATATGGCAATTTGGTGAGAAGGCAAACATGACCAACAGTAATGCTTATGAAGTTGATTTACCTGATGACATGGATATATCTCCTATATTCAATGTTGCTGATTTGTATGAGTATCATGAGTTAGATGATGAACTTTTCGTAATTGATGATTATCCTAAGAAGCAGATTAAAGAGTTTGAACATATATTGGATCAGAGAGTTGGTAAGAGAATTAAAGGAAAATATTACTATGAATATTTGGTGAAGTGGAAGAATAGACCAGTTAAAGATCTGACTTGTATTTCTCAATTTGAGTTGGATTCAACTTAGGTTCTAACACTTGCATGATTCAAGAAAATAATTTCTTTCTACCTTGGTTGTCTGATGCAAGAGCATCCTAGGTTGATGTGCTATCCTACTTATCTGTGTTCATTCTACCAGTTGATTCTGAGTTATAGCTCTTTCTGGGTGCCAATCTATTCAATATCGCCTAAGTTATAGTTTTACCAAGTTGTGTTAGTCTACTCATTGTTGTGTTATCCCATTTATTCCATCAGTATTAACTGAGTTAAAATAGTAATGATCTAGAATCTTCTATAAGCCATTTTGACAAGTATAAATAAGGGCATCTAGGTTTAGATTAGAGGGAGAAATGAGCTTAGAGAATTTAGAGAAGATGTTGTTGGAATCATGAATTTGAAGTTGGGTCATGGATTTAAAGTTGTATTTTGTAATTGGTCATAACCCATAAGGCATTACAAATGGGCATGCATGTTGATAATTTGATGAATCAATAAAGTGTTGATGTTCCTTCTCTCCTTCGTGCTTTTCTCTTTCTTTTTTACTTCCACTGTGTTTACTCAATAAGGTGGTTGGATAGTTAGGTGTGCTTTTGACCCTAGCTATGTGATCTCTCCTTGTGTAAAGCTTTATGCAACTCAATTTAGAAGCCCAAAAACCCTATTAAGGGTTCCATGATTTTGTTGTTGTATGGAGTATAATTAAACTTTGAGGTTAATGTTTTCTCACTTTTATCAACATGATTTCCCCCCAAATATTTTAATGGGGGTTTGGGGATATGACCCCAAAGATGGGGTCAAGAGGCAATGCCACTTGGGAGGTCCAATTTCAAGGGATTGTGGATTTTAATTAGGTTGATTTACTTGATAATAATACTGAACACTTTATTTAGTGGATGTGTCCCAAGATTTGGTGAATTGTGTTAAATTTATGTGACTTCTTGTTCCATCTTGTGTATTTTATTGCTCTAGTTTATTAGCTATTTATGCAAGTATTAGATATTTGTCTTTTAGACCATAACATATTTTGCATTGTAAAAACTATATAAAGATGAATACATATTACATTTAGTGTAGCAATCATGGTTTGTTTATTTGATGCCTAATTGAATTTAGAAATTAATTTTTAAATTTAGGATCCAAATATATGTTCTATGAAATTTCTCGTAAATCAGATAGATGAAATTAGCTATGATTTATTTACTCATGGTGGTTAACTATTGGTGAAGATATATTTATTTATACTTGAGGATGAATCTTCAAAATGTGTAAACATGTAAGGTATGATTTTATAACTTGATGAATTTTGATATATTATTTATTTTCATAATTTTGTTGATGATTGCATCTACATGATATAATTTTTTATTATTCTATTTCATGTTATTGTGGGTTTTCTCCATCTAATCTATTATTTTATATGCAAGATGAATTTATTATGGTTCTCTTCCTTAAGAGTTTTCTTTCAATAATTTTCTTAAATTCTTGTTACCTTCATCTTTTGATGTTTTCTTTAAAACATCAAGTTTAGAATTCATATTTTATCATAGGTATCAAATTAGATTGCATTTTAAATTGCATGCACATGTTAGTTTCTAAAATTTGAAAAAAATCAAAAGTTACCTAATTCATTGTCTTTGGATTTTCTAGTTTTGAGCCAACAAAGGCCTCTTTGTAAAAATCACATTACTTTCCTCCAAGTTTTAGTATAGCTATAACTAAACCATGGAGAACCATGGGATTCATCTTATTATTCTCTCAAGTTTGCATTATATTTCCCTATTATTACATCATGTGAAAATGACACCAAACACTCTCAAACTCCTATTCACCACTTTTCCTTTCTACCAATTTGTGGATGGTGTACTAATTTGAACTTCAAATAAATCTTTAGCTTCTTCCACAATTTCATCCAAAAGTGTCCAAAAAACTTAGTGTCTTGATCTAAAGCTACTCTTTTGGGAAGACCACAAGATCTTACCACTTTTAAAAAAAATAATTTTGTTACATGAAAAACATCGTTAGTATTTCTATATGGTATGAAATGTGAAATCCTTGAGAACATGTATAGCACCATAAAAAAATGAAACCATGCCCTCTTTGAGCTCTCAGTAAACCAAGAACAAAGTGAAATACTATTATGCTCACATGTCCTCTCTCACATAGGTAATTCTATATATAAGCATATATTTTTATTGTTCCTTTTTCCAAAAGGCATATTCTACAACTTCATGCAAACTTATTAGCATCTTATTGCAAATATGGATAGTAATAATATTCACTAACTAGATAAATAGTTTAATCTTGACTATAATGACCATCCAATTGTGCATTTCTCTTTTATTAGGTTCTCCCTCATGGAACTCTTCGAAATTTGCAGTTGGTTGACTTTTAATAAAATAACATTTGGATTATAAAATCAAACCATCTAGTCATGTCTAGAGTAATAGGTTTTTTGAAAGCTCTCCAAGCCTCACTAAAATCATGATGCTTAAGATATAAACTCTTGAGTTCCCATAACCCAATAACTTTGATTAAAATCTCTATCAAAAAATTCTACCTCCTATGCAAGGAATATACAACCCTATTAGACTTTCTAATCCTATGCTTCAAATTTTTTATAAATTTGCAAAAACTCAACCCATTTTAATTTTCTTTGATTCAAATTCCTTTGACTATTAAATACTAGACATATTGATGATTAGAAAATAAAATAAAATATTTAGGTAAAATATAACGTCCCCACTTCCTCAATGCTTGAACTATAGCATAAAAATCTTAATCATTAATAAATATTTTCTTTTTTCTTTATTCAACTTCTCACTAAAATAAAAAATGGGTTTAATATCAGAATAACTCCAATGACATTATCAATAGTATCATAGTTTACTTAAAATACCTTATTGAAATCTATAAGTGCCAATATAAGGTTCCTCTATAACTTTTCTTTTAAATAAGTCAAAAATATTTTTTTCTTTGTAGTCCACTTAAAATCCTTTCTATGCCTTCCTTGTTTAACATGTCAAATAACATAGATAGGGGTGAATCAATTATTCACAAACACTTTCTTAAACTTTCTCTAATTTGGTAAATATTTACTCTATTTAGAAACTTATAGTAGATATAAACATTAAATTAAGAAACCAATAACACAATGAACATTATAAATTATGTGGAATCTAAACTAGAAAAAACCATAGAGAAACAAATTCTCATAAAATGATCATTGATTAAGGTGACCTCAGTTAAGGTGATTTTTACAAAGGTTCACTATAATTTTTTTCATTATTTTTTGGCTCACTGCTATTTGGATCTTTGATAGTTGGGAAAACTACCTAGAAATATAAATATGGCTAACTGCAAATGTAAATGGGCTCACTACCAAAATATAAGAAATAATAATTGAATCCACCACTAATGATTTTTCCATTAACACTCTATAATATAAAAATGATATAATTGTCTCTTACCACTTGAGTTATCTCACATGATCATTGATGCACAAATATTACCTTCTTATATTCTCATTTACTTCACATACTACATCTCATACATACCACATTAACAACTAAGATTATCACTCTTCTTATACTTCTTGATTCCAAAAACCAAGATGGCCAATACTCATTTGAAATAGGTATTAACAACTAGGATTATCACTCTTCTTAGACTTCTTGATTCCAAAAACTAAGATGGCCAATACTCATTTGAAATAGGTCACACTTAAGCATTTCTATGGTGGCAAGAAATAAAACATGAACCTCATCACTCAATACAACATGCCTCATACATAATAAAATACTACAAAATATCCAATACTTTTGGTACCAATGGATATGATCAATGGATTACATTATAACTACTAAGTTCAAAACCCAACAATCATGCATCAAATAAGACTAAACCCCAAAAAACATAACACTATATATTTCACATGAAAAAATAGAACCATCACTAAGATGGATAAGAAAAAAAATTTAAATAACATCCTTTGGTGAACACTTCTACCAAAATGTCAAGAATGTTGATACACACATCTACCAATACAACAATATTACCAAATCATAAGTGAATCTATTCTATGCATAAAATATGATAACATAAATAAAAACCATTAATGATAAGAACATGAATAATAAGAACCTCACATCCTAACATTATCCCCCTTTGTGATTGATGAAAAAATTTGGAGGAGGATGATGCTCCTAAAATCAAGGGGAAGGAAAGGGGGTTTGATCCCAAGGCTCTTATGCCTACTAAGGAAAAAATGAAAGCTTCTTTAGCTAAGAAGAAGGATAAGAAGACTATGGGCTATGATAATAATTACTATGATGAGGATGAAGATATTGCTATAGATATTGAAGAGGTGGTCTATAGTAGGAAGAAGGATGGGGAGGGCTTAGAGAAAAAGTAGAAGGATAGTCCAATGATGAAAACCCCTAGAACCCTTATGACCACTAAACATACCAATTTTTTAAAATCTTGTTTGATGATTATGATAAGGAGGATGTCGATATGGAAATTGGTAATGAAGAGAAGGGTACTAGCAAGAAAATTCAACCTGTAAGGGAAAAAAAAAAAGAATTGGGAAAGGTGATATTGGAGTCAACAAGGTCTCAGATTCCCCTTTGAATCTTATAAAAGACTAGTACAAGGATGCTTATCCTAATGAGGAGATCAACTAGGACACTAATTTGACCCATCCTATTAAGGTTATTCCTTCTAAGGGAAGAAAGATAGTCTAGAAGAATATGAGTATGAACTCAATGAAGCTCGACATTGTAATAGAAAAAATAAATATTACGGTTGGTGAGATGGATCGAGGTAAAATTAAACTACATGAGTTTATTGATCCTTATATTTTGATTTAATGACTATAGAAAAGAGGAAAATATGGTTGTGCTAAACAATGATAGAAAAACATGTTGGATAGGTTCAAATAAATCAAATGGTTATTTCATCAGATCATGGATTTGAATGACAAGGTGGGTACCCTAGAGGGTAGGATGCTTAATCAAAGAACTCATGATTCTGTTGAGAAGGAGAGTCCTATTATGGGATCCTTTATTGATATTGTATTTTTTTACAAACTTAAGGCCAATTAGGTTCTCAAACTAGATAACAAAGTGAATGACATTGAAAGCACTTGAAGAGGCATTACTAATCAGAGATACAAAATCCTTAATGAATATAATGAGCGCAACCAAAATTCTCATCAATAAGTTGTAGAATATTGTAAAGGATAAAGAAATTATTATTAGTATTCCTAATGATCAAGGGGTGCTACTAATAGCAAAGAGGGGCCTAGTAAAAGGACTAGAGCCAGTACCTAGAAGATGGTTATGGCTACCTCTACTGATGTTAGTCAACTTAAATATTTTGTAGAGAAGATGGATCACCTTGAGCTACAAGTTGTGGAGATACTAAAGACTATGGTTTAGGGTCCTCCTAGTGTCTTGGTTTTGTGTGTACTTTTTGTATTTTCTATTATTTGGTTGAGATGTTGTCTCTTTTTGGATGGCTTTTGTTCTAGTGTTGGCTTTGTCTTTTTTGGTCATGTTTAGACAGTTGGGCTTAACACTTACTCTTTAATGTTTCTATTGGTGTAATTAAATATTCACTAATTACACTTAGTTAATCTTACTTAGGATAATGCATTGCATAGTAGTTTGTGATTGAGACACTTAGGAGTTTGCAACTCAATTAAACACATAGTGTAGGAGAATTCCACTCTAGGTGGTCATAGTTGTTATTTCATTCCAATTTAGTGTACTTATCACATTATCATCCTCATCATTACACATACTTCATTTCATAATGGAGGATGATCCATCTTTCATGGACATGTGATTCCACCTTGTGTGGGTGATAGCTTATCTTCTCCTTATCATTGTCTATTATCGCCTCTCCTATATAAGGAGGCCTAATATGTACATTTAAAATCAATCCATTGGATGTCAATCAAGTCCATTATCAATAATAGCATTCTTGAATCTTCATACAATTGTCTTGCCAATCTCTTGTGGAAGTTATCTTGGTCTTGCATTTGATCTTGGGGTTGTTCTAGAGTCACCTAAAACTCTAACATGGTATTAGAGCTCTCATGGTGTGAAGACCTCTTCTCAAGAAGTGCAATCTTTGCTTGACTTATTGTTGGTGCAGCATCGGCAATTTGGACATCACAATTTGGAGGAAATTTTGGGAGTCACATTTTGTGACCTTCTATTATAAGTGAAAATTGGAGCTTTTTGGTGAAAATTAGAGGTTGGCATCATATAGAGGAGGTCCAAAAACCCCTAAATCAAATTTTGTTTCATCCAAATTGGACATCTGAGGCCAAATCTACAACCATTTGATTTTTGAAGGTGCGACGGTGGTGATTTAGAAAAAATAATTTTAGACGAGATTTTCAAAAAATGATATCTCCCTCATACGTACTTCTTTTTTTGAGAATTTTTTTTTTTGTTTTGGGGTAGAATTTCACAATCCTCATAGTGGTGTAGGTGATTTTGGATCTTTGTTTCTAAGTTTTTCTAAAAATTGCAAATCCCATTTTTTGCAACTTTCAAGGCTCTATTTGGGCGCATTCGATAACATTTTTAGGTGCAATTTTTTTTGAAAGTGCATATTTTTACTCTACTTTCTAGATCTATAATTAGATTTTAGTGATTTGGAGTAGGCATATCACTTTTAGAAATAGGTCTTTTTTGGCTATATTTGCACTCGGTGAATACTTGGATTGCAATTTTCTTAATTGAGTGAGTAATTTGAAGGAGTTATCAATTGATTTGAGTCATCATTTGATTTCATTATGGATTTTTCAAAAGTTCCATTGCTCACTCCATATAACTATCATAAATGGAAACAAGTAGTTTCTAATTAGTTGATGAGTATTGGATTTCTTAGAATGATTCTTGGACATGATCTAGAACTAGCTATAGGTGTTGCAAAAAGAAGAAAATGGTTTCATAGAAGGGATAAAGCACTTGGCTCTCTTAGATCTACCATCTCCAATAATTTTCTATATCATATTGCATCCTACACACATCCTCATGATGCCTGAACTACATTGGAAGGAATCTTTGGTAAACCTACTAGAATAAAAAAATTCAAATTGGAGAATGAGCTTATAGGTCTAAGTACCTGCGATTTTGAAAATATTCAAGACTTTTTCTATAATTTCAATTCCATTAAATTGGAGCTTCCTAATTATGGCATTACTAAAGATGATGAGCAATTGATATTATCTATTCTTTCCAAGCTAGGTCCTAAATATTCAATCTTTGTTTCCACATTCTATGTTGCTATGTATGCTCTTGGTAGTGCATAAAAAATACCTTCTCTTGATGAATTTGTAGCTCAGCTCACAGGGGAAAAAGAAAAGTTAGCACACATGGGTCAATTGAAGCCTTCCAAGTATCAAGCATTGGTAGCAAATAAGTCCTCTCCAAAAGCTCCCAAAGGAAAGGGAAACAAACAACACAAGGATCCTAAGCAACATGAAAAAGATGATGAATATCCTTCACAATATAATATTGAATCCAAGTCCTCTTTAAGAGAGGAAACATCTAGAAGAAAGAGAGATAAATGTGCTTATTGCAAAAAAGTTAGGACATGATGAGCATAAATGTTTCCATAAGAAGATTGACAAGCTTACTCACATTCTTCAAAAGAAAAATATCTAGTTGCCCTCATCAGTGTCTTCTCCTTCTTCTCAATATTAGGTAGCTGATACATCTACATCATCAAACAAAGGAAAAGCACTCATTTCTTCCACACATCTTGAAAAAGGTAAATGGCTTCTTGATTCAGGTGCATCACATCATATGGCATCTTCTATGGATGTATTTTCTTCTATTGAGCCTTGTAATTCTCCACCGATATTGATGGGTAATAATACATACATGAAGGTTTGTGGGAAAGGTTATATTCCTATGGGACAAGGTACATTTAATTATGTTCTTTGTGTACCATCATTGACTACTAATATCCTTTCCATTTACTAAACTACTCATGGGGCACAAGGTAAAATTGTTGAGTTCACTCCTAATTATGTCTATATTAGGGACATGGAGGCTAGAGATGTCATAGCTATGGGAGTTGTTGATCATACATCATGCTTGTATTCTTTTGCACATTTTGTTGATAATGATGATGATATTCATGATGTACTTAACCCTTTATTCAGGGTGAATAATTCATGTGAGGAGAACATTCGACACTTGAATCATTTTATTCTTGAGACAAGTGTTGAACTTCCTACTCCTCCACCTCCTACTTCTTTAGACATGAGTTCTACTATTCAGTAGGATGATTTTTATGCTTTAGATCTTGCAATTTGGGATGAATTCCTGGATGCTCTTTCAGATGAGTCTCATAATGTAAATTTGGTTAATACATCTGAGAAGGTTTCTCTTTGAGATACTTCTTCACCTTCTTTGGAGATTGGATTTCCTAACTCTTCATGTTCTCTTGGTTTTTCACATCTCATAGGTCAACTTTATGGTGTGATAGAATCTTTGAGCTTGGAGACACATATTCAGTCTTTAGAGATGCATACATGGAGACCTTCTTCCTCCTCACTTTTTACACATGGGAGTGCCTTCTTCATCATTTGATATCTCTTCCTAAGGGGAGACATGTTTCTTGTAGGCATTGGATTATATTTTTCTTGTAGTTACTCTTCATCTACATTAGAGCTTCTTCATCATGGGGGGATATCATGTATCCTTATTTCCTTCCTCTGGGGGGATCATTCTTTGTATATACATGATGTATGCAATTTTCGGGGGTTCTTGAGTACTCCATCCATCCATGCATCTTGTTTTCATCTCTCTTTTTGGATGAGGGTTTTTCCCATGAGGTTTTCTCTCTTTCTCCACTTTATGAGAGATTGCATTTCATGTATTGCATTTCATATTGTACATGGGTACTTAAAATGGCCTAGTAGCCAGGACCCATCTTGCATTGTGAGCATTCTCCTAAGTTGCACTTGGGGGGGTGTTGGTGTAATTAAATATTCACTAAATACACTTAGTTAAGCTTACTTAGGCTAATGCATTGCATAGTAGTTTGTGATTGAGATACTTAGGAGTTTGCACCTCAATTAAACACATGGTATAGGAGAATTCCACTCTAGGTGGTCATAGTTGTTATCTCATTCCACCTTTAGTGTACTTATCACATTATCATCCTTATCATTGCCCATAATTCATTGCATAATGGAGGATGATCCACCTTTTTTGGACATGTGATTCCACCTTGTGTGGGTGATAGCTTATCTTCTCCTTATCATTGTCTCTTATTGCCTCTCCTATATAAGAAGGCCTATTATGAACATTTAAAATCAATCCACTGGATGTCAATCAAGTCCATTATCAATAATAGCATTCTTTCATCTTCATGCAATTGTCTTGCCAATCTCTTGTGGAAGTTATCTTGGTCTTTCATTTGATCCTAGGGGTGTTGTAGAGTCACCTAAAACTCTAACAGTTTCAATATCAAGGGTTTTGAGGGCCTTCAAAACCCAATTTCTCAATCAAAAATAAAGAAAATAAATATCTATTAAAATATATCATCATAAAGTTTTTTGTCCATTTTTCTTCTTCCCCTTTGACTCTAATGACAAAGGGCTAAACCTCTCCCTTAGAGGAAGCTACAAGCATTGACCTAGAAAATAATAAGCTTATATTCACTAGACTAAACCACACAATAGTGATTTAGTAAAAAATAGGAAGGGGCATAACACCTAGATTTCCCTTGAGATAATCAAAATTATCCTTACATAAAGCTTTTGTAAATATATCTCTAATTTTCTCCTTTGCAAGAAGATACTCAAGATTCACTTCTCAATTACTTTATCTCTCAATAAATCATACATAATAAATATATGTTTCATTATGGAATGTTGCACTAGATTCTTTGAAAATTTACAATACTATATTCATCACATATAATTGAAATTGGCTCATCAAAGTTATACATATATCTGCAATGCCTAAGTACAATGTAAGGATTCTACAATGTATTCTAATTTAGCATTTGATAATATTATATAATATTTATTCTTACTTGACCAATCAATCAACCAAGAGCCAAGAAAGTAAGCTCTACTGCTATTGCTTCTCTAAGTATTCTTGCATCCTACCTAATGCGTATTTGTATAGGATGTCAACATAAAATTTGAGTAATTTGGATACCATAATCCAAACTCTTTTATTCTCTAAATTATCTTTACTATCATAATATGTGACTATTTTGATTTTTCTAAAACATGTGTGCCAAACATTTTGCATAGATGATACTTAGTCTAGTAGTATTTAGGTAAAATAACTCGCTAATCATTGATCTATACATGATCTACTTTTGGTAAAGAATATTCCTTAGTCAACTTACATATAATAATATTAAGAATACATACTAGTTCAAAATTCTCCACGCTAGGCTTCTTCAATAATTTTTTGACATACTTGAACTAGAAAATAAAAAATCCTTTACTATTCAAATTTACTTGTAATTCAAGAAAGAAATTCAATTCACTAATCATGGAAATCTCAAATTCCTTTTGCATCTCCTCTAGAAATATCTCTACAAGTCATATTTTTCTCCAAATATTGTATCATCAACAAAAAATAAAATAATTAATATCTTATCTGAATAAATTTTGCAATACAAATTATTATTTGTTGATTTTTATGAAATATTTATCTAAACTGCCATACCAATCTCCCCATGTCTACTTTAACCCATAAAATTCCTTATTCAATCCACAAATATATCTAAATCCTATTCTAATCTAAATACTTGTAATTTTTCAATGTAAACTTTCTCCTTTTATTCTCCATTCAATGAAGTTAAATTAGCATCCATCTAATAAACCTTGAAATTTTTATATGCTAGAAATGCCAAGTTTTTTTGAATTGATTCCATCAAGGCAACATGGGCATAAGTCTTATCAGAACTAGTTCCTTCAATCTGAGTGTAACTTTTGCATACTAAAATTGTTGTGTTTCTTCTTACCTTTCCATTTTGGTGTAGGAGCATCCTAAGTGTAAGAAAAATCTTGCATCACCCAAAATTATACCCTTTCTATTTCTTCAATAAGGGTCGTCTTAGTGTAGAGTTTTTGTTTATGGAAGCTTTCTACTTAGTAAGATGATCATACAAGATTAGAATATTATAATTTCAAAGTTGGAGGTTCATCTTGGATATATCAGTCTGTCAGTTGAGGTTCAAAGCCATATCATGAGTATTCATGAAGCTATTATAGATTTTTGGTGTGAAATTTTGGTATGAAAATTTTAGACTCAATTTTGAAGGCCTTAAAGGCTCCATATGGGATCTTAAATAAGGCCAACTAGAGCTTGTGCAAGTCAAGCCCTATAGATTAGAAGATGAGGATTATGGAATTGGATCAAGAATTTGCAAGTTATGGTATTCCAAAATTGGGTCATCCGACAATTCCAAAATAAATGTCATTATTATTTTGGGTCAACTCTATATGTAATTTTAGGGTTGGTTAGCCTCAAGGGTTAGGATTTGATGTCTAAAAAAATTGGGTGGTGTAAAATTACCTATATAAGGAAGTATTTTAGGTTTCCTAGAGTAGATTTTGGTGATAGTTTCTAGGTCTATCTTTCAAATTATTGTAGGAAGGCACCCATGTGGGTTTTCATATTGTAATTCTGAATTTTGTAATTCCACATTCATGGAGATAATAGGAAGCCCATATATTTTTCTCATAAATTATTATTATTTCTACATTTTTGTTATGTGTTTGTGGTATTAAATGGATAACCCTTCATCAAGTGGTATCAAAAAAGGATTTCCTGAGTGTGTAAATAGATTGCTGACTGTGAGGAAGTTTGCACTAGGACCATGGTTTGGGTTGAGTATGGAGGTGGGTCATTTATTATGAGGTAGTTTTCCCTAGAGTTTCACCAAAAGTGAAGAAGTGCTTCCACAAAGAGAGTGTGGTGGAATAGTTGGAGCTGTTACACCTGAGGCTTTTAGTGCCCTCCAGAGAAAAATGTAAGCACTAGATGAACAAATACACAGAGGAATAAATCTTATTGCAAGAGATGAAAGTAAGGATAAAGGAGAAGAAGAAGAAAATGTAGAAGAAGAGGCAACTTTGAACCCAAAGGAAGAGAGGATTTTTAGGGCCATTTCCAAGATTGGTAAAAGACCTAAGTTTGAAGTTTCTACATTTTTGAGAAATATTAACTAGGAGGAATTGAACAATTGTGTAGGGAAAAAATGTGGTTCAAATATTAAGGATATTTGATAAGAATATGCACCAATTAATCTTGCATTTAAATATCAATCCAAGGTCATAAACTAATGTAAGGTATAGTGTTTGTCTTCTCAAGGGATGGAGATAGCATGCCAAGTGGGGATGGATGCAACTAGAATACGTAGAAGGAAACCTATAAAAACCAAAACAAAATTGGCAATAGAAGCTAAGCTAAAACCTATAACAAATCAAAATAGAATTGGTGATAGGAACTATCACTTCTTGGCACTAAGAGCTTAACTAAAATTGGTAAAGAAAAACATAAAGCATGAAATTTTAATCTAGAATACAATATTGAAAAAATTCAATAGTAGACCACAAATATAAGAACTCACAATTAAATCTAAAATAAATGCATAAATGAATGATAATTATTTACAATTGCATAAATTAAAACATATAAACTAATTTAATAATTCTATGTATAAAATAAAATTCAATCAACACACAAAAATTAAACACACTTCTAATCTACAAAAAATCACCAGTCATCCTGAGAATTGGATCATGCCTCCTTAGTATGCCTAGTGAGGAAAGTAAACAATCTTCTATGTTGTCTTGATCAAAACAATAGTACTTTATTTCTCCAAATTCATTACATAAATAGCAGATGGATTTGCTACAAGAACTGCATGAACAAAAGTTTGCATTTTAGCTTCAAATAGATCCCCTCTCTTAATACTTTTATTTATAATTTATAAGAGCAGTCCAAATGCTCTATTTTTGGCCATTTGCATTTATTACACAATGTAGTTATGAAAAATCCCAAAAATCATGCATACTACAATTGTGGAGAAGTGATGGTAACAAATGGAAGGTCACGGGTTCAAACCCCTTTACCTTCCTCTTTACTTTAATAGACATTGATTTTTATTAAATAGAATATGACATGGGGTTTTTATCAAAATCCATGCTTGGTTGAATGGTGGAGGCATAAAATAGCATGGGGGAGGTCATGTGTTTGAACCTTCCCCAACAAACTTTTGACAATTAAAACCCCTTTTGAATTTTCAGCCATGAGTTTAAATTGGTTGGTAGAAATTGATTTACTTATCAACCAATCACATGCAGCAAAAACATAGCCATCAAGAAGATCTGAGAGGCGACAAGAAGTCTGACAACTTATAGGTAGTCTTTTAGGTGATAGTGACACAAAGTTTTGTAGAATTCTAAATTGCGATAGGAAGATTTGTACCCACAAATCAGAATGTTGCAAACTATATATGCCATGACATAAATAATTTTGATTAGTAAAAAAATCAATAAATAATTTCCATAATTTAATCCCAAAACTATATTAAATACTACTTATATATATTTAACCGTATGCAACAAAAGGTGGCAAATGTGATAAAATAGAATGGAAATAAAGTACGGGAATGAGTATAAAATGGATTAAAAGATGGTATAAAATGGGTCATAATTTACTTTCATCATTCCCCCCAACTTAGAATATTGAACATCCTCATGTAATTAGTAATGATCAAGATGTCTTTGGTTTGAACTAGAAGCACTTTAGAATGTATGTCCTAGGCTTGCTTCATTACCCTTAACTACTATAGCTCATTCATGACCATATTTGACTTTTTTAAGCTTCTTATGACAAGCTTTAATGCTTCATTTTTTCAAAATTAATTTTTCCAATATAACTACCTCTTGCAATTTTTTATTTTTTATTTTTTTCATTTTTTCCTCCTTTTTTTTTCATTTTTCCATTTTTCATAGCATCATATTTCAAATTCTCATATATAGGAGGTTTCATGAGAAAATTATATCATTATGCACAAGATGACTTGGAATGGGTGAAATTGTTATGCAACACAAATGATTAGCAAGGGTAAAATAATAGAGTTTATGTAAGATGGAATGAAAAATCTAAACTAGGAAATAATGGGTTTGAAGATGAAATAAAGAATGATAAAGTATAATGGATGAAAATATATGTAATAAGAATGGTGTACCTCCCCCCAACTTAAATGGTTGACCATCCTTAGGAAACATGGAGAGGCTAGGTATGAGTGTTGCAACCAATATAAAATAAGAAATATTAACAAAGTTAAGAGATAAAAAAATGGAAAATAAAATTGATTATTTTACCAACATGCATGGCCATGGATGCCAAGGTCTGGAAGCCAAAAGATCACTGCAACTGTAAAGCTTGAACAAAGAAGGAACCAAAAATGTTGATTGCAATGATTGTTGGAGAAAATATCACCGTATGAAAGAAATAATATAAAGCACACTAAAGGGAGTTTGATCCATTTTCCATATCATCTCGACTAAAAGTGTAGCACTTAAGGTAGGGGATCAAAATCATAGTGATCACCAGAAGTTGAAGCACAACCACACAATGAAGCAATAGGAGATGCAAGAAACACTTAGAGAGAAAGAGCCAAAGAAGCAACTAAGTGCCCCTGAAAAATGGTTAGCTCAACTTAGTTATTGCATTTTTATTTATTTATTTTATTATTCATTTTTTTCCATTTTTTTTCAAATCTTGATAATGACAAGTGACCACTAGCAAGATAGTTTTCAACTTCTCATTGATTAATGGTGCTATAAAAATAGTTTTCACCACTATGAATTTATTTTGTAGTTAATATCCATTGGCAACTAGTTTCTAGTTATTAACTGGCCAACAACACCTGAAGGTTTTTATTGTTGGATCTTGTATTTCTTTCTTTTTTCTTTTCTTTTTCCTTTTTGATTTTTTCAATTTTTTTCATTTTAAAATAACTACATAGAATGACCAAAGGAAAAAAAATCCTTATATGGATGACAAAGAGTGATGTCATCAAACCCTAATTTCTTTCTATGTCCTGACAAAAAGGCACCATTCAAGGAGGATTGCATAATGAATTGGAAAGGATGACCAAGAATAACTTGAGCATGATAACCACTTTCCCACAAAACCAATCTGATCCATGTATCTCATGCCATTGAATCTAGAAGCTTCATCTAGAACTTTGGAACATACACTGGCATGCTTGGATACAATAATTACTCATAATGATGATAATCTACAAAAGACAGATTGCTCTATGATGACACCACATGAAGCTATTCTCTCTTATCTTGGTGAGAATAAGAGGTATCCATTGCATGAAATAACACACCTTCATTACCAAAGGCCAAGTGGCAGAGTGAAAAATCAAATTGTAGTCACCAATGTGTCAATAAAACTAGAGGCATATAGAGACACATCTCCAAGAAGGAATTTTATGAGGTATACAATATGCCCAAAATATTTCTTCAAGTTGTCCTGGAATGTATATCTATAGACAATAAAACTACAAGATTCATGAATCTCATGGACCAAGTTACAAATTGGTGATCACTAAGCATTGAAGAAGATAACTCTCATTTGTGATTGGTGAATAGCTTGAATATGCCAATTGATATCAATGTAAATGTGTCATCCCACCACAATAAGAGACCTGCAACTATATTCTCAAGACTAAGCATATCAAGTATAGTAAATAAATATCATCCATTTAACTACTCTACCATTTAGTTTTTGAATGATAGGAAGAGTTTTAAAAAATTATAATAACAAAATGAATGAATAATTTTTTGTTTATATATAATATCAATGTTGGTCAACACAAGAATGCATACCTTAAATGGACGTTGAGATCTCACATGTGAAGGTTTACTAGAACGTCCAATGAAACAATTGATGGAGGTTTATTATAAATCAGGCAAGAACAACAAAATTGGAGGGATTTCCCCCCAACTTAACTTCATGCTATAGGGTCATGAGAACATTAAGATAATCTAAAGAATGAAGTAAAGTGAATAACACATTTACACATTTCTTGAGATTTAGTCAATTGATAAATCAATCAAATATTTTAGGAATTCAATTGATGTCTCCTTAATGTCACATTCCAAAAGCACATACATTTCAATCATCTAAGGAATCAAGACATTAATCTAGCACCTATTATCAATGAATGATCATCTTAAGATTCAGGGAGCAAGAATCAGAAATATATACATACCTTATTCCTTGTTAAATAAAGGAATCATCCATAGTGTATCTAGTCATCTTAGGACATGCAATGAGGAATAATGATCATCAATTTGGAACACATTATTTGGTCATCAATGCATTCAAATCTTTCACCTTTTAATCCATTGGACCCAAATTAATAAGCATGTGAGAAATACACTTTTTTTTTCATAGGCCTACCAAGATCTTGATGTTTGTGTTGATCTCAGATTGGTTTTGACAATTGAGTGCCAACACACTTAAGACATTTACTAAGTTCATGTTGAACTAGTAGTGTATGCAGGGTATGATATGTAAATACAAACTGTGCCAAGTTACAATGAGTGTTGAGTCACTCATGTTCTGAGTCACTTAAGTGCCGAGAAAAAAATACATGCCTAGTGACTCAAGTGCTGAGAAAATAGTAGATGCCAAGCACTTTAGGTGTTGAGTCAAAGATAGGATTATAGTATGTGTAGAGCATCGATAACCTCAACTGTTGAGCAACATAGATTGGACACATTTGTTTGTGATTTCAGAAATAACTATGTAAACCATTTTTCAGCTAACTTAAGGATAGAATACAATCTTTTGAAGATAAGGACAAATCTGTATGCAGATTCCCTATGAAATTACATGTAGCCAATCAAAAAAAGGGAAGGATTAAGCAGTAAAAAGGATAAATCTCATCCATAGATTCATACCTAACCCTAAGTCTTCTAGTCTTCTTAAGGAGGATAAAACCCTAAACTTTATAACAAGCATGTAAGGAATTGAAGGAAAAAGAATAAGTGAAGTTTGCATGCAAAAAGTAGAGCATTCATGGAGGCTTAGAAGTTGTAGAGAGTGAATTGTAGAATTAGTTTGAGAAGAACAAAGGATAGAGGATACAACATTGACATATCATATCAGAGAGGATCAAGAAGGACATAGTACATATTTGATCTTTAATCAAGCTACTAGAGCTAATCACAAGATCTATGTTGAAACATCCTAACAGGTGATTTTAGTTAAATCTCCTTGGCGGAGTAGTCCTAATAGACTATTGTAAATCCTTTAATAGGGTGACATTCCAAGTGAATGTTCTAAAAGTCCTTTTACCACGCACACTTCTAATAGGGTGTTGAAATCCTCTAACAAGGTTTGACTTAACAATCCTTGTAAGCCTTTAACAGGGCAAGCCTTTCACAGGGTAGATCATGTCTCATGGTCAAATCATTGTAACCTTAATTGGTGACACTTTATTGCTACAGTAGTGAAGAATTGTGGGTGTCATTCCCACCCTAGTATTATCTTCTCATTTGGAGGGTTTCCGGGTAATCATATTAGATGTAAAGTGTGTGTGTGTGTGTGTGTGTGTGTGTGTGTGTGTGTGTGTGTGTGTGTGTGTGTGTGTGTGTGTGTTTATATGTTTAGATGCATTTACTTTACTTGTTATTTACAATTTAGATATTATGTGCATCTAATGAAATGGTGAAAGTTTTAGTTATTAAAGTTAGAAATTTTGATTCACCACCCACCCCACACCACCCCTCCTCAAAAGTGTCTGTTCCCACTTGTAATTCCATTAGTTTGAATATTAAAACCTTTTTAAAGAATAGATCTTGTAAGATATCAATTGGTATCACACACAACACTTGAATGATTAAGGTATACAATAGATAACCTTTTAATACATGATTAATTTCAACACACACATATATATCTTTCCCATGATGAAACAAGAATGCATAGTTTTTGTATGTGTGTGAAATATCTCGAAAATTTGTGGTTCAAGAAGTAGATAAGAAGAACTAAATTGATTTTTTTTTAATCAATCAATATGTTCCTCTAATTATTTTAAACAAAATTTGTGTCTTTTAGTCATATCATCATTTTCATGTACATTAAGACAATTTAAAAGGATCACTGAAACGTCATCATCATATGTTGTTCAATCCACCTTAATATGTAATATTTCATGAGGAATTACAATTTCCATTGGTGGATATGTTTTAGGGGATTGTAGATGAAATGAATGGAAAGGTTTGTATTACATATAGAATAGGTGAATATGAGTTAGATGGAAACAATGTTGTTGTGAGCATGCATGATTACATTCATTGGGCATACTAGATAGAAAATTATGTTTTGAAGAAACACATTGTCTTTGTAATGCAGAAGAGTGATGATTCATACCTCAATCTTCTTGATTTGTTCTTTGAAATTGTTCACTAGTTATAGACAATACTTTTTCACTTGCATCATTAGCATGGTGAAGTTCACAAAGATCTTGTTCTTCATTCACCATGTGTTCTTGTTTGATTAGGCATATGCATTTATCATTTTTCCTATTACAAATAGAATAACAATTGGTTAAATTTTCATTAATGAAATCACATTGTTCTAAAATTTTATCAGTTATATCCTCTTGTTTAAACATAGATATAATGATTAGACATACCTGTAGCAATCAAAGATCAACATCATTAAGTTACATTCATTAGGTAGAGAGTGTATGAAAACATCACCTCTAGTTGATGTAATTCCTCTGCCAATTTTTGTTTTCAAATTTGATGTGTTTGGACCACCTTGAACATGCATCATTTTAAACATTTTTCTTCTAATTTCCCTTTATTCACTAATTACTCACAACAATTAATGATAACATAAATAATGGATCTAACTTCTAAAACCTACTTGCAAACTAAAAAATAGTGCATTTAAACAATTTACTACAATGAAAACCTAAGGTACCAAACTAGGCAAGGTCAATACTTGATCAAACACTCCCAAAGGTGCAATGTTCCTAACTTGGCTTACTATAATTTCATACATTTACCTAGAAATGTGCCAAAAATGTAGGGACAAAATGTGGTTCAAATATTAAGGATAATTGATAAGAATATGAACCAGTTAATCTTGCATTTAAAAATCAATCTGAAGTTGTAGAGTAATGAAAGGTATAGTGATTTCCTACTCAAGGGATGAAGATAGCATGTCAAGTGGGGATGGATGTAGCTAGAACATGTAGAAGGAAACCTATAAAAACCAAAACAAAACTGGCGATAGGAGCTAAGCTTAAACCTATAACAAATCAAAATAGAATTGGTGATAGGAACTATCACTTCCTGGAAATAGGAGCTTAACTAAAATTGGTGAACGAAAACATAAAGCATGAAATTTTAATCTAGATTACAATATTACAAAAATTTAATAGTAAATCACAAAATATGAGTTCACAATTAAATCTAAACTAAATGCATAAATCAATGATAATTAATTACAATTGCATAAATTAAAAAATATAAACTAATTTAATAATTCTATGCATAAAATAAAATTCAATCAACACACTTCTAATCTACAAAATCTCACCAGTCATCCTGAGAAGTGGATCTTGCCTCTCAATATGCCCGGTGAGGAAAGTAAACAATCTTCTACACTATCTTGATCAAAACAATATTATTTTTCTCCTCTGAATTCATTACATAAATTGGAGATGAATCTACTATAGGATTTGCACAAACAAAAGTTTGTATTTCAGTCTCAAATTGATCCCCTCTCTTAATAATTTTATTTATAATATATAAGAGTAGTAAAAATGCTCAATTTTTGACCATTTCTATTTATTACATAGTTCAATTATAACAAATCCCAAAAATCATGCATACTAAAATGGTGGAGAAGCAACAATTACAAATGGAAGGTCACAGGTTTTTAATAAATACTATATGATGTGGGGTTGTTACCAAAATCCATGCTTGGTTGAATAGTGGAGGCATAAAATAGCATGGGGGAGGTTGTGTATTTGAACCTTCCCAAATAAACTTTTAACAAATAAAATGCTTTTTGACTTTTCAACCATGAGTTTGAATTGGTTGGTAGAAATTGATTTATTTATCAACCAATCATGTGCAACAGAAAAAATAGGTGTCAAGAAGATTTGATAGGAAACAAGAAATGTGTCAAGTGACAGGAAGTCTAACAAGTGATAGGCATTCTACAGGTGATAGGAAGTCTAACAGGTGATAGGAAGTTCTACAGAATTCTAGAGTGCGATACAAAGTTTTTTAGAATTCTAAACTGCGACAGGAAGATCTCCAACCACGAATCAAAATGTTGCAAACTATTTATGCCATGACATAAATAATTTTTATTAGTAAACATAATTAATCAATAATTTCCATAATTTAATCCCAAAATTATATTAAAACCCAATATATATTTAACCATATTCAACAAAAGATGGTAAAATATGATAAAATAGAATGGAAATAAAGTATGGAAATGAGTATGAAGGTATATAAAATGGACTAAAAAATGGTATACAATGGGTCATAATTTACTCTCATTATAATGGATCAAAGAGTTGGAAGAATACTTTGAGTATGAAGATATTAAAGATATGGATGGGTCAAATTCATGAAGGCCAAACTGAAGGGTCATGCAAAGATCTCATGGAAAAAGATTTTGTTGGATCAAAATAGAAGATGGAAGGATAGAATCACAAGATGGGACCATATTATTGCTAATTTGAAGCAAAAAATTATTCATGTGGATTATGAGCTAGATTTGCTAAAAAAATACAATGGTTAAAGAAAGCGAGAAGATATATTCATGAGTATACAAAAGGGTTCAACTGAGTTCTCACTAGAACAAATCATGCAAAAGTGGAGAAGGAGAAAGTTTCTATTTACCAATGGGTTGAGACCAACCATTAAGGAGGAGATAAGTCCTATTCAAATTAAAAGTATTGAGGAGGCATACCAATTTTCCCTAAGAGTAGAAGAGAATTCGAATAGGAAGCTTGAGAGTCGAAAAAGTGGAAGATCTGGTATATGGTGTTATGGAGGCTGAAATGATGATAAAAAAAAGACATACGAGGCTAGAAATAGAAGTTAGAGTCAGAGGGGTAGAAATAATTTCCATGATCACAATAATAGAGATTATAGAGGAAGAGGAAGATGGAAAGGATATGGTAGAGGAGGTTTCAATGGAACATGTTTTCACTACAGAGAAGAAGGGAGTTAGGTATTTGAATTTCCTTAAATCCAAGGAAGGATAGATAGGATAACTAAAGGCCATGCTAGATTTGCACATGTTGATGAAGATTCCAAAGCATCACATTGTAAAGATGTTGAAAGAGAAGTCCTAGTAAAAAAAAGAGTTCTGTTGAGTGGTGAGAATGAACTTGATCAAAGGAGCTTATTTTGCAAAAGGTGCAAGTGTAAAGATAAGTTTTGTGACGTGTTCATTAATAGTAGAAGCACTAGAAATATAGTATCAAAAATTATGGTCACAAAGTCAAAACTTAAGAGGTAGAAACACCTATGTCCATAGTACATTGCTTTGGTGCAGGATGGCCACAAGGTCATGGTCAATGAACAATGCCTAGTGAACTGCAAGATTGGAAGCTATCGAGGCGAGGTACTTTTTGATCTTGTACCTATGGACATATGTCATATGTTGTTGGGTAGACCATGATAGTTTGACAAACATGTTGTACATAAAAGTTGTGCAAATACCTACACTCTAACAAAGGATGGAGTGAAACATAATCTAAAGCCATTGAAGGATCAAAAGGAAAAGGTATGTAGTGCTACTAGAGTGTATTTTTTAATGGAAATAAGTTCCTATAGGGTCTAAGGTGTGATCATATGTGTTTTTCTATAATTCTAAATGATGGTAAAGATCAAGTAGAAGAGCTACCTACAAAAGTTGTAGATTTGTTGGAAGAGTTTCTAGAGGTTATTTCCAACAATGTGTTTGATGGATTACCACTAGTAAAGAAGATCATTAACCAGATGGACTTGATTCTAGTAGTCAATTTTCTAAATAAGGAAGTGTACAGAATGAAACCAGTAGAAAGTGAAGAGTTGAACATACAAGTGCATGAGTTATTGTAAAAGGGGTTGATTTGTGAGAGTGTAAGTTCATGTGTTGTACTAGTAGTATTAGTACAAAACAAGAATGGAGAATGGAGGATGTGTATAGATTCTCAAGAAATCAACAAGGTCATAATCAAGTATGGGTTTTCATTTCCAAGGATGGATGATATTATGAACTATTTGAGTAGAGTTGTGTATTTCACAAAGATACATCTGAAGAGTGGGTTCCATCAAATTGCATCAGAGAAGGAGATGAGTGTAAGACTACCTCCAAGATAAGAGAAGGATTGTATAAGTGGTTATTCATTCCTTTTAGTATAACCAATGCACCAAGCACTTTCATACGGATCATGAATGAGGTACTAAAGGAAATTTTGGGTAAGTTTTTCATTGTTTACCTAGATGATATTTTGATATTTAGTAAGACATTGGAGGAGGATATAATGCATATTTGTAAGGTATTTGAGAAGTTGAGGGAAAAAAAGTTGCTAATGAATTTGAAGAAGTGTATTTCTATGAAGAATGAATTGATGTACCTTGGATTTGTAGTTTCAGAAGGTCTTAAAATGGAACCTAAGAAAGTGAAGTCTATCCTTAAATGACCTACTCCAAGGAGTGCTATAGAGGTAAGATATTTTTATGGATTGGCTAGTTTTTACATAAATTTTATCAGAGGTTTTAGTAGTATTTGTGGACCCTTGACTAAAACAATGAAAGGGTATAACAAAGAATTTAAATGGACTATAGGAGGAGATAAGAGTTTTATTTATTTTTTAAATAGAAAGTTACAAAACAACCTTTTTTAGCACTTCCAGATGTTAATAAGGTATTTCAAGTAGACTATAATGATAGTGGTACCGCACTAGGAGTTATTTTGAGCCAAGAAGGTAGATCTATTACTTATGTTAGTGAGTAGTTGAATGATGCCAAAACAAAGTGTAATTTTTATGGTCAAGCATTTTATGCTATTGATTAGGAATTGAATAAGTGAAGACACTATCTTCTTCCTAAGGAGTTTGTTTTTTATACTAATCATCAAGCTTTGCAATATATGAATAGTCAAGGAAAATTGAACCAAAGGCATTTGAAATGGTTGAGTTTTTATAGAGTTATAGCTTTGAAACAAAGGAGTGGGAAGTCTAACTGAGTTACAGATGGTCCTAGTAGGAGACATATTTAGCTAATAGAGATGTAGGTTTGAGGTAAAGGAGCTCAAGAATTGGTATCTAGAGGATCTTGGTTTCAGTGAAGCTTGAAAAGATTGTACACAAATTGCCACACTTGATAGGACAAAGTAGTTGTATTTCATAATCTAGGATAGTATATTGCTCAAAGGAAGTCATTTGTACATTCCAAGAAGTTATATGAGGGAGAATCTCGTGAAGGAGAAGCAAAGTGGGGGATTGACCAGACATTTTAGTAGAGATAAAACTATTTCTTTTCTTGTTGAGAACTATTATTGGCCATAGTTGCAACAAGATGTCAAGAATTTAGTACACAATTGCAGAGTATGTTAGACAACAAAGGGTGTAAAGAAAAACATGGGGTTGTATTAGCCATTACCTATACTAGAGAAGTTGTAGGAGGATGTCAGTATGGATTTTGTTCTTGGTTTACAAAGGACTCGATGAGGGCATTATTCAAGTTTTGTAGTGGTTAATAGGATTTAAAATATGGAAAATTTCATTCTCTACAAGAAGATTAGTGATTGTGGTCATGTGGTGGACTTGTTTTCTATAGAAGTGGTGAGACTACATGGTCTACCATAGAGTATAGTTTTAGGTCAAGATACCAAGTTTGTTGGGTATTTTTGGTGTACATTGTGGAAGAAATTGAAGATATATTTGAAGTTCAATTTATCACATCATCTACATATTGATGGATATACAAAGGTGGTGAATTAAAGTTTGGAAAAATGTTGAGATGTTTGATCAAAGATAAGCCTAAAGGATGGGATTTGATTTTACCATGGGTAAAATTTGTATGGAATAGTTCTATCAACAAAAGTATTGGTAAATCATCATGTTAGGTTGTATACATGAGCAGTCCTAGAAATGCTTTTGAATTGAGGAAGTTGCATAAAGGAGAGACGAGTAGTGTTGAAGTAGAGGATTTTTCTGAGTATTTGAAGAACATCCATGAGGAGGTGAGGAAGAACATTACAAGGATGAATACATGGTATAAGGCTAAGGAAAATTAGAAAAGGAGTTATAAGGAATTTTAGATTAGAGATGAAGTTATGCCTCATTTATGGAAGGATCTATTTTTAGTAGGTACATATAATAAGTTGATAAATGAAGAAATTTGGACCATGCAAGATAATGAAAAAGCACAATTCTAGAAATGCCTATGAAGTTGATTTTCCTACTAAACTAAATATTTTACTAGTATTTTACTTTTAGATCTGAAAGAGTATCATGATGGAGGTGATGGAGTTGAGGTTACAAAAGTATTGTGAATTATTCTAGCAACTACTTTAGCTACAAAGGAGATTAAGGAGATATTGGATAGTTGTGTTGGCAGAAGCACAATGAACAATGAAGAGTATGTAGTCAAATGGAAGGGAGAGTCATAGAAGATTCATCATAGCTAGCAAGGGAGGATGTTGACCATCTTGATTTTCCTCTGACTACATGAGATGTGATGTCACCTATAAAATCACCCTTGGTGTCTGGTGAAGGAACATCTTAGGTGTAAAAGAAATCTTGCATTACCAAAAATATTTCCTTTTTGTTTCTTGAATAAGGGTTGTCTCAGTGTAGATTTATTGCTTGTGGGGGCTTTCTACATAGTAATTTGAACATACTAGCTTGTCTTGTCATAATTTAAGAGGTGGAGGTTCATCTTAGATATATTATCCTGCTAGTTGAGGTTTGCTACTGTACCATGAGTATTCATGAAGTTATTATAGATTTTTTTGTGTGAAAAATTGGTATAAAAACTTCAAGCTCAATTTTGAAGGCCTTAGATTCTCTGATGGGTTCTAAAATGAGGTCATCTTGGGTTTGCACCAATCAAGCATTTTAGAATAGAGGACGAGGATTCTAGAATGGGGTTATAATAGCTAATTGGATCAATGGTTTGCAAGTTATGGTCTTACAAAGTTGGGCCATTTGAAAATTCTAAAATAAATGCTATAATTATTTTTGACCAATTCTATATGTAATTTTAGGGTTGGTCAGCCTCAAGGGTTAGGGTTTGATATCTAGAAGCTTCCCATGTGGTGTAAAATTGCCTACATAAGGATGACCTATAGGTTTTCTAAGATAGCTTTGGGTGATAGTTCATAGCTATGTCTTGCAAATTACTCTATGGAAGGTTCTCATGTGGGTTTTCATATTATATTTTGAATTCTATTATATAAATCCCATAGTTTGTTCTCACAAATTTTGTTTCTACATTTCTATTATGCTTTGTGGTATTAAGGTGAGCACCCATGATTGCATTCTCATCCAACTTGTTTTGGTAAACCTATTTTGTACAATCACATTTTATTAGTTGGTTTGAGTACAAGGTCCCAAGCCCAATTCTTCTCAATCTAATCAAGGTCTTCCTACATTGCTTTTACCTAGTTCTAATCACTATATGATTCTTTTATAAATTCAAACTCAACCTATGAAAGTAAACATAGTAAAATTTTATCTTGTGTTTCTCTAGTTGTAGTAACAACTCATTCATTCTTATCACCAATAATTTATTCTCCTAATGATTTATTTGTACATAATGTAAGAGTTTGCACTATCTCTTCTTCCTTTTCTTTATCCTTTATATCAAAATAATATTATCATGAGTCTAAACAAATAATATTTATCAAACTTCACATTTTCACTTTCAACAATATTATTCAATCTCTTTTGATAACACCAATACACTTTACTCTTAGTAGAATGCCCTACAAATATACCTTCATCATCTCTACTACCAAACTTGCCTAAATTTCTTCATCTCTCTTAATGAAACATCTTCTTCCAAAAATCCTAAAGTATTTTATTGTGGGTGTTGTTCCATGCTATAATTTGTAGAAATTATTCCCTTATTTATTTTAATAAATAATTTTTGTAAGTGTGTTCATAATTGTAAACTTGTGTGCACTGCTTATCTTTAGTAAAATTTTGATAAACTTTCTTCCTTGATCATTGTCCTTGATTCTTCTTGTATTCTCTAATTCATTATTTCTATTACACTATTCTAATATGATGTTCTAGCTACTATAAATTATCTTTTAATACCATATTTCTCATTAATTTTTAAAATCATCAGAAGTAAACTCTCCTCCTTTATCAAACCTTAAATATTTAATCTTTCTAGCACATTCATTCTCATCTCTAGTCTTCTATACTTTGAACTTCTCAAATGTTTTTATTTTTCTCATAGAAATAAAACTCAAATTAATCTTGAATAAACATTAATTAAAAGCATGAAATATCTCTCAACCTACAAGATTCTTATTTTAGTAGGACCACATAGGTTAGTGTCACTAGATCAAGTAAATTGCTACATGAATAATATTTTCCCTTGAAAGATTCTCTTCTCTATGTTCCTTCCTAGAATCCTATAAAATTATATTGATTAGTTTACATAATAGTGGTAAATATATAATATAATAATATAATATTATTCTTACCAAACTATCAAAATTGATGTGGTGCATCCTTCAATGCCAAAGCCAATTGTCATCAATCTAAGATATTAAACATATTTTTATATATCCTTCAATTTGATGATCATGTTCCTTCCTATTATTTTTTCAACTATAATCATTGTTCTAGATCTCCAATAAATATGACAACCTTCATTCTAAACACGAAATCATAGTCACTATTACACATTTTACCAACAATCAAAAGATTATGGTATGAACCCTTCACAAAGTAAAATTTGTCAATATTATGATTTTCATCAAAAGTAATTAAACCTCTATCGACAATATAAGTTGCATTATCATCACTAAATCTAATAGGACCACAATTATATTTCTCATGTGTTACAAATTTTCTCCTGTCACAAGTCATATGAGTAGACCATTGATTATCAATCAACTACAAATTCTTCTTCCTTATAACATGCAAAAAAACCTCAATATCATCATCTATTTTTGAGTATATATTAATGTTTAGGGTGGAAGTAGAACTAATCCACCCTATACACAATGAAGGGAAAAAACCAAGATTCACCCCCAAGGTCCAGATGTATAAATAAAACTTTTCATAGCTTAGTGAACCCATAAAACATTCATACTCATGCATGCATCCATAAAATTACGCAATCACTAAAACTTGTAGGTTACTATCAAATCAACTTGTAAAAATGTAAAGCATGAAACATAACAAATTCATCAACACACTTGAAACAATGTTTTACATGGAAACCCAATTTGGGAAAAACCACCAGTAACATGCTACTCCTTTTCACTCTTTTGAAATGATGCCCTGTGAAAGGCCAACCCTATTAAAGGTTACAATATACACTATTAAATATGACCTGGTTAAGGGATTTTAATAACCCTAATAGAAGTGAGCCTTGTTAGAGGACTTTAGACCATTCACTTGGAATGTCACCCAATTAAAAGATTTACAAATGACTATTAGGTCAACTTTAATCCAAAGTATTTACCCTAAACTGATACAATTGTTAGAGTAACAATAGAGCTTTGATTTGATACAACTTAAAACATCTCTTGCAAATTACAAATCTCTATTTAGTCCTCAATTTTTCTTGGCCTTCATACTTTTCAGCTCTCATAGCTTGTTCACCCTTCAATCATTCATCTTCTTTAAGTCTTATATCTTAATATGCCATTGCAGACTCTTCTCGTAGGTCACTTGATGAAGCAAAACCCTTGACTCCTTCTCTCCCTTAGGTTCTCAAACATAACAACTTTGCTTCATGACCAGACATTCCTATAAGTAGGAAATTAAGATATTTTCCCACTAGTTTTCCATCATCCAAATTTAGGTTTCAGATGGATTAGGTAGGATAGAATATATTTACCCCATATTTCATATCTTTGGTAGAAAATTCTCCTAAAATCCATTTGAATTCTCCTAAAAATGGTTTACCTCCACTAGCTCATCAACACTATCTTCCACTTGGTTCACAAAATCCAAGAAAACAAACTTATTAGCTTAGATTCATGAAAACTTTGATCTTTTAAATAATGCGAAAACTTGGCATTATCAATCTTCTGATGCTCGACACATATTGCATTGCTTAGCATCCACTATGAAATTACTCGGTACCTACTAAACTTTACTAATGCTCAGCATCAACTAGACTTTACTTGGCATCAACTATTTTGCTCGACATACACTAGAATGAACTTTTACTCAACTCCAACTAATTTTTTGCTTAGCTTGCACTGACTTTTCTTGGCACCTACTATCCACTCGGTCAAGCCTGGTAGAAGAAATTTGTGTTACTTGTTCTTCAAAACTTTCTAAGTGTAACCAACCTTTGTAACCTTAAGTAGATTTTCAATACATCATGTCATCACTATCTTAAATAATCCTTGTACTTTATTACATAATCATAACTCAACCTTTCCTCTAAGTGCTATTGTTACCTTGTATTGATCAAATCCTCTTCATCAATCAACTAAGTGATAGTACTTGAATCTTATAAGCAATTGTCATATTAGAAAATAGTAGGTTTGACACCAGTGACAAAACAATGATTAAAACACATAGTCTTCTTTTACAATGATATTTTCAATTAGATCTCAACATAATGAAATTGTTTAATTTAACACAAATAGAAAGTATCAATGTGTAACCTAATGAAAATGGATGAGTTACTTGGATTTAATTTCCTTCCACCTCCACTTTAAGAGGGTTTTAAGCAAGTAAATATGCAATTTGGGGTTGCAACACAAAGAAATATAAAGTGTATTGAAATGAAAGAAGGGAAGATGATATACCTTACAAGATAGAAACTTGATAATGATGCAAGAACATCCTGGGTTTCCTTATAATCCTGCACTTTTGTTCTTTCTATCAATTGCTATCGAGTTCTAGTTATTATCGAACATTTGGTGGATCTTGAGTTCATAATTACTATTGAGTGATATTTGGTTGCCAAGTGATTCTTTGGTTGTCGAGTGATCCTTTGGATGTGGAGCTCATGTGGTTTTCGAGTGTCAGTATTTCGTGGAGCATTCATTTTTTGAGTTGTCTATGTCTAGTTCTAGTTGGGTTGACCTTGCTTGTATTTAATTTCATTATAGGTAGTTAATATCTAATGTGAGCCAACTTGTGGTTACACATGCATTTAATGTAAGATTTAATTTTGTGATAGGCCAATCTATGGCCACACATGTATTTAAGGAAGTCTAGGATTGAGTTTTAGGTAGATTGGTAGAACTGGGAGGATCCAAATAAGGTGTTAAGTGCCTAGAAGTGTGAACTTGAAGTTTGATCATGAATCTAGAAGTTTTATATTGTAATTAGCCATAACCTAGAAGGCCTTATAGCTGAGCATGTATGTTGATTATCTGATGAATCAATAAACATTTTGTTCTCTTCCTCCTTGGTGTTGTTCTTGTCTCATATTTTCCACTATGTTAACTCTTGTAGGGTGGTTTGGATAGTTGGGTGTACCTTTGGACCTCGTTGTTTTGTCCATCCCTACACCATATAATGAGTTACCAACTAACCTCCAAAAGAGTTTAATCCCAAAATTTGAGCTAAATATAACATGATGGACAAAACCCAAGAAATGTTTAGTGATCTAGCAAGGTCAACTTCCATCTAATGTCAACTTTCTCCTAAAGTAGGGGAGCACTACATCCCTAATCAATTGTGTATAATCCTGAAGCTAGTTTTGTAGTTCTAACAAATGGAGAAAATGGTATCCAAATTTATAAATTGTTCACTATTATGAGATTTGAAACATGCAAAATAAAGGGTTTTTGTTTGTTGTTTAGGGGATTTGACTTGATCAAACCCCAATTTATGAAATACCATTGAATTGAATTAGAAATTGAATTCTAGAAAATAGTAGTGATAGATCTAACATAAAGAAATATAAATCTATGAATATGATCTTGAATTTGGAATGTAAAAAAGTATGTAGATGCAATAGCCTTGACTCAACTTCAAAAACCCTAGGAAAGGAAATCAGAGTGAAACCAAAACTCTTATGAATGAATGTGCTTGAAATTCACTTTTCCTTGAGGTGTTCTAGCACTGCAACATGCTTGAGTAACAAAATCAAGCAATAGTCTGCTGCTATGGTCTGGGTGGGTAGATTTACCCTTCAGATAGCATAGTACTAGTTATCCTACTCGAATTTAGATCTTGAAAGGATAAATGTACAAGATGAAAAAAGGGATCTTGAATGTTTAAAGTGTGAAAACTTGTATAAGCTCTTTCAATAGCTTGAATGCATGAATCCTTGATCTTCAATAGAGAGATTGCTTGAACTCCTTGAATGCTTGAGAACATGAGAGCTTGAGCACATGAACATCTGAGAGATGAGATAAGAGATGAAAAATGGAGAAAATGGATGAGTTTATAAAGGGTTGAGAATTAACTTTCTCCTAGAAGATGACCCACCTAGATATTAACACACTGGAACAATCCAGACATAGGACCTAGGAAGAAGACCCAAAATAGGGCCTAGGTAGAGACACACTACATCCATAATAGGCCCTATAGGGATGCAATATGTCCTTTTTTGTGCATGCATACACTATGTCCCTAATTGGTTAGGACGTGCTACATCCCTACCAACTAGAGCCCAAAACCCTTAGGTTGGATCACAAAAATTAGGATATAGCCCTTATAAATCCAAAATTATGTTTTGAGTGATTAGATGAAGAAAAGGGAGGACATAGGTGGCTATATCCTTCCTCAATCTTTACACCATGAAAGTATGAGCACTAAAGAGGATCTATTAGGTCCTACCCTAGACCCACCTATGAGAACAGTGAAGAAGGTGTTGATCCCTAAGGTCAAGTTGTCTATTAGTGCTAAAAAACTAGTCATTCATAAGGAAGGATTGATTGGTAATCAATGTGAATGATTCATCCTACGTAGGTCGAGCCATGTATTAAGAACTTGTATAGATTTCAGTTGAGTGTTGAGCAGTAGTTATTTCTTAGCAAGCTAGAGATCACTAAGTACTCCACTAATTGCCAAGTTTTTCTTTAAAGTAATAAAACCCAAGTGATTTAGAGGTCGAGAAAAGAAATATATGCTAAGTATAGCTAACGCAAAGGACACCATGAAGAAAAAATTTGAGCTAAGCACCAATATGGTATAATTGTCGACTAAGATAGTTTTACATATTTATTTGGAATAACACAAAAATTTATGTAAACCATTTTTTGAGTTGGAAGCTTGTTTTATAAATTGAGGAGCTAATCAAGGAGATAAGTACACATCCAATAGAGGATCATTAATACCTATGTAAGGAAATCCACCAAATAGAAAATTGCAAGGACTAAGTATCAAAATGAGTGAATCTAGATTGTTGATTAGGATCTAGAAGGTTTAACCAAAAAACTATTTGAGAAGAGTTTATGATCTAGTTTGTGTGTGCGTGAGCATGTATGAAGCGTATGTGATTAAGAGGTTGGTTTCATGTGAATTAGAGAGGTGAACCAGGAAGAAGCAATCAAGAAGTGTAGTGAATAGTTTTGAAAAAAGTCATAAAAGATCAATCACAGAGAGGTGATAACACATTTCATAGAGGGGATCTAATGTTAGCATTGAAGTACAAGTTGAAGGATTAGGTATTGATATGTTTTAATAGGTGTTTCATGGTTTAAATATCTTAATATAGTGGCTTTAATAGGCCTTTATAAATATCCTAATAAAGTACTCACTTAGCTGTGATGTTTAAATATTTAAATCAAAGTAGAACTTAATAGTCTTGAGAACCTTTAACATGGCATACCCCTTATAGGGTAGATCATCAAAAGTGATCAAATATTGTAGCCTTAATAGGAACACTTTATTGTTGTATCAGTGAAGATTTTGTGGGTGTCATCCCCACTAGTTTTTTACCTTCATCTTGGCGGGTTTCTATGTTACCAAATATTTGTGTTAACATGTTATGTGTTTGTAATTTTTCATTCATGCAATTTGAAGTTAAATATGATTTTATGCTAAAGTGAATCATTACATTAATATGAGGTTAATGCTCAAACGAGGGTTTATGTGAAGACATAAAATAAGTTTCATGTTTGAAGTGTTAAAAAATTTATAGACCTCATGATACTTATGGAATAGGTTATGGCGAGTTCCTATCAAGTGCCAAGAAGGGAGAGTCATCAAAGCAAAGAGAACAAAGGAATGTGACTGCAAAACCAAAGGATGAGAAGCCTACATGCTATCACTGTGGAAACTAGGCCATACAACAAATGTTTATTGAAGAAAAATTGGTAAGTCTAATCCTAAACCTAAATTAAATGGTTATTGTTTCATTTGCTACAAGTAAGGTCATCAAGCCCATGAGTGTAGATCAAAGGTCAATAAGACACCAATTTCTTCTAAATTTGAAAGTTATTGTTATACATATTAGAAGTATGGTCATAAGACACAAGATTGTAGATCCAAAACAAAGAATGATTAGACACCTAATGGTCAAGGAAAAGTACCTAAGAAAGGTAATACCATAAATTGGGATTACAAGACTTGGGTAAATTGTCAATAATTTGGAAAGTATGCACTCAATGCATAAAATTGAGCTAGGATACATATTAGAGGAAGATCTAGAAACTAGAGAAATTTTGGACCAACATGTTTCAATTAGTAGAAGGTAGGTTACCTAAGCAAGGACTGCATGAACCGAGTGTCAACACCCGATGTTGAAGAGAACAATGGAAAAGCTACATTCAATATCGAGGAAGTGAGAACCTAGATGAATTAAACCTAGAAAAAGAAAAGTGATGGAGGTAGTATTGAAAATTGTGAAGTTGTGATCACTGAATCCAATGGATTAGGTGATTCCACTACCTCAAAATAAGTAATAAGGGTATATATGGAACTATGTTATAAATTGATAAATCATACATTAGTTCATAATATTATATATATATAAATCCAAATCAGGATGATAGTATATGTACAAGAACAAATGTAAGGATTGAAAAGAATAATGATGTTTGGTGCCAAGTTAAAAATATGGAAAAGACAGAGTACTAGTCTTGAGGTCTAGTCTAGACCAAATTGCAGTATGAACCAAACTTGTTCATTGATTGAGTGAAGACAAATGTATTGAGTTGGATGTAAGTATGAATTGAGGTGTATTATTGAGCAAGAAAAGCTGAAGGAAGCTTGTTTGTTAGGTTCCACTAAGTTGTTTGAGATAGTTTATATGCACCTAATACAAGTAAAAAGTATTTATGAAGACCTAATTTGACTATTTAAACTTATAAAGAAGATTTCAAGGCTCATTTTTACTCACTAGGATTTCGAGAATTTATAAAGTGAATTGAGAGGTGATTGCAGAGAAAATTTGTGTGAAGTTGTTGAAGATGTAGTGTGTGTCATCAACATCTCAAGTAAGTTGTGTTTAGTTGAATTAAGACTGAGTTGTGAAGTTTCTTGTAACTTATACCTTGATATGAAGAAATTGTGTAAATAGTGCCTGCAAGTCAGAAGAAGGATGTATTGAAGGATAGTGATGCTTAGACAGTTTAAAATGAAGCATGTCCTCCACCAAAACTCAAGGCATACCCAAATATTACATTAACTAGTGATTCCATGAAGAGTTATTATGGTTTATGATGTTTGATTGTGTTACATGTGTAATATTGGAGAGATTAGAAACTTTGAGTAGAGAAATGTGTATGAAAAATTGTGTGAGAATGAGAGATTTAAATATGAACACAAGATGTTAGTCGAGAAAGGGTTAACACTTTCCCTAAACTTCATTATGGTTTTGAAGGTGGAATGGATCAAAGTTGTACTGGGCCAAATCCATGACATGAAATTCTAGTTGGAGAGTGGACTAGTGAAAATTGTAAAGTCCATCATCCATTATGTCATAGCATACCCTATTGTGGATAGAGTAGAGACCATTTTCTGTCAAGGAAGAGAGGTGATTGAGAATAATACTAAAGAGAAATGGAATGACATAGGTGTGTCTATACAACCATTGAGGATCCAAATATTTAATTTGTTGTTAGATTCATAGCACATAAATTATACCGATCAAGATGACTTAATAATGTGTCATGTATTGCTACAGATATGGGTTACAAACTTATTAAGAAATATCATAGTTATGACTATTCGAGCTACAACTCACTCAATTAGAAGAGAACTTAGGATCCACAAGGAAGGAAAAAAATAGTTCATGTAAGTTTAGTTTTCTCATTGTTTTTGTATTATTTTATGTATAGAATTAATTCCCCACAATAGGAAATATGGTATGGGATAAGAAGAAACCTATTGCTAGGAAACTCAATGAGTTTATTAGTCATATGGGTGATAACTTTGAGGCAATTATGGATGAGTACTTTATTCTTTTAAAGAAAAGATCAAAAATAGGTTCGGGATCCCTAAGTCGGTAGTAGATCAGTACTATGATGATATTTATTTCTTGGTGGATACTAATTACAATAATGTTCAAGGTGTTATACCAAGTGTTTCTTGGTTGAGACATCTTAACTATGAGATAAACATTGATGAAGTGTTGGCAACTATTACTACATTATATATTCACTAGCTCGTTCACTTTTGCCAAAAAAAAAAAAACTATTACTGCATTATTGTTTTAAGAGATAAAAAAAGATGCATAACCATTTGGCACTTATGAGACAACAAAGATTAAGATTATGATGCAAAAAATGACTTCTAAGTTAGATAGGAAAAGGAAGAAGATGATAGAGATTCTAGAAGGCATATTTGGTGAAGCACCATTGATGATTGTAGGAGAAAAAGGAGAAGACCTAAGTAGTTAGGATGAGGATGAAGGTGATAATGATAAAGGACAAGAAGGAAAAGGTAAAGAGTTAGTTGTTGTCAAGATTAAATAAACCAAGGGTAAATAGATTATTGTGGTTGAACCTAAACTGAAGAAATGTTTGAAGAAGATGGCTACTAAGGCAAAAACCACACCATCAAGGGTCACAAGAAAAATATCCAAGGTAACTATCATTATAGTTGTCAAGTCACTAAAGAAAGGAATTGTAAAGATCACCAAGCCTACACCAATGACAAGCACATCAAAGAGGAAGTCCACTTCTAAAGAAGTAGAGCCAAGTAGACCAATGAAGAAACTGAGAAGGAGACTCATGGTAAAGAATAATGAAGAAGAAGAAGAAGAAGAAGAGAGGATTGAGTCTAATGACTTGATTTAGTTCAAGGTTGTAGTACATAAGAAGCCTCAAATTATTGACGAGGTGTAATGTCCCCACTAATAGGGTTAGTTAGGGACAAGTAATACCTGCAAAATAAATGTTAGAATCACAATAATAATACTAACTATGTTATTCTACCCTCTAAGTAAAACCCAATCTTAAGGAGGTCTCCAGATTGGGCTTCATAACCATAGCTACTTCACATCATCCTAGGAGCACACCCCTTAAGATTCTTCTTGGATGGGCATCCTCTATCCAAGGCCAACGACATATGCATATGTTTGACAACATCAGAATATTCGTGCAACACAGAGAATTCTCAACCATGGTGGTTAGTTCAAGGTGTTAATACCTTGCTAACCCCATGCTTCGAGTTTTATAGTTCTCCTAATAGACTAATACATTATTATTTAATTTCCACTATGTAAGTCCTATGGACTAAAAAAAAGGATAAAATATTCCTTACACAAAGAATCATGCTCATTTAATTGATATCATTATAACATCCACATTTTCTTATATTAAAATAATACATTATATTAAAAAATCATATCCTAATGTACATAAAAACCAATAATATGTTATTCAAAATATAATTAATGATTTTTTAACATATAACAATAACATATATCTATTATAATATCATATATAGTTCCCAATACTTCTAAATACTTTAAATATCTTAACTATTATTACCTTTCATTTGTATTGAATCCAAACTCACTTACTTACCTTAGCTGACGATGCTATAACTGTCTATACCTTGACGTGACTAGCAACTCCTCATTCATTCTCCATGCACCTTGATTGGGAATCCACTCAAGTCAAAGTGAACCCTCAATATTCATGTTTACCCTTGCATGTATACCGGTCTGCCTGTCCTTCCGTGCCTTTGATACTTGTGTTCACCTTTTCACTTGGTCGACACCTTCCTTGATACTTCCTTCTTAATACACAGGGTCTTCTTATGTTTTCTCTTACTAGTATTGGCCTATCCCTCTGGCTGTGGTCGACATGTATGAGAGTGGCAGGGACCTCCACATTTGATGCGCAATTCCTATTCTCAATCTGGACGCTATCGCTCCTGTACTTCTTGTTCCTCATTGTCTTATGTCCATGGATGGTATACGAGACTTGAGAAAGACACAACAGCATGTATGATTCACCTGTCTTGTTGATTGATATGCCTTTGATTGGTCAACATGTATTGTGAGTATAGTGTATGTTTAGATCGTATAAGGCCCAAACATAGTCTTATTCCCCGAGCCTCCTCTTTCTTCCCACACTCTGATCCTTCCCTCTCTCCCTTGGTTCCCTTCTACCCCTTTTTTCATTTCTTTCATATTCGATGATATCCTCTCTACTCGTGCATACCATCATGACACATCCAATGTCTAATTTGGATGTTTAATATTATTTTTGATTACTTATGTTATATAATATCATTTAGTATTTGGTAATTATATTATTTGGTGGTGCTGATTATTTATAATCATAGGAAATTGTTTATCAATTATTTACAATAATATGTTAGTCATTATTTTACTTATAAAGTCAATTGTTTAGGACTTATGACTTATTCATTTATAGATGATTAGTTATTAACATTTATTATGATTATATTTGATTGATTTTATATAATCAAGAATAAGCACTTTATAATGGATCAAGTAAGAATGTCTCTATTTTATAGTTAGAGTAATATTTAAGTGACATATATAACTTTGGATAAATTTGTACCAATCAGGGGTCATGACATGAGGTATGTGATAACCTCATAAAAACTATAAGATTTTTAGGATTTGACTTTATTAAGTATGATAAATTTGTTGATCAATTGTATATTGTCTTTGATGTTACAAAAAATTTCATATCTTTACCAGACAGTTTATGTTGAGCTCAGTCTAGCATTGAGCATTCTAGTGTTTTCCAAGTTCATAAGACAATGTTTACCAAGTTCACTCATGCATCAAAGAGAAGTTCACAGAAGTTGAGTGTTAACTAAGATCACTAGAGTAACAAAGGAAAGTTGGATGGAACCAATACTAACTGAGCTCACTTGGTTATCAAAGGAAGTCTACAAAGATTTAGTGTTAACCGAGTTCACTTGGTTAACACAAGAAAATCATTCTAGTGTTAGTATATACCGAGCAAGGTTGAATAACAAAGAATTTTCTTGTCTTAGCATATTGAGTTTAATGGATTTGTTTGTTGGTTCTAGCCAACTGAGGAGATGCATATTAATTATTCTAAGGTGTATCCAAGCCAACTTGACAATGTTAATAATATAAGTATAAGATCAAGTTGAGGATTGGAAGTGAGTGTGTGAAGAAAAAGAAGATGCTTAGAGGAAGTGAATTGGAAGGATAAGAAAAGGAATGATCAAGTATTCGAGTCAGAATTGAAATTTGAAATTAAAAATATAGTTGCATCAACAATCGTGTCATATCATTGCTACTCTCTAACCATTGTAGTAGTGTATCAATCTCTTAACCAAGTTGGTTTAACAACTATTTGCCAAATTCTCTAACAAGGTGGCATTTCTAGATTGAAGTGTCTAAAGACCTCTATCAAGGCCACTCCTAATAGGGTGATTAAATCCTCCAACAAGGTCACACCTAACAGTGTGTTTTGTAACTTTTGATAGGGTCGTCTCCTAATAGGCTCACTTTAGAAGAGTGAAAATTAGTAACTAGTTGTAATTGGTGGTTTTTTCCAAATTGGGTTTCCATGTTAAATCTTGGTGTCACTTGTGTTCATGCTATTTATTTTGTGTGCATGAAACTAAGTTAATTAAAGTTAATCATAGTTAATATCTTATGATCTACATGTTCAATATTTTTTGAGTAATAGTTGATATTATAGTGCTTGCCAAGTTACAACATATTGTTAGTATTGAGTGAGTGCATGTGTGTTAACCGAGTAACAATAGTTTCAACAGGATTTATATTTTGTATTTACATCTAAGGGATCTAGGATTTATTTTAGTGGTAATTGATTCACCCCTCCCCTCTTAGTTACTCCTCTTATATTGCCAACAATTGGTATTAGATCTTTTAGTGTTTGTAAAGAAGGTTTCAAGGACCTAAGCTAAAGATCAAGATGTCTTATAGGAGAGAGATTCCCAAATTGAGAAAAGACAACTTCATTTCATGGCAAGAACTTATGAAGCTACATCTGGCAACCATCAATGATTTAGGTCTAAAATATTTGAATACTAAGTATAAAGCTCCTATTGGAACAATGACTATGGATGAGATTGTTGAAAAGAAAAATCATAATATCATGATGATTGACATTACATCAACTCTTAACTATGCCGAATTTGATGAGGTCAAAAGATGTTCTACTATTCATGAGATGTGGAAAAAGCTAAAGGATATCTATGGAGATGATGATAATGCAAGAAGAGCCAAGGTGGAATGGTTGAGAGGTCATTTTGATCAGATGAAGATGAGAGAGGGTGAAAACATTACAAAATATGTTGACAGAATCAAAGCTAGTGTCAGTGCGATCAAAGCCTCTGGAGGGACAATTGAAGATGTGGCAATGGTAAGAAAGGTACTTAGAACCCTTCTTCCTATCTATGCAATTAGAGTGTTAGCTATTTAAGAGATGATATGTGATCCAAATAATAAAATAACCTTGGATTCTCTAGTAGGAAGATTGACAACATTTGAGCTAGATAACTATGTTCCTAGTTTTAGTAATCATGAGTTTGCATTCGAAGCCAAGTTATCACTCAAGAATAAAGTTGAAAAGTCTAATGGAAAACAATCTGAAAGTGAAGATGAAGACAATTTTGATAGTGATCTTGAAGCCATTGAAGCATTTCTTGCAAGGAGGTATCCCAAAGGCAAAGGAAAATACATAGGTAAAAGTCCTCTAATCTATTTTTCTTGTGAAGAAGTTGGTCACATTGTTGCAAGGTGTCCAAAATTAGAAGACAAAGATGAAAAGAAAAGCAACAAGTATAAAGGAAAGAAGGATTTCAAAAGCTACAAAGACTACAAGGACAAAGGTAATAAGTCGTGTTTCATGGCTAAAGATTTAGATAGTAGTGATGCTAATGAAATGGTCTATATTGTTGTAAAAGATGAATCTAATAATGAAGAAGATAAAATGACACTTATCTCTCATTTTAGCGAAAATGATAGATGGATAATTGATAGTGGTTGTTCTCATAATATGACTATTGATAAGAAAAGGTTTAAACATATGAAACACTATGATGAAAAAAGTGTAAGATTTGAAAATAATGAACCATGTAGCATAAAAGGAAAAGGTTGTATTTCTCTAACCAATGAACTAAGATGTGATAATACTTAGTGGGTTGAAGGGTTGAAACATAATCTGCTGAATATGGCATAGTTGCGTAACATTGGATTTAAGGTAGAAGTCATGAATGGGAAGACCAAGATGCTAGATGGAAAAGGAAATCCAATTGGGTCTGGTAACCAAACAAAAGGTAGCTTATTCTACCTAGATCTTAATGAAAGTTCATGTTGCATTGCTCGAGTAGAAGAAAGATGGTTATGGCATAAAAGGTTATGTTATGTGAACTTTAATTACTTGATGAAGATTGGTTTTCAAAGAATAAATGATAACACCAACCTTTACATCAAAGAAGGACCAGATAAGAAGATTGTGTTGGCATAAATCTTTATGGATGACACATTGTTTACTATAAATGATAATTTAAGTAAAGCTTTTTTAGAAGAAATGAGTAAAGAATTTGAGATGTCAATGTTTGGAGAAATCAAATTCTTTTTGGCTTGCAAATCCAATAGAAGAAAGATGGTATCTACATTACTCAGTCTAAGTATATCAAGGAGATACTAAAGTTTGGAATGGAGAATTCAAGACCACTTGGAACACCTATTTCTATTGGACAAGAGCTTTCCAAAAATGATGATTCCAAGGAGGTAGACCATACCACATATAGATCAATAATTGGAAAACTTTAGTATGTTGTACATACTAGGCTTGATATTGCTCTTGTAGTTGGTATAGTGGAAATATTTTCAGCTAATCCTAAAGAAAAGAATATGATGGCAATGAAGAGAATCATGAGATATCTGAAGAGTACTGAAGACTATGGATTATGGTGCAAGAAAGGAGGTGATTTGGATTTGATAGCCTTCATTGATGCAAATTGGGAAAGAAGTATTGATGACAAGAAGAGCACCAATGGTGGTGTTCTTTCTTGATAAGAGACTAGTGTCTTAGACAAGTAACAAGCAAAATTGCATTTCTCAGTCTACAACAAAGGTAGAGTATGTTGCAGCAGTAGTTAATTGTTCCAATGTTGTTTGGTTCAAGCAACTATTGATAGGTATGAAGGTAGAAATCAAGGATCCATTGGTTATCTTCTATGATAACACAAGTGCAATTAATATATCAAAGAATCCTATGATGCATACCAGGACAAAGCACATTGCAATAAAATATCATTTTCTAAGAGAATTGGTGCAAGACAAAGAGGTAAGATTGGAATATGTGAATAATAAAGAACAAATTGTAGACATATTCACAAATCCATTACCTAAGGATGACTTTTTGTAACGAAGAGGTGAGTTAGGGGTTATTCCCCTGTTTGAAGCTCATTAAATAAAGCTTAGTGATGCATCAACTAGAGCATGTTGAAGATTAGTCAAGTTGATGCAGTAATGAAAGGGAAAAATGCATATGAATTTTTACATTAGGTACATTGATATTCATTGAAAATTGTCTTTGGCATAACATGTCAAAGAAGGAGATTTTGGCTACCATATCACAAAAATTTTGTTTGAAGATGTCAAAGTGGAAGAACTTGATCCGATAGCAAAGAGAGAAAGATTTCTATCATAAGAAGATGTTGAAGATAGAGTTTGCTGACAGAGAGAAAATGAAATCAGAGGGAGTTCACACTAATAGAGGGAGTTCTCATGAATGAGAATTAGAATAAAACTAAGGATATTTTCCTTACTTTATTTTGATCTGAAATTTTATTGTATTATGACATACTGTGTTTCCATCAATGTTAAAGAGGGAGATTGTTGATCAATTGTATATTGTCTTTGATGTTACACAAAATGTCATATCTTACTAGTCAGTGTATGCTGAGCTCTCTTGGGTGATGAAGATAGTTTCTTGTTTCTGTTGAACATTCCATTATTTTCCAAGTTAAGAAGATGGTGGTTATCGAGTTCACTCAGGTGTTGAAGAGAATTTTATAGAAGTTGAGTGTTAAACAAGGTCACTCGGGTAACAAAGGAAAGTTGGATTGAACTAGTGCTAAATGAGCTCACTTGGTTACCAAAGGAAGTCTGCAAAGATGCAATAGTAAACAAGTTCACTTGGTTAATATAGGAAAATCATTCTAGTGTTAGTGTTGACTAACAAAAGATTTTCTTGTTTTGGCATATTGAGTTTAATGGATCTATTTTTTTGTTCTATCCAACCGAGGAGATGAATATTAATTATTCAAAGTTGTATTCAAACTGACTTGGTAATGTTAACAATATAATTATAATGTTAGGTTGAGGATTAAAAGTGAGTGTGTGAAGAAAAAGAAGATGCTTAGGGGAAGAGAATTGGAAGGATAAGCAAAATATCCTTGTTGGCCGAAAAAGATTAATCTAATTAGGAAGGATCAAGTATTCAAGCTAGAATTGAATCTAAAATTAGCAATACATTTTCATCAACAATCAATTCATATCATTGTTATTGTAACCATTTAGCAATGTGTCAAATCTTTTAACTGAGTTGGCTTAACAACTATTTTCCAAATCCTCTAACAAGGTGGAATTTCTATATTGAAGTGTCTAAAGACCTCTAACAAGGCCACTCCTAACAAGTTGATTAAATCCTCTAATAGGGTCACACCTAATAGTGTTTTTGTAACCTTTAATAAGGTTGGCTCCTAATAGGGCTCACTTTAGAAGAGTGAAATAAATAGTTAGTTGCAATTGGTGGGTTTTCCCAAATTGGGATTCTACATTAAATCTTGGTGTCACTTGTGTTCATGCTATCTATTTTATGTGCATACAACTAAGTTAATTAAGGTTAATCATAGTTAATATCTTAATATTTTCATGTTCAATATTTTTCAAGTAAATGTTGATATTATAGTGCTTGCCAAGTTACAACATATTGTTAGTGTTAATTGAGTGCCTATGTGTTAACCGAGTAATAACATTTTCAATAGAGTTTATATTTTGTATTGACATCTAAGGGATCTGGGATTTATTTTAGTGGTAACTAATTCACCCCTACCCTCTTAATTACTCCTCTTATATTTCCAACAAAATTGAGTAAAGAAGAGAAGGTTAAGATAGAAGCAGATGTCATAGATATGATAGTCAATTTTAAGGACATGCCTATAGAGCTAGGAAAGTTGATTCCTAAATAATTATATAATAAGATTTATGGTAAGTGGAAGTATGATCTAACCATTGGAAACAAGATTAGGGAATCCACATTGGCTTAGATTATGCTTGAATTCAATAAAGGTCAAATTAGTTAAACCTTGAGAGAATACACCAATAAATTTGTACCAAAGAGAAGAGCGTACTTGGTGTTGAAAAATAAGATGGAAAACAATATTGAAGAAATAAAAACAATGTGGAAGAATATTTATGGCCTAATTTCAAATGATGAGGATGAAAAGGAGAGGAAGAGAGAGATGTTGGTCAAGTTGAACTTGACACCTAAAATTTTTTTGAAGGAAAGTTAAATCTAGGTGATACATTTAATGACCTCATATAATTAAGTGAAGAAAGAATAGAGACTCTAACCATTAACAATGAACTTAACAATAATCTTATTAAGGAAATGACCAAGTCACTGCAACAAACTAATTTAGCCAAGCTCAATTTGAGTGTATGTAGTTACTAGTCCCTACAAAGTTGTTGGACTCTAACCATGTACTTGTACAAATAAAAGATTATCCAAAGATTGAGAAATAGGTGGAAACTCAGTTAATTGAACTTGCATCTACCCCTATTGCTATACCAAGTCAGATTCTCAACTAGGGTGATGTATAAGCTAGTGTTTCTAAGTAGCATATTGGGTTAGTCATTATACGGGAGATTACAAAGATAAATTAAGTCATAGAAGAAAATGCTATAAAAAATGTTGAATGAGAACATAAAGATAAGGGTTAGAATGATTGAGTAGAGAAATCTACTATTGGGGAAGAAAAGACACAAGCCCCAAGACCTTAAATGGAGGGAAAAAAGGAGGTAGGACAATAGAGTTCTATAGTTGAACTCAAACCTATAGATAAAAGGAAATAAAGTGAAGGGCCTAAGAATGCCAAGGAAATGAGCACTAAGGTTCAAAGATCAAGTATGGAGCTACAAAATCAAAGCTTGTAGGTACCAATTCTGAGCTCTAGTACTCCTAGGAAGAAGATCAAGAAGAAAAGAATGCATTCCCCAATTTCATTTCAAGCTAAACCTATTACACTTGATGAAGACATTGCAATACATAATTGGAAAAAATCAAAATATATAGAGGAGAACATGAAGATATCGAGGAAATTATTTGCTAGGAAAGCTAAGCAATCCAAGATGAGAAGATAATATCAACAAAAGCAAGCACAAAAATAAGTACTTTATGATATCAATAACATAAGCACAAAAGCTTCCTCGTCCCCCTTGCCCAATAGCCAAGGGGAAGAAGAAATTGATCTAGAGGCGTAAACCATCTAGGTCTCAGAGACACAGATTAGCAAGGAAGTTAGGTAGATTATCCCCTTGATATTGTGGTAGAATCCCCTAATGTAAAGGAAGGTCCTAAGGCGGTAGGGTCAGAGTAGAATGGCAAGAAGTAGGAGACACCCTGCTCTAAAGAGAACATTGGTCAGAGGACTGAGCCCCCCTGTTCAGATGGTAGGCTAGACTCTCCTCAGAAGATCTCCCCAAGGCCTAAGGTCCCCCTGACCTAACCTCCGGGTCTAGGTTCTGATCAAGCGAAGACTATGCCAGCTCTTAAAGGATTGGAGGCAAAGCTCCTTCAACTTATCAAAAACTCTTCCCCTGACCAAGTTGCTCATTGGGAAGAGTGGATAGACAGTTGCTCTCTAGACAGTCTAGATGGCTGGTGTATGAAAAAAAAAATCATAGGAAGAACCAACCTCGTGACCTCCCCCCTTTGTCCCCAACAACAACTAGGAGCAAGGTAAAGGCTGATGTTGGGATAACTCCCAAGAAACCTGGTAGGAAGAAATCCAACCAACTATTGCAAGAAGAAACCAAAAGAAACTTAGCAGACGGGAGCCAGAGAACCATCAAGGAATTCTCAGGAAGCAAGAAATGAAGGTCATTTCTTGGAACATTAGGGGCCTCAATGGGCCCCATAAAAAATAACTTATCAAAAATTTCATCAGAGATCAAAGACACAATATTTTGCTAATCCAGGAAACTAAGATGAAAAGGGATTTGGTAAACAAGATTTCTTTTAGTAAATCCATGAATAGTGAAGCCATGAATTCGAAAGGAGCCTTGGGAGGGGTGATGATTCTTTATAACAGTAGGGCATTCAAGTTGTCCCCCATTTTTGTTGCACAGAATGTTCTCCTTTGCAAGGTGTCCCATATCCATAGTGATGACTCTTGGTTCATTTTAAACCTATACGCCCCTAATTCAATAAGGGAAAGGAAAGCTTATTGGGAAAAGATCTCAGTGTTCTTTGCCAACTACAATATTAACAAAGGGATAGTTATGGGAGATTCTAACCCTCCCCTCATAGATGGCAAAAAAAATGGAGGTCTTGCCCCAGATCAGAACAGCAAGCTCAACCTCTCCAACTTCATCCTCAACCCAACTTTCATGGATCTGGACCTCTTGCGGGGAAGATTCACTTGGTCTAACATAAGAGCTAGTTGGGAATGCATCCAAGTCCATCTTGACAGAGCTCTCATCTCTCTTGGGTGGCTACAGACTCACTCTTGTAGACTCTCCCTTCTCCCCAGAGTTGGCTCCGACCACTCTCCTATTTCTCTCTTTGTTAACCCCCTAGTAGTGAAAAGGTCTTCCCCCTTCCGTTTTGAGAAAATGTGGATTTCCCACCCAGATCTAGAATCTAAGATATCTTCCTGGTGGGATATTGAGGTTGAAGGCACCGCAATGGTCAGGGTTGCCCAGAAATTCAAGAATGTGAAAATAAACATTAAAGTTTGGAAAAAGTTTGACTTTGGTCACATTTTCTAGGATAAAGATGAAAAGATAGACCAACTCTATATCATTAAGGAAGAAATTTAGCACAATGAATATAATGACAAGAATAGGCAGGAAGAATGGGCCATCCTCTCTGACCTCCACAACATAATATCTAAGGAAGAACATTATTGGAAACAAAGATCTAGAGTCAGCTGGCTAAAAGAAGGTGACCAAAATTCTTGTTTCTTCCATTTGGCCATGCTCAAACATCACGCAAACAATAGGATCGCAAGCATTAAGAAAGACCAAGACCTTCTATCTAAGGAAGATGAGATTGTGGATGAATTTGTTCAGTTCTTCTCATCCCTCATTTCCAAGGACCCCTCTCTATTAGTGATTGATCAAGTTGACATTCTATCATAAATCCCTTCATTGCTGCAACTGCACCATAATTCTATGCTAAAAGCTATCACCTCCTAGGAGGAAATCTTCTAGGCTCTCAACTCTCTTCCGGGGGGCAAAGCTTCTGACCTAAACGGTTTCAAAACTTTCTTTTTTCATACCTACTGGGAGGTGTCAAAAGGGACGTTATTAAGTCTGTCCAAGAATTTTGTGGGGCCAAAAACCTTTTGAAAGAGCTCAACGCCACTTTCCTAGTTCTCATTCCTAAGATTCCAGGAGCTAATATGCTAGACAAGTTCAAGCCTATTAGTCTTTGCAATTCTTTTTACAAAATCATCTCTAAGGTTCTTACCACTATTTTCCTCAGCATTCTCCTCCTATTTATCTCCTCCTAGCAGACTGGTTTTGTCCCTGGCAGGCAGATTCTTGACTCTATTGTCACGGTTCCCAAGGTCATCCACTCTCTGGAAGCTGGCAAGAAGGAAGGCTTTTTGCTAAAGTTGGATATGTCTAAACCCTATGATAGGGTGGATTGGAATTTTCTCATGGTGGTCTTTTAGGCATTTGGTTTTGATGCTCAGGTATGCAAGATTATCTCTCAACTTGTCTCCTCTTTGTCTTTATCTGTTTTGGTTAATGACTCCCCCTCTCTTTTCTTCTTCCCTTCAAGAGGACTAAGGCAAGGTGACCCCATCTCCTCTATTCTCTTTATCATTTTGGTTGAATGTCTGGGAAGACTCATCTAGAGGAAATTTCAGGACAGGAGTTTGTAAGGTCTCAAGCCCTCTTTGGGCCCCTCAACCTTCTCTCACCATCAATTTGTGGATGACACCATCTTGGGGGGAGAAGCTACTATCTGTGAAGCTAGAGATTTCAAGGGCATTCTGAACACCTACACCAGGGGTTCAGGCCAAGCTATTAACTAGGAGAAGAGCTCAGTTTTCTTCATCAACACCCCTTTTGAGAGGTAGAGAAAAATTGCTCAAATTTTGGGAAGCGACATTAGATCCCTCCTAGCCAATTATCTTGGCTTGCCCTTGGGCTCCAAGGCCCTCAGACTCCTTCTGGAATAAAAAGATTGATAGATTCAATAAGAAACTTGCTGGATGGAAACGTGCTACCCTTAGCCAAGCTGGCAAGTGTACCCTGGTGAAATCCATTTTCTAGAACCTCCCCACTTATACTTTAAGCCTCTTTGGAATCCCTGCCAAACATGCGAATAGAATGGAGAAGATTTAGAGGAACTTCCTCTAGTTAGGGGGTGATGACCATAAGAGATATCACCTTGTCGCTTGGGATCTCATCTGTCTCCCAAAATGCTATGGAGGTCTAGGCATCAGAAAGATTAAACATCTCAACAATGCCCTTTTGGCCAAATAGTTATGGCATATCTTTCAAAGCACAAGTGTTTGGAGGGATATCCTGACCGAGAAATATTTGAGAATACAACCCTTTAACTTCTTGATAAAAGAGACCGAGATTCCCTAGGGGTACTATATCTGGAATGGGATCTCAAAGGCTAGACCCCCAGCCAAGTCAAAGGCCAAATGGAAAGTTGGAAAAGGGGATAATATCTTATTCTAGCAGGACAACTAGACTAGTTAGGGACCTCTTATCAACCCCCCCATTTATGGAGGATGGGTAGAATAGTACATTTAAAGTTATGGTAGGCAAGTCAGTGATTACAAAACTGGTCAAGGTTGGTAGGACCTCTCTAAGCTATCCCTGGACCTTATCCCTCTAATGATTTTGTTGAATGCCACCCCCATTAACAACAACAAGGACTCTGTCATTTGGGGTGATAACTCGGATGGGATTTTCTCTATAGCCTCTGGTTACTTCTCCTTATGGGCCAGAATGGAGAAACCATTGTGGGCCAATGCCTGGATTTCTAGCCTCACTCCCAAAATTAATATATTTTTCTAGCTGCTACTACAAGACAAAATTCTTACCCTGGACAATTTAGCCAAGAAAGGCCAATTCATCCCCAATAGGTGCAACCTTTGCGAGCTTAATTTGGAATCGATAAATCACCTATTCATCCTTTGCCCCTATTCCTCTAAGGTGTGGAATCTTCTGACCAAGGATCTTAGTTCTAGCTAGTGTCCCCCTGACAACATCCATGACTTCTTCTACCAGTGGAGAAGTTGCCACTCTATTTTGGATACTCGTATTTTTAGCTCTTGGATTCTCTCACACTTTTGTTGGGGAATCTGGAAAGAGCACAACAACTGAATCTTTAGAGATAGAGAGGCTCCTGAGTTCATAATTGTAGAGAAAATTGAAGGTCTAACTATGGAGAACTTTTCCATCACAAAGGGAGGAAACATCAAGGAAGGAGGGAATAGTAAAGCCAAGAAGAAAGATAGCAACAAGAGAAGATAGGAAGCAAGATGGTCCTTCCCCCCTGATTACTAGCACAAAGACAACTTTGATGGGGTGGCTAAAGGGAATCCTGGACCAGCCAGTAGTAGTGGCATCATCAAAAATTATTTGGGAGGAGGAATTATGGCTGTTTCTTTCCCTCTTGGTCACCAGACCAATCACTTTGCTAAAGCTAGTGTGGCTAGACAGATTGTAAAGTTGGCCTTGGCGTCAGGGATCGAGAGCCTATGGGTTGAGGGTGACTCCCTAAACATTATCAATTGTATCAAAGGACATGCCTCGCCCTCTTGGACGATTGCTACCATCATTGAGGACCTTAGATATAACTTGGGAAAGTTCAAAAGGACTTTCATCAACCACACTTATTGAGAAGCCAACTCGGTTGCTGACTGTTTCACCAATGATGCTGTTACTAGAAACTTGATGATGACATGGACGAATGGAGATGAAATCCTGACAGTGATGATTGAGTTACTTTGGCAGGATCAAATCCAGGGTACTAATATCACCCCTTTTTAATTATGGAAAGATATGTCAAATCACACATCGGAAGGGGAGTAATTACAGATCATGCAGAGCTCTTTTCAAGTCATAATCACACATATGGATGGCACACTTTGAGGGCTGGTGTGAACAGAACCTCCAAAAAATTGTAATTACATTTTTGTTTTCAGCATCTCAAGGAAAATCGAGCTCAGCAATTCTGCTAGAGGAATAGGGTTTACAGATTCAAAGTCTGCCATGGTTGGGAAAAGGATTAGAAGAGAGCCTTGGGGAGAAATACAGAAGTGGAAGGGGAAGGGGAATGTTTGGCACAAGCTCGAAAAAGGGGGTATAACTAGATTCATGGAGAAGCTTCATGGCTTTGATGCTGGGGTTACCAAGGGGATGGTGGAAACATGGAACAATGGGAAAGTTAAAATAGATGGTGTCACCAACCAAATCACTGAGGGATTGATATTATAGGTGACAGAAATCCCTCAGGTTTGCATAAACTTCTTTAGGGATAAAAAGATGTTGGCTAATGTTGTTAGCAAATTTTTCAAGGATGATGCTCAGAGGAAAAAACTTATCAAGATAGATACTTACTATGAGATGGAATCCATCAAAAAATTATGGAGGTATGTTCTCAAGATTCTCATTGAGTATATCACTCTTGACTCCAAGTTTGATAGGATAAGAACGCACCATTTTGTGTTGCTTAACCATTTTAGGCATGCTATTAAAATTTCCATTCCTTTCTTTCTTTTCACCTCCATGTCTAAGAATATTGAGGGTTTCAAGAGAAAACCCATCACTAATCCTGCCCTCCATGAAGGCCTTCTCCTCTTGGTTTATGAGTTTCTGAAAGCTCAAACCAGGGGAAAAACCCTCGGTGACTCTAGGAATGCTTTAGAGGACACTTCCAATTCGTACTCTGAGGATGTTCAAGTTGTTAAATTAGAGGATGCGGATTTGTAATGCCCCACCAAGGGATCTAAAGAATTAACCTAAAGTTTCACCAAGTTTGGTAGCATTTTTAAAAAAAAAATTATCAAAGTAAAACTATTCACAACATACATATAGTTACAGAAGCAATAGCAAAAATACAAGTGAAAGTAAACATAGCATACATAACAGGTTACATTCTTAAGGATCCCTTAATGTTGAATCACATCTAATTTATCTATTCATCTAACATCACATCTTCATGAAATAATAATGATACACCCAACATATTTAAATGATATACAAATATCCTTTTTGTAATTACATTTTAGATTGCTCAATCATCCACTATACATGTCATAGGGTATGAAAGGCTTAAAAGAATATACATCCAAGTAAATAAACTACATCATCATACTAACTCTAATCCATGATGCAATAACATAAATAAAACCACAAATCATACATGATACATCATCATAGGAGATAACCATAAATTTCAAACATAACTAAGTGCACGGTTCCTCCCAAGCGTAAATAGCATCATTAGACCATCATGGATCCTAGCCATCCCTCTGTGCATAACATTCCAAATCACTGAAGAGATCATCAATATTAACATAGTAGGAATTTCACTCCTAAATCATACCTCATCATATGTAGAAAGTAATCTAACATGCAAAGTAAAGCATAAGATAACATCATCTAACATATGCAAATCATCAATGTGAGGATACATGTCCACCATCATAATCCATGAACATAATGAAGATAGATGCCACAAAGAATGCATCAGCCACAGTGTCTTAGACGAATCTCAAATGATAAGAGTGATAAATTACTACCACCCAACCGCGTGGAACCTAAGTGGTCCACTCCCACCGTGCTTAGGAGATAGTCTCAAGTCCCAAACAGCATATCAAATCACATAACAAAAGGACTCTCTAAGTCCAAGAATCCTAAAAGTATACTAACTCAAAGGTTCCAATCAAAAAATTGACATCTAATCCCAGAGGCACACAAAGACATGTAGGAAACCTACTCTACCCATCACATAAATCATGTAGAAGTTACCCTGGCAGTTAGATTAGGACTCCAAGGTCCCTTCTGATCCTTATGCGGCCACTAGTATCCTCTCATACTGACAAGGCATACTATGGAATGTAAAGTCGCAACCAAGCATTCTCTCTACTCCCATCCTAGTCTATACTAGCACTCGAGGCATAAGCGAGAACAAAACAATTATCTTTTTAGGTTCATTTAATCCCCATTTAGTGTAAATGTTTTCACTTATTAAAACAACTTACAATGAGTTACCCTGGCAACCACTTAGGGCCCTGGCCCCCATTGCAAGCCACTTCCCAACACTACAAGTAGATAACCTACCCTAAGCTCATGGAATCATAAATCTCAAAATCACCACAGTCATATACAAGCGACTGGAAAGAAATACCAAAAGATAATCCATAAAAAGAGCATCAAATCTCCATGAGAAAATGAAAAGCATCCATAGATAATCATGACCACAATAGTTCTCTATTGGCAATTGAAGGTATCACTGATAATCAAAAGTATCCATTGGTTCTTAATAACCAAAATATACCTAAAAATCATATTGATCGAAGACTCCAAAATGGTTGAGTCAAAACATGTCACAACATGACATCATCAAGAAATAAATCAACATTTCAGTCCCATCATGGCGACTGGAAAGTAATCCAAGGATAACTGATCGATGACTCAAAAATGATTAGGTCAAGTGTCTCATACACATATAACTCAGCTTCACTCAAGAAGATCGATGAGCAATAACAATCAGTAAATACAAACATCTCATAGAGCATGCCATCAAATTACCATGGTTGGGTTTATAAAGATCAAATTCAAGACATCATCACGACATCACAATCATAACCCCTGAGCCTCTAGTAGACATCCTATAACTGGTCAACACTAGTCAACCCAAAAACTCAAAACAAGAAGCATAGAGAAAACACAATGCAAGCACATGTTTTGGTTTTGCTAAAATCACATAGTTGAATTGAGTATGGAGGTTTCAGTTTCTGTCTGCAAGTATACTTCAAGTATATAAGATTAATCATTTGACCTACAAGTCAACCCGTTGTTCCCTCGATAATATTATCCTTCCATTATTTAAAATTACATTCTAAGAATAACTGAAGGATAAATATTTACTCATTAAATCATTTGACACTTAATAAAATCATTCACTTTATTTTGCTAAGATCAATGTTACTAATTAAATAACTCTTCCTTATCATTAATTCACTTCTCCAAACAAAACAAAAGGATCATATTCTTTTAAATATAAGAAAGCTAGTTATCAATCTTTGAGTAAGAAGATTATAACAACAAAATTAACTAGTCTTACTTTAACGCCATGCTTTAATAATTAATCTTAATTAAATCATATAATTAAATTAATTAATAACGTACACAATCCATGACTTTATATCATTCCAATAGTTCTTAATTAAAACTCAATTAAATATCACTAAAACTTAAGTCTCTTAAATCATCACTAACAACCATTAAAGATACCTAAGGTCACTATTCAAGTCATTAAAATAAGACTTATCAACTTTGATGTAAATACTTTACAACTTCGCTAGAAGAATCAATATTCGCATATCAATTAAAACTCTATTACATAACTTAATTATTAAATTAATTTTAATTAACTCTAATTAATTAATTTAATTAATAATTACATATCCATATCAACGACCCAATGAATATCAGTTGATTAATAACTAACAATAATTTTGTAAGTCAAAAAGTCAACTATAATCCAATTCTCCAATATTAATAGTTCAATAATGACTTGTTACTATTTAATAACAAGTTATAAATCTATAATGACCACATTCATCATTCTTTTCAATGAATACTAATATTTCCTTAACAAATTCGTATTATCGATAATCATTTCAATTAAGACTCTATCGTATAACTTAATTATTAATTAATTTTAATTAATTCTTCAATTAATTAATTTTAATTAATTCTTCAATTAATTAAATTAATTAATAATTACATATCCTAATTAACAACTCAATGCATATCATTCGATTAACAATAACTTCATGAATTTAAGATTTAACCAAGTCCCACTTCATTAAAATTCAAATTAATAATTTTAATAATAACTTGTTAAATAATAATAATAACAAGTTATATTAAAAATCTTACTATTAAACCTACAATGCTAATTTCACCATTATTCTTAATGGACAATATTATCTCTTCTTAATTTAATAATAGTTAACAAATTATTATTAAATTAATAATTCTAATTTATCATTGTTAATACAACAATTATCAATATTACCATAACATACAATAACGATTATTAATTAATGGGTATACATAATTTAATAACATATAAATAAGTAATTGCAATATAAGTCACTTATGATTTATAAACTTGATAACATTGAATCTCGTTTTCAAAGCGATTTGTTTATAATTGTTGTGGACCATATTAACAAAGCATCGGCTTTGACTACGGAGGGTCGTGTATCAATAATCCGCCAGCACAATCGACTTGGACGAATGAGCGACAGTTTTTATTGTTTTAAACAAAGTTTTAAAAGTGATTTTTAATCACTGTCATATGTATTATAAAGAGGGCCATGCATGGCTTTGAATGTCTGTCGCCCTTTTAAAAAGGGGTGCCATGTGGTGCCTTTACCCTGTCGCAGGGCCTGCGATAGCAGTACAGTCGATTGCCGGCCACAGGCCATAATTAAATATGAAAAGATGCGGGGGTAGGGAGTGGGTAATCCTGCCCCTCCCAATGCATAATTAAATTTTTATTTATTTTTAATAATGTTCACTAAAATGTTTTTGTTAACATGCAATTTGATTTTTTCTTTTTATAAAGTTTTCACTACGATTTACACAAGTATGTATGTACATATATATATGTATATCTGTATATGTGAATATATATATATACATATATATATATATATACATATACATATATACATATACATATACATATACATATACATATACATATATACATATATACATATATATACATATACATATATATATATGTATACGTATATGTATATGTATATGTATATGTATATATATACATGCAATTTTCCATCAATCATTATTGCAATTTATAATATGTGTGTGTGTGTGTGCAAATTTTATATATTTAAAAAGAGAACACATATATAACTTTTAAATAACAAGGGCTTTTCTTATTCTTAAGAATTCTTTTATCAACCTTCTTTCCATTTTCAAATTTAAATCCTTGTTAATCTAATTTCACAATTTAAATTCGAACCCGAACCCGATTCAGAACTAATTTCTTTTCATGAATAGAAGCTAGGGTTTTCTAATTTTTTCTTTGCACAAGGAGAGAATCAACATGCAAATATGAATTAAACATTCATCACAAGAATTATCCAAGCACTCATCTAGCAGACACGATGAAGACAAGAAGAGAAAGCGTGCAAAAAGGGAATATGCAAAAATCATGAGTACACCTAGATACTGATGCTAATTCCCTTCTCCTCAGAATCCACAGAGCAAGCTCCTTCCTTCTCCCACGTTCTCGATCCTCCAACCATGCTTCAAATGCTCCCCCACTTGTCCAACACACTAGGAGAGCCTCTATATAAAGGCCTCTAAGATGCATCTAGAATGTGTCTAGAAGGAACTAGGAGATAAGTGTTAGATTGTGGTGACTGATCAGGAAAGTACTGTACATACTTCATAAATAGTGGGGTTCGGGGCATCGGCCTGAAATTTTTTTTGGGCCGTGGTCGACATGGTAGCCGAAATATTATGGCTGACATGTTATAACCCTAAAGCAGTTTAATACTTGTATAAAAGGGTTTACGGTTAGGTATTTTCATTATGTTGTGATGTGAAATTGGTTCTTGCGGCGGTATTGAGCTGTAAGGGATTACGGATTATAATCAAGTTGTAATCACTAGATTGTTATAAGATCGGACTTGCTGTTTGGTGGACATAGCCCAGGGATTGGGTGAACCACGTTAAATCTTGGTGCCTTGTGTTCATTTCTATGTGATCTATTATTTTCTGTTATTGGTTATATTTGCATGTAGTTTTTATTTCTGTCTGTGGTTTATCCTAACAAGTGGTATTAGAGCGAGGTTGTCTTTCAGTTATCCTCTATAGGAAATTCTCACGGTTAAGTGGGAGTCTCACGGTTGAGTGGGAACAATGGCAAATGAGGGTAAGCTGAGGGTTGGTAGGTTTAATGGGCAGAACTTCCAGTTATGGAAGATGCAAATGGAAGACTATCTATATCAGAAGGATTTATGGAAGCCATTGGAAGGCAAAGCCAAGAATCAGGGAACTATGTCAGAGGCTGAATGGGATCTTTTGGATAGAAAGGCACTCAGAAGCATTCAGTTATGCTTGGCACCATCGGTGGCATTTAATATTACAAAAGCAAAGATGACAAAAGATTTGATGAAAACCCTAGCGACACTATATGAAAAGCCCTCCGCTTCAAACAAGGTATTCCTCATGAAGCATTTATTTAATATGAAAATAGCAAAAGGTGGATCTGTTGCAGATCATTTAAATGAGTTTAATGCTATTACTAGTCAGTTATCTTCTATGGGTATCAATTTTGATGAAGAAATTAGGGCTCTCTTGATTTTGTGTTCTTTGCCTGAAAGCTGGAATGGCTTGGTAATGTCGGTGAGTAATTCTGTTCTTGGATCTAGTACTCTAAAATATGATGATGTGATCGGTGTTGTTTTGAGTGAAGAAACTCGTAGGAAATCCTCAGGTGGATCTACATCAGGAAGTTCTTTGAATGCACAAAGCAGGGGCGAAATGACTGAAAGAGGAAATAACTCTGGAAATCGTGGGAAATCAAGAGGAAAGTCAAAGGGGAGGAGGTCTTAATCAAGAGGACCAAATGATTGCTGGTACTGTGGGAAACCAGGAACAAAAAGAAAGATTGCTGGAATCGAAAGAAAAATGAAGGAGATAAATCAGAAAAGTATGGGTTTATTTCCTTAGACAGAAATCTGATGTATTTCAAACTTTTAAGAAATGGAAATGCTTGGTTGAAAATGAGACTGGTAAGAAATTAAAATGTCTCAGATCTGATAATGGTGGTGAGTATTGTACTCATGAATTCGAAGATTATTGCTCCACTAATGGTATTCGTAGATAGAAAATTGTTCCAAGGACTCCACAGGAAAATAGAGTGGCTGAACGCATGAACAGGACTATAATAGAGCACACAAGGAGCATGAGGTTGCATGCTGGGTTGCCCTTACACATGTGGGCAGAGGCTATCAATACTGTAGTATATTTGATTAATATAGGTCCCTCTACTCCTTTGGGTTGTGGTATTCTAGAGGAAGCATGGACTAGTAAGAAGGTGAGTTATTCTTTTCTCAAGACCTTCGATTGTGAAGCTTTTGCTCATATAGACTCTGAAAATAGAACCAAGCTAGAAGCTAAATCAAAGAAATGTGTCTTTGTTGGATATGGCATTAATGAATTTGGTTATAGGCTTTGGGATTTTGAAAATCTTAAAATTGTTAGAAGTCGAGATGTCGTATTCAATGAAAAATTATTGTACAAAGATCTATTGCAGCAACATGAGAAGAAAGAAGATGATTATGTAGTGTTGGATGATACTCCAAAAGTTGATGTTCCAGCCATTCCTCGTGATGTGCAACAACTAAAACAACAAATACCACACACACCAGTGAATGTTAGACAGTCAACGAGGCAAATTAGACCTCCAAAAAGGTTTTCTCCCTCTTTGTATTCTCTTTTACTTACTGATGCTGGTGAACCTGAAAGTTATGATGAAGCTATGCAAGTGGATACTAAGATTCAGTGGGAGTCTGCAATGAAAGATGAAATGGACTCTTTGCTGAAAAATAAGACATGGGATTTGTGCAAGTTTCCTGTAGGTAAAAAGGCTTTACAGAATAAGTGGGTTTATAGGTTGAAAGAAGAGGAAGGAGGTAAGAAAATATTTAAGGCCAGGTTAGTTGTAAAAGGATTTGCACAGAAAAAGAAAATTGATTTTGATGAGATATTTTCTCCTGTTGTTAAAATGACTTCTATTCATACTGTTTTAAGTCTTGTGGCTACTAAAGATTTGCATTTAGAGTAGATGGATGTTAAAACAACCTTTCTTCATGGTGATTTGGATGACGAAATATATATGGCTCAGCCACAAGGTTTTAAGGTCAAAGGTAAGGAGAACTTAGTGTGCAAATTGAAGAAAAGTTTATATGGCTTGAAGCAAGCACCTCGGCAATGGTATCTAAAATTTGACAGTTTTATGCATGAGCATGGATATAACAGGTGTCATTCAGATTACTGTGTTTATTTTAAGAGGTTGGATGATGATAGCTACATTATTTTATGTTTATATGTTGATGATATGCTTGTAGTTGGGTCTAACATGGATCATATTAAGGGGCTGAAATGCCAATTAGCACATGCATTTGCTATGAAGGATTTGGGGGCAGCAAAACAAATCCTTGGTATGAAGATTTGCAGAGATAGGAAGAACAGAACATTGACGCTATCTCAAGCTGATTATGTTGAGAAGGTGTTGCAACATTTCTTTATGGAGAATGCTAATGCTGTCAGCGCACCTTTACCTAGTCATTTGAAATTGTCTAAGGAAATGTGTCCCAAGCCACAGGAAGAGGAGGATAAGATGTCCAAGGTACCCTATGCTTCAGCTGTAGGAAGCTTGATGTATGCTATGGTATGCACTAGGCCAGATATTGTACATGCAGTGGGAGTCGTTAGCAGGTATATAAGTCATCCAGGATTTGAGCATTGGAATGCTATCAAGTGGATTCTCAGATATTTGAGAGGAACATCCAATAAGTGTTTACACTTTGGGGGCTCTACTAGTGATTTACAGGGCTATGTTGACTCGGATTTGGCTAGGGATATTGATACCAGGCGGAGTACTACAGGTTATGTCTTTACTGTTGGTGGGGCAGCCGTGAGCTGGGTTTCTAGGTTACAGAAGATTAATGCTCTATCCACTATAGAGGCAGAGTATGTTGCTGCTACCGAGGCAACCAAGGAGATGATATGGCTTTATTTCTTCTTGGAAGAATTGGGACATCCTCAAAAGGATAATTATTTGTTCACAGATAGTCAGAGTGCCATTCATCTTGCTAAGAATTCAGCTCTGCATTCTAAGACCAAACACATACAGTTGCGGTACCATTTCATTCGGTTAGTTTTGGAGGATGGACAATTAAAGTTGGAGAAGATACATACCAATGACAATCTAGTAGATATGTTGACAAAGGTTGTAACAAGGGAGAAGTTAAACTCCTCTTCAGCTTCGGTTGGTCTTTTAGACTGACCATGAATAAAAGAAGAGCAGAGTCCAGAGTGGTTTGATCCAGTGGGAGCCCCATGTGGTAGTGGTATTGGTACAGGATCAGTCTCCAAGTGGGAGATTATTTTTTAGTGTGGAGCCTGATCAATCCCCAAGTGGGAGATTGTTAGATTATGGTGACTGATCAAGAAAGTATTGTACATACTTCATAAATAGTAGTCGACATGGTAGCCGACATATTATGGCTGACATATGGCCGACATGTTATAACCCTAAAGCAGTTTAATACTTGTATAAAAGGGTTTAGGGTTAGGTATTTTCATTATGTTGTGATGTGAAATTGGTTCTTGCAACGGTATTGAGCTGTAAGGGATTACGGATTGTAGTCAGGTTGTAATCACTGGATTGTAATAAGATCAAACTTGTTGTTTGGTGGATGTAGCCCAGGGATTGGGTGAACCACGTTAAATCTTGGTGCCTTGTGTTCATTTCTGTGTGATCTATTATTTTCTGTTATTGGTTATATTTGCATGTAGTTTTTATTTCTGTCTATGGTTTATCCTAACAATAAGCATGACAACCAAGCACATAACTTCCATGATAAAAAGATGAACATGATGAGGTGTCTAGAATGTGATAGACACTATGTGCTTAAATAATATGCTAACTGCTAAGTGTAGACAACATGTGCATACTTAGAGTGCAAACTCCTGTGTTGGCTACATGACAACTCACGAGAGTTCGTATACTCATATGTGAATGAGTAATGCACATTAATTAATTTAATATTCACTTTACTCTTTTCAATTTAATTTATTAATTTTTAAATCTTATGCACTCACTTTAATAACTCCACTTGTTTTATCTTATTATATTTATATTTTAATCACATTCACACATCATGCAATCTAGAATCTTTTAACAATTTTAATATCTTTTTTCATTTTCGAAACTTAATTGATAAAATATTTATTAACTTAAATAAATATTATCACATTCCAACTTTAGAATTATAAATTTTATCTTCAAATTTAATTATTTTATTTAATTAATTTCCTAATTAATTAAATAAAATAAATATTAAAATATCATATTAATTTTCCATTAAATTAAACCATTAATTAAATCTTTTAATTAGTTCCACTTTCTGATCTCTATTTTAATGTTTTTGAGTTTTTTAGCCACCTTATACATAATTGTGCCATCCACATCTATACTCCACCAATCCCTAATTTTTTCATAAAGACCAAGGTGTACAGACCACATCTTCTCAAATTTGAAAGGGAAAGCCTTTTTTGTATTAATAGTTTCTAAGGTGAGAGCAATAGGGGAGTGATCTGAGCCTAGTTTCTCCATAGAAGAAAGTTTGCAATGATATTGGTTCATCAAATCCAAGGTTATAAGGGCTCTATCTAGCCTAACTTGAATACAATCCATTCCAACTCTCCTATTAGACAAAGTATATTTTCCACCTCCTAACTAAATGTCTAAAAGGGCTAGGTCACTGATTAGATCTGCCAAATGTTGTCTTCTTTCTAGATCTAGAGGGAGCCCACCTAATTTCCCCATGGCCAAAAGATGGGTATTGAAATCTCCCATAATAATTTCCTTAGGATCTCCCAACTTGGCCATCAGATTAGAAATTTTATTCCAATAGAGTCTTCTACCATTCTTAGTGTTTGGGGCATAGATATTCATGATAATCCAACTTTCTTGATCCTTGAGATTTTTGAATTGAATAAGAAAAATGTTACCTTCATCAAAAATGATATCCACTTCTAAGTTGTCCTTCCAAATCACAAGAAAACCTCCTGAAGCACCCTTAGAATCAGTAGCTATAGTCTTCATCCCTTTATTGAACATAATGCTTTCAATTTTCTCCTTTTTCATATTTGTTTCCTAAATGAAAAATATTTTTGGCCTATGATCCCTTATCATATTCCTAACAATTTCCTGTCTGTGGATTTCATTGATTCCATGAATGTTCCAAGATATGACCTTCATAATTTTGTTTGGGAACTTGTTTCTTGGATGGTTTTCTGGGTTCCATTTGTTATATTTCTCCTTTTTTCTTCATTTTTGATTTGATTAAGGTTCTTCCTGCCTGGAGTAGTAGATTTATTACTATGTTAGCTTTAACTATGCTCCTCATAGTGGTAGGAGAGACTGGTGATGGGTCCCTTCTATTTTTCTTTTTCTTTTCCTTAACTATTATCCAAGGTCTCGCATTGTCATCTTTGCAACTATTAAACAGAGCCTCCATTCTTGAAATTTGTCTAGAAGTAGAAGTAGAAATCATCTCTAAAAAACTATTAATTTTTCTTGGAGACATCCAAGTGCTTCTACTTAAGTTTGGTTCCTGAGATTGAGAAGGGCCCTGCACCACCAAAGTTTCCCTGTTCTCCTAGGTGTCTAGAATGAAGGAGTCCTCATTGATTTCCTCCACTATGATCTCTCCTTCCTCAAGATCATTCCTACCTCCTTTGTCTTCCTCCCCAACCTTGGGATCTGCGATATTAGAGTTGGCCTCAAAATCTCCCTTTCTACTATTTCCTTTTTCCATTTGGGCCTCTTGGTGCTCCTTATCCTCATTTGCTTTCTTTCCTTTTGAGCTCTAGTGATCAGGAAGGTTTACCAATTTGTCATTGAGTCCCTCCCCTAGAGATTCTCCCTCAAGGATCTTTCCATTGAGAGCTTTCTCCTTCCACACCTTCCTTGTACCATCAGCTCAATTCATTCCTTTTTGCTAATTTTGGGTCTCTTTTCTTTTTCCTTTTTTGTTTTGAGCCTTGCGAGCTTTTTCCCTTTGTATGAAAATAGGGCACAATTTGGCCTTGTGTCCAACCTTTTTACAATGGAAGCAAGAAAAGAGCACTTTTTTATAATCTATCTATTGCATGCACCTCCCTAATCTTGATTGAAATTCAATCACTTCTGGTATATCATTGCCTTCAACCACATCAACACATATTTTGGCGTAGGTGAGTCTTTTCTTGGCTAGTGTAACTAGATCAATAGATAGCAACTCTCCAAAAGAGCTAGCAATGCCATCAAAAAAATCTTTGTGCTAGTACTCTAGAGGGAGTTCTAGAAACCTTATCTAGACTAGGGCGTAGGTCAAGAAATCATTATTGAGGTCAAGGTTGGTGGTCCATTTCTAAAGAATGAGGGTGGATTTCCCCATCGACCAATTTTTTGCATAGAGAATCTTTGAGTAATCCTTAGGGTAAGAAAATTAAAAGGCATAAAATCTTTGGCCATAACCATAACTTCAACCTATCCTTTTAGATCCCACTTGTTCTTAGCAAAGATTTGAACTAGATCTATGTTTGGCCTAGGACCCATGGACTTGCCAACAAGAGATGCAACCATACTCAGAATATTATGATCAATACGCTCAAAAGGCACTGCTAAGGAAAAAGTCCACTTATCTTTGTTTGATATATCTTTAATCTTGGGGAAAGAGGATTTACCAGAAGGTTTGACTCCAAATTTTTTTTTCCATCATCCCAAAGGACCCTAGATGCACTTTATTTTGGGGCATTACCCTCTTTTTTTCTTGGATCCAGCTGCAAGGCCTGTGAGTCCCCATCTTTTGTCACATCACCCTTTTCTTTGTCATTGCCCTAGTCTAGGCCTGTAGTTTGATCATCCTGTCCCTCTCTATAGATTTCCCACTCAATGTCGAATTCAAAAAATTGCTTCCTCTACTCCAGTCATCTTTACGTTTCTCATAAAAAATGCATTCATTCTAGAACTCTAATTCTAGTACATGGACCATTTGGACACAGTAGCTAGCTTGCTTTTGTCCTAGTTGTTTTCAGTGTGATTGGAATCACTGTGAGTTAAGTGAGTGGGTGGACAAATGGGCTCCACATTATCGTACTCCATTGTCTATCAAAGTGTCTATTAGAAATGATGACATGGAAAGTTCACTTGAGCATAACCATCTATTGCATCTTCTTCATCCATGTCATGTCTTTGCATTGGTTACACCATAGGGGAATGATGAGAAATTAAATTTTTGGTTAGAAAATTGTGTAAGAGGTAAACAAAAGCTTGCACAATTGATCACAGATGATGATGGACTTACATATCCTACTGGTTCACTTGTTGTTACTGGAAAATGGCTACATACATACATGCTTAGAAGAAATGGAATTCCTTCATTCAAAGACTATCAAAAGCACAAAACAATTATCATATATTCACATCTTACTATAGCAATAAATGTGAAGTTGTTGAAGTATCAAAGAAGAAAAAAGTAAAAGAACTTTTACTATTACTAATGTTGATCATGAATCCCTACTGAAGACCCTAAAATAGAGAGAGGACCCTACAAGAACACTCAACTAGGTATATTTACTTCTTATGTTCTTTTGTTCATAATAATTTGGTGAACCAATGATTATCTTGTTTAATACAATAAGTTACTAATATTTTTTATGATATTGGAATGTAGGTACATCATGAAGAGTAGCCATTTATGAAGATTAAAAACTAAATAAGGAGTAGTATGAAGAGAAATCTATTCTATTTTTGACAGTAAAATTTTTGGTAGTTGTGTATTGATGTAATAATGATGAAACACTTGAGATATTGAAAATGTAAAATTGTTGATTTAATGCAAGAAACAAATATGTTTTTACTTAATGCAATTTATGTAGAGGGATTTAAAAAATGATGATTTTAATACATACTAACACAAAACTTGCACTATACCCAACACCAAAAAATTGAGAGTGGTAAAACATAATGTTTTTACTTAATACTAACCCTAGTGACACCTTTGTTCCAATCGCAGAGAGCCTCCATCGTTCATGGCCACCCTATACTGAAGAGTCTCCAAAGTGCTCTAAGTGCATTTTGAGGTTAATCTTTTGAGGGTTGTGACTTGGAGCTCATGGGGGCTATTGATGAAATTTTGAATGCTACATGACAATCATGTCAAAGCCTATAATAATCTATCTCATTTTTGAGATATCACATTTCATTTGGATTTGGCACAATGATCTTACTCGATGCCAAAACTCACAATGTGCCTCTATTCATAGGTGCATCACTGTGTAACTTTGAAATTGTTGAACTTGGAACAAATAGTTAACCCCATTAGCTCCAGATGGGTGAGTGAACCCTAGTGACACCCTTTTTTTGGCCGCAAAGAGTCTCCAAGGTGCTCTAAGTGCGTTTCAAGGTCAATATTTCAAGGGTCATAACTTAGAGTTCATGGGGGCTATTGATGACATGTCAAATGCTATAGGATGGTCATGTTGAGACCTACAATAGCCTATTTCATTTTTGAGAGATCACATTTCATTTGGATTCGGTACAATGATCTCGCTTGATGCCAAAACTTGCAGTGTACCTCAATTCATAGGTGCATCATTGTGTAACATTGAAACTACTAATCTTGGTATCGAATTATTAGCTCCATTAGCTTTGGATGGGTGGGTGAACCCTAGTGATACCCTTGTTCTAGGCATGAAGAGCTTCCATCATTTGTGGCCACCCTGCACCGAAGAGTCTCCAAGGTGCTCTAAGTGCATTTTGAGGTCGATCTTTTGAGGGTTGTAACTTGGAGCTCATGGGGCTATCGATGAAATGTGATACCTAGAAGAGAAAAGAAAGATTAGAAACCATATATGCTCTAATATCAAATAGAAAAACAATGAGAACACAACATAATGTACTGTAGATGTCTCAAGGCCAAATGAAATAGCCGAGAGCGTAACATTATCAACCTGCTTGAGCTCCTCCTCAATCATCAACTAAACATGAATGAAGATTACATACATGTATAAGTTAGTATGGGTTAAAATTACTCTATTATAAAGATTAACTTTAAATTTCATATGTCATAATAAAAAAAGTATACACGTATTGACACAGAAGGATTCTATGCCACTGCATGCCCCTCCTCTCTCATGTTAGGGTGTGTAGGCCTTTGTGTGCACATCTAGTGTATCCTCCTCAAATACAAACTGATACTCAAAAAGATCACCTATGGGATGTAGACAAATATTCTTGCACATTATGCAAGTATGGGGCACACAAACATGTAATGAGATTGTTGATGATCATGAACTTGTGCCAACATCATCAACATAGGGAGGCAACACTGACCTAGCTTGGGATATCAATAGGCTACTCAATCTATGGATGACTCTAATAGCTTGAGAGCTAGCCTTTGCAATGATATCAAGATGTTGCACTGGAGGAGGGGGGCGATATCAATAGGGGGAAAAATGTGCCAGCTTTCTTTCGCTAGGAAAAGGGTCTATTCTAAGGAGCTCCTCCTCCTACACCCATTTTGGGCCTCATTCTTCAATAGTTCACCTTGAGGTGCAACACAAATTTGGCATACAATTTTTTAATGAAATAGAATGACACCTCTAAATTTCTGTATGGAGGGATGTCAAAACCATCCACCAACGATCCCAAAAGTTTGCATGCATAGCCTCATTTGTGCACCATTTAATTGATAATTTGGGCTTTGTGCATTATACTTGTTTACTAGTTTTTGGGTCCACAAAAAGGCTAACTATATCATCTTTAGTTATATTTAGGTTTGCAACCTCATCATAGTCCAACCCATCATCAAACATGGCATAAATTTTCTCACGCTAGTGAAGAGAAAATTTTTGTTCATCGGTAAGCATTTGGATATCATCGACTATGGTGTTTAACATGGATAACATGGGAGCCAATATGGGTATATTGATATATGTGGTTCACAAAACCCTAAGTTTGATGAGATTTTCAAATATGAAATCTTTAATTCAGGGAGGGTTTTGAGGGGGTACAAGATCATTTGGTTGATGGTTTCGAGAGGGTACTAGATCTTTTGGTGGAGGATTATGGGGAACATTGTTTCCTAGCTCAGTATCATCATTTGGGTCAGTGATAACTATTAATTTGCAAAACATAATTTCTATTAAAGACAAACCTAAATTTCAACAATTTTTATTTAAAAACCTAATTTTTAACAAATTCTATTTAAACAACCAATTTATAATAATATTCATTCAAATCATAAAAAGATACCAAAAAAGCTTACCTTTATCCTATACCCTTTCAGAAATCTGATACTTAGGTGGAGCACAACAATAAAACCAAAAAAACACAATACAGAATAGGTCTTGGGGTTTTTTTTTAAAAAAAATCTATCTCATAGGTTTCAAGTACCCAATTTCATATTAGATACCTGATATGATATTAGGTCCCCGATAACAAGTTGGGTACTCAATATGAAATTGCATACCCAATTATTGATCGTATACCCAAAAAGGCTTGGCCCAAACATTTTAGCCTTGGTATCAGGATGGGTGGAAAAAAGTCAAAGCAAATTTTGAAACGCTTTTAGACATTTTCAAACTCCACTTTTTTTACATTGCCACTTTTTGGCACACCATGATCCTGCACATACCCTTTATTTAGAATGTTGTTAATGAAAATAAGTTACTTTTATTAAATGGGCCACTAAGAATGTGTGGATTTTGGATGTGCTTTATATTATTAGAATAACAAAACCAAGTGTTGTTTATTGGACTTTAGGGGTGGTGTAGGTGGGAGATGACTTCCTCATGGAAGTTGATTTTTCTAATGTAAGGAAGGTCATCCCAAATGGGGGTTGATACACATATTTTTAATGGACTTTTAACCCCAAATATAGAGGTGCCCTTGACTATTATACACAACAATATTTGGTGATTTTATAAAGATCTCCATGAAAATTGAGAGCATAATTTTGGAATTTTATGAGTTTTAAATTATAGTTAATTTTCAAGATTTTCATAGAAGATTTGGAGATTTTTAAGAAAAAATAATTCAAATCTAATTTTTGTTATGAATAATTAAGGGTTTTTTTACTAGTTTGGAGGGTTTCTAGAATAGCTAGAGCATTATTTCCACTCATTGTTATACCTCTTTTGTTCAATATGAGATCTTTTATTTTTTCAGAATTTGGTGTAAAAGGATATATTTTGAGAGGAATATATTATATAGATATATGTGCTTATATACATGTGTACATATATATACATATGCATATGTATGTTTAATGTCACAAATCTGTGCCATGGTGTAATTTTCCATTTCACATCTCTTGACCCCAACCTATGACAAATTTTTTATTTCATTCATTTGTGCTAACTTATCCCACTTTGTTGTTAGCTATTTAGAATCTTGACCATATGTCTTGGACAACACAATACACATCCACATCATACATATGTTTTTGTAGTGCTCACTTGTCTGTTAATCTATAGATGTGCAAGTTTCCATTGGAGCATTAAAAAGTGCCACCTTGCGATTTAATGCTTGATTCCACCATCCACCAATGCAAGATTCAACCTAGAAAGCTTATATGCCTAATTTTGAGCTTATTTTGGACTTCTTTACAAAATCTTATTGGTCATTCTAAACAACATTTCCATGACATTTTTTAGGCTTATCATCACATTGTTGAGTTTTATTTCACATGCATCGGCAACTTTTTGGTTCCATAATTTTTATTACTTGGCTTCTATCTTGTTGAGGGGAATTTCTCTATTTGACTCCATGTTGTGTTCTTCATAGAATAACACAATATTTATCTTTTCTAACATATTTATCATCTCTTTCTCCCCAATACAATTATCTACCATCATTTTATAATGTCTACTTAGGTACCATGGATGTAGAGACACAAAATAAGGGACTTGATTAAGGTAGGTCTACAGATAGAAGTCCTCATTATTATTTTTCTTGTGTGTGCATGTTTGTGGAGAAACAAGTCAGATCATTAACCTCATCAATCATTAGTTCTAGATTAATCTATTTCCCCTCTTTCATGTTTCATAGTTTAGTCATTCATTATATTCTACCCGAGTTTTATTTATTTGGCATTCTATCATTTGCTTTAGTTTATGGTTCATCATTTATATTGTCTGTATAGGAAAAATGCACATTACACATTTGTTCTACAACCATTCTACCATCCTTGACCCACATAAGTGTCCAAGGCTATGAGATTAGATAACTCAACATTTGATTATTTTTGTTTTCTCTTTTAGTTTTTGTAGTTGAAATATTTTCATCCCTTCATATTCTTAAATTGACTATGTTTTGTGACACTTAGTGTCATAGGTTTTTATTAAGTGAAAATAGGTTTTAAAGTGGCCTTAAAACCCTTGAGAACAAAGAACTAGAGATAGAAACCTTTAAACAACAACATCATAACATAAGATAATAAAAAATAGGCATGGAAGAGGACAAAAGCCAATAAGGCAAAAAGATAGGAAGACCAAAAAGGGCCAAGCCCACCAAAAATACCACTAACCAAAAAATGGAAAGAAAAACCAAAACAAAACTACCTAAGGCACTTCAAAAACTCCACAACTTCAAGCTCTATCTTTTTCATCTCCTCCAAAAAATTCTTTATCTCTTTGGCCTCATTAGTAGTAGTGGATACCTTTTTATTTATATTTTCCTTAGTTCTTTTGCTAGGGCCAAACTAAGTGTCCACTGGAGACTCTTTATCATTTGCGACCTAAATTATGGCTTTGTTCATATTGGGGTTCTCCAACTTCCCGAGGAGGATCTTAATATGGTCATTCAAATCCTTTAAGATCTTGTAGCTTTGATTATCAATACTTTTTAAAGAAAAATAAATGATAGAATTTTTACCTTCTAGTACAAAGATCATGTCCTTAATCCATTTAAATTTAACAACATCCTTCCCTTTCAAAATCATATCAACATTATCCCCTACATTCAGGTTGACCTCATCTATCGAATCCCCAACAATAGAAACCAACTCCTAAATGTGTACCTTACTCTCCAAATCCTTGAGCTTTAGATGAACATCCTTGAATTCATTAAAGGACCATTTAATGGCTCTAGAAAAGTCTAATATCCTATTCTTGGTATTAAGGAGCTGATAATGGGCATGGAAGGGTAAATCATCTAGTCCAAATTCACATCACCCTTCTCGTTATCATCAATGACCATATTAATCTTCATCCTTGGGAGCCCTATCTTTAGCTTCTACAAATCCATGACCTTCTAGTTCCCATGATACATAATTTGGAGGATGTTGTCATTAGGGATATTATCCTAAATAGGAATAAAATCTTCAACATTAGGAGTATTATGGGGAGGAGGCAAGGAATCCTTAGCAAGATCCTCTAGGATAACTTTCTGAGGGCGGAGATTCTTCTTCTTCTTGATCTACATTTCTGGCTCATCCTTGCAAGTATCCATATTTGCATAATTCTCATTGTCTTCTTCATCAGAGGAGGTCTCCCCTTTAAGGTTCTTGTGCTTCTTCCCTATAGACTTATTAGTTATGGGAGTCTTATTTGTGGTTGTTTCTTTGCACTTTTTCTTGGTTTGTTCCCCTCATCTTCCTCTAACTTCAAATCTCTAGTAATATTAGTATTAGAAAAATTACCATCATAAAAGGAATTAGAGGGTTTTGTCTCCTACACAAACTTAGAATTTCCCTAAATGGAAGACCCCATATTTTTTTGAGGTAATAATAAATAAGGACCATATGTTTATTATGAACAAGGGTTTAGTTACTTCTAAGAATTAATCTCATTAATACTAGTGTTCAAGGAAATAAACAAGTAGTAAGGGGTGGAAATTTTCTTATTGTGCCTGAAATGATTCAACAATACAAATGATAGGTGCAAATTCTAGAAAAGTGGTCATCAAGTGTAACATAATACATAATATCCCTAAGATCCTATTGGTCCACACATAGATGAATATACTTGGGGGCGAAGGGGGGGGGCTGGGTGTGAATCAATATACTAGATAACATCAACTTTTCATACATGTCTATCTTCACACTGGTCTATAGGTCAATGTTAGCTATGACTTAACATGTCAGGATTAAGAAAAAAATAATAAAGACAAACAAAACATCACATAACACATGTATTTATCTCATGGAAACCCAACTACAAAAAAAATCATGGTGTGAGATGATCCTCACAAAGGTCACACTCTCCTGGAGTGTACTTGGTTAAGAGTTTATCTCTATTAAAAGATTACAAGGACATTGTTAGGTATCACCTAGGTTAACGGATTTAGATAAGACCTATGAAAGTCTTGCCTAGTTAAGAGAAAAAATGGTTAAAGGAATTCTAAGCACAAACTAATGTGGCACCTTATTATGGGAGGTAATGCAAATAAATTGTTAAATTCCATCGTCAAAAAGATTTATTATTAGAAAATAATAGAGATAATGATCTAATTTGAACATCTACTTTATAGATACAATCACCTATGTGCTTGGCTTTACTGGCTACTACATGCTTTTTCACTTGTGCTAATCAGGAACACTGACTTCTCCTCAACACACTATCTTTCTCACTCTATTTTTGACTTCTCAATGTCACACTTCTCACCTTGATATTACACTTATCTCATCTTTGTGGCTCTTTTTCTATTCACTCTATAATATAATTTTTATTTATTGAAGCAACATTCTCTTATATAGTATTTACATTCAAAATCTACAAATTTAAAATTTAAAATCTCAACCCTATACCTAGTTTAATCTCCAATTAATGTCGTGTGTCATTCTTGTCAGATGTATCATGTATGAAAAAATGTCATGGGTGTTCTATGACAATGATGACTTGCTCTACTAAAAATAATTTAAATTTGAATTCTTTTGTCTATCCTCATTGTGATGGCACCATCACCATTAAATGCAATTATGAGTGTATTCTACCTACTTTGTAACATGGCAGTCATGGGTATATTGCTATTATCTTCTTCTTATTAACTCAACCTAACCATTCTGCATGACTATTACTCAACCACCTTGCTTGCATACTTGAAATATTTCTTCATATCATTACCCACTTAGCATGAATATATCTATAAGTGGTTGTCCTTTATTATTTCCTCTACTTGGCTTGTCTTTCTCATTCCTCTAGCCACCCTTGTGAACTAGAGTCACACATTTGTGCCTAATGTTCCTCATAGTTTTTGGCTTCATAGAAGTCGATGTTCCTTCTTTACCTTGAAATTAATGAAAATTTAGTCATAATCGAGTACAACAATAACTCCATTGATTAGTCCTTATAAATTTAGATAGTTATGCCAACATTCTCCCCCTTTAGCATTGATGAAAACACTTCGATTACACTTGATAATATCTTTTATTACTATTTCATGCTTAGCAGATAATATCACAACTTTAACTCTTATTAGTTTTTATTCAACATCTCCCTCCTGAGATAATGCACTCACATCCTTTGAATGCTTTAAGTTGTCTTTGTGGGTTCACTTGATTATACCTCTAAGTAATCTTTATGGGTTTATTTAATTCTGCTTGACATCTTCTCCTTTTTTTTCTATCCTCTTGTTCATTACTTTCCACTAATTCCTTCAAGCTTCTTTAATTTCTATGGTCTTCTCTCCTTTTGACCATAAAATAACTTCTCCCCCTTTGACAACAATTCAAAAGGTGTGCATCATATTTCTCTACCTCCCCCCCCCCCCATGGAATAGTCTCCATTACATATCAATTCATGCTTGTGATTTGTTTTTTTGTAGATTATGTATTGAATCTTGGTCTATTATATCTACTTTAGGATTGATAAGGGTAATAACCCTAACTTCTCTCTCAAATACCCAAAGGTATCCTTATGAACAGGTCTTGTAACTATATTGGCCAATTTCTCTTTTGTTGGTACATACTCCAACCTTACCTCTTTTTCTTGCACTTTATCTCTTCAGAAGTGATCCTTTATGGATATGTGCTTGGTATTTGAGGTGCATTACTAGGTTTTCTAATATGTTGATTGCACTTGTGTAATCACAATTTATTACCACCATCTCCTTCATCTTTTATTGAACTCCTCCAAGCATTTGTTTGATCCAAATAATCTAAGTGGAGTTCATTGTTGTAACTACATACTTCCCTTTTGTTGTTGAATATGATATGAAATTTTTCTTCTTCCTGGATCATGCAACCATTCTTCCTTAAAGAAATAATGCACCATTAATCATTCTCTTTCTATCATCTATGTTCCTAGCTTAGTCAACTTTGATAAAGATAGTGAGCTCAAAGTTTCCTTTGTGAGGACAACATAACCCATACTCTTGAGTACCCTTTAGATATTTGAAGATCCTCTTCACAATAACCATGTGTGATTCCTTTGGATTGGATGAGAATATAGAAACTATACCAATAAATTGTATAATATTTGGTCTACTATGCACAACAGACTACAATTTACCAATCATGGATCAATAAAGAGTTTCATTCACTTCAGAGATCTCATCTTATTTTGACAATTTACAACTGGCCACCATTGGTGTACCTATTAACTTAGCTTCTTCCATACCAAATATCTTCACAATATCCCTTATACACTTTATTTTTCCTATGAAGATTCATCCTTTCATTTGGGACACTTGAAGTCTAATGAAGAAATCAATCTCATTGATCATGGAAATTTCAAATTGTCTTTTCATTTCTTCACCAAATTCAATGCTCATCTTATCATCTCATCAAAAAATGATGTCTATAACTATATAAAAAATCAACAAACTAAATCATTTTTTCTTCTTTAGGTAGGTGTTGTTGTTGTCACTTGTTCTTGCAAGGCCAATTTGTATCAAGTATGAGTGTAGCCTCTCATACAATGCTTTGGGTTTGTATTGCAATCCATAGTACACTTGGTTCTTGTCTTCTTCATTTTTAAACCCTTCTAGTTGTTCAATGTACATTTCTTCATCTAGAACTCCATTTAGAAATGTGGATTTCACATCCATCTGGTATACCTTGAAGTTCATGTACACTGTAAAGGCTAGAAGTATCCCAACTCCTTCTAATCTAGTCACTAGTACAAAGGTTTTCATAGTTTATGCCTTATTATTATGCATGTCCCTTGTAGACAAGTCTGGCCTTATTTTTGACCACTTCTCCATCCTCATTCATTTTTTTTCTAAGTATCCATTTTGTGACAATGATATTTTTTATCATTTGGAAAGGTTACCAAGGTTAATGTGTCATTATTTATTATCTAGTTGATTTTTTTCATCTATGGCCTTTCTCTAGTCTTAATCTTTGAGTGCTTCCCTTATAGATTTTGGCTCCATGCATGAGAGAAAATATACTATCTCTCTCAAATTTCTCCTTTTCATCACTCCAACATATTTATCACCAATAGTTTGATCAATTGAGTGGTTTCTTCTCATATACTTGGATAGCACAAGTTTTTCTTCATGTGTTATTGCCCTTAGTTCTTTAGGCTGAACTATTTATGCCCTTGTTGGTACAATTTCTTGTACAAATTTTTCTTCCAATGATACTACTTCCACTAAGTTAATTATTGGAATGTATTCAAACTATTTTTAATCTTTTTATTCTATCTTTCTTTCTTTTTCATTCTTCTCAGAGAACTCATCTACCTTCACACTGATAGATTGCACAATTTTTCTTGTTGACAGGTTCAAATACTATTACACTTTTATCTTATTAGAGTATTGAAAAATGGTACCCTCATCACTCTTTGGTTCAAACTCCCCTTGATATTTATCTTATTTGATGTAGCACTTTCTTCCATATACCTTGATGAAACTCACTAAGGGTGAGTTCCCAAACCATAGTTCCTAGGGAGTTCACTTAGTACCCTTATTCACTTCTACCCTATTCAAGGTGTACATGTAGTTTTTCTCACAACTTCTCTCAAATAGATTTGTATAACATTATTCTAAATCATCATCCTTACACAATATATGATTGTCCAATTTCTTCATTCTATAACACCTTTATATAGTGGTGTCTTTGGAGTTGACCTTTGCATTCTAATCTCGTGCCTTTGGTAGTAGTTCTCAAATTCTTGTGAGGTGAACTCACCTTGCCAGTATGATCTTAGTCATTTCAACACCATACTATTCTCCCCTTCTACCTTTTCCTTGTAGGCCTTAAACATGTGAAATAAAGGCTTTTGACTTTTCCTTCAAATAAACAGTCCACATCATTCTAGAAAAATCATTGATGAACAATATAAAGTATCTATCACCAGATACACTCTTACTCCTAATTGGACCACACAAGTTAGTAATTACAAAATTTAAAATCTGTTCAAATGTGAATGGCTTACTAGAAAAACTAGAACTGGCCAACTTTCCTAGTTGACAATCTTTACACATTGCATTGTTAGGTTTAGTAGTAAGAGGCAAGCCTCTTACACTTTTCTTCTTTCTTACCTTAGCAATACTTTCAAAATCTAGATGACAAAACCTTCTATGCCATAGCCAACTATTATCATTCTTGGCCACTGAGTGTTTATTCTAAAAAATGTTAACGTAGACGAGATTACCTCTACTTTTTTCTTGTTAGAATGTTTAGAATAACTAGGGGGGAGGGGGACAGGGTGCATAAATCAATTATCCAAGTTCAAGATGTACCAATTGAACAAACACACACTTAAACAAGTTCAGATCTTAACATTCATTAGCTCGACCTCTATAGTCAACTTTCAATAACATCACCTAGTTGTCCATTGTCCTAAATATAAAAAACTTGTAGAATGTAAACAATAATATTATTTCATCACAAATAACATCCACACAGGTTTGACACTAGGATTTAACATGGAAACCCAATTTGGGAAAAAACACCTGTAATATGTCACCAATATTTTCACTATTATGAAGAGAGCTATGTTAGGAGTCAACCTTGTTAAAGGTTTACAAAACACACTATTAAATGTGACCTTGTTAAAGGATTTAATCACAATGTTAAAAGTGGCCTTATCAGAGGACTTTAGAACATTCCATTAGAATGCCACCTTGATTAAAGGATTTACATAGGACGATTAGTTCAACCTTGATAAAAGGATTTCAATATTGATACAATGGTTAGAAAGTAACAATAGGTTTTGATATAAGAAATACAACTCACTTTGAAAATATAAATCTCAGTGGTCCACCTCACAATAGGTCTGTGATAATCATGCCCAAAGCCTTACTTAGGATTACTTCTCCCACCATGAGGTGCATTTAATTTTTCAACCCAGGGATTATTCAAGAATAAAGGTATGACACTTGACACTTGCATACTATGGCAATTGGATTTTAATCAAATAAAGGGAAAGTACAAATTTGAGGATCTTTAATGAGTAAATAGAAATGTCATTTAGAATTAGTAATCTTCCCTTCCCCCTACAAAACATGGATAAGTGTCCTCACTTTTCGTACTTGGCATGAGGTATAGAATTGGCATAATGTCACAATGATATATTTAATGCAATAGTAGATATAACCAACTAAATCTATGCACTAAAAATGAATAAAATTTAAAAGCTTATACTTGTAAATTTGATCATTGCATGTGCTAGATAGAGGTGGCAAGATTGGAAGAACGAAAAATGACAACATATGTTAGTGGACTCGCCATATTATTGAAAGCATAGAAAAATCATGACATTGAAGGTGGGTGGGTGGTAGAGAAAGAAATAAGATGAGTTGTAAAAGAAGAATTTAGAAAGTGAATGGACAATTGAACTTTATGTAAACATAAATTTTTTATTATGGGCATGCTCGAATGAATTATTATTGAAGAGTTGCAGGAAGAAGGTTGGCACCTTCTGCTACAGGAAGTGTTACCTATTGTTCATTTGAAATTGGTTGTTGAAATTATTGCAGGAAGTCTTCTTTCATTTGGGGCCAGTGATACAACTTTAGCCAATGTCCATTGACTAATAACTTGAAGTGCACTAGATTAATTGTGGTTAATTGGATTGCTCCATTTGCAAGTACATGGATTATTTCATAGGGACCCAACCATCATGTCTAGAGCTTACCTAGTATGTCTTTGAAACTAGAATCATAAAGTAATTCCAAATCTCCAATTAAAAATTGCTTACTCTTAGTGTTGGAGTAGTGCCATTATTTCCTTTACTTCTATACGATTTCTATGTGTTCTAGGGTAGACTTGCACATTTCATCCAAAGAATTAAGATGCAATAAGCACTCTCTTTGTGATATAGGAAGATTAATGTTTAACTTCAATGTTGTTCTTATAGTTTTGTGTTCAAATTCAATGGGTAGCATTGCTGCTTTTCCATACAATAGCTTGAATGGTGTAAACCCTATGGCGGTCTTCCATGTTGTTCAATATGCCTAGATAGCTTCTGGTAGTCTGCTGCTCCAATCTCTGCAGTGCAAATGAACTATCTTTGTCTCCTAATTTGTAACTTTTTCTTGTCCATTAATTTGAGGATGATAGGGGCTTGATTTTTGATCTTTGATATTATATTCCTTCATGAGTTCTATTATCATATTGGAAGTGAATTGAGCACCCTATTTAGTAATAAGTTATCTAGGTATGCTATATTGAGTAAAGATTTCTTCATACAAAAATTTGGCAACTTTATGGTTGTGAGCATGCTTCATGGCTTTGACTTCGACCCATTTTGTCAGGTAGTCAATGCATACAAGGATGTAGGATTTCCTATTGGATGGAGGATCTATTGGACCAATTAAAGTCTATGTCCTATTTTTTGAATGGTGTTAACACCACCGATGGATTGAGAGTCATTTCATCTAATTTTTTTGGTCAACCCATCCTTTGAAATTTATCACACTTTCATGTATAACTGCCTACATCTTTATGAAGTGTAGGCCAATAGTAACCAGTTGTTAAAATCTTCAGCGTTGCTCTTTTTGTTGCAAAGTGCCCCCCACATGGTTCATTATGACATGCATGTAGAATGTCATATGTCTCATCTTCTTGCACACATCTCCTCATAAATAGTGTGTTATCAATCCTGTTGGAATTTACAAGTGGGAATATTTACTTCTGAGAGGGCAAGGGCAGTGAATCAGAAGTAACAATATTTCAACCTTTAAAATTTTTAACTAAGATCAATCCATGCATCTAACATCTTCTAATAAACATGAAAGTAAAGACATGCATGAAAATAGATAACACAAGATTTTGGTCACCCAAAAACCCTCCAAAATGAGAAGGTAAAACTGGGGTGGGGATGACACCCACAAATTATCACTACAACAATATGTAACTTGTTAAGTTACAAAGTTTGACCACTTTCAATGGTCTACCCTATGAAAGGCCTACCTTGTTAAAGGCTTTACACCCTGTTAAAAGTGACCTGGTTAAAGGATTTACAAACACTCACTTGGAATGTTACCCTGTTAAAGGATTTATCACCTTGTTAAAGGTTTACAACATGGCTATTAAACCAACCTATCTCCATAGGATTTTCATTCCTAATACAATGGCTAGAAAGTATTAGAATGTGTTGACCTGATAACTTACAATCTCCAATTGCTGATTCCAGATCCTTGTTCTAATCAATCTAATCTGATCCTTCCTGATCTGATAACTCTCTGTTCATAGTGCTAATACTTTGTTCTAACCAACTTGATTCTGCAGTGCTACTCTTTCTCTAAGTCTTTACACCCCTTTGAACTTCACTAGCATTCTCCCATACATTCCATACAACTCTCACATACATGAATTATGGGGTTTCAACCTCCTTATAAAGGCTTTGAAGACTTAGGGTTAGGTATGAATCCATGATCAATATTCATCCATCTTTTCTTGCTCAAATCTTTACACTTTTCCTATTGGTTGCATGCTTTCTCCATTTTTCTGATTGGCTACATGCTGATTACATAGGGAATGTAAAATATTTGATCTTATTTTTTAGATTCTTCGAGATTCATCTTGAGTTAGCTCAAAAATGGTTTACATCTGAGTTTGTGAAGGCACAAACTCATATGCTGATTTTGTGTTACTCAGTACTTACTGATTGTTGATGCTCGACACATATATGATTTTTTTCTTGCTTGGCTCCTACAGTAACTTTGTCTCACTTAGCATCTATACTTTACTTGACACTTATAGTGACTTGACATCACTTATCACTCGACACTTGATACTTGCTCAGCACCTGAAGTTCACTTGGCACCTATTGAATTTTTGGCTCAGCACATATTGTAGCTCAGCATCTATATTATACTTGGCATCAACCTTAGAATTTTCTTAAGTGTGTTGACACTCAATTGTCAAAACCAATCCGAGACCAACAAATCCAAGAGAAATTGAAGTTTTTCTTTACAAGAAGCCTCTTATCCTTGTAAGAGAAATGTGTAGGAATTTTGTTAGCTGTAGTGTAATTAGCTATGTCTCTATACCATAAGGTTTGGACAACAATATGAAATAAATGATCATCTAGAAATGTATCATCTATCAAAGTAGTATCTTCTTCATCATGGTGGATTTTGGATAGACAATTAGCTACCACATTTGCTTTCCTAGGTTTGTCAATGATTGTGATATTAAATTCCTACAAAAGAAGTAGCCATCTTGCTAACCTTCCTATGATGGTAGGTTTTTTCATAAGATACTTAATTACTGCATGGTCAGTATGAACAAATATGGGATAACTAGTTACATAATGCCAGAATTTGTTCAGATTATAAAATACCACTAATAGTTCTTTTACAGTCACTGTATAGTTTAACTCTGGTCCATGAAGGCTCTTACTAATATAGTAGATTGTATTTTCAAGATTTTGAGATTTTTATCCTAAGAGTACACCTATGGCATAGTCAAAAGCATGTATATATATTTGAAAAGGAAAAGTCCAATCAAGACCTTAAGTATTGGTGCAGTTGTCAATAGTGACTTGAGTTGTAGGAAGGAGTCATCACATTCCTTTGTCTAGGTAAATTCAATCTCTTTTGTAATTAAAGTATGTAGAGGACTAGCTATCTCACTAATTTTTTTTATAAACCTCCTATAATAGCCAACATGTCCTAGGAAAGATTTGACTTCTTTTTTCTTTGTGGGAATAGGGAGTGTGAGAATTACCTCTATTTTCACAGGGTCTACCTAGATTCCAGCTTCAGAGATAAAATGTCCCAAGACCATGCCTTCTTACATCATTAGAAAGAATTTCTCACTGTTGAGAGATAGGTTGTGTTCTTCACATTGGATTAGTACTTTCTCCAAGTTATTCAAGGCTTCCTCAAATGTAACACCAAATGTAGTGAAGTCATCCATGTATATCTCCATGCAATCATGTGATATGTCAACAAAGATGTTGATTACAACTCTCTGAAAAGTAACAGGTGCATTACATAAGCCAAATGGTAATAAAGAATAAGCATAGGTACCCCAAGGACATGTAAATGTGTTCTTCTCTTGATCTTCTAGAGTAATACTTATCCAATTATAACCACTATATCCATCTAGAAATGAGAAGTATTTCTTTCCAACCAAAGTATCCAAAACTTGATCAACAAAGGGAAAAGGAAAGTGATCCTTCTTTGTGGCATTATTTAACTCTCTATAATCTACACATATCCACCACTTACCCCCTTTATTATGTACAATAACTAATGGTGATACGCATTTTCTATCAGAGATTGGATAGATGAATCCAACATCCAACAACTTCTACAACTCAGTCTTAACTATCTTGTGCAATGCTGGATTTATTCTCCTATGAGGATGACAGAGTGGCAAGCTTTCATCATTGATGTAGATCCTATGGGTGTAGAGCTTAGGGCTTAGTCCTACCATATCCCCATAATCCTAAGCAAAGGCCTTTTCATGCTGATTGAGGAGCTTGGTTAACAATCCCAAATGTGATTGGGACAACTTGTTGTTTACATGTAGATTATGACTAAGAGAAAGTTCCATAGTAGTTGTTAATTCTACCATTGACACTTTTGGTATTGGACTTGTAGCTACTTCACTTGGCAGTAATTGATCAATTATATCAGGGCTTACTAGGTAGACACAATCTTCATAAGTACATAGCTTTAAGAAAGAACTCTCAACAATATCTCTAGCCACCATACACTTATTGGTAAGAATGCTTTGTATTACATCATCTTCCTCTTGCATTTTTAGAAAAGAGTTCCTATGCAACATTTTGAGCTAGGCTACAAAATTCAACTCTTCCTCTTCATCCCCTAAATCTAGCCAAATAGGTTCTCCCAAGATTGGTTGGGGTTGGGCAGGTGGATATAGTGCTAGCTTCCTTATGGTTTAACCATTTTAAATTGTCATATTGCTTGATCTATAATTAATTTTGGTATCAGTGGTGGCTAACTAGGGTCTCCCTAATATGATAGGATGGTCAACAAGTTTTACTTTAGGTGATAGGATAACAAAATCAATAGGGCATTCCCATGAATCTAAAGTCGCCATCACATCTTCTGTGAGACCATCTAGAGTGATAGTTGAACTATCAGCAAGTTGTAACATTGTGGGAGGTGTCCTTAAGCTTTCTATGCATAACCTATGCATTGCATCTTTACTCACCACATTTATTGCTACTCCCAAATCAACTAATGCATTTTTCATAGCGTATCCATTTATGATCAGATTAACTACTAGACTACTGAGATCTAAATACTTTGCTATCACTACCTTCCCTAAAATGGTATCTACTAATTGCTTGACAACATGAATTGTTTGAGGATCTTTCTTGTTCTTCCTTGGCTTCTTAAGGCATGCTTCCTTGATAGGATTTCCATAAAGAGGGACATCCTTGATGGCTTCGAACAGAGGGATTTGGATGTGCATGTTTTTTAGCTGCTCAACAATATCAAATGTCTATTCCTCTTGGGATATAAATTTCTCTTTATTTAGCCTATGTGGAAAAGGAGGATTCATTGAGGTGTGGTTAGTAGTCCTACTAGGTACATCAGTTGGTGGGTTGGTATTTGGCAATGTAGCTTCTAGAAGTGGTGTTGCAGGAGTATTTGCGACTTCCATGATAATAGGGTATTTTAGTGTAGGTAGAGTTGTACCAGATCTCAAATGGATATAAGATATATCTAGTGAATAAGTAGGGCACTACTAAGTATTAGTAGTGTATGTTTGCTATTGTTATTGCTTGTTGTTTGGATTTGGTTGAGATTGAGCAGGCAATTGGGTTGGCTTAGGATTAACATTATTTGTTGTAGGAAGTGGCATTATTGCAAATGGTTGCACTAGAAGTAGTAGTTATGGGTTACCAAAATTCTAGTTAGGCTACTGTGGAGGCCCCCTCCTTTGGTTATTTTGTTGCTAATTTCCGTATAGTGGTTGCCATTGATTCTATTGGTTTTGCCACTAGTTATTTTGCTAATTAGGCCACTGGTTATTTTGCTAGTTTTTCCATTGATTATTTTCCTGATTAGGTCACTAGTTTTTTTTAAAATTTTGCCAGGGAGGTTGGGAGTGCTGAGAAGGATTATGATAACTTTGGTTTTTCCATTGATTATTGTAAGGATTTGAAAATTGTAGAGGATCTTGGGGCATACCTTGTCTTGAAGCCCATGGTTGACATTGAGTAATGAAGAACACTTGATCATTTTCCCCATCTATCTTCATGTACTCAATTGGAAAATTTTGATTCTCTAGGTTGGCTACCAGCTTACATGTGCAATCTTGCTTTTGTTTGCAGCAGTGAGGACTGTACCCCGCCAATCGTGATTTAACCTTTGCATGCTTCTTCTTTGTAGTCATGGTGTCAAGATGTGTAGTGAAATCATTTATGATGTCCTACTTGAAATCTAAGAGTAAATTAGATATCTCAAGCTTTGAAATGCCTTGACTGATCCCTTTAGTGGTAGTGGACCGGTACCCTATGCCTTTCTTCATAGTTGACCTTAAGTAGTTAAGATAGATTTTCTTGAGGTCATCCCAAGAAGATTGGAATATATTGCCACTAATCATCAGGTCTAATACTTCCAGACAATTATCATTTACCCCTCTCAAGAAGACTAGTTTTTGTGAATCCTCTGTCAATACATGCTAAGGGTTCTTCTGCATTGTGTACAAAAAATGTGAAACATAGGCTTCCAATGTTTCATCCTCCTTTTGTGATATTCTAAAAATGTCATCTCCCCTTGGATCACTCCCCTTGTAGTAGTCTTTGTATTTCTCCAGAAATAGAGTTTGCATCTCATCATAGGTACCTACTGCATTGGCTCCTAAGCCCAAGAACCATTGTAAGGTTAATTCTATCAGTCTTTCTAGGAATAACTTAAGCTTGTGGGCTTTGGTGTTATAGTCAAAGCTACAACATAGTATGTTAAACTCAAACAAAAAAGTATCAGAATCCTCAGTTAAAAGGCCATAAAAAATTAGATGAGTAATTGGGAGAATATTTTTGAGATTAGCATTATTTATGAGGCTCAAGAGAGGAAATGGAAAAGTAGGATGTGCCATTCCTAGAGGTATTTGAGTATGGGGTTGCTATTGAAAATGAGCATTAGCTACGAGATCATTAAGAATAGGTGGATTTGGACCAGAACTATCAAGAAAGATGGCAAAGATTCCAACAAAAGGTTGAAGACCACTTATATCCAAATATTCTACTCTAGAGGAAGATTTTGTAGGAAAATTAGGACTTGTGTCCTCAAAAGGCAACTCAGCTTCTTCATTTTCATCGTTCAAATTAACAGACCCTTGTGGAAAAAATTTGCCATATTCATCTTGTCATCTTCCTATTTGATGCATGCAATTGAATTCTTCACACTTATTAAGCAATTTTTAGGACTACAAATCTTTAAAAAAAAGCTAGCCATATAAAAAACTATGACTTAAAAAATGTTCCTAGCTTGACACCGTCCTTGACAACAGTGCCACAAATGGTCCACCTCACAATAGGTGTGTGATAATCATCCCCAAAGTCTTACTTAGGAATAATTTATTCAATCTAAGGATTACTTCTCCCACCATGAGGTGCATTTAATTTGTCAACCCATGGATGTATACTTGAAATGGTCAGCATGATATGTGCACTAGGTTCCTTGAACAGTAATTATGCTTATGCTGCAGGAAAATAAAATGCATATAAAAAACCTACACTAGTGCTACAGGAAAGTAACACACTTAACTCCTTACTAAAATGAATGCTATAAATACAACTCTATGCTAACCTATATTTCAACATAGACCATCCACTATAACTGCTCTTGCAAATGCTCCAGGAGCATTCACAAAGTATGATGTTGTAGGAAGAAATTGTAACTTCTATCTGAAATACTATGAATACTAGAAGAAAATCTACACTACTCTAATCTAATCCACCTCCGAAGTGGGTCCCCTTGGTTGACTTCTTCTAATCTACTAACACATAATGTAAACCAGGAATTACTTCATTATATTTCAAAAACTCCTTACATAAGAACAATACATAAAACTGTCGATAACTCGCTACAAGAGACAACAATGTTTTTCCATAAAAATTTTAAAAACTTCTAAAACTATTGATCTAATCCCTATAAATAGAGGATTGACACTTATTCTAAAACATAAAAGAAAACAAACTGAATAAAGATCTGCCAGAGAAGAAGAGGGAAATATAACAACCCGTGGAATAAGAAATAAAGTTTGGGCAACCAATTTAGCACAATCGTAAATGTAGAGGGAATATAACAATGCTTCATCCTTGAATTCCTAGAATAATAGCTCCTCCTTTGTAATAGCCATATCTTTTGGTGCCATAATGATTCCTCTGTCGTAGCTGGGCCTTGACTCTCCTTCTTGAATGCTATCAACCACTCTCTAGCTTCTTCCCTTCCTAGCAAGTTAGTTGTGATGCATAAATATTTACACAAATAAGAATAATCAAATTAAACCCAAATATTAGAACACAAATTTTGATGGTTATATGAAATACTGCATTATATGTATAATATTAGCAAAATATGACATAACTATCTACCCATGGTTTAACAATTCTATCTAGACTTTGTCATAAGTTCAACTAGTTATGAGTTCAATAATGTCCTGGTAGTATTAAAAATAGAGTATTAAAATTAATATAAAATAGAGGCAATAATTGGCCTCATCACTTAGTTCAGCTCACAAGTTAGTCCATTGGCATGCCTTTATTGTCATCGTAATCTCGGATTCACTTGGAAACCCTTCAAGAAATCACACTTCTATTCTCAACTCTTCCCAGCCTTCTACTTAAGTTCACCAGTCAATAGCATCAACTACTACTCCAACCTTCAAGAACTCTTTAAGTTTAGCCCTTATACCTTCTTAAAAAAGTAGTTCTGATCTTTTCTTGCTTAAACACTATCATAGATCTTAAGGTTAAGCTAAGATTCAATGCATACAACAAATCTATCCACCTTCTTGTTCATCCTATTATTTTCTAAAAATTCCTTCATGAATCCTTATATAGAAATGTGCAAATATGGTTTCCCTTGATTTAAATGTTCTAGGTCATCCATCCTTATTTTCAACATGCTTTCCATATTCCAAGAAATCAACTATGTCGGCTGGAGATTATGATTTCTCATGAACTGTCAAAACGTTGTTACTTAGCCAACACTATATTCTATCACTTGATTATCACCATGTAACTCGATTACTACTAAATTTCTTGTTTGATACATATACTATCACTCAATCAATATTGATGCTCGATCAACACTATTGATGCTTGATTAATACTTATTTTGCTCAGTAGATGTTGTGGCTTGGTCAACACTAGCATAACTTGGCATATACTTCTAGTTCCTTAATCTTCTTCTATGTTTCTCAATCAAGCCTATGTATTTGGTCCATCTTTGATCCCTTCTTCAAGGATTTAGCACAACTATCTTCTCTATGTATAACATGATTTAAACAATCACTTTATCTTGTCAAAGTCCAATTAATCAAGTGTCTATTTATAGTTTTGTCTCCATAAGTCAACCTTTCCTCTAGACACTTTTGTTATGACCAACTTCTCAAATCCTCTTCATCAATCATATAGATATGACACTCAGATCAGATAGCAAACTATCTCACTAATAAGATTTGACATCAATGACAACATAACATTTGTTCCAATTGTAGTTTCCATCAATCCCCCTCTTTGGCATTGATGACAACACCTCTAGTTACTATACAATCCAAAACATGTACTGTCTCAATAACACTCCCTCTTTGTATAGTATTAGATCTTCATTAATATCCTTAGTTTCATTCTGATACATCCATGCAGCTCTGATATGAAACACATATGCTTCATTTATCATGAAATCAATCAAATCCTGCTAACAACACCTTTCATGCTTATTCAATTTCTCCCTCTTAGTAATCTCTCTCTCTTTCTTATGGTAACTACTTCACAACATCTCTCCCTCTTTGACAATAATGCAAAGACACTTTAACATATGCATCTTTTTGATGTAGATATCTTTAGGTCAATACTCAATTCTTCATTAGCCATATATGTATGACTAATACAACATGGTTATTCTTCTTCCTAATTACTACCTTAGTCAACTCCTAAAGTAGGATTGTACGCATCAATTTGTAAAATATTTTGATTAACAGATTTGATGCAAAGCACTATTTTAACTTAATTAGCCTTATCTATGGGAATCACCCCTAGTTTACCTCTTAGATATTCATGAGAATCTTTAGGTAAAGCTTTAGTGAATATATAAGCTATTTTCTCTTTAGTGTTCACATACTCCAATTTCAATTCTTTGTCTTGAACTATCTCTCTCAAGTAATGATACTTGATAGAAATATGCTTAATCTTTGTGTGCATTAAAAGATTCTTTAATATGTTAGTAGCACTAGTGTTATCACAATAGATAACAATTGGATCTATGATCTCTTCCTTCATACCTTTCAACAATTTCTTGATCTAAAAGGTATTTGAACACTTTACTATTGATGCCACATATTTGGCTTCTATTGTTGATTGAGAAATGCAGTTCTACTTCTTGCTCATCCAAGAAATTAGTCTCTTTCCTAGAAAGAATGCACCTCCACTTGTGCTTTTTCTATCATCACCATTTCCTTTCCAATTAGAATCAGTAAATACCTTCTGTTCAAACTTATCATTCTTCTTGTAATACAATCCATACTCTCCTATTCCTTTCAAATGTCTCAATATCCTTTTTATTGTCATCATGTGATTTTCCTCAGGACCTGTGAAAAATCTTGCAACTATCCCAACTGCTAATGCAATATCAAGTTTTTTGTGAACAACATATTGTAGTTGTCTAATCATTGATCTATATAATGTCTGGTTCACATTAGTAGAATCATAATTCTTAGATAAATTATGCCCAGTGGATATAGGTGTACTAACTAGTCTTGAATCTTCTATTCCAAAAGTTTCTAGTATCTCCTTCATATATTTGGATTGAGTAATGAAAATGCCTTGCTTCATTTGATATACTTGTAATTTAACAAAGAATTTGATCTCACTAAACATAGACATTTCAAACTCCTTTTTCATTTCATTGGCAAATGATTTGCATAATGTTTCCTTGCCTCCAAATATGATATCATCAACAAAATTTTTAGATAGCAATAGCTCATTGTTCTTTCCAATCTTCAAATAAAAATTATAGTTGTCATTTTTTCTTGCAAATCTAATCTTCACTAGATAGTTATGTAGTCTTTCATGCCATGCTCTAGAGGCTTACTTCAAACCATATAGAGCCTTGTTTAGCTTGTACACCATTATTTTCTTGGTAGGATCTACAAAACCTTATGGCTTCTCTATGTACACTTCTTCTTCAAGTATCCCATTCAGAAATGTAGATTTGACACCCATTTGGTATACCTTAACTCCTTTATAAGTAGAATATGCAAGTATTGCTCTAACTCCTAAAGTTGCAATAGGGGAAAATGTTTCCCCATAGTCAATACCTTCTTCTTGTTAACATCCTTTGCATACGAGTCTATACTTTCTCCTTGTGACTTCATCATTTTCATTTAGCTTGTTACTAAATACCCACTTTGTTCTAATAACATTCTTGTCTTTAGGTCTAGGTACCAATGTCCATGATTTATTCTTTTCAATATATTCAATTTATTCATTCATTGCTTGTATCCAATCCTCATTATCTAAAGAATCTTTCACTAATTTGGGCTCAAACTCACAAAGTAAGCATGTATCACTTCTAATTTTTTTCCTTTTCATAATACCAGTTTCTTTATCTCCAATAATTTTCTCAAGTGTATGATGTCTTCTCACATATTTTTCTAATATAAGTTTTTTTCTTCTTTCTTCTTCTATGGGTTCATCTTGAAAAAGGATTTCAAGCTTGTTTTCTCTTTTTGGTTTAGGTTCAACTTGCTTAACATTTTCTTCCTGATGTTTGACTTCCTTAATTATTACAACATTATTTTGTTGTTGCTTGACACCATCAGTCTATTGCTCAACAACTAGCTGATGTAGCTTGATGTTTCCATTCTGTTGTTGATTTTCAGCTTTGTTCTCTTATTCTAGTGGGGTGCTAGGAGAACTATCATTCACATATATGAATGTACTATAGTCTTTAGGTTTTATCTTGCATTCAAATTCATTCTATTATCTTTTAGTATGTAACATTTGCTTCCAAAAACTTTAAAATATTTTACATTTGGTGCATATCCATACCATAATTCAAAAGGTGTAACACTTGTACCTTTCTTAATTTGCACTTTGTTCAAGGTATAATCAATTGTACTTATAGCTTCTCTCCAATATTTTTGTGATACATTCTTCTCCATCATCAGTGTTCTAGTAAAATTCATGATTGATTTGTTTTTCCTTTCATTTATTCCATTTTGAGGATGGGTCCTAGGTGTTAAAATCTATCTTTTGATTCCTTTGTCATTGCAGAATATGTTGAACTCATTGGAAATAAATTCTTTGCCTCTGTCATGATCTCAAGCATTTTAGATTCTTTCTTGTCTCCTTTTCAATTTTGGTAAAATACCACTTAAATAACTAATAAACATCTGATTTTTCTTTAAGAAACATCACAATCATCATTCTAGATTAGTCATCACAAATAGAATGAAATATTTGTCTCCATAGTAGCTTTAAACACTAATAGGTCCACATAAGTTAGTGCGAACCAATTCCAAAATATCATTAGATGAATATGCCTTGCTCTTGAAACTTGACTCTGTCACTTTTCCGAATTAATATTTTTAACACATAACATTATTAGGTTTCTTTAGTTTTGGAAAACCTCTTGCTCTTTTCAACTTACTAATGCTAACAAAATTGTCAAAATTTACATGACATAATCTCTTAGTCCATAACCAAATATCTTTATAATGTGCAAACAAACATGAAATCTAGGTAGAACAAATTACCTCTTGTTTGGTCACCACTTCCAATTGGTTTACCATCAACATCAAATATCTTTTCCTTTCTATGATGGAATTCAAATCTATAACCTAATTTTTTAAACTTTGAAACACTTAACAAATTATAGTTAAGTCCTTCAACCCAATAAACATTGTCACATTTGATTGCATTAGTCACTTGTATTGATCCTTTACCTTTCACAAGGCTTGGTGCATCATTATCAAATTTAACACAACCACCCTTGTATGTTCCAATGTTCTTAGATTTAATTCTATCACTAGTCATGTAATTTGAACAACCTCTATCAATTATCCATATATCAATTTTATTCACAAAAGAGATTAATGTACTTTTTTCATATTCATTAGAATATTCTTTCATAGCAACATAGATGACTTCTTCATCATTACTTTTAGATTTAGTATGAGTTTCTTCTTTAGCAATGAACAATATTTCTTACATTTATCTTTGTAGTCTTTGCTTCTCCTATTGTCTTAGTCATCTCTTCTTCCTTTTTACTATCTTTCCTTTCTTTCATCCTTGTTTTCTTTGTCAAAACATCTTGCAGCAATAAGACCAACTTTGTTACATGAGAAACAAATTATAGGAAGTTTACCTTTGTATTTTCCTTTGCATTTGGAAAGTCTTCTATCCATCAATGCTTCAAGTTCATCATCAAAAGTGTCATTGTCACTTTTCACATATTTTCCCTTTCCTTTCTTGCTAAGAGCCAATTGTGGTTTAAAAGCATAATCAATAGTAGTAGGAGTGTGATCAAAATGAGACATCTCAAAATTAGTAAGCCTACCAATCACACCTTCTAACATCTCAGTTCTTGTATTGCACACACCCTACTAACATAAGTAGAGAGTAGATTTCTCAATACCTTGCATTATTGTTTCATCCTCAATCTTTCCATTAACATCTCTTATAGCATTGACAATCTCTTTGATTCTTGTCCAGTATTGAACTATATTCTTACCTTCTGTCATTATCATTTCATCAAATTTTCCTCTCAAGATTTCTAATTTGGTTCTCATGACATTATCATCTCCTCTATATAGGGTCTTTAGTTTATCCCACATTTCCTTTGCATTCTTGTAATCTTTTATGTCATCAAACTCAACATAGCTTAGGTTTGATGCAATCTCCAATATTGCCTTATTGCATTCTCACTTCTCTTTCAGTTGTTGAGTGGTCAGAGGGATAGTTTTTATCTCCACATATGCATTGTCCACAAAATCTAGTACAACATCACCAATTCCAACTATACATAATGTCATTAATCTTTGTCGTGCATGAGAGTTATCTGTGTTCAATCTTGGCAACTCCTTTTTATGCATCATGATATTTAGTTTTTAAGAACCTTCAAACTTTTCTTTGCAAGAACCAATACTCTGATGCCAATTGTTAGAATGTTTATAATAACTGGGGGGAGGGGGTGTGGTGAATCAGTTATCCAAGGTCTGAATGTACAAATTAAACAAACAAACACTTAAACAGCTTCACATCTTAACATTCATTAGCTCAACCTCTATAGTTAACTTTCAGTAACATACACTAGTTGTCCACTATCCTAAATATAATAGACTTGTAGAATATAAACATTAATAGTAAATCATCATAAATGACGTCCACATAGATTTGACACTAGGATTTAACATGGAAACCCAATCTACGAAAAACCACAAATAACATGTCACCAATTTTTTCACTCTTTTGAAGTGAGCTCTATTAGGAGCCAACCCTATTAAAGATTTACTAAACACACTATTAAATGTGACTTTGTTAAAGGATTTAGCACCCTATTAAAAGTGGCCTTGTTAGAGGAGTTTATAACATTCCATTAGAATACCACCTTGATTAAAGGATTTATATATGATTGTTAGGTCAACCATGATAAAAGGATTTCAATACTAATATAATGGCTAGAAAGTAACACCAAGTTTTGATCTGACAAATACAACTCACTTTGCAAATACAAATCTCAGTTTGGCTCACAAGATGATCCATTGACATGCCTTAATTATCAACTCAATCTTTGATTCACTTGGTAACCCTTCAAACAATCATACTTCTCCTCTTCTCAACTCTTCTTAGCCTTGTACTTAAGTTTTCTAGTCAATAGCATCAAGTGATACTCCAACCTTCAACAACTCTTTAAGGTTAGCCATTGTACTTCCTTAAAGAGGTAGTTCTAATCTTTTGTCACTTAAACACCATCGTAGATCTTATAGTTATGACCAGATTCAACAATGCAATGAATCTATCCACCTTCTTGTTCATCCTCTTCTTTTATAGAAATTTCTTCCCAAATCCTTACATAGAAACATGCAAACATGAATTCTCTTGATTTAAATGTTCCAGGTTATCCATCCTTATCTTCAACACACTTTCTATATTCCAAGAAATCAACTCTATCAACTTGAAATTATGATTTCTCATGAACTGTTAAAATGTTGTTCCTTGGCCAATGCTGTATTTTGTCACTCAGTCATCAATGTGTAACTCAGTCACTACTAAATTTCTTGTTCGATACATGTATTATCACTCAGTCAATACTGATGCTTGGTCAACACTATTTTTGCTTGCCACATATTGTGGCTCAGTCAACACTAGCATCACTCATCATATACTTCAAGTTCCTTAATCTTCTTCTCTATTTCTTAGTAAAGCATATGCATTTGGTCTACCTTTGATCTATTCTTCAAGTCTTTAGTACAATTGTATTCTCTACTTATAACATGCTTAAAACAATCACTTTATCTTGTTAATGTCCAACTAATCAAGTGTCCATTTGTAGTTTCCTCTTCATAACTCAACCTTTCCTCTAGATACTTTTGTTATGACCAACTTCTCAAATCCTCTTCATCAATCATATATATATGACACTCAGATCAAATAGAAAATTGTCTCATCAATAAGATTTGACATCAATGACAACATAAAAATTGTTTCAATTGTAGTTTCCAACAAGTCTCCCATAACTAGTAGTCTACCTATCTTGTTAAAGATTTAACAAGAACCTTTTTTAAATTCAAATTTATAACCTTTTGTTGACCCTAAAATCAATCATAGTATTGTTAGTTAGTACAAAACACTTAGTTATTTACTAGGCAATGTTGGTCGATCATCACTATGACCTAGCCACCATATAGACTGAACTATTAAGTGGAGAAGTGAATAAGTTCAATATGTATCGAGGTACTATAGTTGTTGAGTGCACATAAGTGCCATTGAGTAATCCATAGTCAATGAGAATTTTAATGGTTGGTGAGTGATTTAGGAGGCAACATGTGTCGATCAATTCAGAAGGTAATTTTAGTTTTAGCCAAGTCAAGTTCATCCCAAGGGTCACCATGAAAGAAAAAATAGATTTGAGTTATAGGAGCTATATGTTCCAAGTAACATAGTTTTGGTATATGAGTTTGAAATGACACAAAATATTATGTAAAACATTTTTGCTGAGTTGGAAATGTGTTTCCAAGTTCAACGAGTGAATCAAGTAGGTAATTACACTTGTAATTATGGATCATTAATCCCTATGTTATGTGATCAACCAATTGAAAAAATGGAAAGATCAAGAATAAAAAGGATGAGTACTAATCATTGATCAAAATCTAGAAAATTATATAGATAGCTATTTAAGAAGGGTTCAAGACCTAATTTGGAGTTTTTGGAGTTGTTAGTAAAAAGGATTACAATTGAAGGTGAATCAGAGGTTGAAGGACTAAGGTGACCGAGTAGTGCAGAGAGGAGATATTGCATATCTGTCACATTGAAGTGATTACATATTGGAAAGTGAATACCCATCATAAAAAATGAAGTGAAAACTAAGGGATTATGGTACTTATTACATTCTAACAAGTGTGTTAGGTGAGTCTCTTAATAGAGTGTTCTTAACAAGCTTATTGTAAATCTTCTAATAGAGTGATCACTTTATTGTGATTTAAAAATTATTTAATCAAGCTATACTTAAAAATCTTGTAATATATCAGTAGGGAAGATCCGTTACAATGTAAATCATCAGAAGTGATCAAATTTGTAGCCCTAACAAGCACACTTTATTGTTGTAGTAGTGAAGATTTTGTGGGTGTCATCTCCACCATAGTTTTACCTTCACTTTGGAGGGTTTTTTCATTACCAAATATTATGCCATGTGTTGATATATTTCTTAAATGTGTTATTCATGTTATTTGGTGTTAGATCTGATATTACATGTTGATAATGATGATGCATAATTAAGGTTAAGGTTGAGATGTGTGGTGAACTAAGTTTGAATGAGACTCATATTTGAAGTAGTAAAATATTGAAGAGATCATGATTCACCCCCCTCTCAACATCTCACCTTCCCCATTATATTTCCAAAAATTGGTATCATAGATGAGTTCATTAATAAAGAAGTCTAACCACTTGAGAATCAGAGATTTTGGAGAATCCTATAAACTAGAAAAGGTGTTTGAGAATCAAAAGCTTGACTTACATCTTGCATTTGAACAAGTCAAGGCTACAAAGGAGGAACTGAAGAAATATTTGAAGAGAAGGAAGGAGATGGAAATCGAGAAAAATTCCACAAAATACAAGGAAGAAAACATTGAGGATGTACATGATGAAGGTAGGTCCAGTGAAATTGATGCAACAATAGAAAATCTATTGGAGAACAACAAAATCTTGAATGAAGAAATAAGATCACTAAAAATAGAACATGAAATACAATTAGTGAGGCTATGTGAAGTTACTAAAAAAAAGAAAAAGGCTAAGGAAGGCAAGGTTATGGCTGATGAAGATAAAAGAAAAATAGCTACAAGTCTTGATGAGAGAATCAACTAGGTATAGAGTCTAACTTGCAATCAATTTGATATGGTCAATTACTTATTAAGAATCAATCATGAGATTTATACAAAGGTGGAAGAGATTGAAAATATGAGATCTAAGAACAATCAATTGAAAAATGAGTTGAGAGTTGAAAATTAAATAATGGAAAGAATGAACAAATCTAGAGAGGCCATGCGACAACTTGGTGAACAACTAAGAGCATAAAGAAGACCTTATGACATTACTAGGTTAGGGTATACCGAGTTCATATCTACTAAGCAAGGAGAGTCATCAAAGCACGGAGAACAAAGGAATGCAAAACTAAAGAACAAGAAGCCTACATGTTATCACTATGGAAAATCAAGTCATATAGAAAAATTTTGTAGGAGAAAAATTGGTAAGTTGAATCCTTAGCCTAAATTCAATGCTAATTGTTTCAATTGCAACAAGCATGGACATCAAGCACATGAATTTAGATCTAAGATGAGTGAGAAAAAAGATACATCTAGATTTGAATGTTATTATTGCACATGCTAGAAGTATGGTCACAAGGCATAAGATTGCAGATCTAATGTAAAACAAAATTGGAAACCTAATGGTCAAGGCAATGTAACTAGGCAAGGATTACTATAAATTGGGATTACAATACTTAAGCCAACTGTCAACTATGTGGAAAGTATGGATATATTGAAAAAAAAAGTGCAAGGATACATCTTAGAGGAAGATTAAGAAACTAGAGAAACTTTCATCCAATATATTTTAATTGTCAAAAAGTGGGTCACCTAAGAAAAGACTATATGAACTGAGCACCAACATCCAATAATGAAGAAAACAATGGGAACACAAAGGTAAATGTTGAAGAAGTGAGAACCCAAAAGAATCAAACTTGGAAGAAGAAATTTTATGGAAGCAATAGTGTAACTGGTGAAGTTGTGATCATCCAATCAAATGGATTAGGTGATTACCTCACCTCAAACTAAATAAAGAGGTATGCATGGAACTATATTTCAAATTGCTAAATTTTACATCAATTCATAGTATTGAATGCATGAAAGTCTAAATTGGCATATGATTAGATGCATTAGGACATATTTGAAGTGTGAAAAAAGTCAGTATAGATGCTAGGTCATAAGAAATTGGTGGACCCTAATCTTGTGATTGTCCAAGTAAAAGACTATCCCAAGAGTGGTGCACATGAGTCCACACAATAAGTAGAATCTACACGTGTTACAGTTACTATTCCTATTGTCACAAATAGTCAAGATCAAGCACAATTTGGAGGAAATCATGGTCATGCCAAGCAACAAAATGTGCCAACCAATGAAGAGAAAAATGTATAAGTACCAGAACAAAAAAATGATGCCAATAAGGGAAATGTCAATGAGACTATTAAAGAGGAGAAGAATACAAAGAGTGAGAATGATCAAGTAGATTAGTCCACTGTATGTGAGAGAGAAAATGCCTCAACACCTTAGATTGAGGGAACAAAGAAGGTTGGATGACCAAGTTCCAAAAGTGAACGTACTATTGATGTTAAAAAGGAAAAGGATATTGCACTTGAATAATAGGTGACTACTACTGTTGATGCTCAAAAATGGTTTTTGCCTATTCTTCCATTACGTTTCCTTCCTAACTTGTCTCATTTTCTCATTTCACTAACTTTGATCTTTTGTCCAACTTGATCATCATTTAGTCAAAACATAAATAATCTCAAAACCATTTCAAAACCATTTCAATATCATTTTATCAATTCAATCCTTAGCATTGTCACATCCTTTGTTGGCTTATCAGCATTCATTAATATGTGTCATGTATCCTTGGCATATTATCATTTTATCAAGTTGATCCTTGGCATTATCACATCCTTCATTACCTTATCAACATTCATTAATACATATTATGTTTCCTTGGCATATCACTATTTTTCATCAATTTGATCCTCGACATTGTTGAGTCCTTCAATATTTAATCATTTCCTTATTCAATCAATTTAATAACATTGATTGTGCCTATTGATGTTATTGTGATCAACCCTATCAATCAATCTCAATCAATCTTGTGGAATTTACAATGTTCATTAAATTTCATATGTCATCAACCCTTGTCATGTGTCCTTAACAAGTCATCATTTCATGTCATTCATCTAGTGTTATTTATTTCATTTGATCATTGCTTTGGTATAATCCAATATCATCACATTTGATTTGCATTTTCATCACAATCCTTCAATAGGGTTATCTTGCATTTATTTCATCATCTTGGCTAACCAATTTGTTAATTTTTCCTATAGGATTAGATAACCCATAGTTTATTCCTATATCTCTGTCATTTAATTTCATCCTCCCCTTATTAATTATTCCTCTTTACTAACCTTTCTCAATTAATTGATTCCATTTTCATGAATTATGAGAATTCCTAATTTCCTAACTTCTAATTCTAGCTTCCCATCTTCCTAAATTCTAATTCTAATTTCCCATTTCCCATTTTCTATTTTCCTAATTCTTAATTTTTATTTAAGAGGGAATTATGATTTTTTAAAATTCAAAAATTTTCGCTCTTACACATTCCTAGTTTTTAGCTTACACCCCTTATATCTTTCTATTCATTTTTCTTACACATTCTTCTTCCATTTTTCTTATATGTTTTTGTACACAATTCTTACACATTGTCATAATTTGTCATAATTTTTCAATTTTCATTTTGTTTTCATAGCAATTTCTAAGTTTCACACATGATTATGACATCTTTCTCTTTTTCATTCTTTCCTTACATTTCTTGCACATGGCTTCAAAATCTTATAAATTGAGCCATTATGCACTTGCTTTGGCTAACTATGATCCAAGTATTCTCGCTATCATATCATCTTGGTATCATATCATCATCTTGCTTTCAGCTGTAGGTGTATCTTAGTAATTGGAGCTACATCAACATAACTCTATGGAGAAGAAATGATAACACTGGAGCATCATATGAAGGGGGTGTTTTTCATGTTTATTTATGTACCTTCATTTCAATGGCTTCAATGGTAGATTAGATTAGTTTTCATTTATTTGACAGTTTGTGATTTCTTTCATTATCCAAATTTACCTTTTTTTTAGTCTTACATTTAGTAAACCCGATCACTCTGTTATTGATGTGGTTTTGTGAATGATTCCAGGTTTAGAAGCTTGAAAGATTGTATTCATTTGTGAGAGAATTAATAATATGGTTTCAATCATGAATCCATAATAATTTAATTCATATTTTGCAAACTTTTAGTTAATTGAAAAATATTTTAGTCATAATACATGTTAATCTTTTCCTTTATACCTTCTATATGCTGAAAATAATTTTAAATATGCTAAATGCAATTTCAAATCTATACACATAGTGTTAATCTTTGCTAAAAAAATGATTTAAAATCTGATAAGAACAATTTAAATCCAGTAAAAAATAAAATCATTTACAACCATTATATATGCATTGAATATGGTGAACATAAGTTGATTTGTTTTACTTTAACACATAAAATATAAAAATTTGACATTGTGCATTTATCTACCAATTTATTATCTAAAGTTAGTAAAAATCTGCATTTTTTTTTTGAAATAGCACATGTGCTCTTTTATTTATTTATTTATAAACTAACTTCAAAACATCAACTTTGACCAAATGAGGCATAGACATTAGTTTTTTATTTTATAAGTACACTCTATAAGGGCTGCATTCTTTCTAAAATAGTTGTTTTGTTTTGGTTAGATTTAGTTTTAGATTAGTTTAAATTTGGTTTTAGGTAGTTTGACTTTCACTTTCTTTCATTAAGTTTGTTTAATCAGTAATTAGAATCTCATTAATTTAGTTAGATCAGATTTTTAAGTTAGTGTTTTAAATTATTTATTTTTTTAAAGATTAGTTTTTAGTTAGATTTTTTTTATTAATTTAGAAGTTAGATTTTATATTTTTCAATTTAGATAAATTTTAGATTAGTTTAGTTTTTTTTGTTTTAGAATAGATTTGAGTTTTCTTCCGTTTTTATTTGATGAAGACAAATGTTAAAAACTACTAATAAATTTGATGTAGGATGCATGATGAAGATCTTGTGTGTTTCTCAAAATATTGTGTGTGGTTTTTAGTAGATTAGCAAATGTTTGGTTTTGGTGCTCTAAAATAAACTTCTCTATTATATGTGGCATTTTAGCAGTGATTAAAAAAATATCCAAAGGGTTATACAGATGTATCCTCTCCCCTCACCTTCGTGGATCTTGGGTGTAAGAGAAATCTGCATAATTATTTTAGAGAAACCTTCCTTGGACCAACATACTTGATATTGGGTATGCTGGGAGATGACTTTGGAGCAATAACAAGCCAAACCTAGGTCTCCACTCTAACAACTATATAAAGACTTGATTGTGGGTACTTCCCAATCAATGGTATGGCTAGGTGATATCTCTCCTCCAATACTCTTAGAGGTGTTGCAAATCTTGGTTCTTAGGGATGGGAGATCTCCTATGAGAGTTTATCATCCACCTACTAAATAGAGCGTCCCATACTAAAAACCATGTTCTAGTGGCCAATTTTTTTTTATCCATTGGCTCAAGGGGTCACCAATGCCCATGAAGACTTCTCACACTTTCACAGTCCTTAGTAGAGACAACATTCCCTTTGGAAGTGGTGCCCCTTGTGAAGTGGATCTTGGTATGCCCAAGAAGTGAGTGCATTGTAAGGGGGAGCTTGTGCTATCAAGATTCTAGGTTGTTTGCTCTAGATAAGCATGACTGAACTTCAATTTAAGTGAGAATTCAATGGATACCATCCTTTCAGCCTAGGTTGTGGTGTATTTTTTCATTTTTAAAAATAACTATTGTCTCTTTTGTGTCTTGCATAAGTGTTGTGATTAATCAAGATAATTACAAAAAAAACTTTTACACTCTCACAAAAAAATACATTGAGGCCCTTGAAATATTCTTGTGAACATACACTTGTCAACATTTGAAACAATTGCAAACATGAAAACTTGTATTTTTCATCCCTTAGTCCTTAGTCCTCATTTTGATCCTCTCATAACTTGCATTTAGCACCTAGGATCCTTGCATTCCTTAGTCCTCATTTTGACCATAGAATATCCTCCATTTTCTTTGCACCTAGGTCCTTGCATAGTTCTCATAATCTTTACTTTTGTCCTCATTTTGAACCTAGGACCTTTGAATTTGGTAGAAAAATCCGAATTATGGGTCTTAGAGCATATTCTTTTATGGTTGAGTAAAGGATCTTGACCTTGGTCTTTGTCATTTATATTTTATCATTCTTATTTTGAGTCAAACTTTATCTATGTCTTGATGAACTTGACTTGGTCCTTTTTGTCATTTTTTTACCTTTTGAACTTTCTTTCTTGGTCAAGATCTGTTGCTCAACCTAATAAGGTTACCCTCTTTGATTAATATTTTCCAAATATTTTTCTTAAAAATTCAAAACCTTTGCATAACCTTATTTTGAACCTTTGCATATCCTTAGTAACATTTTGCATAACCTTAGTTTTCACTTTGCATAAACCTCATTTTTCAAGACTTTATTTGCATATCCTTAGCTTCCTCATCCTCATTTTACATAACCATAATTGCATAAACCTCATTTTAGTTTGCATACTAACTTCATAATCATCTTAGCCCTTAGTTTCATAAACATTGGCTCATACCCTCTTAGTTTTCATATCATTTTAATTATCCTTCAAAAGTCCAAAAAATAAAAGTGCATTTTTCATAACCAACCATATCCAAATATTTCAAATATAAAACTTTGTCAACTCCAATCCTTTCAAAAACTAACATCACTTTGGATAGGTTAACCCTTGCACAAATTTTCATATCCAAACAACATCATCCCTTTGCATACTTGTATACTTAAACCTTAGTTTCATTTTCGAAAAAATCCAAAATTCATAAAAGAAAATATTTTTCATAATCCCTTAGTTTCAATTTGCAGAAATCCAGTTCCAAACCAAAACTTTTGCATACATATCCTTAGTTTGCATTCCAAAAATCCAATTTCTTTTTTGTATTTCATACCTTAGTCCAAAATTCAACAAACATTTGCATGCTTTTAGACCTTACCATGTCTTAGTTTGCATTTACATCCCTTAGTCAAAAACTAAAACAACATTTGCATTTTCAACCTTTGCACAAACATACCTTAGTTGAATTTTTATACCTTATATCCCAAAAAAAGAAAAGAAGTCTTGCATACCTTAGTTTACATTCGTTCCTCTCACTTAGGTGCATAATAGGATATCATGCCAGTTTTCACAAGGGTTCAATTATCAAAGAACCACAAATTCAATATCAATCTATGTCCACATCTCAAGTAGAAACACAACAACCTCCTAAATTAAGATGAAAGACATTATAACTATAAGAATTCAATATATCTCTAATACCATGTAAGAATTTTCCTTAGGGAAAGATCAAGGAACTCAAGCATAAGCACAATAGTAGACCAACACGGTATGATCATAATAACAATATCCAAAATTGATTTATTGTCATTCAATTGATGTTCTGTGTCCAAGTACACTAGGAGTGCCTGTATATAAAGGCCTTTGGAATGCTTCTAGAATGCCTAGGAATCAACATACTGATAAGTCTTACAACCAAGCACATGTCCACCAGGAGTGGATTAGCCTCCATTAAGTACAGGAGTAAGTGTGATAATAAGAGGATAAGCCTACAATGGTGTAGCATGCAAAATTATGTTGTAGACATCATGTGCTAAAATAGGAGTGTGAATAACTATGTTGTCTACATGACAACTCAGTTAATTATGCAAACTCTAGTGTTGTAGACACCATGTGCCAAATTAGAGTTTCTTACTCCAGTGTTGTCAACATGACAACTCATAAAGTATGCAAACTCCTAGGTGTCAAACTAAGAAATAATAAAATAATGCATTGACCTACATAAACTTAAGTAAAGTGTAAATAGTGAATAATTATCTACACCAACACCCCCCCTTAAGTGCAACTTAGGGGAATGCACTTAAGATTACAAAAGTTAGGATGAAAAATGCAAGATGGGTCCCTGCTACTAGGCCATGTTAGGTACCCATGTACAAAAGCAATGCAATCTCTCATAAAGCGGAGAAAGAGGGAAAACCTCATGGGAAAAATCCTCCCCCAAAAAGAGAGACGAAAAAACAAGATGCATGGATGGATGGAGTAATCAAGACCCCCCCATTATGACATACATCAAGTATATACAAAAGAGAAGTATGAGAAGAACAAAACCCTATAAGAGGAAAAAGTCCCCCCATAAAAGAGAAGAAGAAGGAGACAAGGTAGTCCCCCCCCAAATGTAGAGTGCTGATTAGTGATAGTTTCTCCAATGTAGAAGCTAATCCATGACTGCTGAATAATGTTCCTTCCCTTTAGAAGAAATGATGGCAAAGGTATAGGTGAGATGCTTCCCCTATGTGTAGACAAAATCCCAAAGATGAAGGGTGTCTCTTAAACCTACTCAACTATCCCTATGTCGATACTAATGATCACTCCTTCCAATACTACTAAAAAGAACGAGTGTAGTTCTAGCAAGGATGGATGTAGAACATGTCCCAAAGAACAAAATATTTCCTTAAATGATAAAGAGACCTCCTACAACTATTGTACATAAGGATCTACAATCACATCAATCTGTAAAGACTGATCATGCAGAGAATGGACAAGAGGGTTAGAGTGAGCCCTCGTGACAATTGGAGAAGGATCTTCTTTAGCAAAGAGAAGATATATATCATCAATGATGTCTCCCAAATCTACTATGTATGACTCCATGAAAAAACCTGAAATATCTGTCAAGAAGTCATCTACTAATGTTGGAACTGGAAGACAAGGTGTACCCTGCTGTGCTAGACCTATCATTGTCGCAATGGATAAAGTATTCACCTCAACAAAGAGAAGACAAATATCATTGATGATGTCTCCCACATCTTCAATGTGAGACTCCATAAAAAACTCTGCAATATCTGGAAGGAAGTTGTCCCATGAAGCTGAAGTAGGAAGACATGGAAGTTCCTGCTGCACTAAATTAGAAGCATCTATGGCTGGAATTGGATTAGTAGTAGCAACAAGAGCATAAGGAGGTGTGATCTCATTTAGAGAGGATGTAGCTATAGTTGGAGGTAAAAGCTCTTTTGGGAATGGAGGAATGTGTGGATCTCCATACATCTCCCAAAGATATATCCAAATATCATATAAATCAGTTGATCATGTCATCAAGGGAATCCATAAACTCCATATCCATATGTAGAAAGAGCGCATGACAAATGATGGAACTAGTGTCACCATTGTATGAAAGTCCTTTTGTATATGGCAATGCATTATGCTGACTAAGATAAGTGAGAACCAATTGACTCCAATGCTTATAGTTTTTTGTTGTCAAGGTAATTGAATCTTCCTCATCCATGATGTACTAATCAATGTACCCCTAAAAATGCAAAAAAAAGCAATCAACCCACCCTTAATGGATGATTGGGCACTTTATGGGTAGTGCGTGTACAATAGGCCACTTGTCAAAAATGTACAAAGTGGACTTCTGATTTTTCTATTTACAACTACCTTTTGACACTCAAATTTGTCACTAAACACTATAGCTCATATGTACAACAATTTTGAAAAGTAATCAAAGCAATACAATGTCCCCTAAGTCTAAAAGTGATATTTTTGTCCACACAACACTATAATTTGATTGCAGATCTAGAAAGTAGATGAAAAAGTATTCACTTTAAAAAAAAATGAAACTTGATTATGTGTCCAAATGAGCCCGTACTAAGCATTTGAGGTTGCAAAAATCAGGATTTGTGACTTGCAAAAAAATTTAGGAATAGAGGTATCAAACATCCTACACTAATGTGTAGATCACAAAATACTACCCCAAAACAAAAAAAATTGGTCGCAAAAAGGAGTCCGTATGAGGGAGATATTGTTATTTGAAAATCACCTTTGCAATTATTTCTCCTGAATCGCCGCCATCACACCTTCAAAAATTAATTGACTCTAGATTTCACCTTAGATATCTGATTTTGGTGAAATAAAAGTTAATTTGAGGGTTTTTTGAACTTCTAAATATGATGCCAATATCTCATTGGCACCAACAAGCTACAATCTTCACCTGCAAAAAATCTCTCCTATTGGCCTGATGGCCAAAAAATTTCGGAAAAAATACATAGATCCAAAAAATAATGCAGAGAAATTGTAGAGACTAAAATAATAAAATATGCAGATCTGAAATGATGATACCAGATTTGCAAATCAGGGCTTCGGGTGCTAGTTTGCAAAATTTTTTTTGCCTCAAATTTGAATATGGCCTACGTTAGGCGACTTTATAGTCAATTTTCATAGAATCAACATTCCAGACACAATGACAAGGCTTGCTTTGGCTTTAGGGACTCCCAATGACTGCGATACTCCATAACTGGGTCAAGGTGCTGAAGCAAGAAGATGGTCTTGAATGGCTATGTGAAGAGAAATTCCACAAGCTCTGATACCATGTAAGAATTTGCCTTAGGAAAAAATCACCCAAGATCAGGGAACTCAAGCACAAGCACAATAGTAGACCAACAAGGTATGATTAGAATAACAATATCCAAAATTGATTTATTGTCATTCAATTGATGTTCTATGTCCAAGTACACTAGGAGTGCCTATATATAAAGGCCTCTGGAATGCTTCTAGAATGCTTAGGAATTAGCATACTAATAAGTCTTACAACCAAGCACATGTCCACTAGGAGTGGATTATCCTCCATTAAGCACAAGAGTAAGTGTGATGATGAGAGGATAAGCCTACAAAGGTGTAGCACACAAAATTATGTTGTAGACACTATGTGCTAAAATAGTAGTGCAAATAATTGTGTTGTCTACATGAAAACTTAGTTAATAATGAAAACTCTAGTGTTGTAGACACCATGTGCTAGATTAGAGTTGCTTACTCTAGTGTTGTCAACATGACAACTCATAAATGTACACAAACTCCTAGGTGTCAAACTAAGAAATAATAAAATAATGCATTGACCTAAGTAAACTTAAGTAAAGTGTAAATAGTGAATAATTATTTACACAAACAATAACAACCTCAAGAATTTGATCCTATGTTTTTTCATTTTTAAAAACAATTATTCTCTCTATTATGTCTTGTGTAAGTGTTTTGATTAATCAAGATAATTACAAAAAAAAATTTTACAGTCTCACAAAAAAACACATCGAGTCCCTTGAAATATTCTTGTGAACATACACTTGTCAACATTTGAAACAATTACAACACCTTAGAGCCTCAAAAGTATAAGGTTAAAGATCTTAAGACACTATTTGCACCTTTGGGACATAGTCATCAACCAAAGAATGAGAATAAAAACAACAAAAATATGTGAGTCAAGCATCCAATCCTCCTATTACACAACATAATAAAAATCTACACAACTGCATGCCATGTACCAACAACAAATGCAACAATAAAAAGAAATTTATGATCAACAAGTATGAACAAAAAATGAATAGTTACAAAGATATATGGCATGACACCAAAAATTAGAAAAGCAACAAGAACACCAACAGTAGTTGCTACAACAAAAATAATATGTGCCACAACAATTTCAACAAATACCTCCAAAAAAAAATATCATACATTTTTAGAGATCCAACAAGTGGTGGTACCCCAAAAATATGTATAAAAAATGAGACAAACACAACAATAATTGTTTCATATCCATGGTATTAACATACCATCACCACCTAGTGAGGTGTCCCCATATGCTTTAGATTTAGATGCATTAGAACATAGTCGACATGAATCTCATCAAATAAAAGGTCAACCCAAAAGAATAAAGGGAAAGCATGTTAGTTTATGGTGACTAATTAGGGAAGTACTATACATATTTCATAAATTATTTGGGGTTCAAAGCATTGCCCCAATTTTTTGTTTGTTTGTTGGGCTACTATTCGCCAATGGCTAATATTTGCCAATTTATGGCCGACATGTTGTAACCCTAAAGTGGTAAAAATACTTGTATAAAAAGGGCTTAGGGTTAGGGATTGTTTCAAAGTGGTCATACAAAAAATTGGTTCTTGTGGCAGTATTGAGTTGTAAGGGATTATGGATTGTAATTAGGTTGTAATCACTGGGTTGTAATAATATCAGACTTGTTTGGTGGATGTAGCTCAGGGATTGGGTGAACCATGTTAAAGCTTGGTGTCTTGTATTCTTTTCTATGTGATCTATTATTTTTTGATATTGTTTATGTTTGCATGTAATTGTTATTTATGTGTGTGGTTTAATCCTAACAAGTGGTATCAGATTCTAGTTGTTTTTTTAGTCATCCTTTGTAGGAAAGTCTCATGATTGAGTGGGAGTCTCATAGTTGAGTGGGAGCAATGGTAGATGAGAGTAAGCTGAGGGTTGATAGGTTTAATAGGTAGAACTTTTAGTTATGGAAGATGCAAATGTAGGACTATATTTATTAGAAGGATTTATGGAAGCCATTGGAAGGTAAAACCAAGAATCAGGGATCTATGTCAAATGAAAACTAGGATCTTTTGGACAGAAAGACATTTGGAAGCATTCAATTATGCCTAGCACCATTGGTGGCATTTAATATTACAAAAGAGAAGACAACAAAAGAGTTGATGTAAACCCTATTGAAACTGTATGAAAAGCCCTTCGCTTCAAACAAGGTATTTCTCATGAAGCATTTATTTAATATGAAAATGGTAGAAGGGGGATTTTTTGCAAATCATTTAAATGAGTTTAATACTATTACTAGTTAGTTATCTTCTATGGGTATCAATTTTGATGAAGAAATTAGGGCTCTCTTGATTTTGTGTTCTTTGCCTGAAAGATAGAATGACTTGGTAATGGTTGTGAGTAATTTTGTTCTTGGATCTAGTACCCTAAAATATGATGACATGATCAGTGTTATTTTGAGTGAGGAAAATCATAAGAAATCCTCAGGTGTATCTACATCAGGAAGTGTGTTGAATGCACAAAGTTGAGGCAAAATGATTGAGAGAGGAAGTAATTCCAGAAATTGTGGGAAATCAAGAGGAAAGTCAAAGGGGGAGGAGGTCTCAATCAAGAGAATTGAATGACTACTGGTACTATGGGAAACTAGGGCATAAAAAGAAAGATTGCTGGACTCGAAAGAAAAATGAAGGAGATAAACCAGATGGAGACAAAGAGGCAAATGTGGTAAGTAACAAATTCGAAGAGGATGCTTTGCTTCTATCTTTAGAAAGTGTTGATGATTCATGGGTTTTAGATTCTAGTGCTTCATTTCATGCTACAACTCATAGAGGTTATTTCATTGATTGTGTCTAAGGGGATTTTGGACTTGTTTATTTGGGGGATAATGAACCCTGTCAGATTGTTGGAAATGGAAAAGTTAAGATTAAGTTGTAGAATGGGAATCATTGGCTACTACATGAGGTAAGACATGTTCCAAGGCCGAGTAGGAATTTAATTTTAGCAAGGAAACTCAGTGATGAGGGTTGTGTAATTACTTTTAATAATAAAAATTGGAAGGTTTCAAAAGGTTCCCTTGTAGTAGAAAAAGGTGTGAAAGTAGGCACCTTATACCTCTGTATAGGTCATATTGTTCCTTCTACTTTAATTGTTTTAGAGAAAAATGAATGTTCAGGAATAGTTATTGTAGTTGAGCAGGGAGAACAAATAACTTGTAACACCCCACCAAGGGATCCAAAAGAATCAACCTAAAGTTTTAGTAAGTTTTCCAAACATTTTTTTTTAAAAAAAGAAAGATAAAACATACACATCAAACATAAAGTAGTGGAAGCAACATCACACAATCATCTATAAGCATACATAACAGGTTACATTCCTTAAGGATCCCAAGATGTTGAGTTACATTTAAAATTTAACTAATACTAAGTCTAAAAATTGCTACATCCACATGAAAGAATAATTAAAAGTCCAATGTCCATTTAAATAATATACATTTGTTCCGAATGCCACGTGGCAATAAAATTCGGAATGCTCAATCATCCACTGTACATGTCACAAGGTATGAAAGGCTAAAAGAATATACATATGTAGAACTAGAAATACATCATCCTCTTCGGATCCATGATACAAGTACAATGAAATAAATAAAATCATCCACCATACATGATATATCCATCCATCATAAAAGATATAAACATCCATCATAAAATATAACCATCCATCATAATGATACAAGATAGAATGAAAGGAAATGCAAACAAGGAAACTCCAGCCATGGTATCGATAGATAGATCTCAATGGTAAGAGTAAAAAGCACTACCACCTGACCATGTGGAACCTAAATGGCCCACTCCCACCGCACTGTGGAGATAGTCTCAAGTCCCAATAGGATACCAAACCAAATATCAAAAGTACTCTCTAAGTTTAGGAAATCCTAAAAGCATTCTAACTCAAGGGTTTCAAGATAGATCAACATCTATACCCAAAGACACACAAGACATATAGGAAACCTACTGTGTAAGTGGGCAAGTGTCATTTCATGAATCATGCTAGAGTTACCTTGAGAATCTCTCAGGACCTTGGCCCCCTAGTGATCCCTATGCGGCCACTAGTATCCTCTTGTACTGACAAGGCATACTATGGATGCAAGGTTGCAACCAAGCATTCTGTCTACTGTCATCCTAGTCTATACTAGCACTCAAGGCATGGACAAGAACATACAAAAACTCTTATTAGGTTCATTTTATTCCCATTTAGTGTAGTCTTTTCACTTATTAAACAACTTACAATGGGTTACCTTGGGAACCACTTAGGGCCCCGACCCCCATTGCAAGCCACTTCCCGACATTACAAGTAGATAACCTACCCTAGGCTCATAAAAGTATAAATCAAAGAATCATATAAAATCACCTTAGCCATATGCAAGTGACTGGAAAGCATCAAAAGATAAACATAATAACACATCAGTTCTCTACAAGCAACTGGAAAGCATCCCAAAAATACTGATCAAAGACTGCAAAATGGTCAAGTCAATTATGTCATAACATGACATCATCAAGAGCAAATCATTCAAACACCTCAATCCTATAAAAGCAACTAGAAAGCAATTCAATTATAACTGATCGATGACTCAAAAATGGTTAAGTCAAGTAGGACATATATTCACCTCAACGTCACACAAGAACACTAGAAAACAATAACAATCAATGCATCCAAACATCTCATAGAGCATACCATCACATTACCATGGTTGGGTTAAAAGATCGAGATTAAATTAGCATAGCATCACAATCACATAACCCCCGAGCCTCTGGTAGATGTCCTAAACTGGTCAACAATCTAGTCAACCCCAAAACCCAAAATATAAGCATCATATAGAAAATAGGATAATCTAATAGTTTGGTTTGAACTGAAAACACGTAGTCAAGTTTAAAAGTAAGGTTTTAGTTTTCATTCAACGTAAGTTTCAAGTAGATAAGATTCCTCATTTACCCTTACAATTTAACTCGTTCATTTATTTGAATAAAGTATAGAATTACCCCATTATATTTAAAGTCAAATTCTTAAAAATAATCAAGGGTAATTATTTACTTAATTAAATTATTAAAATAATTCCCATAGATAAAATTAATTACAATAAAAAAATCAAGATTATTAGTAATTTAATAAATCTCAATTTTCTATTAATTAACTTTCATTAAAAAAAACTAATTAAATTAAATCTAATTAAATTAATTATTATAAATATATATAATGAATATATTTTTTAATTAATTATTAAAATTTAAAACATTTAATAAATTTTATTAAAATAATATTAAAAATAATAATAAATTAAAATTTAAAACTTAATGTAAACTAAATTTAATAAAATTAAATACCAATTTAATAATCTAACTCTTAATAAAGTTGTCGGCCTTTTTAAAAAGTGACCACCTACTATCCACGACAGTTACACTGTCATAATAGCAGGTACACTGCTGTTCATGGAAGGTACCTGTCGTGGTAGTAGGTACACTGTTGTTTCAGCAGTGCCCCCAATGTGATGCGACCATGGGGAAGAAAGAGAAAGGGGAGGCAAGTAAGACTTCCCCCCCTTGCAATATATATATATATATATATATATATATATATATATATATATATATATATATATATATATATATATATATATATATAATGTTTTTATTTATATAAATGTTTCCAAATAAAATTTGACAAATAATAAAATTTATTAAAACATTTATTCTTTTCCAAAACATATTTTTATTTTTTTTAAATTTATTTTAAAAAAAATTCAAAATCTAGCATTAAATCTGATAGAGTAAAGACAAAGACCACCAATTTATTATTATTATTATTATTATTTAGAATATTTTCTCTTTGACTTTCAACTTTTCCTGGCTTAAATTTTTTTTATACAAAGTTTCAGCTTTGATCTGATAGAGGTAACAGGACTAATCGGTTGAATTCACAAATGAAATCTTTGAATTTATTACCAATGCCTCCTCGTTCAATTTCCAATTTTAAATCTATTGAAATGAAGATTTTATTGATCATTTAAAAATGTTCCTTGTACAAAAGAATTAACAAACGTACTAGAAACTCTTAATATGATACATTCGTCAGAAATATTAATCGGACAACCATTTAATAGCCATGATGAAGACAGGAAAGAAAAGAGTGTATTAAAATATGTGAAAATCACAAGCGTCTACCTGGACACTGATGCTAATTGCTACGCCCAAGAAAGTTGTAGAGAAATTCCTCCTCTGAGAACCTTCTCCCTTCCAAAAATTCCTTTCTTCTCCAAAATTCGCGATCCTTCGAAAATGAACCCCCCAAATTGTGATATGAAGTTTTCTCCGTAAAATCAGGGCACTCATTGTGCGTTCACGCAAGAGAACTCCTTGCTTACCAGACTTCCACTCTAATTAAACTTTTCTTAATCTTTCCTTTATCTTTTCCATGCACATTAATTGAATTATAAATAACTTTATTTAATTTCCACTTGACTCCACTTTTAATTAATTTATTAAATTTAATCCCATGTGCACTTTATGCAATTAAAATATCTTTATTAAATTCACTTGTTTTATCTTTTTAATTAATGTCTTATAGTTTCATCTCATGCATACATCATGCAATCTTAAAACTTTTAATAAATTAATTTCTTTTCACTTTTTAATTTATTAGTGAAACTTAATTGATAAAATATTTATTAACTTAAATAATAATATTATTTAGTATTTTTTTAAAAAATGAACTCTAAATATGTTACTATTAAATTAAATAAATATAATCATGTTCTAAATTTATTCTTATAATTTTTATCTTTATATATATATATATTTAATTCAATTAATTTTCCAATTAATTAAATATTAAAATATCATAATAATTCACCAAAGACTTAATTAATAGAAAATTCACCAAAGACCCATAAAATAAAATATGAAATTCTATCATAGAAAAACACATACAAAATCAAACTAAAGGGCTATAATCATGAATTAATGTCATTCGACACATTTAGAGGGTACACAACTCAAATACTTGTCCTAATTTTCTAAGACAAATGGCTTAAAGGTTTAAGATTTGTACTTAAGAATTTGTATTCCCTCTCTTACCATTGAGATAATGTGATAGGGTATGCTCATCCTGGCAATTCAGGAAAGTTGATACTCGGTACCTGCAACCTACATAAAATCTACGCATGTACAAACACAATATATACTAAGCTAAATAGGCAATGGTAGAAAGTGGTGCATCGTATAGATCCTGACTAGCAGGTGACTAAGACTCCCTTCCTTAACAACATAAAAAATGCCACACATAAAGAAATCATACACACACACACCATACACATGCAGTATGGGGTAAGTATCCATAAGAAAACACATATGATAATCCAACTAAACATCATCAATAACTAAAAACACTATAATAGTCATCATGCATACGTGAAGTATAGAGTATCAAGTAATCTCATCATATATCAACTGAATCTAAAACAATATATGATAATCTCAAAATAATGCTACTAATCATCAAACATAAAACTGGCCTAAAAGAGTTTGACAATGATAGCAAAAATGCAAACTAGGTGTAGGCACTACATAGCTATTGTAAATTATGATACAACATTGTGGCACAATAGACTTGGGCACATGAGTGAGAAAGGTATGAAAGTACTTTATTCAAAAAATGTTTTACCAGGTCTGAAATGTGTTAATATGAATTTCTATGAAAGTTATGTGTATGGAAAACAAAAGAGAGTGAGTTTTGTGAAGACTGAAAAGGAAAACAAAAAGGAGAAATTAGAACTTGTGCATACCGATGTATGGGGACCGGCTCAGGTATCTTCCCTTGGTGGCTCTCACTATTATGTTACATTTATTGATGATGCAACTAGAGAAATCTAGGTTTATTTCCTTAGACAAAAATCTAATGTATTTCAAACTTTTAAGAAATGGAAATGCTTGCTTGAAAATGAGACTAGTAAGAAATTAAAATGTCTTAGATTTGATAATGGTGGCGAGTATTGCAGTCATGAGTTTGAAGATTATTGCTCCAATAATGGTATTCATAGATAGAAAACTATTCCAAGGACTCCACAGGAAAATGAAGTAGCTAAACACATGAATAGGGCTATAATGGAGCATGTAAGGAGCATGAGGTTGCATGTTGGGTTTCCCTTACACATGTGGGTAGAGGTTGTCAACACTGCTATATATTTGATTAATAAAGGTCCCTCTACTCCTTTTGGTTGTGGTATTTTAAAGGAAGCATGGACTAGTAAGAAGGTGAGTTATTCTTTTCTTAAAACCTTCGGTTGTGAAGCATTTGCTCATATAGATTCTAAAAATAGAACCAAGCTAGATGCTAAGTCAAAGAAATGCATTTTGTTGGATATGGCATTAATGAATTTGGTTACAAGCTTTGGGATTTTTAAAATCATAAAATTGTAAGAAGCAGGGATGTCATATTCAATGAGAAAGTGTTGTTCAAAGATCTATTGTAGCAACATGAGAAGAAATAAGATGATTATGTAGTGTTGGATGATACTCCAAAAGCCGATGTTCCAACAATTCCTCATGATGTGAAACAACTGCAACACCAAATACCACACCCACCAGTGAATGTTAGATGGTCAACAAGGATGAGTAGACTTCCTGAATGATTTTCTCCCTCTTTGTATTCTATTTTACTTACTGATACTGGTGAACTTGAATGTTATGATGAAGCTGTGCAGGTGGATACTAAGATTCAATGGGAGTCTGCAATGAAAAAATAATAAACTCTCTGCTAAAAAATAAGACTTGGGATTTATGCAAGTTGCCCATAGGTAAAAGGGCTTTACAAAATGAGTTTATAGGTTCAAAGAAGATGATGGAGGCAAGCAAATATTTAAAGCCAAGTTAGTTGTAAAAGGATTTGCACAGAAAAAGGGCATTGATTTTGATGAGATATTTTCTCTTGTTGTTATGATGAGTTCTATCCATACTATTTTAAGTATTGTGGCTATTGATGATTTTATTTAGAGTATCTTAATGTTAAAACAACCTTCCTTCATGGTGATTTGGATGAAGAGATATATATGGCTCATCCATAGGGATTTGAGGTCAAAGGTAAGGAGAACTTAGTGTGCAAATTGAAGAAAAGTTTATATGGCTTGAAGCAAGCACCTCGGCAATGGTATCTAAAATTTGGTAGTTTTATGCATGAGCATGGATATCATAAGTGTCATTCATATCTTTATGTTTACTTTAAGAGTTTGGATGATGATAGCTACATTATTTTATATTTATATGTTGATGATATGCCTGTAGTTGGGTCTAACATGGATCACATTAAGGTGCTAAAATGCTAGTTAGCACATTCCTTTGCTATGAAAGATTTGGGGGCAGAAAAAAAAAATCTTTGGTATGAAGATTTGTAGAGATAGGAAGAACAAGAAATTGATGCTATCTCAGGCTAATTATGTTGAGAAGGTGTTGCAACATTTCTCTATGGAGAATGCTAAATTTGTCATCACACCTTTACTTGGTCATTTGAAGTTGACTAAGGAGATGTGTCCCAAGACACAAGAAGAGGAGGATAAAATGTCCAAGGTACCCTATGCTTTAGTTGTAGGAAGTTTGATGTATGTTATGGTATGTACAAGGCCATATATTGCACATGTAGTGGGAGTTGTTAGCAGGTATATGAGTCATCCAGGAATTGAGCATTGGAATGTAGTCAAATGGATTCTCAGATATTTGAGAGGAACGTCCAGTAAGTGTTTACACTTTGGGGCTCTACTACTAATTTACAGGGCTATGTTGACTCAAATTTGGTAGGAGATATTGATACCAGGTAGAGTACTATAGGTTATGTCTTTACTATTGGTGGGGTAGCCATAAGCTGGGTTTCTAGGTTATAGAAGGTTAATGATTTATCCACTATAGAGGCAGAGTATGTTGCTTCTATAGAGGCAACCAAGGAGATGATATTGTTTTAGGTCTTCTTGGAAGAATTGGGAAACCCTCAGAGGGATAATTATTTTTTTACAGATAGACCACGTAGAGTGTCATTCATCTTGTAAAAAATTCTACTCTACATTCAAAGACAAAACACATTTATTTGAGGTACCATTTCATTTGGTCAGTTTTGGAGGATGGATAGTTAAAGCTAGACAAGATACATACAGATGACATCTAACATATATGTTTATAAAAGTAGTAACAAGGGAGAAGCTAAAATCCTCTTCAGCTTCAGTTGGTCTTCTAGATTGAGAAGGAATAAAAGAATAGCATAGCCCAGGGTGGTTTGATCCAGTGTGAGCCCCATGTGGTAGTGGTATTGCTATAGGATCAGTCTCCAAGTGGGAGATTGTTGTCTAGTGTGGAGTCTGATTAGTCTCCAAGTTGGAGATTGTTAGTTTATGGTGACTAATCAAGGAAGTACTGTACATACTTCATAACAAAAAATAATTATTTTGGGCTACTATTCACCAATTGGTTATTGCTTATATTCACCAATTTATGGTTGACATGTTGTAACCCTAAAGTGGTAAAAATACTTGTATAAAAATGGCTTAGGGTTAGGGATTGTTTCAAAGTGGTGATACAAAAAATTGGTTCTTGTGGCAACATTGAGCTATAATGGATTACAGATTGTAATTAGGTTGTAATCACGGGATTATAATAATATTGGACTTGCTATTTGGTGGACGTAGCCCATGGATTGGATGAACCATGTTAAATCTTGGTGTCTCGTGTTGTTTTTAGTGTAATCTATTATTTTTTGATATTGTTTATATGTGCCTGTAATTGTTATTTCTATCTATGGTTTAATCTTGACAAAGCAATAACTTTTGATGCCATGCCTAATGATGAGATGGTCCAAAAACTCACACAATTGACTAAGCAAGTTGAGGCATTGGAGTTTCAACGTAAGAAAGTTTTGTACACCAAACAATATTTATGTCCTAATCCCTTTGATAAAAGTCTATACATGCCTCCATTTCCAGAACACTTTGAGACACCAAGATTTGAAAAATATTGAGGAAAAAGAAATACACTTGACCATATTAGAGAGTTTTGTGCCTCTTGTATGGAAATGGGTCAAGAAAAAACTTATCTTATGAGATTATTTCCTCAAAGCCTTGGTGAATCGACACTCACAAAATGGTACTCTGAACTATCTAGAAACATCGAATCTTTGAATGAATTGGCAAAAAAGTTTATATCCCATTTTTTGTTTAACATAACAAATGAAGTGACATTATTTGATCTATGTGAAACAAAGAAAAAGATGAGAGAATCATTTATGATATTCTTACTACATTGGAGAAATCTTGCTAGTCAAATTCCAATAGATATCCTAGAAGAACAATAAGTAAACTTATGCATTGGGAACCTAGTTCCTGAACTGATATATGAACTTAAGATTAAGAGTCCTAGCATCATTTCCATGTTAATGAAAAAATGAGTTATCATTGAAGATGATCTTATTCACAAAGGGATCCTAAAGATCAATAAGGATAATAACAACACAAGCACATATATTGGTAAAGAAAAATTATTTTCTAAGAACAAGAATGCCACAAATGATGGTATTGTTGATGCTTGAATGATTAACACTACACAACTCAAGTTAAATATCAAGGGTCCTAGTAAAAAAACACACAAACTACATCTTAGACAACACTCCAAACACAAACCTCTAATACCTCAGCTCATAATCAATTTAGACAACCTCCTAGAAATAAGGACCAAAAATTTACACCATTGGGGTTACTACTTGATGTTGTCCTACAATAATTGATCCAAAATGAATTTCTATAGTTACCAACAATCAGAGATGAACTAGAGCTAAAACCTTCCTAGTGGGATGAAAATAAATTTTGTGATTACCATTGAACAAAAGGAAATAAGACAACTTCTTGTTTTCAACTTAAACTTGTAGTTCAAGACTTGATAGACCAAGAATTGGTTGAGTTATATCCATCATCATTATTATTCTCTTATATTGATCACACCATTTAAAAAAAATCCTTTGGTGGATGATGATAAAGGGAAAGCCTTTAGTTCAAATTCAAATGCAAAATCTAATGTTAACTACACTCACATTGAATATGACTATATTATAAACTAATTTTAGGAGATTGATGCACATGTGTCCATATTTATCATCAAGAACCAAGTTCCTCACTATGTTGTTACTACCTTTCATACTAAACTTACCTTACCTGGAGCTCCTTCCAAACCTTCAGCTCCTCCTAGACCCATAGCTTCCTCTAGACCTACACCCACTTTTGATTATAACCTTGTTGACCATCTTGGAAAGACCCTTGCACAAATAACTATTCTTGATTTTTTTCGCTCATCCCATCAGTACTAGAAGATTCGTGACCAAGCACTGAAAGAGTCTATCATTCCCAATAACATTGATGTTTCCTAGTTTTAAGCCATGATAGGGCACTTTTCAGCACTATAATGTAATGCCCCACCAAGGGATCCAAAGAATTAATCTAAAATTTCACTAAGTTTTCCAAACAATTCTTTTTTTTAAACATGAAATATAAACCATTCATAACATTCACATGATAGTGGAAGCAATAGCAACATCCAACTGAAAGTAAACATAACATAACATAACAGATTACATTCTTTAAAGATCCCTTAACATTGTATCACATCTAAATAAACCATTCATCTAACATCACATCCTTATGAAATAACAATGATACATCCAATGTACTTAAACAATATACATGAGTCCTTTTTTAATTTACATTTCAGATTGCTCAATCATCCACTGTACATGTCACAAGGTATGAAAAGCTTAAAAGAATAAACACCCATGTAAATACAGTACATCATCATACTAACACTAATCTATGATTCAATAACATAAATGAAACCACATATCATACATGATACATCATTACAAAAGATATATAAACATCCATCACAAAATATAACCATATATCACAAACATAAATAACTAAGTGCACGGTTCCTCCCAACCGTTAATAGCATCATTAGACCATCATGGATTCTAACCATCCCTCCGTGTGTAACATTCCAAAGCACCGAAGAGATCATCGGTATTATCATAGTAGGAATGTCACTCCTAAAAACATCCTACTAACATGCAAAATAAAGCATAAGATATCATCATCTAACATATGCAAATCATCAATGTAAGAAACATACCAATCAATACATCCATCATAAGGTATATCATCTATCATAATGCTCCAAGAATAGAATGAAGATAAATACCAACCAAGAATGCTCCAGCCACGGTGTCTTAATGGATCTCAAATGATAAGAGTGATAAAACACTACCACTCAACCGCGTGGAACTTAAGTGGTCCACTCCCACCGTGCTGAGGAGATAATCTCAAGTCCCAAACAGGCTATGAAAATCGCATAGCATAGATACTCTCTAAGTCCAGGAATCCTAAATGTACACTAACTCAAAGGTTCGATCACACAAAACTGACATCTAATTTTCAGAGGCACAACAATGACATGTAGGAAACCTACTCTGCAAGCAGGAAAGTGTCATCGCATTTATCACGTACAAGTTACCTTGGCAATTAGCTAAATTCCACAGGTCCATACTGATCCCATGCGGCCACTAGTATCCTCACATATTGACGAGGCATACTACAGAATGCACGTTCGCAACCATGCGTTCTCACTACTCCATTCCTAGCCTGTACAAGCACTCAAGGCATGAGCGAGAACCAAAAAAATTATCTTTTTAGGCTCATTTAATCCCCATTTAGTGTCTAAATGACATTACTTATTAACCAAACTTACAATGAGTTACCCTGGCAGCTACTTAGGGCCCCGACCCCCATTGCAAGCCACTTCCCAACACTACAAGTAGATTACGTACCCTAAGCTCATGAAATCATAAAATCACCACAGTCTTGTACAAGGGACTGTAAAGAAAATTCAAAAGATAATATAAAAAGAATCATCAAATATCCATGATAAAATAATCAAATATCCATAATTAAGAATCATCAAATCTCCAAGATAAGAATCATCAAATCTCCATGAGCATCTGAAAAAGCATCCATAGAAAATCATGACCACAACAGTTCTCTATTGGCAACTAAAGACATCACTGATAATCATAAGTATCAATTGGTTCTCAATAACCGAAATATATCTCAAGATAAATCACAATATCCATTGGTTCTCAACAAGCAACCAAGAATATCTCAAAATCATTCTGATCGAAGACTCCAAAATGGTTGAGTCAAACATGTCACAACATGACATCATCAAAAAATAAATCTACATTTCAGTCTTATCATGGCGACTAGAAAATAATCCAAGGATAACTGATCGATGACTCAAAAATGATTAGCTCAAGTGTCTCATACACATACATCTCGGCTTCACACATGAAGATTGATGAACAAATAAAAATATTTCATAGAGCATACGATCACATTACCGTGGTTGGGCTTATAAAAATCGAGATCAAATAAGATCAATCATACCATCACATCTCATAACCTCCGAGCCTCTGGTAACAACCTAGGACTGGTCAACACTAGTTAACCCAAAACCCAAAACAAGAAGCATATAGAAAACATGATGCAAACACATGTTTTGGTTTACTAATATCACATGAATGAGTTAAGTGTAGTGGTTTCCAAATTTTTGTTTGCAACTATACTTCAAGTGTCTTAAGTTTCATCATTTGACCTATAAGTCAACCCATTTGTTTCCTGATAGCATTATCCTTCCATTATTAAGAATGACATTCTAAGAATAACATAAGGATAAATATTTACTCATTAAATCATTTGTCTCTTAATAAAATCATTCACTTTATTTTACTAAGATTACTAGTTGAATAACTCTTCCTTAATGTTACTTCAACTTTCAACGTAATCAAAAAATCATTGTTCGTTTATAAAAGAACCAATTACTAGTCTTCGAATAAGAAGAATATAAATTTATTAAAATGATCAATTAAATCAATAGGTACACCATCCATGACCTAATAACATTCTACTAGTTTTCAATTAGAAACTTAATTAAGTATTACTAAAATTTGAGTCTTTTAATTTAATCGTTATCATCATTGACAACCATATAATATCTAAAGTCATAAGACTTATCAAATTCGATATAGATAATCTACAATCTCGTTAAAAGAATTATGTCAATTAAATCTCTATTACATAATTTAATTATTAATTAAATCCAATTAGCTCTAGTTAATTGATTTAATTAATAATTTCACAACCAAACCATCAACCCAATGAGTATTAGTTGACTATCAATAGTTTGTACGTCAAAGTCAACTTCAATCCAATACACAAATATTAATATGTTAATAATAATAATAATATTAACAAGTTATTTTGAAAATCTTATCCACAATAACTACATTCATCTTTCTTACCGATTTCGTATTAATGATAATCATTTCAAGTTAAAACTCTATCGCATAATATAATTATATTGACAACTCAATGAATATCAATTGATTAAAATCAATTATAATCCAACTCCAAAAATTATTATCTTTTACAAAACTTCAATCAATAAATAATCTTCACTAGATTAACTCTAATCAATTTTGTTGATATCTATTTAAACCATTATTTATTAATAGTTTGTTAGTCCTTACAAATATTAATAAATAATAAACTCCTCAAACTATAAATACTTGATCTATAGAATCCTTCCATAAACTCATTAGTTAATATTTGGCTAACTCTTAACTCCATTAAGGTATTCAAACGTATTAACCAATAACATAATAATTCAGTCTTAATCCAATATCATTCAGAGTTTCTAAATTTAATTCAACGTAATATAAATTATCACCTCACAATTATTTAATCAATATTAAAGTCAACCATTAGACTCCATTTGCTAATTGTTCTAGTAATATTTTGTCTATATAAACGTTGTTTGAAAAAGATCCCTATCACTAACCAATAAGACTCATTGTAGATTTTAAGATGAATAATCTCCAAATTCTTAACATTATCATCTTCATTAAACAATTCTAACATTGTTTAATATATATTAAATAGTATTCAATATACATTATAAAAATTCCACTATATAAACTATATTAAAATCTCTTTTTAATTTTCTCTCATTTAAAAATTTATTTACTTAGATTGACTAATAGTTAATTACACTTATTCTACTCTTAACTAATCTTAATTAAATTTGATTTAATTAGATTAGATAATAAATCATATAAAACTAATGCATATTAATAAGATTCTAATCAGGAAAGATTACAATAATATCTTTAATTCATTCCATGCTTTGATATATTATTTTTGTGAAGTTTAAGCATAAAAAACTTTTGGTTATGGAAAATAAAAAAATATCTGTCTTTGAATAAAACAGTCTCAGTACGACGGTCATATCTCCCTAATGAACTGTTGGATCGGGCTAAAATTATAATATGTTGGAGAGGGCCAAGTTGCGCCAATTTTGACTATAACGATCGAATAAATTCGATCTCGATAAAAAGTTATGAATGACTGAGTTCGGATCTATCCAAGGGGCAGTGACATGACAATTTGTGATGAATTAAAAATTTTCTCTTAAAAGGTAATTGTTCTCTAAATTTATCCAATAATTTCACTAATGGATTTGGTCATAAATCTTGAAACTATTTTCAAATCTATTTCAATTTGATTCTAATTTGAACCCAAACCCGTTTAGATCTAATTTCTTCCTTAATTGGATCTAAGGTTTTTCTATTGTTTTCTTTGCAACCATACATATCTAGATTCTAATTTAATTGTAGATTCAATCACAAAGAGTATTCAGACACATATAACAAACATGATGAAGACAGGAAGAGAAATAGTGCAAAGAGAATATGCGAATATCACAAGTGCACCTGGACACTGATGCTAATTTGCCATGCCTCAGAAGTCCATAGAAAATCCCTTCCTTCTCCATCATTCGCAATTCTTCCAAGATCCAAGCCAACCAAATCTTCCAAGTGACTAGAAGAGCTAGAAAGAACATAGAAGCATGTAGAAAATATATGAGCATATGAACTTCTCTAATGCATGTAAGCTTTGAAGCTTGTAGCTTGTAGCTTCCATTCAGCTTGTCCCAAACACATTAGGAGAGCCTCTATTTAAAGGCCTCTAAGATGCATCTAGAGTGTCTCTAAAAACAACTAGAAGATAAGTATGGCAACCAAGCATGAGTCTTCTCCAACCTTCTAGATGAGTCTTAAGGTTGTAGACACCATGTGATCAAATCAAATGCTAACTCCTAAGTGTAGACAACTAGTGCATACTTAGAGTGCAAACTTCTTTGTTGTCTACGTGACAACTCTCAAAAATTTGCCAACTCCTATGTGAGCAAATATTAAAATAATGCATATTAATTAATTTAATATTTACTTTTACTCTTTCCAATTTAATTTATTTATTTATTAAATCTCATGCACTAACTTTAATATCTCCACTTTTCAATCTTAATATATTTATATTTTAGTCACATGAAATTTAAAATCTTTTATTAATTTAAATATATTTTCCACTTTTAAATTTCATTTTTCAAAACATAATTGCTAAAATATTTATTAGCTTTAATAATAATATTATTTAGTCATTTATTTAAAAATGAACTCTAAATATATTATTATTAAAATAAATATTGTCACATTTTAAATTTAAACTTTAAACTTTAATCTTCAAATTTTATTATTTTATTTAATTAATTTTCTAATTAATTAAATAAAATAAATATTAAAATATCATATTAATTTTTTATTAAATTAAACCATTAATTAAATCTTTTAATTAGGCTTAATTAATAGAAAATACATCAAAGACTCATAACGTAAAAATATGAAAACTCATCATAGCCAAAATACATACAAAATCAAACCAAGGGTTTAAATTATGAATTACGTCATTTGACGCATTCGGAGGGTACTCAACTCGGATACTTGTCCTAATTTTTCAATTAAAACAAATGGCTTAAAGGGTTGGGATTTGGACCTTAGAATTTATCTCCTCTCTCTTATCATTGAGATAATGTGATAGGGTACGCTCATCCTAACAATTCAGGGAAGTCGATACCCAGTACCTACAACCTGTATAAAACTCATGCATGTACAAGCACAATATATATACTAAGCTAAACAGGAAATGGCAGGAAGTGGTGCATCGTGTAGATCCCAACTAGCAGGTGACTACAACTCCCTTCCTTAACCACATCAGACACGCCATACAAAAGCAAACACGCAAAGCAAACACGCACACCATACACATGCAAGTATGGGGTAAGTATCCATAAGAAAACACATATGATAATAAATCATCTTACTAATCATCATTAATAACTGAAAGCAATGTAATAATCATCATCAATAATTGTGAACACTAAAAATAATCATCATACATACATGAAATGTAGAGTCTAAGTAATCACATCACATAATAAACTAAATCCATAGCACAATATCTGATAATCTCAAAAGAATGTTGCTAATCAATAACATAAAACTAGTTCTAAAAGAGTTCAAGAACGATAACAAAATGTGAACTAGGGGCAGGCACTACATCCACCCTCCCTGAAATTAGCCTTACTCCTGGAAGCTTACAAGAATGAAAAACTAAGATACTCACTATGTGGGTCCCATTGAACCTTTTCTCCCTATAAGGGAATATGATTCCATTGACGATATTACAACAGACTTAGAGCGATATGATTCTAGTTTAATGGTAAACTGAAAACTACATTGATCCAACATTTATTCTTTTAACAACTACTGAAATAGATCCCTTAATACATTCTAAACAAGAGCAACTTAATGCTTGCAAAGATAACAAAGGTATACTATCTTACAACATAGATAGAATGATACATGTTTTGCAACTAGAATAAGTTTCAATTTTCAAGTTTTTCTTTGTTTAAGTTTAAGTAGAATTTTCAGTTTTGAAAGTTAAGTGTTGAAGTATGAAAAATATGCAAGTAACAGTTTAAATTCCATTTCAGTTCACCTAGTTTCAAGTTTTCAGTTTAAAAGAGATACACATGATAGTTCAAAGTTTTCATTTTTTTAACTAGTTAACAACTAGTGGCATTCCAATATACCCAGAGCTCCCAATGTTAAAATTCGGGCTCTGATACCAAATGTAATGCCCCACCAAGGGATTCAAAGAATTAATCTAAAATTTCACTAAGTTTGCCAAACAATTTTTTTTTTAAAACATGAAATATAAACCATTCATAACATTCACATGATAGCGGAAGCAATAGCAACATCCAACTGAAAGTAAACATAACATAACATAACAGATTACATTCTTTAAAGATCTCTTAACATTATATCACATCTAAATCAACCATTCATCTAACATCACATCCTTATGAAATAACAATGATACATCCAATGTACTTAAACAATATATAGGAGTCCTTTTGTAAGTTACATTTTAGATTTCTCAATCATCCACTGTACATGTCACAAAGTATGAAAAGCTTAAAAGAATAAACACCCATGTAAATACAGTACATCATCATACTAACACTAATCTATGATTCAATAACATAAATGAAATCACATATCATACATGATACATCATTACAAAAGATATATAAACATCCATCACAAAATATAATCATATATCGAAAACATAAATAACTAAGTGCACGGTTCCTCCCAACCGTTAATATCATCATTAGATCATCGTGGATCCTAGCCATTTCTCCGTGCGTAACATTCCAAAGCACTGAAGAGATCATCGGTATTATCATAGTAGGAATGTCACTCCTAAAAATATCCTGCTAACATGCAAAATAAAGCATAAGATATCATCATCTAACATATGCAAATCATCAATGCAAGAAACATACCAGTAAATACATCTATCATAAGGTATATCATCTATCATAATGCTCCAAGAATAGAATGAAGATAAATACCAACCAAGAATGCTCCAGCCACGGTATCTCAATGGATCTCAAATGATAAGAGTGATAAAACACTACCACCCGACCGCGTGGAACTTAAGTGGTCCACTCCCACCGTGCTGAGGAGATAATTTCAAGTTCCAAACAGGCTATGAAAATCACATAGCATAGATACTCTCTAAGTCCAGGAATCCTAAAAATACACTAACTAAAATGTTCCATCACACAAAACTGACATCTAATTCTCAGAAGCACAACAATGACATGTAAGAAACCTACTTTGCAAGCGAGAAAGTGTCATCGCATTTATCACGTACAAGTTGCCCTGGTAGTTAGCTAAACTCCACGGGTCCATAATGATCTCATGCGGCCACTAATATCCTCTCATACTGATGAGGCATACTACGGAATGCACGGTTGTAACCATGCATTCTCACTACTCCCATCCTAGCCTGTACAAGCACTCAAGGCATGGGCGAGAACCAAAACAATTATCTTTTTAGGTTCATTTAATCCTCAATTAGTATGTAAATGTTATCACTTATTAACCAAACTTACAATGAGTTACCCTTGTAGCCACTTAGGGCCTCGACCCCCATTGCAAGCCACTTTCCGACACTACAAGTAGATTACCTACCCTAAGCTCATAGAATCATAAAATCACCACAGTCCTGTACAAGTGACTGTAAAGAAAATTCAAAAGATAATATAAAAAGAATCATCAAATATCCATGATAAAAGCATCAAATATCCATAATTAAGAATCATCAAATCTCCAAGATAAGAATCATCAAATCTCCATGAGCATCTGAAAAAGCATTCATAAAAAATCATGACCACAACAGTTCTGTATTGACAACTGAAAGCATCACTGATACATAAGTATCAATTGGTTCTCAATAACAAAAATATATCTCAAGATAAATCACAATATCCATTGGCTCTCAACAAGCAACCAAGAATATCTCAAAATCATACTGATCGAAGACTCCAAAATGGTTGAGTCAAACATGTCACAACATGACATTATCAAAAAATACATCCACATTTTAGTCTCATCATGGCGACTAAAAAATAATCCAAGGATAACTGATCGATGACTCAAAAATGATTATCTCAAGTGTCTCATACACATACATCTCAGCTTCACACATGAAGACTGATGAAAAAATACACATATTTCATAGAGCATACGATCACATTATCATGGTTGGGCTTATAAAGATCGAGATCAAATAAGATCAATCATACCATCACATCTCATAACCCCCAAGCCTCTGGTAACAACGTAGGACTGGCCAACAGTAGTCAACCCAAAACTCAAAATAAGAAGCATATAAAAAACACGATGCAAACACATGTTTTGGTTTACTAATATCACATGAATGAGTTAAGTGTAGTGGTTTCCAAATTTCTGTTTGCAAATATACTTCAAGTGTCTTAAGTTTCATCATTTGACCTACAAGTCAACCCATTTGTTCCCCGATAGCATTATTCTTCCATTATTAAGAATTACATTCTAAGAATAACTTAAGGATAAATATTTACTCATTAAATCATTGATCTCTGAATAAAATCATTCACTTTATTTTACTAAGATTACTAGTTGAATAACTCTTCCTTAATGTTACTTCAACTTTCAACGTAATCAAAAAATTATTATTCGTTTATAAAAGAACCAATTACAAGTCTTTGAATAAGAAGAATATAACTTTATTAAAATAATCAATTAAATCAATAGGTACACCATCCATGACCTAATAAAATTCTACTAGTTTTCAATTAGAAACTTAATTAAGTATTACTAAAATTTGATTTTTTTAATTTAATTGTTATCATCATTGACAACCATATAATATCTAAAGTCATAATTCAAGTCATAAGATTTATCAAATTCGATATAGATAATCTACAATCTCGTTAAAAGAATTATGTCAATTAAATCTCTATTACATAATTTAATTATTAATTAAATCTAATTAGCTCTAGTTAATTGATTTAATTAATAATTTCACAACCAAACCATCAACCCAATGAGTATTAGTTGACTATCAATAGTTTGTATGTCAAAGTCAACTTCAATCCAATACACAAATATTAATATTTTAATAATAATAATATTAACAAGTTATTTTGAAAATCTTATCCACAATAACTACATTCATCTTTCTTAACGATTTCGTATTAATGATAATCATTTGAAGTTAACACTCTATCGCATAATATAATTATATTGACAACTCAATGAATATCAATTGATTAAAATCAATTATAATCCAACTCCAAAAATTATTATCTTTTACAAAACTTCAATCAATAAATAATTTTCACTAGATTAACTCTAATCAAATTTGTTGATATCTATTTAAACAATTATTTATTAATAGTTTGTTAGTCTTTACAAACATTAATAAATAATAAACTCCTCAAACTATAAATACTCGATCTATAGAATCCTTCCATAAACTCATTAGTTAATATTTGGCTAACTCTTAACTCTTTTAAGGTATTCAAACATATTAACCAATAACATAATAATTCAGTCTTAATCCAATATCATTCAGAGTTTCTAAATTTAAATCAACGTAATATAAATTATCATCTTACAATTATTTAATCAATATTAAAATCAACCATTAGACTTCATTTTTTAATTGTTTTAGTAATATTTTGTCTATATAAACGTTGTTTGAAAAAGATCCCTATCACAAACCAATAAGACTCATTGTAGATTTTAAGATGAATAATCTTCAAATTCTTAACATTATCATCTTCATTAAACAACTCTAACATTGTTCAATATTTATTAAATAGTATTCAATATACATTATAAAAATTTAATTATATAAACTATATTAAAATCTCTTTTTAATTTTCTCTCATTTAAAAATTCATTTACTTAGATTGACTAATAGTTAATTACACTTCTTCTACTCTTAACTAATCTTAATTAAATTTGATTTAATTAGATTAGATAATAAACCATATGAAATTAATGCATATTAATAAGATTCTAATAAGGAAAGATTACAATAATATCTTTAATTCATTCCATGCTTTGATATATAATTTTTGTGAAGTTTAAGCATAAAGAATTCTTGGTTATGAGAAATGAAAAAAATCTGTCCTTGAATAAAGCAGTCTCAGTACGACGGCCATATCTCCCTAATGAACCATTGAATCGGGCTGAAATTAAAATATATTGGAGAGGGCCAAGTTGCACCAATTTTGACCGGAGCGATCGAATAAATTCGATCTCGATAAAAAGTTATAAATGACTGAATTCGAATTTATCCAAGGGGTAGCAACAAGACGATTTGTGATGAATTAAAAATTTTCTCTTAAAAGGTAATTGTTCTCTAAATTTATCCAATAATTTCACTAATGAATTTGGTCATAAATCTTGAAACTATTTTCAAATCTATTTCAATTTGATTCTAATTTGAACCCAAACTCATTTAGATCTAATTTTTTCCTTAATTGGATCTAAGGTTTTTCTATTATTTTCTTTGCAACCATACATATCTAGATTCTAATTTGATTGTAGATTCAATCACAAAGAGTATTCAGACACATATAACAAACATGATGAAGACAGGAAGAGAAATAGTGCAAAAAGAATATGCGAATATCACGAGTGCACCTGGACACTGATGCTAATCCGCCATGCCTTAAAAGTCCATAGAAAATTCCTTTTTTCTCCATCATTCACAATTCTTCCAAGATCCAAGCCAACCAAATCCTCCAAGTGACTAGAAGAGCTAGAAAGAACATAGAAGCATGTAGAAAATATATGAGCATATGAACTTCTCCAATGCATGTAAGCTTTGAAGCTTCCATTTTAAGCTTGTAGCTTCCATTCAGCTTGTTGCAAACACATTAGGAGAGCCTCTATTTAAAGGCCTCTAAGATGCATCTAGAGTGTCTATAGAAACAACTAGAAGATAAGTATGACAACCAAGCATGAGTATTCTCCAACCTTCTAGATGAGTCTTTAGGTTGTAGACACCATGTGCTCAAATAAAATGCTAACTCCTAAGTGTAGACAACTAGTGCATACTTCGAGTGCAAACTTTTGTATTATCTACATGACAACTCTCGAGAATTTGCCAACTCCTATGTGAGCAAATATTAAAATAATGCACATTAATTAATTTAATATTTACTTTTACTCTTTCCAATTTAATTAATTAATTTATTAAATCTCATGCACTAACTTTAATATCTTCAGTTTTCAATCTTAATATATTTATATTTTAGTCACATGAAATTTAGAATCTTTTAATAATTTAAATATATTTTTCACTTTTAAATTTCATTTTTTAAAACTTAATTGCTAAAATATTTATTAGATTTAATAATAATATTATTTAGTCATTTATTTAAAAATGAACTCTAAATATATTATTATTAAAATAAATATTGTCACATTCCAAATTTAAACTTTAAACTTTTATCTTCAAATTTAATTATTTTATTTAATTAATTTTCTAATTAATTAAATAAAATAAATATTAAAATATCATATTAATTTTTCATTAAATTAAACCATTAATTAAATCTTTTAACTAGGCTTAATTAATAGAAAATACATCAAAGACTCATAACTTAAAAATATGAAAATCCATCATAGCCAAAATACATACAAAATCAAACCAAGAGTTTAAATCACGAATTACGTCATTTGACGCATTTGGAGGGTACTCAACTCGGATACTTGTCCTAATTTTTCAATTGAAGAAAATGGCTTAAAGGGTTGGGATTTGGACTTGAGAATTTATCTCCCCTCTCTTATCATTGAGATAATGTGACAGGGTACGCTCATCCTGACAATTCAGGAAAGTCGATACCCGGTACCTGCAACCTGCATAAAAATCATGCATGTACAAACACAATATATAGACTAAGCTAAACAATCAATGACAGGAAGTGGTGCATCGTGTAGATACCGACTAGCAGGTGACTATGACTCCCTTCCTTAACCACATCAGACATGCCATACAAAAGCAAACATGCAAAGCAAACACGCACACCATACACATGCAAGTATGGGGTAAGTATCCATAAGAAAACACATATGATAATAAATCATCTTACTAATCATCATTAATAACTGAAAGCAATGTAATAATAATCATCAATAATTGTGAACACTAAAAATAATCATCATACATACATGAAATGTAGAGTCTAAGTAATCACATCACATAATAAACTAAATCCATAGCACAATATCTGATAATCTCAAAAGAATGCTGCTAATCAACAACATAAAACTAGTTCTAAAAGAGTTCAACAACGATAACAAAATGCGAACTAGGGGCAGGCACTACATCCACTCTCTCTGGGATTAGCCTTACTCCTGGAAGGTTACAAGAATGAAAAACTAAGATACTCACTATGTGGGTCCCATTGAACCTTTTCTCCCTATAAGGGAATATGATTCCACTGACGATATTACAACAGACTTAGAGCGATATGATTCTAGTTTAATGATAAACTGAAAACTACATTGATCCAACATTTATTCTTTTAACAACTACTGAAATAGATCCCTTAATACATTCTAAACAAGAGCAACTTAATGCTTGCAAAGATAACAAAGGTATACTATCTTACAACATAGATAGAATGATACATGTTTTGCAACTAGAATAAGTTTAAATTTTCAAGTTTTCCTTCGTTTAAGTTTAAGTAGAATTTTTTAGTTTTGAAAGCTAAGTGTTGAAGTATGAAAAATATGCAAGTAACAGTTTAAATTTCGTTTTAGTTCACCTAGTTTCAAGTTTTCAGTTTGAAAGAGATACACATGATAGTTCAAAGTTTTCGTTTTCTTCAACTAGTTGACAACTAGTGGCATTCCAATATACCTAGAGCTCCTAATGTTGAAACTCAGGCTCTAATACCAAATATAATGCCCCGCCAAGAGATCCAAAGAATTAATCTAAAATTTTACTAAGTTTGCCAAACAAATTTTCTTTTAAAAACATGAAATATAAACCATTCATAACATTCACATGATAGCAGAAGCAATAGCAACATCCAACTGAAAGTAAACATAACATAACATAACAGATTACATTCTTTAAAGATCCCTTAACATTGTATCACATCTAAATCAACCATTCATCTAACATCACATCCTTATGAAATAACAATGATACATCCAATGTACTTAAACAATATATAGGAGTCTTTTTGTAATTTACATTTCAGATTGCTCAATCATCCACTGTACATGTCACAAATTATGAAAAGCTTAAAAAAATAAACACCCATGTAAATACAGTACATCATCATACTAACACTAATCTATGATTCAATAACATAAATGAAACCACATATCATACATGATACATCATTTCAAAAGATATATAAATATTCATCACAAAATATAACTATATATCACAAACATAAATAACTAAGTGCACGGTTCCTCCCAACTGTTAATAGCATCATTAGACTATCATGGATCCTAGCCATCCCTCCATGCGTAATATTCCAAAGCACCGAAGAGATCATCGGTATTATCATAGTAGGAATGTCACTCCTAAAAACATCCTACTAACATGCAAAATAAAACATAAGATATCATCATCTAACATATGCAAATCATCAATGTAAGAAAAATACCAGTAAATACATCCATCATAAGGTATATCATCTATCATAATGCTCTAATAATAGAATGAAGATAAATACCAACCAAGAATGCTCCAACCACGGTATCTCAATGGATCTCAAATGATAAGAGTGATAAAACACTACCACCTGACCGCGTGGAACTTAAGTGGTCCACTCCCACCATGCTGAGGAGATAATTTCAAGTCCCAAATAGGCTATGAAAATCACATAGCATAGATACTCTCTAAGTCCAGGAATCCTAAAAGTACACTAACTCAAAAGTTTCATCACACAAAACTGACATCTAATTCTTAGAGGCACAACAATAACATGTAGGAAACCTACTCTGCAAGTGGAAAAGTGTCATCGCATTTATCATGTACAAGTTACCCTAGCAGTTAGCTAAACTCCATGAGTCCATACTGATCTCATGCGGCCACTAGTATCCTCTCATACTGACGAGGCATACTACGGAATGCACGATCACAACCATGCGTTCTCACTACTCCCATCCTAGCTTGTACAAGCACTCAAAGCATGGGCAAGAACCAAAACAATTATCTTTTTAGGTTCATTTAATCTCCATTTAGTGTGTAAATGTGATCACTTATTAACCAAACTTACAATGAGTTACCCTAGCAGCCACTTAGGGCCCCGGCCCCCATTGCAAGCCACTTCTCGACACTACAAGTAGTTTACCTACCCTAAGCTCATGGAATCATAAAATCACCACAATCCTGTACAAGTGACTGTAAAGAAAATTCAAAAAATAATATAAAAAAAATCATCAAATATCCATGATAAAAGCATCAAATATCCATAATTAAGAATCATCAAATCTCCAAGATAAGAATCATCAAATCTCCATAAGCATCTGGAAAAGCATCCATAGAAAATCATGACCACAACAGTTCTCTATTGGCAACTGAAGTCATCACTGATAATCATAAGTATCAATTGGTTCTCAATAACTAAAATATATCTCAAGATAAATCACAATATCCATTGGCTCTCAACAAGCAACCAAGTATATCTCAAAATCATACTGATTGAAGACTCCAAAATGGTTGAGTCAAACATGTCACAACATGACATCATCAAGAAATAAATCCACATTTCAGTCTCATTATGGCAACTAGAAAATAATCCAAGGATAACTGATCGATGACTCAAAAATGATTAGCTCAAGTGTCTCATACACATACATCTCAGCTTCAGACATGAAGACTGATGAACAAATACAAACATTTCATAGAGCATATAATCACATTACCATGGTTGGGCTTATAAAGATCGAGATCAAATAAGATCAATCATACCATCACATCTCATAACCCCCGAGCCTCTGGTAACAACTTAAGATTGGTCAACACTAGTCAACCTAAAACCCAAAACAAGAAGCATATAGAAAACACAATGCAAACACATGTTTTGGTTTACTAATATCACATGAATGAGTTAAGTGTAGTGGTTTTCAGATTTCTGTTTGCAAATATACTTCAAATGTCTTAAGTTTCATCATTTGACCTACAAGTCAACCCATTTGTTCCCCGATAGCATTATCCTTCCATTATTAAGAATTACATTCTAAGAATAACTTAAGGATAAATATTTACTCATTAAATCATTTGTCTCTTAATAAAATCATTCACTTTATTTTACTAAAATTACTAGTTGAATAACTCTTCCTTAATGTTACTTCAACTTTCAACGTAATCAAAAAATTATTATTCTTTTATAAAAAAATCAATTACTAGTCTTCGAATAAGAATAATATAACTTTATTAAAATGATCAATTAAATCAATAGGTACACCATCCATGACCTAATAACATTCTACTAGTTTTCAATTAGAAACCTAATTAAGTATTACTAAAATTTGATTCTTTTAATTTAATCGTTATCATGATTGACAACCATATAATATTTAAAGTCATAATTCAAGTCATAAAACTTATCAAATTCGATATAGATAATCTACAATCTTGTTAAAAGAATTATGTCAATTAAATCTCTATTATATAATTTAATTATTAATTAAATCCAATTAGCTCTAGTTAATTGATTTAATTAATAATTTCAGAACTAAATCATCAACCCAATGAGTATTAGTTGACTATCAATAGTTTGTACGTCAAAGTCAACTTCAATCCAATACACAAATATTAATATTTTAATAATAATAATATTAACAAGTTATTTTAAAAATCTTATCTACAATAACTACATTCATCTTTCTTAACGATTTCGTATTAATGATAATCATTTCAAGTTAAAACTCTATCGCATAATATAATTATATTGACAACTCAATGAATATCAATTGATTAAAATCAATTATAATCCAACTCCAAAAATTATTATCTTTTACAAAACTTCAATCAATAAATAATCTCCACTAGATTAACTCTAATCAAATTTGTTGATATCTATTTAAACCATTATTTATTAATAGTTTGTTAGTCCTTACAAACATTAATAAATAATAAACTCCTCAAACTATAAATACTCGATCTATAGAATCCTTCCATAAACTCATTAGTTAATATTTGGCTAACTCTTAACTCTTTTAAGGTATTCAAACGTATTAACCAATAACATAATAATTCAGTCTTAATCCAATATCATTCAGAATTTCTAAATTTAAATCAACGTAATATAAATTATCATCTTACAATTATTTAATCAATATTAAAGTCAACCATTAGACTCCATTTGCTAATTGTTCTAGTAATATTTTGTCTATATAAACTCTGTTTGAAAAAGATCCCTATCACTAACCAATAAGACTCATTGTCAATTTTAAGATGAATAATCTCCAAATTCTTAACATTATCATCTTCATTAAACAACTCTAACATTGTTTAATATATATTAAATAGTATTCAATATACATTATAAAAATTTTACTATATAAACTATATTAAAATCTCTTTTTAATTTTCTCTCATTTAAAAATTTATTTACTTAGATTGACTAATAGTTAATTACACTTCTTTTACTCTTAACTAATCTTAATTAAATTTGATTTAATTAGTTTAGATAATAAATCATATAAAACTAATGCATATTAATAAGATTCTAATAAGGAAAGATTACAATAATATCTTTAATTCATTCCATGCTTTGATATATTATTTTTGTGAAGTTTAAGCATAAAGAACCCTTGGTTATGAGAAATGAAGAAATATCTGTCTTTGAATAAAACAGTCTTAGTACGACGGCCATATCTTCCTAATGAACCGTTGGATCGGGCTGAAATTAAAATATGTTGGAGAGGGCCAAGTTGCGCCAATTTTGACTGGAGCGATCGAATAAATTCGATCTCGATAAAAATTTATGAATGACTGAGTTCAGATTTATCCAAGGGGCAACGACAGGACGATTTGTGATGAATTAAAAATTTTCTCTTAAAAGGTAATTGTTCTCTAAATTTATCCAATAATTTCACCAATGAATTTGGTCATAAATCTTGAAACTATTTTCAAATCTATTTCAATTTGATTCTAATTTGAACCATACCTGTTTAGATCTAATTTCTTCCTTAATTGGATCTAAGGTTTTTCTATTGTTTTCTTTGCAACCATACATATCTAGATTCTAATTTAATTGTAGATTCAATCACAAAGAGTATTCAGACACATATAACAAACATGATGAAGATAGGAAGAGAAATAGTGCAAAGAGAATATGCGAATATCACGAGTGCACCTGAACACTGATGCTAATCCGCCATGCCTCAGAAGTTCGTAGAAAATCTCTTCCTTCTCCATCATTCGCAATTCTTCCAAGATCCAAGCCAACCAAATCCTCCAAGTGACTAGAAGAGCTAGAAGGAACATAGAAGCATGTAGAAAATATATGAGCATATGAACTTCTCCAATGCATGTAAGCTTTGAAGCTTCCATTTTAAGCTTGTAGCTTGTAGCTTCTATTCAGCTTGTCCCAAACACATTAGGAGAGCCTCTATTTAAAGGCCTCTAAGATGCATTTAGAGTGTATCTAGAAACAACTAAAAGATAAGCATGACAACCAAGCATGAGTCTTCTCCAACCTTCTAGATGAGTCTTAAGGTTGTAGACACCATGTGCTCAAATAAAATGCTAACTCCTAAGTGTAGACAACTAGTGCATACTTAGAGTGCAAACTTCTGTGTTGTCTACATGACAACTCTCGAGAATTTGCCAACTCCTATGTGAGAAAATATTAAAATAATGCACATTAATTAATTTAATATTTACTTTTACTCTTTCCAATTTAATTTATTTATTTATTAAATCTCATGCACTAACTTTAATATCTCCACTTTTCAATCTTAATATATTTATATTTTAGTCACATGAAATTTAGAATCTTTTATTAATTTAAATATATTTTCCACTTTTAAATTTCATTTTCTAAAACTTAATTGCTAAAATATTTATTAGCTTTAATAATAATATTATTTAGTCATTTATTTAAAAATGAACTCTAAATATATTATTATTAAAATAACTATTATCACATTCCAAATTTAAACTTTAAACTTTTATCTTCAAATTTAATTATTTTATTTAATTAATTTTTCAATTAATTAAATAAAATAAATATTAAAATATCATATTAATTTTCTATTAAATTAAACCATTAATTAAATTTTTTAATTAGGTTTAATTAATAAAAAATACATCAAAGACTTATAACGTAAAAATATGAAAACCCATCATAGCCAAAATACATACAAAATCAAACCAAGGGTTTAAATCACAAATTACGTCATTTGACGCATTCAGAGGGTACTCAACTCGGATACTTGTCCTAATTTTTCAATTAAAACAAATGGCTTAAAGGGTTAGAATTTGGACTTCAGAATTTATCTCCCCTCTCTCATCATTGAGATAATGTGATAGGGTACGCTGATCTTGATAATTCAGAGAAGTCGATACCCAATACCTGCAACCTGCATAAAAACTATGCATGTACAAGCACAATATATATACTAAGCTAAATAGGCAATGGCAGGAAGTGGTGCATCGTGTAGATCCCGATTAGCAAGTGACTACGACTCCCTTCCTTAACCACATCAGACACGCCATACAAAAGCAAATGCGCAAAGAAAACACGCACACCATAAACATGCAAGTATGGGGTAAGTATCCATAAGAAAACACATATGATAATAAATCATCTTACTAATCATCATTAATAACTGAAAGCAATTTAATAATCATCATCAATAATTGTGAACACTAAAAATAATCATCATACATACATGAAATGTAGAGTCTAAGTAATCACATCACATAATAAACTAAATCCATAGCACAATATCTGATAATCTGAAAAGAATGCTACTAATCAACAACATAAAACTAGTTCTAAAAGAGTTCAACAATGATAGCAAAATGCGAACTAGGGGCAGGCACTACATATAACATGTCACTTTTTCACCTCGCGATGTTCCACAAGATAGACTTAACCACAAAAATCTCCTCTACCTTGAAGTCTATATCCATAATGTTAAGGTTAGACGAGTCTTGATAGATGGTGGAGTAGGGCTTAATATTTGTACCTTGAAAGTTATCAAAGGTCTTGGTTACTCTAAAGATGACATTGATGCCTCATGTAGGATCATAATAAAGACATATGATGATAGTGAATGTTTCTTTGAGGGGGTCATAATATTACCTATCAGAGTTGGTCCTATTACTAAGAATACAATATCCCAAGTCCTAGATATTGAAATGAATTGTAATATGATATTGGGATGCCCTTGGATCTACATCATGAAAGTAGTTCCATCCACATATCACTAGTCTCTTAATTTCTCCTATAATGAAATAGAAATTAAAATCCGTGGAGATATAGATCCTTTTCAATTTTGTGCTAATATGAGAGGAACACTTGCACAAGTCCTAGTAAACAATGAAGCACAACCTATAGATTCCTCCAAATATGTGGACCCTAATATAATCCTTAGTAGGACCAAGAAAAAGCTGAAGATTGAAGACAAAGGTTATGGAGAATACTCTATATCTCAAGTATTTCACATTGGGAAGTTACCACTTTCTCCCAAATCTTATGGTAAGCCACATCTACTACAAGTACAACAACCTAAGACTAGTACAAAAAAATACCACTTCTGCCAATTTCACTATTGGATATGGCCTACCTGAAGAACATATATATGAGAATACATTCATTTGTATTGAGAAAGCCAAAGAAGAACAAGAACCCACTCTAATATCTCCTAACAGGTATAGACCTAGGCTTACTATCATGTAGAAAAAAGACTATGATGGATGTAGTGGTTTTGGATCTCAGAAACAAGGAATAATTGAACCTATCACTATAAAAGGATGACCTCCTTGTCTGAGGCTCATATTTAGGCCATTTAAAATTGGTCCTCTTAGTACCAATGTGAGGCCTCACCTCGACCCTTCGTAGCCTTAGTTGTTAATTTATCATTTTGATACTCACTACTCGAGATGTCGAGACACTATCTGATGCTTAGAACATATCATATTATTTCATGTTGTGTGATGTTATTTTCAGATATTTGATGTTCGTCATTTAATGTTTTATGTATATGTATGTAGATGAATTAAGTAAAAGGTAGGATTAACATTTTGGTTTAAGATATTTTAAATGGTTAAGAATTGAATAGGATGAGAGAAACCTTGATTTTTGTTATAGATGGATGTTTTAATTTATGTGATTCTTGATACGTATATACATATGTACATGTGATTTTTGGGACTACTGATGTGTGCAATGAGTGTGTAGATATTTTAGCGGAGAAAATTGACAGAGGAACATAACTGATCTTTATGTGTTAAATTTGGAAACTTTGTTGTACGTAATTCAAGTATTGTATTGTGAGATGTATGTATGTATCTTTCTGTGTTCAGTGAATGTCAGTGTTCGTAACTATGTTCTTTTAGTGTTGCTTGACACTAATAAATTGTTTATGTTCTTCAGTATGCTGATTAGGGTTAGTTGTATAACCTTTGGACCCAAGTTGATTTAAGTTAGTGTCAGTTTTCTATTTGGTTCTTAATTGAGGTTAGTTATCCCTTAATTCAAATTAGTGCTTAATCTGCATTGTTAGAGTTGTTAGATGGTCCTATTTTTATTCCTAGCTTTTGTTTGGCTATAAACCTATTTCCTAAGGCTTAAAACATGAAATAATTTTACCCAAAGGGTATGGGTATGGGTTAGGGTTCTTTTCCAACCCCTAAGCCCCTTTTATTGACTTTTGAGGCCACTCAAAAAGTCTCTTTTTGCTTTTGTGCAAAAATTGACTATGGCTACCATGAGTTTCATTACCTCACCTCCATTTAGTGTTTAACCATAGTGTGGGTTGAGTTAGGAGCTTCTAGATTTGTAAGTGGGTGGGAGAAGTTATTGATCCTTTTGGTGGTTGAGTTTGAGGCTTATTTAGAGGCCCTTCTTGGACTAGTTGAGGTGGTTACCCAATCTCTACATTTAGAGAGGAGTCTTGGAAGATTGGAGCAAGGAAGGGAAAAGCTCTACTCAAAATTGTTCATTTGCCATTACCTCTTTGTGAAGGTTGGAATTCTCATCTCCCTTGTTTAGATTTCATTCGTGTTTCATGCTTATGCTACCTTGTTGTTGTTTGAGTGTTTGTATGTTTGTGGGTATGTTGGAAAGATTTGAAAACCATGTTATTTTGGATGATTTCTTTTCATGTTTATGTTTGAAATTTTGAGATTTTCTTGCATGGGTGTTTTGGTATTACTCACCCTTGGATAGGGCAGAAGTGACCAATTTTGAGAAAGGTCTGTTTAGTTGGACTCCAACCAGTGTAGAGTCTCTTCTTAGGATGAGAAGAGGGAGAGAGGGTAGGGTGTTATGGGCCCCTACCTGTTAGCACAAACCTTGTATGATTATGGTATGTTGAAATGGAAGAACGAAAGTTCTTGGTTTATAGCCCCGATTGGGCATCTGTTTGGTGTTGTGCTTGACTTCTCCTAGCTGGAAGAATCCACCTTTCCCTAGTGTTGATTCATTGTGAATCTTATTGTGATAACCTTGTGTGAATATGCATGGTTGAATTGTTCTTGGTCATGCCTGTTGTCACCTGATCATAATTTTGTTCCCTCCATGGTTCTAGAAATATGATGCAGAAATTGTTATGAATCACTTGATGAGGGTCATGAAGAAAATTCAATTAAATTATTGTAATTCAAGATTGAAATCGTATGTAAATTGTATTTCAAAATTTGTTGTAATGGCAACGAAGTTGAGTTTTCTTCCTGGTTCTTTCCCGTTTGAGCCTTTGAATCAGGTTTGCCAATAAAATTGGTGTTTGAGTATAATTGGTTATCATGTGATTTAATCGTGATTTAAATTTAGATGGATGCATATCAAAAATAGGATGGAATTGATGTTGATTTAATTTGGCAAAAATTCAAGTTTCCTTATATGTTGAAAATGAAAATTTACGATCATGCATGTAGATTCGGTTTTCATGATTATTAGAATCAAACAAGTATTGCATTATTGAATAAAATTAAGCTTGAAATCATGCTTTATGGATTTTCATTAAAAAGAAATTAAAGAAAAAGGTCAAATTATTCCAATTTAAGTCATATAGGAGATCAAATGATTATGGTATCAATGTTTTAAATCTATTCAAAAATACACCTTAAAAAAAATATACTTGCCTTGTAATTTCTATACTTTGAAAATTTTCAAAACAAAAAAAGTGTTTTCAAGAGAGTAAAAAATCTCTGCCTTTTGTATGGGAGATCAAATTAAATCCTTTTGGTAATAGAGAATCAAAAGATTCCCTAAAAAGATCCTTTTTACTTTATTGAAAAATTAGATTTAAAATTAAAAACAATAAGAAAATAATCATCAAATAGAAAAAAAAAGAAATCATAGTAAATTATATATCCTAAATATCTCTTTAAATATCTTTCTCACCTATAAAACTTTATGGGATAAATGTTTTCCCATCTTCCTTGGTGGACATCAGCTCTAAAAACCATATTTAAAAAAGGTTTAAAAAGAAAGTTTTTTTTGCAAGTCAGAATGTACATGGGGGGGGGGGGGGGGGGGGGGGTGATGTCACCCTGCCCCCCCATGTCCCATCACCATCTTCTTTTTCTAATTGGGCGTTCATCTTTGAAGGGGGGGGGGGGGGGGGAGAGCAATAAGTTTTGTTTATAAATGATGTTGCAAGAAAATTTTCTTGCTTTTTCTCCCAAACTGCCGCCACTGGGTCGCATACTATGAATGGGAGGGAGGAGGTCTGTCAGCGCCTCCCTTGGGCAGAGCGTTGTCCCAAGGACAATGCTTGAGAAGCGCTTGCCCAAGGAGTAGGGTGGGGCATAGGGAGTAGGATGTGGATAGGAGGTTAGTTAGGTGTTAGGTTAGAAAATAGGTTAGTGTTAGTCATGTTAGGTGTGTGTTAGTTTTTTTTTTTTATAAGTTTTTAAGTTAGTGAGATGTAGATTAGTTTAGTTATTAAAATTGTTAAAGATATTTGTTTTAAATTTTATATATATTTCTTTAGTAGTATTAGTTTAATTTCATGTTTTAATTAGTTAGTTTTAATTTTATTTAAATTTTAAAGTTAAGTTTTATTTAAAGATTAGTCATTCATTTTGTATATGGTTAGATCAATTTTAGATTTAGTTAGTTAGTTTTAAGTTAAATTAGTTAGTTGTTAGTAAATTAAATTTATGACTAGTTTATATTTCACATTAATAACCTTTAATTTAAAGTTTGGGATTAATGTTTTGTTTTTAATTGTGATAATTGTTTTAGTTCATTCTAAGTAGATAAAGTATGGAAGGTTAATTGGCTATTTGATATAGGTTTAAACTCTGGTTTATTTGATTGGATTTTACAATTAATCTAAACCCAATTTCATTTAGATTGTTATTAAAATAATTTTCAAATGATTGTTTAAGCAATGTAATAATGAATCAAATAAACATTAATATCAATCTAATAACGAAGAACTTCAAAATCCTGACGATGTATTCCTCCACAAGAGTTTTAAACTTAAGATGATGTAGAGAACCTTTACTTAAACTGTAATCACAATCATTTCAAAACTTAGAGCAATTTATTATTATTTAAAAAAAAAAATTGTGTGTTTTTGCCCTTGTAGTTTGGGCATGAAATTTTGGTATCAGAGCTAGTGTTTCAACACTAGGAACCTTAAACCATTATGCTTCTGAAACTTAAAACTAAACATTAAATTGTGTAGGATGCCTCTTGTTACTCGAAGTAACTCACGAGGTAGAGGTCGTAGGGTGAGAGGTTGTAGAGCAGGACAGGGGGATGGACCACCTCCACCACCACCACCTCCACCTCCACCACCACCTAACCCAAACCAGGACATTATAGATGCACTTCATACTTTGATCAGTGTAGTTCAACAGAGAGTAGTACCTATGGTTCAGCCAGTTCAATAGATTCTAGTAGTGGAAGCAGAGGGACCCAGAGGAGGCAGGCCCAGAGGCAGAGAGAGGACTAGGAGTCCCCCATCGAGACAATTAGAGGGGCAAGATGAGCATGAAGGCGAGTCAATACACCAGAGAAGACCCCCACTTGACAGACCTCCTAGACATGTAGGAGATGATATCAGGGAATTGATTCGACTTGGGCCAACATTATTTACAGGTTCCACTGAGGGGACAGTAGCAGAGGTATGGTTGTAGAGCCTAAAATGGTGCTTTGGATTATGATCCTATGGGAGTAATCTAAAGGCACACCTAGCAGTTCATCAGTTGAGAGGGGATGCCTCCAATTGGTGGCATAAGGAGGAGATCATAGGAGGAGTGAGGATGGACACCCTCACATGGGAATCATTCCTAGAAAGATTCTGAGAGAGGTACTTGTCAGAGCATTTGCAATAGAAATAGATAGAAGAGTTCCATTCTCTTTATCAGAGAGGTCTTACAGTGGCTCAGTATGAGAGTAGGTTTCTCGAGCTCCTTCCTTATGTGGAATACATGAAGGATGAGAAACTACGAGTACATCGCTTTATCATGGGTTTGAATTTCTTACTTCAGGAACCAATTTGGATGGCCTTCCCTACCACCTTCAAACAGGTAGTGGAAGTAGCACTAGTGGTAGAGGATACTCGAGGTAGACAGGAATCACGGGATCGGTCTCAAAATCGAAACTCTACTCGGCGAAAACCCCCTTGGAAAGGGAATCAAAACTATACACCAGGGTCCTCTAAGGGCCAATAGTCTTAGCAGCAGTAGGAACTCTCACAGGGTTACCAAGGCTCTGAGCCCAAGCAGTGGTAGTTACAGCAGGATCAGAAAGTACATACCCCACAGTCACAGTTAGTGCAGACTCAACAGTCTTCCAGGGGTGGATACAGTGGGTCTAGCAGGTCAGGGAGCCCATAGCAGTCTGGATCACAGAATACAAAATCTTATACCCAAGGGTCATGCTATACTTGTGGTGGCATGGGTCATATAGCTAGAGAGTGTCCGCAGGGACAGTCATCCAGTGGTCAGAGAGGGGCTTTTTCAGAGCCAACAGTTGGAGACATGGGCAGGTTGCACAGAGTTTTTGTAGCAGTTGACAACTGCCAGACTGAGCATCAGGGTATAGTTATTGAGGCTACAGGTGGAGTTGGTCTACTAGTTAGTGCTAGAGACTATCCATATTATTGCCCGACAGACCCTAGCTCCTTGAGGTCAAGAGCTGGACCAAGTTAAGGGTCTAGTGGGAATGTTATGATGAGGTCACAATTTCATGGGAGGATGCAGCATGGATGTGATCTCAATACCCTTATCTTTTGATGAACTCTAGGAGGAAGTTCATGCCTAGTGGGGGAGGATGTGAGGCCTCACCCTGACCCTTCTGAGCCTTAGTTGTTACTTTATCATTTTGATACTCACTACTCGTGATGTCGAGACATTATCTGATGCTTAGAACATATCATATTATTTCATGTTGTGTGATGTTATTTTCAGATATTTGATGTCCATCATTTAATGTTTTATGTATATGTATGTCGATGAATTAAGTAAAAGGTAGGATTAACATTTTGGTTTAAGATATTTTAAATGGTTAAGAATTGAATAGGATGAGAGAAACCCTAATTTTTGTTATAGATGGATGTTTTAATTTATGTGATTCCTGATACGTATATACATATGTACATGTGATTTTTGGGACTACTGATGTGTGCAATGAGTGTGCAGATATTTTAGTGGAGAAAATTGATGGAGGAACAGAACTAATCTCTATGTGCTAAATTTGGAAACCTTGTTGTTCGTAATTCAAGTATTGTATTGTGAGATGTATGTATGTATCTTTCTGTGTTCAGTAAAGGTCAGTGTTTGTAACTATGTTCTTTTAGTGTCGCTTGACACTCATAAATTGTTTATGTTCTTCAGTGTGCTGATTAGGGTTAGTTGTATAACCTTTGGACCCAAGTTGATTTAAGTTAGTGTCAGTTTTCTATTTGGTTCTTAATCGAGGTTACTTATCCCTTAATCCAAATTAGTGCTTAATCTGCATTGTTAGAGTTGTTAGATGGTCCTATTTTTATTCCTAGCTTTTGTTTGGCTCTAAACCTATTTTCTAAGGCTTAAAACGTGAAATAATTTTACCCAAAGGGTATGGGTATGGGTTAGCGGTCTTTTCCAACCCCTAAGACCCTTTTATTGACTTTTGAGGCCACTCAAAAAGTCTCTTTTTGCTTTTGTGCGAAAATTGACTGTGGCTACCATGAGTTTCATTACCTCACCTCCATTTAGTGTTTAACCATAGTGTGGGTTGAGTTAGGAGCTTCTAGATTTGTAAGTGGGTGGGAGAAGTTATTGATCCTTTTGGTGGTTGAGTTTGAGGCTTATTTAGAGGCCCTTCTTGGACTAGTTGAGGTGGTTACCCAATCTCTACATTTAGAGAGGAGTCTTGGAAGATTGGAGCAAGGAAGGGAAAAGCTCTACTCAAACTTGTTCATTTGCCATTACCTCTTTGTGAAGGTTGGAATTCTCATCTCCCTTGTTTAGATTTCATTCTTGTTTCATGCTTATGCTACCTTGTTGTTGTTTGAATGTTTGTATGTTTGTGGGTACGTTGGAAAGATTTGAAAACCATATTATTTTGGATGATTTCTTTTCATGTTTATGTTTGAAATTTTGAGATTTTCTTGCATGGGTGTTTTGGTATTACTCACCCTTGGATAGGGCAAAAGTGACCAATTTTGAGAAAGGTCTATTTAGTTGGACTCCAACCAGTGTAGAGTCTCTTCTTAGGATGAGAAGAGGGAGAAAGGGTAGGGTGTTATGGGCCCCTACCTGTCAGCACAAACCTTGTATGATTATGGTATGTTGAAATGGAAGAACAAAAGTTCTTGGTTTATAGCCCCGATTGGGCATCTGTTTGGTGTTGTGCTTGACTTCTCCTAGCTGGAAGAATCCACCTTTCCCTAGTGTTGATTAATTGTGAATCTTATTGTGATAACCTTGTGTGAATATGCATGGTTGAATTGTTCTTGGTCATGCTTTTTGTCACCTGATCAGAATTTTGTTTCCTCCATGGTTCTAGAAATATGATGCAAAAATTGTTATGAATCCCTTGACGAGGGTCATGAAGAAAATTCAATTAAATTGTTGTAATTCAGGATTGAAATCGTATGTAAATTGTATTTCAAACTTTGTTGTAATGGCAACGAAGCCAAGTTTTCTTCCTGGTTCTTTCCCGGCTGAGCCTTTGAATCAGGTTTGCCAATAAAATTGGTGTTTGAGTATAATTGGTTATCATGTGATTTAATTGTGATTTAAATTTAGATGGATGCATATCAAAAACAGGATGGAATTGATGTTGATTTAATTTGGCAAAAATTCAAGTTTCCTTATATGTTGAAAATGAAAATTTACGATCATGCATATAGATTCAGTTTTCATGATTATTAGAATCAAACAAGTATTGCATTATTGAATAAAATGGATAATTCATATTCTTGGTATGTTAAGGTTGAAATCAGGCTTTATGGATTTTCATTAAAAAGAAATTAATGACAAAGGTCGAATTATTCCAATTTAAGTCATATAGGAGATCAAATGATTATGGTATGAATATTTTAAATCTATTCAAAAATATACCTATCAGAGCTCTAGTAGACAAACCTAGGCTCTACAAATTGACAATCAAACTTTGAATATCTAGGAACTTCCTTCTATCTCCAATGGAAAACACAATTAGATCCAAGGAGAGGTTTGATGGGAAAGAACATTTTGTTCTTGAAAATTTAAAATCATTATGATTATTGAAGATAATGATGTGAAATAGTTCATTGACTCAACATCCAAGCAACCTGATGTTGAACCTAATAGAATTATCTGGAGTAAAGGAAATACAAAAGCAATGAAAATCATATTAGATGGAGTGAAAAATGAAATAATAACTATGCTAATGAAACATCAAAAAAAATTTGGTATGATGAATGCATTATTAAATGCATATGAGGTTAATAATGCAACTAGAACCCTTGCACTAAAAATGAAGCTAAATCATATACAAATAAAGAAGAGAGAATCTATGAATTTGTACTTCCTAAGGGTTGCTAGTATAAGAGATGATCTTGCAAGTATAGGGGCCATAATTGAAAACAAGGAACTAACACTAATGGCTATAGATGGGTACCAAATTCATGGGAAACATTTGCCCAAGGAGTAAGTGCTAGAGACAATATTCCTAACACTAATAGACTTAAGGGAGATTTCCTTCAAGAGGAATCTAGAAAACTTAAGAAAAGAGGAAAGTTGAAAATTGAAGATGAAGAACTTCATGTTCTCAACACAAATTTGTATAATGGTAAGAAGAAACACTTAAAGAAGAAGAAGGGTAATCAAAAGAATGAAAAACCTAGGAAAGATCTATCCAAAATTAAATGCTTCAAATGCAAAAAATTTAGACACTACGGATCTAATTTCCCTGAGAATACAAAGAAACAAGTAAACTATACAAACATTACTAGAAAAGAAGATAACTATGATCTTGAGAATCATGTATTGTGTTCTACATTATCAAATGAAGTATCTAGGAAAGCATGGATGATTGATAGTGGCTCATTTTGAGACATTACAAGATTAAAAGAAGCACTAGATTCTATATTAGAAGAATTTGATGGAAAAGTTACCATCAGTGATAATTCAGTTCATTTTGTTAAAGGAATTGCGAATTGCACCTTGAAACTAAAGTTGGGTAGTGCTCTACAACTCAAAGGAGTACTCTATGTACTAGGAATAAAAAGGAATCCAACCTATGTTACAACACTTAAAGATGATGGATATAATGTTACATTCATGGATGGTAAAGTAATGAACTATTCTAGGAACTCTTCATTTAAGAAATCAAAATTTACTAGTCAAAGAAAAGGATACTTGTATGAATTAAATACAAAATCTAGTCAACCTATTCAAGCCTTAATTCATGAAGTTGCCAATATAAATGAAATATGGCACAAAAGGTTAGGACATCTAAATTTCAAAACCTTATTGACTATGGAGAAGATGGTTATTGGTTTACCTAAGCTAAATAAAGATACTTCAAGTATATGCAAAGGATGCGCTCTAGGCAAGAACACCAAATGTCCATTTCGTGATAACACTAGAAAAACTAATAATATTTTGGAATTAGTCCACTCAGATTTATGTAGACATATGTTTGTTCCTTCTCTTGGAGGGTTCTAGTACTATATGCTTTTTATAGATGAATTCTCTAGGAAAGCTTGGATTTACTTCTTAAAAGGTAAAGAATCAAAAGAAATCCTTAAGAGATTTAAAGAATTCAAAACCTTAACTGAAACTTATCAGGACAAAAAATTAAAACTCTTAGGTTCAATAATGGAGGGGAATATACTTTAGATTTGTTTAAAGAGTTTTGTAAAGAAGTAGGAATTAAGAGGGAATATATTGTTCCTTATAACCCACAACAAAATTTGATAGCAGAAAGGAAAAATAGAACAATTATAAAAGCAATAAGAGCTATGATATTTGATCAAAATTTAGAATATTATCTTTGGGCATAAGCCTATTGTACTGTAGTCTATATTCAAAATAGGAGTCCTCATTCCTACCTTAAAGATAAAACTCCAAAAGAAATATTTACTAAGGCTAAACCTAATATAAGTCATCTTAGGATATTTGGATGCCTAGTACATATACATGTTCCAAAGGAAAAGAGAACTAAGTTAGAACCCTTTGGGAAGAAAGGTATTTTTGTTGGGTATAGTGAAACATCTAAAGCATATAAGATTTTCATACCTGGTCAGAAAAATATTGAACTTAGTAGGGATGTAATATTTGAAGAAGATTTAGCATTCAAAAGAGCCCTAAGTTCTAAAGATCCCTCTCCCTTACCTAATTCTAAAGAAAATCTTGAATTTGAGTTTCAGAGGGAGAACATTGAAGAAAGAAAAGATGAAATTAAAAATCTTAATCTTGAGGAAACTCAAATCTCTAAGAAAAGACCACTTTGGGCCATTAATACTATAGAGGAAGCACAAGACTTCATTGCATAATCTGGAACCTTCAGAGAAAGAAAAAGATCCAAAAGATTTTCTTGTTATGCAACAAACATGAGTGATTTATCTAAATCATAACCTACCAATGTTTTAGATGTGATTAAACTTACAACATGGAGGGATTATATGATGGAAGAATACCAATCCATTATTAATAATCATGTTTGGGAAATTGTTCCAAGGCCTAAAGGAAAATTTATTGTTTCTTCTAGATGGATATTTAAAATCAAGCATGCTACTGATGGTAGCATTGAAAAATATAAAGCCAGATTTGTAGCCAGGGGATTCTCTCAGAAAAAGGAAATTGATTATAAAGAAACCTTTGCTCCTATTGCTAGATGCACCTCTATAAGAGTAGTCCTAGCCATTGTAGCATTTAAGGGATGGAAAGTACATCAAATGAAGGTAAAAACAACATTTCTAAATGGAAAGATTAAAAAAGAGCTATATTTGGAGAAACCTAGAGGATTTGAAACTCATAACCCTAAAAATTTTGTTTGTAGGCTTCGAGGACTTGGTATGAAAGAATTGATAAGTATCTCTCCAACTTAAGATTCTCCAAGAATGATGCTGATCCCAATCCATTTTATAAAAGGGATAAAGATGATATAACAATTTTGGTACTATATGTTGATTATTTACTAATAACAGGTGATGATCATCTTATAGATCAATGCAAGAAAGATCTAATTAGAGAATTTGAGATGAAAGATTTAGGACTCCTTCAATACTTCTTAGGACTAGAAGTGTGGAAAATTTTTGATAGCATAATACTTAATCAAGGGAAGTATACATTAGACATCTTGAAGAGATTTGGAATGTGGAACTGCAGGCCCATGTCTTCTCCAATGGAGACTAATCTCCATGTCTCTTATGTACTTGGTAAGTAAAAGACCTAATATTTTCTATGTTGTTAATGCCTTAAGTCAGTTTATGTGTAAGCCAAAGGAGATTCACCTAGTTGTAGTTAAACACATTATGAGATACTTACAAGGCACTCTTAACCTTGGGATCAAATATGAGAAATTTGACTTCGACTTACATGGGTTCACAGACTTAGATTGGGGTAGAAGTGTTAATGATAGAAACAACACTTCAGGATGTTGTTTTAGCTTAGGATTAGTGATGATATCATGGATATGAAGAAAGCATTCATTAGTAGGTCAAAGTTCTATAGAAGCTGAATACATTACTGCAACAATGGCCTCTTAGGAATTAGTTTGGTGTAGAAAGTCATTTGCGGGATTATTTGGTCAAGCCATGAATCCTACAATTATTCATTGTGATAATTAGAGTTCCATCAAGCTTTCTGTGAATCTAGTTTTTCATGTCATGTCCAAGCATATAGAAATTCCTTACCATTATGTATGAGATATGGTACACAGAAATACTATAAAGTTAGAGTACATTTTTACTGTAGATCAGACAACAAATATTCTTACCAAACCTCTCTCTCGAGTGAAGATAGATCACTTTAAGAAAATACTTGGTATGGTTGAATTATAGAACATTTTTAGTATTTAAATTATTAATAAAATAATTTTTTATTATTAGGCTATTCACTATTATGGGCTTCACCATTTGTATTCATTATCTAAGAGGTGACAATCTTTGAGATAATGAACACTTGTATCAAAGACATTATGAGAGATGATGACCTCTTAGATAATGTGTTGAATAGTAGAGATCTACTATCAAGATCTAGATGAGTTCAAGATCACATTGTGATGTAGACATTTCTATGCCTATGAGTCACAACTTGGATAAATGAAGAATTTAATTATTCTCCAGAGTTTAACCTGTGTTCTGGTAGATCTTAACTTAGGATCATATTGTAATATAGGCTTGCCAGTACCTATGAGTCACAACTTGGATAAAGGAAGAATTTTTTAGTTTTATCCTGTATATTGCATCACATGCAAAATTATCATCACTAGTATGAGTGATAAGTCATATCATAGGTTTAGTAATATGACTTAGATGTGTTCAATGATACCACATGCTTAGAAGATTCAGATAGATATAGGGTATCAATCTATTCTTATTAATCATAATTAATGATGCTAGATATGTTATCTTTCAATATGATTATCAAGTTAAGAAGGAGTGTTAAAATTGTAACTTTGATCACCATACTGATTTGATTGTGTAGATTGCACAGATCTTATCTTTCATGTAATACCTTATGAAGGCTTATATATATAGCTCCTTGTTTAGGCATGATCAATGACTTCTTGAGATGATTGTGTTTTAGTATTAACATTAACTAATTTTAGTTACATCTATTTACTAACCAATACCTCCTTTGAGCATCGATTATGAAAATGAAGTTATGGGCCGACATAGATAGGGTCATGTACCTTCAAGGGACATGCCCTTGGGTTATGGTATTTATATAGGGTATTAAAGGACACACAAAAATTATATATAGTCTACTCCTTTAAGAAATTATGCCTTCTATGAATACTTGTAGAGGTAAAAACATTTTAGAATAATATTTATATTATTGACATTACTTCATACAAGTCTGAATCACAAAGGTCATCTTCAACAAGCATCATAGAAGTTATTATCTTAGTTTGATCACATAGAATTTGTAGAAACTCTACACTTGGATCAAATTATTATGGGATCCACGTCCTCCATATTTTGAGCATGACCCCACTCATACTACTAAGTTTGATACCCATATATATGCCTTTGACTAGATCCCATTCAATATTAATGATGACATCTTGTCAACTTATCCTAAACTATTGGATTGGGACCAACGTGGACCTCTAATCTTTGATTAATTTGACAATGATGATGCTCTTATAAAAACCTTTGAACTCTATGAAGGCATTACGATTGGTGATCACAAAGAAGAAATTTATTTAGAATTGAACACATTAGCATATCTTGGGGAGTTAACTCTATCCTCTAGTTGCAAAACTAAAAAGAAAGAAAAAAATAGAATGAATGACAATAATAGGTCTCTTGGTGAAAACCAAAAGGTACCATTAGATTGTGAAAAAGTAAATGCTATGCAACTCCCAAGGATAAAAAATGAAAAAGTTGATGCCATGAACATAAGTGTTCTAGTCTTCAACATGTCACAAAGTCTTTTTCACTCTATACTTGAGCTCTCTCGATTGGCCTTAATGTGGGAAGTTGTTGGTCTCAATCATCCTTATTCTTCCTTGTATCCAACTATTTATACCCAAATCCTACTACCTAACCTATCCAACACCCAAAATCAAACATTTATTGAGCAAGCCTTTGAGTACATCATCATCAATGACATCCTATGCAAAGGATCCTTTGATCCAACTATTCTTAGATATCTTGATTCATGAGAGGAAGATATTTTCTTGCATGTGGTACAAAATAGTATATCCTAAGGCTATTTTAGTGGTTTGAGTTTAGCTACAAACTTCAAATGAATCCTACATCATTATAGTCACTTATGGGTCCAAAAGTTATCAGTTAGTAGTATGGATAACAAATTCACTTTAAGCATTCATCAACAACACTCATGATTCTTTCCAAAAAGTCCAAAAAAAATACCAAAAGAAATGAAAAAAATTATGATTTTTTTTTGAAAAAAGGTCACAAAAAAATGAATGCCTTGATGAAAACCTAGAAGATAGGTGTCTTGGCATGAAAAGGGTGAAAAAGAGAAACATTATGTCCAAAAGTGAAAACCTAGAAAATAGGCACTTTAGGCAAGTATCGTGGTGAAATCCTAGCAAATAGGCTCCATGTGTAGCAAGTTGTTGCCCATCCATCTATTAGGATTCTATTTGGTTCCCCCCATCCTTCCTTGATCACATCTTTTCCACTGTGAGATGTTCTTAGTCCCCGATCATGGCCTATGAATTAGTTGATATCTCATGTTATTTCCTCATACATCACTAGTATATACATACCTTTTCCTTGGCCTCTATATATAGTTTGTGTCTTGTCTGGGGGCCACTACAACATTTGGGGTCTAATTGCAATGACACTTTACGATGACGGTGTAATTTGTGGGTATTTTTCATGTATTTTTTTGTAAATTTTCCCAAAATCATTGCAATACCAATGTTGGCATTGTAATTGTGACAACAACATGATTATAAACAAAGAAAAAGAAACACGAGATTAAGCATTCCCATTTGATCAATTGTAGCTATGCATGAAGAGCTCTAAATGAGGGTATAGAGTGAAATAGTGTGGAAATAAATATATGTGTTGTCATGTCATTGCCCTGCATTTTCACTGCATTTTTTTATTGTGTCATGCCCTTTCTCTATGATTGTAAATTTCCATACCATTAGCTTGTGATCTCCATTCCCTTGCTCTACATTCTCCTTGTATCACAAAAGATTATCAGTGCATATTACTATAGTCTTGGTCTACATTATCATTATCAATTCCTAATGAACTCTCAAAATCTATTAGAAATTAGTTTATAAATATCAAATAATACTTCATACCTAAGAAATGTAGTTTCTTGAAAGTTTTTAAAGTATACTTAACATTCCATTTATGGACATCTCACAATCTTCTATTTGTTAGCTAAAATCTATTTGAGACATTCTCCTAGGAAAAAATAGGGTTCATTTTTTGGGATCTTTATGTTTAAACATGTGAGAGTGAACTTTAGTTTCTATTTGATTCGATGAGATTGGAGAATTCAAGAGGGTTTGTGTGAATTAGATATTCCAAAAAAAAATGAGGTTTATAGTGGTAAGCAACTTGTGTTGGATTTGTGCCAACAATTGCAACATTGCACATTGCAATTCAACCATCAATAGCCTCACTAGACTCCTTTAATGCCCTAAGAGTAGAATCCATGTGCTTAAATGTAGTAAATAAAAATCCCCTTTGGCATATCAGTAATGATGACACCCTCTTCAACTTCTCCTTTATTATCAAATGCTTCATGCAAAATCTATGAATTCAACTCCCAAGATAGTCTGTGTTGCACACACAACATCCAATGAGTAGGGTGTGATGGAGAAGTATTTACTATTATTTCCATTTTGGGTTACATGCACTTCTTTCTTTTTTGTCAATTCTTTAATCTTCCAAAAAAAATTCATTAATTACATATGCCAATGTCATTTTTCCAAAGTATTCAAACCTTTTCCATTAAAATAGGGTTTATTGTGTGACTTTCCCAAGACATGACCAGGATTTAAGTTTGATTTCACCAAATCAACCTCTATAGTAATAGCAATAGAGATTAAACTTCTCAACAGGCACTATTGCCTATTGTTGCAAAACAACTCCCACTTTAGGGTAATTTTTCTGCATACAAGATGCCTAATTTGCTAGTCTCCACAACTGTCAACACCCCAATTTTCACTTTTATTTTTCACACCTCTAGGAATCCAGAGAAGCACATATAACTCTTGTAACAATCAATTATTTATATTTTTAAATTTTAGTAAAACATATACTTTATCAAAAATGTTATATTAATTATCATTTGTAATATTTTTTATTGAAATTGTTAATTTTTAAATTTGTCAAAAATACTTAATAAGGTAGCATGAAATGATGCTCCTAAATTAAGCACCGAGATATATATTGTAATTTTTATTATTAAGGTTAAAATTACCTCATTCAAACTAATTTTTTTTAATACAATATATTCAGTACAACCATCAAATTAGTATTTTTGGTTGTCTTAGATATATTAGATGTTGATGAAGTGGACAACTCTGAGCACTTTCCTATTTGGAATATCTCAATTTTCATATAACATGATTATCAATTTCTTTGTATATTGTACTTTAATATCAATTGTTTAATTTATTTTTTTGTAAAAGGAAAAACTATATAGAATTTGAATTAAATTTGGAAATTTGTTAAAGGGTTATAGTTCAATCAGTTAAGAAAATTGATGAGGATGATGGTAAGAGGTGATAGCATCATCCACAAAGGTTCAAACCCTCAAAATATTATTAAATTGAAATATGAGGATGTAGATTCACTTGTGCTTGGCTTAACAACTGGAAAATCTTGTGTTATTGTCATCCCATTTGCATTTCTCTTCTAATAATCCATAGATTGGTAATAGGCTTCAGAAGACCAAAAGTTCTCTTATCCTATTCCACTATTTTTGAATAGTTGGGAATTAATTGCTAACATATATTCAGACATATAACTCCTTCCTATTTGTAGTGAACAAGAGACTCTTAGATGTAATATAGTTCCATATGCTAGTGTCTTGTACTTGTTTAGTTATTTAGATCTCCCAAATATCCCTAGTCAAACCACATTTTAGACTTACAATACTAATTTATTTGTAATAGAGAAATTTTGAAGCATTAAAGCTTCTTTATCTCTTTTCAAAGTTTATATGTTCACCAGGCCTCTATCCTTTGCCATTACTTTATTGATTGCATTCCTTTTGAAAATTCTTATATTAAAATAAAAAAATTTATATGAGGAATAAATCTACAAAACTGATTGTGATGGGATGCATAATACAATTCTACTGTAACACATTACCAAGGTGAGAATGTAAATGGGGCTAGAGCGTGTGCGCTCAGAGATCCTTTCTATCCACCACAACTACCTTACTCACTAAATTTTTCATAAACAACTAGTTATTTTTCTCAAAAACACAATTCCAACACAAGGAAAAATTTGAGAACATTCAAGATGTTGCACTATTGATTGCCACAGACTATGCATCTATGTCTTATTGCATTATTGATTGTCTATATCTAAACTACTATTGACTTCATACACAATATTGGCAATGTGGTGGGTATGACCTAGTCACCTTCATCTTGGCAATGAAGTAGAAATACAACAAGGAACATGCCTACTAATTTATGCTTTTTATGATGAATGATGACAAATATGCTCAAAATTAGCATACAATGTGTCCTAAGAAGAATGTTGACATTTTGATTCTCGAGTTGAATTCTATGAATGCACATGTCCCTCTTATATTTCCTATGTTAAGATTTATATGATTGCAATAAATTAAACTATTTGAATATCTTGGTGTACTAGCACCATTGGGGAATCATTATATTGTCTGTCACATTGATTTTGAGGGTATTTTAGGTGTTGCAGACAATAGTGCTGAAATATGTGATGTTTTGATCAATTTTTTTAAAGAACCCAATAATTCAAGTTATTTCAATTAGTCATCTTGGCAATCATTTTTATAGAAAATAAATTGTATTTCAACTTGAGTTATGGTGAAACTAATCTTTATGGATTGACAATATCCACTAAGATTATTACCATTTTTGTGAAGATTCTGCTCACCAAGAAGAAATATAGAAATTATAGTAATTTTGCAAATCAGTTTCTTGTAAAACATTAATTTTGTTCAACAATTGTAAACTCTTAGAAAATACATTATTGTTTTCTATTAGCATTGACAGGCTTTCCTTGAACAAAATCAAAATGAAGAGGCATAAATAAAATACAAATTATGACATTTCCTTCATTGCACCGATATCATCTCATTATGTCCCTAAGCTAGACAATAATGTCTATTGGTTTTGATCAACAACGAAGATAATTAGTTCTCTACCACTATCAAAACTTATTAATGGGAGAAAGATAATCCAAATAAGTAATCAATATAACATGGGAGTTGTGTTGATGTGGTAGATGGAGATATAAATGGAGCATATTTATAGGGGTGAGATGGTTCAATTATTAGATGAGAAATGTGATGAATAGGAATGAAATGCAAAGGTGGGATGTTGAAAATGAATAATGGTGAATTTGAGTGAGGTGACCAATTTTTTCTTTCAAAACCATATGTGCAAATATAAACGTAAAGTAGAATGTGTCCAATATTTTTGCGGATATACACATAATTAGACCAATTTTTTTTTTCAAAACCATAAGTACAGATATAAACATTAAGTACAACATGTCCAATATTTTTGTAGATATGCACATTAATTAGACCAAATTTTTCTTTCAAAACCATATGTGTAGATATAAACATTAAGTAAAACATGTCCAATATTTTTGCAAATATACACATTAATTACACCAAATTTTTCTTTCAAAACCATATGTGCAGATATAAACATTAAGTACAACCAACTCAATAAGGGTACAAGAATAAGTTATTCATGTGAAGAAGGATCATGTTAGATAATACAAGGGAATTTGATCAAAATAGGGAGATTATCACTAGATTGTTGTCTAACTCTCAAAGAGAATGTGATGACAAATGTTATTGTCCTTGCAAGAGTTGTAATGGCTTAAAGCCATAAAGAATCAAAATCAAAACAACTAAGAGACATTGTAGGGATAATGCTCACACTAAAGGGGGTTTTATTATCATCCATTGGTAAATTGTTTGTTATATTGTTTTCACAATTAATATACATATGAACCACATAATGAAGGTTTGATTATTATCATTTTTATCTAGGTTGATCTCCCCAGTGTAGTACATGATATGGACCACAACATCTTAGAGGAACATGGAGGTGTGAATGTGGAGGAACATAGAGTTGTGAATATGGAGGAACATGGAGGTGTGAGTATTGAAGTAGAAGATCATTATCCCATGAAAGATGATGATCATGTGCTAGAAAACACATTTGAAGATGATGGTACAAATTCATTTATCTATGACACATTTGATACTAGTTTTGCTATTGCTGATGATGATTGTGATGAGGATAACATTGAGGCCATCCATGATATACCTCTACTTGAGAAGGCAAATACAACCCTTTATGAAGGATCCCAATCAACTCTTCTCTTTGTTGTATTGTCATTGGTGAATTTGAAGGTTATGAATGGTTTATCCAACATAACAATGTCACATATGCTTCTCATATACATCATTATAGTCTATAAAAGGTGAAATATGTACCATTAAGATTGTTTATACTAATGACTTATATTTTTTTTTGTAGATTGATAAGTGACTATTTTTTTACTGCCATGAAATGTTCTCCCTTGCTCGTACTAAGAATTATGTGCCACTATGAAACATATTGGAATGGAGTATCAAGCAATAGATGCTTGTCTTGAAGATCATGTTATTTATCATAAAGAACACAAAAATGAAATACAATACCCCAAATGCCATACAAGCAAATATCAAGATGATCAAGTTATAGAAAAGGTTCCTTTCAAGGTTCTTTGTTACATCCCCATTATCCCATGTCTTAAACAACTATTTAGGTGTAGTAGCTTGGCACAATTTATGGATTACCATTCATTAATAGAAGTAAAGATGACATTATTCAAATGCCTATGGATGGTTCAACATTTATCGACATAGAGGAAAAGTAGCCACATTTTAAAGAAGAACCTCAATCTCAAGCTTTCTTTGGTAACTAACGGTGTCAATCCATATGGATAGAAGAAATTTGTTTACTTGGTGTGGCCTATTTTTGTTATCAACAATAACCTTCCTCCATGGATGTCAATAAAGAGGGAGCACATTATGTTGGCAATGATTGTTCTAGGTATTTTACTATTTAATTGTTATCTACATGTAATTATAAGTCTTAGAATGAAATGACCACAATAATTATCTGATGTTGTTCATTCAACTAGGTAAGTACCAAGTGAAATATATGAATGTATATATTGCACCTCTTATCGACAAGTTGTTGGTGTTATGGAATGGTTTCACTATGTGTCATGCCCAAAATTTTCAAGGCAAAACACAACTACAATTTTTTTATTTAAAAAAAATATATTATTATTATTTTTAGTTTCATCTTCAATTTAATTAAAACCTTATACTTTCCGCTTGTCTTGATTTATAAATTTACTTCCCTCATCTTCCTACTTGATCTATTCCCTAGGGTTTCCTATGATGTGTATATTTATGGTCTCTTCCAAGCATATTTTATGTAAGCATTATAAAATTTCACACATTTTGGTTTCAAATCCATTACATGCATATCTACTAATATATAGACTATCAATACTACTTGTTAAACCATATCCACATAATATGAATATATATAATTTTAATTTATTGACATTATATGAATATCACTTATAAGCGCATAAAAAATGACATTATTACATAGGGATCACAATATGTTATTTACTCCCCTACAATTTGACCACTATATAATGATCACAACTACTCTTACTACTAACCTTCAACTTTCCCACTAACAACTTCCTTCTAACACCACTACTAGTTCAATATATCACTTAGGGTATCGATCATTACTAAATCACTCAATATAATATCATATATGTGTATATAATTTGAGTTCACAATTTATATGTTGTCATACATATACATTAGTATCTACTACTATAGGTTCAAAATATAACTATATTCTACTAATTTCCCACTAAATCAAAATATTATAGGAGTGTAATATAATTGTTTCTTGGTATTATCCGTTATGACATTATTTAATTAAATCCTATGCATTACCAATATTTCCTAAACAAACATCATCTAAAATACACTTATTTACTCATTAATTAATCTACTACTTAGAAAAAATAAATTCCAAATAATTTTATTGTAATAACTCTGCTAGCCACTAAATAACCAACATATTTGACTTAGCAAATTATTAACTTATTAAACATTAGCCATTACTAAAATACACTTCCCATTCACCACACTCTTAACTAATTTAAATATTCTTACAATTAACTCCAACAATCTAACTACTAACACAAGATTATTAACTAACTATAACTAAGAACTAATTATAAAACTTACTAAAGCACTATACAAAAGGCATGATACAACTACTAAATAAGAAAATACTTTACCACTTACTAGGTCACACAACTTTTAACTAATACTATATTTAATGGAATTACTAACATTCTTTTTTATTACTATCTACTAATTTATTAACAACTACTTTATTAATAATCCACAAACCAATCTATACCATAACATTCACCCACTAACTTATTAATATGACCCACTATGCCATCACCACCCTAATTTCACATCACCCATTAATAAATATTGAAATCCCTAACTATTTGCTACCCTCACCCCTCTTAACTCTATTTTCTAATCCACCTATGGCTTGTGTAAGTGAACCCATCAAGGGTATGCATATGGGATGGGTCACATGGGTGCTTGGTGTTTTGAGAGGAGTGAAGGCATTGAAAACAAAAGTAATTCCCCAATTTTCCTCCCTAATATCTATGTCCCTTTTCCCCAAAAATCCATTAACCTTTTCCTTTCCTCTTACCAAGTGCTCCACAAAGGGCATGTGCCTACTCCAAGTTGAGTTTTAGGCTGACACCCCTATTCTCCCTCTTGGCTGACCACCTTCATGTCCTTGCCTTGGTGGGTGGCAACCTGTCATATGGGTCAAGACTATGACCAATCACATCCTTGCATAGGAAGGGGAAGGATCATACACTTGGATGGGCATAGAAGTAAGGGACCGGTCACCTTCATGACATGGCGAATATGATTTGACTACTCTCTTTTTGGTTTAGTTTATTTTAGGTTATACTTAAGTTTTTCTCCCTTATCAATGCATGTTGATAGGTATATGCATTTATTTTTTAAAATCTTTTTAAATTTTTTTCAGATATGTCATGTCTCTCCCCTTTTACACATGACTCTTATGAATCTCTTATGCATATATATCATTTGAACTAGGTAATTGTATAGGTTTTATTTTCTATGACTTTGTTACTTTATTGACTTTTCTAGTTGAGAGGATGCTAGAGAATATTCTATTGAATATTATATTAGACTGTATTAGATAGTAGGATATTTACCACCTCTCATACAAATTCCAAAGAGTTACTAGTGTATGTACACACTTATTTTCTCATGGAAGTTAATGCTATGAGATCTATAGAACTCATCTTTTCTATTCCACTATGATGTTGTGAATCTTGGGTTGATAGAGATTTGATGTTACTTCCATATACCCATGTAATTACTTAGTTCAATGTATCTATTTTAAAACTTGAACTATTACTTAACACATCAAATGGATTGAAATATGTTCAAACATGGAACCAATAGATTACTCTTTCTATGAATATTGTAACTTGAATGCCTTTCATTGATGAACTAATTCTTAGTGAAACTTATTTATGTGAACAATCTAATTGAAATAAAATCTCTTGTATTGCTTCATGATTTAATTGAGCTTGACACTAACAATGCATATTTGTTATAGAAGTACTCACAAAAATGGCCATCTTTGAAATGAGTTTTTCTTTTACATTCCATCTATGACTATTATGACCCTTCATTTTTTCCTTTGCAATAAATCTAAATCCTTGTTAATGAAACTTCAATGTAAATCTATATGATCATATCCCATGTTCTTAATTTTTTTTCATGAAGTCATACTTCACAACTATGTACATAAGAATGAGATTTCATCTTTACAAGGGTAATACACAACATGGATGGAAACTTCAACTCTAAAAATACACAAAGTATCCCTTTATTTCTATTATGCAACCATTCATTACAACAACATGAGTAAGATGGAGAGAGATTCTCCAATACATATATACTGCACAATGACAAGTTTTCTCCTTCAAGCAACATCTAAAAGATGATCATTCCAAGCTTTTCTTTCCCATTTCTCCCTTGAGCACAAAATCTAAAAATACATCACAAAGAAAACAACAAGAACCATGGAAGGTCACCTCCCATCCTAGGCTTCTATGAAGCCACCCACCGAGTAGGGGAAACAAGACTCAAATGGGTTACACTCATGCAACTAACAATGCATACATCACAACATCACAATACATATACAATCCCTCCATGGTTGAAAACAAAGATTCACCATTGGAACCATGAAACAATGGGTGAAGGTGGGCTCTTTAAAGAGGATAATTCCATATCCATATACACATATACATTTTCAATTTGCATAATGCCTCTTCAAGGCTATCAAAATACATCCTCCTCATCACATTAATACATGTATACCTCCCATAATAACAAACAAGGCATATGGTTTCAATGGAGCCCATACTCCATGAACAACAAAACCCTCTCCAAGAGGAAAATCTCTCAACTCCAATGTTGAGCCCAACTAACCCCTTCACCCAAGGCATCTCTTCCCTCCCAAGGGTGAGTGAAGCCTTCACACCCATTACATCATACAATAAAACAAGAAAAAATTCAAGAGAAATCCTTTGCATAATATATATAACAATCCACTCAACACCACACACATAACATGTTCCACCACTATATGAACAAGAATTCAACACCATTAAGAAAATTAAATGAAGGCCATGGAAAGGGTACCAATCTTGATCCAAGCTAAAGGAAATGACACTTGGTGAAGAGTTCCCTTCTCCTTAGTCTTTCTCCTTCCAAAACCCTAGTTGTCTCTAAACTTAGAGAGTGGGTGTACACCCCACTAGTTTGTCCAAGTCCACTAAAAAGACTCTCCCACTATCTCTTTTTGGCAAAAACACCAAGCCACTATCTCTTAAAACTTTTTCCCTACCAAATTTGTTACTTTTGACTAAGTGGAAATATGGGGATGAATTCATGGGACAACTCAATTTTCGAATTGGTGGAATAATTCATTGGTTAAGGGCCCCTCTAGGCTAGCTAAGCACTAAAATGCTAAAATTTGGGCCCCTATCATGTTATGCTAACATAACAGTAGCTTATTTTCACAAAAATGGCACTTTGGGACCACCTATTGACCCTCTAAAATCCTTGTCAAGTTTGAATTCGAAATTTCCCTTGATGGTGACCATCCTACCCTTTCCCCAAGTGAATTTTCTTTATCTTATGAAAGGTAATTAGTTTAAGGTTAAGTATAACCATGACCAAATCCCTAGATGACATGTCATCAATATATACATAATTACAAGTGTCAAGTGACACATTAAAACACATTACACATTACAATGACATGTCCCTACTTACTCATGAATTTAAATTCACCACATAGATGCAAGCTTACATTTATGAAATAATACACATTACAACAAGGCTTTTGAATCTTCCAAGATTTGCCTTGGCTAAACCATGTTCACATAAGTTTGGACATTGTTTACCCAAATAATTTCATCATTCAATTTCCTATACACTAAACTTGAACATTAGTAGCCCAATAAAAAAAAAATCATATAAAATGCATGTATATAGGTGCATGAAAATTTTATATCAAATAATTCACCTTAACATCATAATCAATGTTTTCATTTTCTAATCATTTTCATATAATGAATTTAAAGCATTAAAATATTAAAATCTTTATATCGATATTAATATCTAATCAAATGATCAACTAACATTTTGAACCACATCATAATCCATTTCCTATCATAATGATGAAATGTTGAATTTATACTATTAAATCATTCAACATGAAAATTAGTTCTAAACACATATTTGAGGTCAAAATAATCAAAGTGTAAACATCACAACTAATATCCTTTGATTCACTTAAATATAGTTTGATTGCTAACAGTATCCCATTATCATTATGAGATAATGCATTATAAGGTGTATCAATTATGTCAGGTAAATAGGATGTTTGCATAGTCATGTCTCATAGTTTCAAAATCAATCATAGAGTATATCCATTACATTTTATTGGGTCATAAAATCTATCCTTATGAATATCAACATATCCCCCTAATACTACTTGCACAACAATCAATTTATTACATTACATCATACTAAGTTCTACTGTGTAGACCCTTATCCAAATTTGATAACAACTTTTAGCTACGACTATAAGTAATATTCACATGGGTGAGTGTTGATTTATTTTTCCCATAGTAACTCTCTAATTCAATTATAATAATAGGCCTTAAGATAGCACAACTCCATCAACATGGTTTCTAAGTTATGATATCTCAAGCCTTTATTCCATAAGGTCTTAGTTTATCAACCTAATGTTATTTTGAATATGATACTTAGCACAACAATAACTAAAATGTATATTAGTCTCAATAAGATCTCTGGTTCATATTGGTAAGGAAAATGCTAGTCATGGCATACTTAAATCCCAGAACCTACTTACCATTGTTCTATCATAAGGTATATGATAATAGTATAAAGTTAACATTCTATACACAAGAGGTAGAAACATGACATTTCATCTTCTGACTCTTCCTATATCTAATCATATTTGTGATACTAGGTTTTATAATAGGGTACTAGGGAAGGGGCCTTACACTATGTATGATATCTCTAGAACAATTGAACAAAAATAATTTCAATTCCATGCAACTCTTGTGTGGACAATTCATGATACCCCAAGGTTGACACATTTCTATGGTATATTATGCTAAAATCTAGTTAATTGTATGTGATAATACTAATTCCAAAAATGAACATATTTAATCCAATTGTATCATTATCTTGTAGGTATTCAAACAAATCGAAAAATTTGCATATCCAATGTGTGGTCCAAAGCTGAAATCTTATCATTCCAAAAATTTAAGAAAGTAGGTGTTTAATGAGAATAGGCACTTCCTCCATAGAAATCATAAGTATCAAAGTGCCAAAAAACATCTTTTCAATGAAAAATAATAGACTACATCAAAGCCACAAAGAATGACACCTCACTTATGGTAGTTGGAATATAATAGAATTCGAGGTAGTATCACTCCACCTAATGGTTTATGTTTGGAAATTATATATTTTGATTGTATTTTGTTGGCTAATTATATAATTGATGATCATGAAGGTCGTCAAGGCATCACTAACTACCTTCCAAAGGGACTAAAATGTTATCCCAAATAATTTAGTAGGATTTTTGTAATGTCCCTACTTGCGAGGACTTATAATATTGCCCTATTTTTTTTTTCCAAGGAATCAATTTAAAATATTATCATTGCATTATTTAATCAAAGATAATTCTTCATATATGTTCATATCCTATCCACTACATTGTATGTACAGGATAGGTAATTTAGGGATTGGATAAGGAGACTGCATTAAAAGCTTGACAGGACCTTGGTCCTTGCCTTTCAAATGAGTGCTTTCCATCCCTCACCATGCCTAGATGCCATACCATATCTTAGTCCTTGAACATTGTGGTGGGGTCCCATAGCTCAATAAACCTAAGCCTAAGAGTTGGTATATTCCCCTCTTGCCTTAGGACTTAGCCCTACCCTCTTATCCACCTAGTTTACTAATTATCATAATCTTGAGATCTTTCTTGAATCATTATCTCTTCTTAATTAATTACATCAATTATATGTTTATTTCTTTTATTTAATTATGTCAAATGAAAGAAAACATTCATTCGTATTACATTGGTATTTCTATATAATTATGTTGCCTCCTTATTATCATAATTAACATTAAACAATATTTAAAATAACAAATGTTTACCTTATTACCTTTTTTTCTTTTCCAAGAGTTGCAACCTTTCATAATACAAATCCTTTGAAAAGTCACAACACTTCATAGTTATAATCCTTTCGAAAAGTCACAACACTTCATAACTAAAATCCTTTGAAAAAAATCCCAATACTTAATAATCACAATATTTTTGAAGAGTCACAACAATTCATAATTATGACCCTTTTGAAGGTTCACATCGTTTCAATATCATACATACCTTTTCCAGAAGTCACTTATTTTCTTCATGATATTACTTTCCTCTTCCATTTTTCCTTTTTGAACTCCTCTCTTCTCCTCTTATTTTTTCCCCCTCTCTAAAATAAACTCTCCTTCCTTTTATATCTTTATTTTAAGGAGTCATGTCTATTTGTTAAATCTCTCTTGAATTTTCATTAGATTTAGTTAATTTATATTATTCTATGTTATATTATTTATTTACTTACTTATGTTTATTATTATTTATTATGAAATTCTATTTAGAAATTTAATATCCTTTCTACAATATTGTCTCTTGTATTTAATTTTATTTCTTTCTTTACTCATTGAAATTTTATTATGTTTTAATTATTTAAAATATCATACTAAATATTATTTTAATAATAATATAGATTAAATAATTATTATTTCATTGTTTTATATTTTAGTATTAGTTTAATATAAATTTATTATTTATTTAATAACATTGTATTATCTAATTATTATTAAAATTCTATCTTAAAATGGAGATATGACAAATTCCCTACTATGAGCAGCTATAAATTGTGCGTTTATTTGATACTATACATATTAGAAAGAATACAATAGAGACATTGTGGAAAATATTGGATGGAAGGTGTGACGAAGAAAAACTTGCCAAAATTTGTAGTGACATTCATGATTCCAATCATGCAATGAAAAATATCATTGAATCAAATAGTAATGGAGACTGAATTAATGCAAGTGCCTTTCCTTGGTTATTAACGGAGCAACAAAGTGATGCCATAAAAGAAGTCATATGAAAAACTTGATTTCCTATAGGATTTGCTGGGAATATAAGCAATTTCATATCAAAGAAAAGTGAATTTGGGCTAGGGCTTAAAACACATGTTGGGCATACCTTCATCAAGGTAAGTCACAGACTTTTGTATTTACAATATATTTGTGAAATTGCATTCAATTTTCATTGTATTACATTATAAAAGAATGAAATGATCAGTTGACAATTGTTGCAATATGTGCTACCCCTATCACTCCCAAAAAAACTTTGACAATAATATCAAAAATGTGATATATGATCTTGAAAAATACATGAGGTAAGTAGTGATATTTGTTCAATATATCAAACAAGTAATATATTGTAAAGTCTTGTATTTATATTTTTTTGTGTCTTGAATCCCTTGTAGGTGGTTTTCATATAAAGAAATCCATAAATAAGATATAAAATATTGGGAGAAAAGAATTTGTCTGCTAATGTGTGAAATGAAAAAGTGTTTACCTTCAACTTTTTTCAATGCACAATAATGCTACCTCATACACCAAGTTGAGGAGATTGAATTGTGTGGACCTATACAACCTAGGTCAATGTGGATGGTTGAGAGACACTAATTTTTTTGAAGGGTTTGGTTTGACAAAGAGTACATTCCAAGGGTTCTATGATTGAAGGATATATGGTATACTAGATGATGGTGTATTTTACTCAATATCTTCCTAACCTTGTAGCAAAGACCCATATATATTCCATTTGGGATCTCAGCTCCATTAAAAAAATTGAAGGGGAGTACTTGGTGGGGAACGATAGATTTAGCAAAGTGAAAGGTAATAAATTATGAGATGTTATTATAGTTAATTAATTCTTAATCTTCTAAATAAATCTATTGTAAGTCATCTTTTTATTATTGTACAACTGCTAAAGAGTGGGATGCAATACATTTTTTTATTACAAATAATCAAGATTAGACGACACTATGGATTGAATGATGTCAACATTTTGGTCATAGATTAAAATGGGAATCTATGTCTTTATTGGTTAAACAAGCTCATTGTAATGGAGATCCCAATGTTATAGAAAAGGAAATATATTTAGCATATGGTTTAAGAGATCTCCAGGTACTTATAAGTTTTTTAATCAACCTTATATTTTTGAACTCGTGATGCAATAATTTATACATGCTTGACATTATTGTAGGTGAAACAACACAAGGCTATGTTATGCAATGGTTATAAATTTTGCGTCAAATATTTTGATGACACAAAGAGAACTTTAATTCTTTCAAAAAAATTCTCTTCGTCATCAAATGGTATAGACTACATCTCAATCAAAATGATCCTGATAGAACTATAATTAAGCATGAGAATGGATTTCCAATGATTAATACAAGGTTATTTGAGCCAATTGGGGATGAACCCTATGTTCTTCCAAGCCAATGTGAGTAGGTATTTTACTTAGAGGTTCCACATAAATTGGGTTGGTCATTTATTGTTAGATATGATCCAAGAGGAAGGCCAATAAAGTATAATGTGATGGAAGAAGAAGATACCAAAGAAGAGGAACAAGTGGATCACGATCAAGAGTTAGTTGATGATGCTCTTGATGCAAATGATGCTGCTACTGATCATGATGATGATGCTTCTACTAACCATGATGATGATGATGGTGATGATGAGGATGATGATGATGATGATGACGATGACGATAATGACCACGATAGTGGTGGTGACAATGTCAATGACAGTGATGATCCTAATGATGAGATGGATGAAGAATAATATCAATTATGGGGGGGTTTGATTATCAATGAGAATAATGAAGTGTACAATTATGTGATCAATTTCTATGCTATTCAATATTCAATTCTCGATAGATCAATGATTAATTTGATTAACTTGTCATGTACCTTTTACTATTTATAATTCATATGTGATGCTAATATTTGATGTAAATTTGAGTATATGTATCATGAATTTTTAGCTAACATAAGACAATTGATTTACATATGCAAAAACTCAAAGCCCTTTCATGTGCATCCCACATAGTCTCATGGATCATCAGGAATAAGTCAGTACACCCCATAGAGATTAATGTCTTTTACCATTTATAAAATATCTCTCATTTCCACCTATCTCTCTTATTTCATGGAGTGCACGTACTAGTGAATATGTATTTATCAGATTTATCTTTCTTGAGTGAGGAAAATGTAGGAATGGAAGAAGAAAGTAAGACATTTAGTATGTCTAAATCAAGGAGATTGACTTGAGGTCAAAATATCAAAAAGAAATTAAATAAGTGCATGAATTTTTTTGTCTCAAGGGGGGTCATGTTCTTATGAAGATGAGAGTGAAGGCGACTCTGATGTGCCCTTGAGGTACACACATCTACAAAAATAATGGGTCCGCAATGAACTTCCTCCAATAAACACTAATTTTTGTGTTGGAGAGAGGATATATCACATAACACCATCCTCATTATATGGTTTGGGCCTATTTTCCATGGATGGCATAAAGGTCTCTTACAAGAAGGTTGTTGAATTGATGGAGTATGCTGGAGCTTGCTATGATTACAATAGTTGGATGCAGATAGTTAGATATAAAAAAAGTATGTGTAGGTATGCACTCATGAAAAATTATATACAAAAAAAAGTTAGTGAAAAAAGTAAAATAATAGCTATATACATTGATGAAAGGCCAAAAGCTTCAGGAAATATTGCAATTTTTATAAATAGTACATGACTTGCATCAACTAAGAAGCAACCCAATTGCATATTTGAGGCATGCATGATAAATCAAATATTTGTATGTGCAATAAAATCAATACATGGAGGCAAGGGGCTTCTTATTGATTAGAATTTGAATCACATAGATACAAACAAAGCCACTATCATGGGTGAGGTGGTACATACTATGCACATTTAAAATCAACTGCAATCAATGAATCCAAAAGACCATTAAAAACTATATTTTTTTTGATAACTTAGAATAATAACACATGCTTTAACATGTCTCAATGATTTTTTTTTTGAAATACATGGCTAAATTATGGATCAAAAGCCATAGGATATGCACATCGATGGGGTTCTCACAAGACTTCTTCTTCCTAATAGGTAAAACTCATTGTTGTTGTATAAATTAGATACAAGAATATGTTAATGCATATTTTTTACTATGTCTTACTCTTCACTACTATTTTGGAATGATTTTAAATATAGTGCTAATAATATTGTTCTTGCAAATGAGTGTTGATCATGAAAAGGGAAAGGAAAAAGTAGTCTACAAGGAGCTACCCAATGAGTTGGATAAATTCATGATTGATTTTGCATTAGTCGCTAATCTTGTGGTTGCAATGCAAAATTTTATTCATGATATAGGTAGAAGGTTAATACAATTGGAATCAAATCAACCTTAGACACTTGAAATACAATAGACAGATGATAAGTTGATGCACCTAGTTGTGAGATACACAGTAAGTATTCATGTAGTTTTTAATTATAATAAAAGTTAAATAATAGTTTTTATAGTATACTCTTTTATTTGTCATTAAATAAAATGCATATGTGTTATTTTTATAGAGGATGCTAAAGAGGTTCAAGGGCAATGCCCTAGAGGATGATACTTCAAGTGGTTCAAGTACATTGCATGTTCTATTCTACACTTGTGTTTTGTTCGAATAATATTTTTTTTAATAGCTCTAACAATCCTTTTTTATTGTGCTCTAAAAATCTAATTTTTCAGCTCATATCATTGATCCTATGTTCACTACACCACTTGCTACAAGGAACACAATTGAAGAGGTAATGCCGACAACAAATTAGACAATGTGTAGCATGGCAACAAATGCGATGGCAATGCCTATTGGTAAGTAGATTCCTCTTTCTCTCTCTCATTTTTCATGTGTTTATTTCACTTGAACTATTATTTCTTAGGGGGAATTTTGTAATATTGGATTCATTATATGCAAGAGGCAATGAGGAAATTTCTCGGTGTACCCATGTTAGATGTATGGGAACACTAAAGAATTGTGATCAATTGCTTGTTAGCAATGAAGATGGTCTTCTTCTAAGAGTAGCCCAGCTTCTAGGTACTTTAAAGATTGATCCTTTCTTTTAGTATAAAATATTATACTCATAATCAAATGCATTAACCTCTCATGCAATCTCTTGCAATAAGTACTAATCCCATTATTATTTTGCAAGGAATAATCTATTTTATGAAAAACTTAATGATGAATGTTTGTGTATATTTGTTTTGACCATACACACAGGTTATCATATTTTGATTTCATTGCTAGATCATGTTTCCTTTAATCAATTTATTCAATCAAATTAAAAGGTAGCTTCAATTCATTTATTAATCTAACAATTTTTTCTTATCTTAAAAAGTGGAATTTGCAAACTAAAGAATTAAAGGATAAACTCATTAATGCCATGACAACACTTTTTGGACCCAATGTCTTTAAAAGACTTAGGCTCCTTGAGAAAATGGACCAAGATTTCAGGTATATTAGGTACAACTATAGGAACCAAATGAAAAACAACCCTTGTTATGAGTGCCCCCCTATATTCCTATTATTGAGTGGGAGAATCTTAAAAAGGATGCCACTAAGAAAAAAATAAGAGATGGTGGGCAAATGGTACCACTCGAGGAAGAAGGCATGTCATAATATTAAGAATGAAAATATTTAGTAATTACTCTTAAAACTTATGTTGATCTAACATATTTAAAACTTCACATAGGTTGCCTGACCAAAAAAAGGACATCGAAGCAAGAAAATAGAAGCACGGGCAGGACAAGCTCATCTCAGGTGGATATTCAAAACTTCCTACATCTAAGTGTAAGTAAATGAAAAATTACATGAAAATATTTATAATTTGTAAACAATTCAATCTTTGATAAAATTGATTACAACAAAAAATTCATGTTACCAAGCAAAGATGTAGGCCGTGGAGTTTGAAAAAATAACTTCTAATGAGGACAAGAAATTAGTCTATAGACAAGGCTATATAGTTGTGGTTGAATGACTCTAAGCGATGAGTGTGCAAGGTTCTTCTAATAGATCTATCAATGAGTTAAATAATTCAATTGATTTTTATTTCAAATTGAATACTTTAGAAATTACTATATTTGATATTAAGTTCCAAAAATATAAGTCGTTATATTTTTTTTAAGGAAACAATGATTATATATTTGTTTAAAACTTTAAAGTGAATATATTTATATATATTAAAATTATTGATTAACATTTCTCAATATTTGTCTTGTATTTATATGTAGACATTATTGATAAATGCACTAATTATTTGCATTAGATTGCAACCTTCCAATCCTAACACATCAATCGAGTATTGTGGAGGTGTCGATTCAAATGTGGATTGTACTACTGAAGGTATATATTTTGTATTCAATTTTTTATTTCTGAATTATTAATACAAGTAATCATTTTAAAGTGAATTTGGTTTAGTAATACAAATTTAACTATAATATGTGTTGGGATTAAGAAAATAGATCTTGTATTGTAGTTACAGGGGATGTAGAGGTTATTTCTGATGAGCGTGTTGAGGTCTAAGCCAATGGGAAAGATGATGTGGTTGGACAAGGTAAAGAGCACTAAAATGTTCTTTAATATCTTTAAACTCTCAATTTTTTTAAATTTAACCCTTTTATTTGTTATTGCAGAGGACCAACCTTTGCAAAGGACAACAAGATCACGTCCATGGGTGAGAAGAAATATCGACAACAATATGGATATGCCTCTACAACAATATAGGGAAGGACAAAAAAGAAAAAAGAAATGATTAATGTGAACTTATGTAAATTATTTATGTAACTTATTTGATAATGATTGATGTTTATGTCTAGATGTTTTATTAATGTTCTATTGATTGTTCATGTGAATGTTCTAATGAATCTTATGTTTTAATGTTAATGTGAATGTTATCATGTGATAATTCATGAATGTTAAATTTTATTAATAGAATGAATGAATTTTAGATGTTAATAGGGAATTTAGATGTTTTTTTTTTTTTTTGGGGGGGGGGGGGGGGGGGGGAATAATCTTTCACCTTCATGTGGTTGGCCCTGATTAGTAGAGAATATTAAACTATTCTCAAAACCAAGTGAAGCTCAACATTAACCTATGATTACATGACAACTAACTATGTGAATATCTTAGTTTCAGTCAATGCAGAAGGATGCCATAGTTCAAAATGCAATCTCAATTCATATGCATAAGACATCAGATGGAGAAAAGAAAACCCAATAGGTTTGCATTTTTGTTAGAGGTCTTTACTTAGGTATTTTAAGTTATAGACCATCACAAAAATTATAGCTTTGACTCTTATAGGCAAGGGTAATGTCTTCAACATGCAAGAAAATCAAGACTTTCTATGTGCTGGCTTGCTAAGGACATTCTCTAGTCCATAGCAACTAGAGTTCTAACATTCATGATGGTCTATAATTTAAAAACTTAATAGACCTATTAAATAAATGTAAACATGGTGGATGTTTTTTTAGCTCCACCTATTGTCCATGCATATAGAATGCAGTTGTTATTGCACTCACCCTTTCAAGTCTCCATGCAAGGAAAAATTATCTCACTATAAGATGTAATAGAGACATAAGATTATGTTAAAATGAAAATGGTTTCTTAACTAGGAAGAATTAACCTTTGTTCATATCAAAGGCAATAGCTTCTCACACAAACCACCTACATAACTACATCATTAGATTTAGTGTGTAGCATTTTGCACAAGTCGCATCTATATAGAAACATTGTAAATTTCCAAGTGAACCTAAATGAAGTAATTAGTAATCGATACCACTACTTACCATCATTTATATAAATTAAATCATGTGACATAATATAGGCTCAATACCATAGTATCTCATTTATACTATATAGAAAATTATCAAGTTAAGGATACTATATATTTTTCAAAAAGATTTTGATTACAACAAATGGAAGTTAAAAAATTTACAATATTAATAGCTATTTTGAGAATCTTGTACATGTGTGTTCTTTTGTTACATAATCAATCCTTAGATTAGTTTCCTTATTGTGTTACCTCAACATTGAGAGGCTTTTAGGTCTTTCTTATTGCAATTAATAATTTCCACAATGTTTTTAAAATCAAGTAATCTATTATTTTGGGAAAAATGCTCTTAAATCATAAACAAGAATTTTGATTATTTTTTCAAAATTATGTTGCTTCTATCTATCAAAATTGTTTGTAAATTTTCTTCTTTTTTAATATTGTTTCCTCATTGGGCTTCATTTAGATTGCTTGGAAGAACATTTTTCTAACATGAGTTATCATGTAAGCAAAGTTGTGTCTAAGTTTTGTGCCAAGTTTCTACATAAAGTTGTGAAAGATGAGAATCATAAAAAGGGAGATATATGTGAAAGCCTTCAAGCAAAATTTTTTAGGTTCTTTAGTTTTCATCATTTCACAATGAATTGATAACACAAGTTTTTGTAGATTAGAATTGGAGAGAGATTTTTCATTTCTTGATACACTTTTAATCACATTTGAACTTCTTAATCTTATGATGGTTTGATAATCCAAATTCAAATTTTTTATAGTGAAAATGTTATAAAATGAATTTCATTGATAGTATCTTTTAATTAGTGTTTGGACTATGGTGTGGATACTCCTAGGTTAAAACCTCTACCAGCTTAGTGCAAATTGAAATTCAACCAACCTCCTATGTCCTAATCTACTCCAGTGGTGTTTTCCAAACTAGAAGATATTTATTTGTTCAGGAAGATCTTATGCATTTCTCTATTTTGAGCTTCAATATAGTGCATTAAAAATATTAAGAACCAAAACTTTCAATGTGGTGAATCTTGAAGCTCCTGATCTAAAAAATTATATAATATAATATAATCATATTAAACAACCTAGTTGCCTTTTATTTTTGAGATGGAATCCAAGTTTTTTCAAAAAGAATGTTTTGTCCTTTCAACACTCCACAAGATGCTCTTGAAATCACAACCTACACAAAAGATGCAAAACATGAAGATGAGAAGAAAATTGTTTTTTGGTGATGCAAGATTGCTTGTCAGCCTAGACTCTCTTGCATCACTAAAAAATATGAACATATTTCATGTATTGGTATCAAATACAAGGAGTTAAGGGAAGTGGGTGAAAATGGGTTGGGTTAGTTTTGGTTAAGTTATTTGTGTTTTTAAATATTTAGTAGTTGACCCTCTGTTGTAGATTCATGCTTACAATGCTAGGTTCTGCCTAAGAACAACATCATTAACAAGGGACTGAATTAAAGTTTCTATTGATATTTTTGGGTTCAACTGTACTTCCAAATCTAATTCCTATCAACATCTTTTCACCATGATACTTGTCTCATCACATTCTCTATAGGTCCACTTATGCATCTAAAACCTTGAATGATAGGAGTTAGTACTTATTTGCACATTGTTAATGGCTAGCAATTATTTTAGCATCATTATGGTATGTAAGTTGGGTGAGGTTGACATCATCCATGACATACAATAAGTGTTTCTGTGTCAAATAATTAATATAAAAAATGTGGGGCAAAGTTGATAGGTGACCTGCCAAATGCTTCTCTTCCTATCAATTGCCATGTGACAACACCTATTAAGGATGCATAAAATTGAAACTAGCCCCTTATTTAATTGTATCCATGGCGTGAAGGGAAAGAAAATGGGTAGGGAAGCTAGTCATCCACTTTAAATTTGAGCACCCAAATATTAATATCTTTTAACATTAAGAAATATAATTAATGTCTTGGTAGATTAAATGAGTTGAAACAATGGATATAATGGATATGCTAAAATTGGTCTAATATCAAATGGTAATAAAAATTTAAAAGAGCATAGTTTTCGAGTGCAAAACTCTTTCCAAAATTTGTATATAGTTGCAAAATTTGTCTGAGTTACAAGAAAAAGACATGCTCAAGGAATAAGTAAAATAGGTTTAGAGCTCCAAAGTACATGGAAAATTCATCTAAGTTACAAGGACAATGATGAAGCAATTTTGACCAATTTTCCATGTTGTCAACCTAGACAATGATGCCAACTCATGGTAGAAAACATGTTTAGATTTCATAAGGAGTCGTTCAAGCTTCAGTATTGTAGAAAAAAATTAATAATATTCTCAAATCTACCTTTCCCATCCCTTCCTCTTTTTGCAACATGGGCTCTACTTTTCCATCTACTATGCTGCTAACATTCTCAAATACTCCCATGCATCCCAACCCTATACTCATTGTTTACCTTTTCTAAGAAGTCCTCTCTTCCACTATCCATCTCAAATCAAGGTTGCTCTTAGTCTAAGATCATTAATGATAATGTGAAAATCTTAAGTCTTTATACATAAGACTGATGACATACAATCCTCTATCCACAACTAACCCATTACTAGACCATGTTGACTAGAAAAGTTGGAAATCCCTTTCAGAAAAGAAACTGGACCATATTTATTGCATTGGGAAACATAAAAAAGACAATATATGGGCTTCTAACATCAATGAACTCCACACAAATATTATCTAGCATAACAAGATAAGATCTTCTTTTTTTCCATAGAAAAGATATAATATTTTTTTAATTCTTAAACTCTTTTTTTATTTCCCAAATTCAAAAGGTGAACCTTAAAATTACAACTTTATGTTTCTAAAAGATTTGATAGTTGTTACAAAGTGTTTCCCACATTCTCTTTTGTTGATCAACACTATGTCTCTAGTTTTAGAGTAAGTCTTTCAATAATTAGTCATTTGTTTTCTTATTTAGGTTGTAGTCAAGGCTTTGAGTGCTCAAATTTCTCTGCTCAAGAATTCAGAAATATTTAGTTAAAAAAAAATATTATATCCTCTTTTCATAAAATGGAAGAATGTTTAATAAATTGGGTGCATGTTCTTCTAGGATGCTACAACAATATTATGTGTATAAAAATATTATAGCAACACTCAGTTTATACATGTAAAACTCTAGAAGTGATGCTCAGATTCATAATTCAATGGCTTTTGCAAAATTGTTTAATGAACTAGGTATATGATCTTATTGGTTGTTAAAACTATAGTATAATGGTATAATGATTATAGAAATTCTCAATTTATATGTGAAACTATAGAAATGATGCTCAATTTCATAATTTAATGACTTGTGTAAACTTTGTGCAAGAAAAATGTATGACAGGCGTATTCTGGAAACAAAAGATGGAAGCAAGGCATGGGAAGCCTATGTCTCTGTATACAAATCACAAAGAGTGGAAGATATTGTTGACACAAAAATATGCACCCTGTCATGAGGTATGACCCTTAAGTGACCTTGTGTAACATGGAAATAACCTCCAAGTGTAGGATTGGCACTCTAAGGCTGAATCTTTAGAGAAGGTAGACTTCATTACTATCAAGATGCACCTACACCATAAAATTATATTACTGAAGGGAAAGGGGGTGATGTATTGAGATAGAATGAGTGGTTACAAATCTACCTATAGATGCACTAAACATCAATGAAACACCCAACTACACTAATCTTAACTCTATTCTACCTTCTAAGAAACCACATGCAAGTTTGGAATTGGTTGAAGTGTTGAAAGGAATGGAATTTCACTATTCAACAACTGCTAATAGATTTAACACAACATATGAATCCAGGAAATAAAAAAGGAAACATTCACTACAAGGAAAATACATGCACTAGATAGAAGAATGGCAAGAATAGGTAAGAAAATGAGAAGTTTCATTAATGGAAGGCGAATTTGCAGAGCATATTGCTGCCATAAAAAAAATAGAGAAGAACCCAGAAAACATATTTACAACTTCCTTTTAAAGAGTTCAGACATAACTTTGATTTAACATTGAGTTCAAACCCCAACCAAGTGGAGTTGAGCTATAGACGAGGGCAATAACTAAGAATAAAAAAAAAATATGGTCATGGAGTGCAATCCGATGTTGGAAGTGACAAGAAGAGACGAAAACTTGTGCACCTAGTTGCAAGAGATCAACTCACTAAAATCTGATCATTTTATGCATTAAAGAGGCATGGAGTGCATTGGCATCATGCCAATCAAGGTCTAAGAAGTAGTTGAGCTCATTGAAGAACTAGTCCTAATGGTGTGAAATGGCCAAAAAATGTGGGGAGGGATAATAAGATGTGCTATCCACCCACAACATGTAGGGTTAATCATAGGGAATAAATCTAATTTTCCTAAATTTAAACACTGACCATTGATGAAGGTCTCCACTTTGAAATAGATGGTCCAAATCAATGTAGATCCCCTTCATTTCTAGCAAAAAATTGAGATGTAGTAAGGAGACCCAAAGATGTGCTAGATATAATGATTTTCATGCCATTTCAATATTTGGAGTCTCATGGAGACTCTACTACATGATGAAACACCAGAATGGTGACATCTGGTAGCTTCTCACACCTTGCTATTTAACATGATTGATGACAATCATTTAATATTTCGTTGAATCTTTGGCATTGATTTGCAGATGTGCATTGGGTGGACTTAAGTTAGAGATGGGACCCTCCACCACATGGAAAAATTTTAGACCTCAAAACCTTGTGGAGATATTGTTGCATGAGGAAACTATGGAATGGAGATGCATGATAACATCTTGCACTTTTGTGAAAATGAGAAAATACCTCATGAAAATATGGGATCCATCAAATTTACAAGCCAGTCAATCTAACCAAGAACAAATCAAGCTAACATGAAATGTTAGCCACCAACCTAATGCGATGTTAACCCAAAACAAAGAATCCATCCTATTAAAAATCTCTTAGATCAATTATCAATGCTGGGTTGAATGGGAGAAAAAATGGGCAACATCCTTAGTGGCTCATAGGGGATTCTTTCTTGCTAAGCATAGATTAGTGACCTTAAGAAATACATTGGGAATGCAATCACCAAATGAACAACACTCCATTCCACTTGCAACTTCACAAAATTCTACAACTAGCAAAAATCAAAAGCTCTAGGGATAGAAAAAATGTGCTCGTACACTTCTTGGAAAGAAAGAAAACTCCAACTCTAATACGTACAAGTATTTACAATTACACAAATCAAACATAGTCATTAACTAGCTTGTTGAAGTAGCTACCCTTCTTCACATTCTAATTTCTAGTTCCATGCATAAGGTCAGTCAAGTGAATTAGCAAGTATGACAAGCATATTGCTGCATGGAACACTTCCTTACCATTGCTGAAAATAATGAAGCTTTCCAACACTAGGGCATTACCTTGTGGAGAAAAACATACTTTCTCTTCCTTGTGATCTTCATCCTGATGCTTTAGAATGAGTATGACCCAAGGAAACTTTCTAATTTTTTCTAGAGCTAGATGCCTGATGGGGCATCCTCTAGATGGCACTTGGTCTAGGAAATTAACCTTGACCACATTGTTGTGCTCTACGATCTCCAAATCCTTATGACCAATAGGGGCTGGCTCTAATGGTATGGCCAATGGTGTGTGTGTTTCTTCATGTTGTGGCTACAACATATGTTCCTCCTCAAGTCCATGTGAGTCCTTGCAAACAAGAGGCTGCACCTCCTACACTTGTGTAGGAACTTGTGATGTGGAAGAAAGAGCTAGATGTGCCTTCTTTGGTGTCTCCATTTTAGCAAACAACATGCTCATTAGCTTTAGTTGTAGTTATTTCTCACATCTTTCCTTGTGTACAACCAAATCCCTTGCAAGAATTATATCATATTCTTTTCATTGGGTCTCCAACTACTTTGAAAGCTCTGCCTCAAACTACCTTTGTTGTTTTTGAAGCTAGTACAACAATATTTCTCTATCTAGAGTATGAGTTGGCTTATGAGAAAAAACTTGTGCCTTATGTACTTGGGGCATCCTAGGCAATATTTCCTTCTCCACCATATCATGGGAGACCTCTTGTTGCAACACATTGTCTCTCTTTTCTTCTTCTTGTAATAGGTCCTCAGGATGCACCCTAGGCTCGAAAGCCAAAATTTGTTCCTTAAGAAAAAAGGAACAACCTCATTACTCTTTTTCTCCTTGAACTCCTATTGCAACACATATTCTTCAATTGGCACCTGCTCTTCTGGTGTTCTTGATGTGGGCAAAGATATATCCACTTCTTCATTAATAAAAAAGAAGGGACAATAGTCATTTGCAGGCTCACCATCATCAACATGTGGAGGTTTTTAAAGTGTAGGTTGAGACTCCAAGTAGATTGAAGTGGAAATCTAAGGAGGGTTGCTTTTTTTGAAGCTGTCAAAATTCCTCCTTGGAGGCTGTTGCACTTCAACTCTCTGCATTTGGGAAAGCTTGAGTCTTGCCTCCTCCTCAATTTTCTTGTATTTTAGTTTTTCCTCCTATTGCAAATGGAGGAGAACCTCTTGAGCCTCTCTGAAAAAAAACATTATCTCAAATACCACTTGACACACATAAGGATCAAATATCCACATCTCCTTATTGCTACGCATCACATCAATCCAAAAACTCATGAGGAACATCACAAAAGAAAAGTTCCCACTTTCTAAAAACTCATAAGGATTATGAATTTCTTCAAAAGTCCTTCCCAAGTTAGAAAAAAAGAAAGTAGAAAACCATCTATATGGTCACAAAGCTATTCTAACTTATCCTTGGGATCATTATAGGGTTTGATGAGAAACTAAATAGGTCAATCATTTGATATTATAGGGGAGATCTAACCTACAGAGGAATCAATATATGGGCTTGATTTTTTCTTCCTCTCTTGTTGCTCTTGGAACTCTTGGACTGTGATGAACTTGGTGGGGGAATTTTTCACAAGTTCATGGCCATAGATGACATGATAGGTTAGAGTAAAATCAGCCTCTTGGTGATATGGGTAATCATGTTGGTCATAACTAGGACATGGCTGATATAGTGAATGGGAGGGTCGAGGAATAAGCTCTTCATGATATGGGAGAAAGTGGGAGGCATCTCTATGAAGGGGATCCATGATAAAGCATTTAAATAAGCACCTTCATAGAAATCCTAAAGAAACATAAAAATTAAAAATCATACCAACACTTGGTCTATTGAAATTGGTAGATGCATAGAGCCACCATGGTTTTAGATGAATTCCTCTCAAGGTTGATGGCATTGAGAAAAACACCCAATTCCCTAGTGAATGGATCTTCAAACTGGCTAACCAATGGGCTTATGAAATTGAATCTATCCCACCAAGCATGCCAAAAATTGTTGACACAAAAAATATTCACCCTTGCATGAGGTATGACCCTCAAGAAATCTTGTGTAACATGGAAACAACCCCCAAGTGTGGGACTTGTGCTTTGAGGCTGAATCTTTGGAGAAGGTTAGCTTCCTTACTATCAGGATGAACATACACTACCAATTGAGAGGAAAAGGGAGAATGAAAGCATCAAATTAAATTATTGAAGGGAAAGGGAGTGATGTACCAAGATAGAATGAGTGGTTACAACTTCACCCATAGATGTACTACATATCAACAAAATACCCAACTACACTAATGTTAACTCTATTCTACCTTCTAAGAAACCACATGCATGTTTGGAGCTGGTTGAAGTGCGGAAAGGAAAGGAATTTCACTATGTAGAAATTGTTAATAGTTTTAACACAACATATGAATCAAGGAAACATTCACTACAAGGAAAATATAGGCACTAGACAATAGGATGGAAAGAATGGGTAAGAAAACAAGAAGTTTCATTAATGGAAGGCAAAGTTGAGGAGCATAATATTGTTGCTACAAAAAAATAGAAAAGAACCTAGAAAATATATTTACAACTACCTTTTAAAGAGTTCAAGCATAACTCCAATTTAACATTGAGTTCAAACCCCAACCAAGTGAATTTGAGTTGTAGACGAGAGCTATAACTAAGAATCAGAAAGAAGTTTGATCATGGAGTGAAATCTAATGCTGGAAGTGATAGGAAGAGACCAAAACCTATGCACCCAAGCACAAGAGATCAAATCACTAAAATCTAATCATTATATGCATTAAAGAGACATGGAGTGCATTGGCATCATGCCAATTAACACCTAAGAAGTAGCTAGGCATTAAAGAACTAGTCCTAATGACGTGAAATGGCCAAAAAATGTGGGGATGGACAACAAGATGTGTTATCTGCCTACAACATGTAGGGTTGACCGCAAGGAATAAATCTAATTTTCTTGAATTTTAATGCTAACTATCAATGAAGGTCCCATATTTGAAATGGATGGTCTAGATGCCATGAGAAATCTCCCCAATGAGATATTAAAATGTAGTTTTTGATGCATATCCCCTTCATTTTCAATAGATGACTAAGATGTAATGAGGAGACCCCAAGATGCACTAGATCTAATGATTGTCATGCCATTTCAAGCTTTAGAGTCTCATAGAGACCCAACTACATGAAGAAACACTAGAATGGTGACACCTAGTAGCATCTCACACCTTGCCATTTAATAGAATGAATGACGATCATATAATCTTCCATTGAATCTCTGCCATCAATCTGTGCATGTGCATTGAGTGGAATCAAGTTAGAGATGGGACCCTCCACCATGTGGTGCAATTCTAGACCTTAGAACCTCGTAGAGGTATTGTTGCATGAGGAATTTTTGGAATGGAGATGTGTGGCAACATCCTACACTTTCATGAAAATGGGCAGATAGCTCACAAAAATATGGGAGTCATTAGATCTACAAGTTAGTTAGCCCAACCAAGAAAAAATCAAGCTAACATGAAATATTAGTCATTGACCTCGCATGATGTTAACCCAAAAAGAATAATCTAGCCCACTAAAAATATCTCAGATTGGTTATCAATGTTAGGTTAAATGGGGGGAAAAAATGGCCAATAGATATATTGTGCTCTTATTATCTCATATATTCTCAACCAGATGTCTAGAATTGGGAAAGACAATAAAAATTCAAATGAACACTTCTACAAAAAATGAGTCAATCTCTTTGTGTTTTAGATTTAACTGCAGTAAAAGGACCAACATATCCTTCAGAACTGATAGAAACCAAAACTAGTAAATGGAACTCATTGGAAAAGTAACATTTTTTTTTCTTCATAATTTGGCTACCCATCGTAATTGTGATAGCTTGTTCCGACGGATAGCCATCTCTCCCACAACATAACTGTTGCAACCCTATCACAATTGTGATGGCATGTTCTAATGGATAGCCATCACTCCTACAACACAATTGTCACAAAACCATCATAATTGTGACTACAGACTAAAAGATTAAGGCATCGTAATTACGATGGTCTACTATCACAATTGAGACGATGTCAAGATGAACTCTTTCCCCTTCTTCTAAGTTATTATAGTTCTTTCCATTGCAATTGTAAGAAACCCCTTGCCATCATAGTTTGTGATAATAAATTTTTGATGCCCATCCAATGGGAACCAATTCATGGTTCAGTCGTTTGGGCAATACGTGGCCATTGCAATTGCAATAGCCTACCATCGCAATTTGGGCCCAACTGTAGTAGTGGCCATTTACTTATGCATCCCATGAATTTGGATTTGAACTGGGGAAAAATTGCTGACCATGGTTAGTCCACTAGACTCATTGTTCATATTATATTGGAGATGACTTCCTGTACATACCTTAAAGACTTGAAAAAATTCAAAAAAGTCACGTATGATCCTAAAAAAATCCAAAAAAAAAAGATCCCAAAAAAAAGAAAAAAGAAGAATATATCCTAAAACAATCCAAAAAAGGTAAAATTTGATCCTAAAAAAATCCTAAAAAATTGAATATGATCATAAAAAATCTGCAAAAATCAAATATGATCTTGAAGAAATCTAAAAAAATTTCATAAAATGTCCTAGAAAAATCTCTAAAAATCATAAAATATCTTGAACAAAACACTAAAAATCAAATACAAACTTGAAAAAAATCTAAAAATTGCAAAAAGTCCTCAAAATACCTCCACCATAAAAAAATCAAATATCTTTGAAAACCCCCCCAAAAATTGAAAAACCCACCTAAAAACTTGCAATAAACTTTGTACATAATTTTTGTAAATAATCACTCCTTTTGCTAAACACTTGCACATGCAGACTTAGACTTAATCGTTGTGCTTCAATGAAATCATGATTTGACGAAACATATACTAAAATGCTTAAACCAACTTTTGATAATCAACCTGTCAAACATCAAACAAGAAAATTTTGAAATCGCAAACAACACCAAATAACACATGTGATAATAGATCAAAATAGTTGTTGGTTCACATTTTTTAGTGAGCATTTTATTTTTGTTCTATTTTCTTTTGATCATGTTCCTATGCTACTCAATGATATGAACTAATTAATGAGAGTGGTCAAGATGGTTCATGATCATTTATGTCTTTATTTTTTGAATATCCTTTGATAGTTTAGGGCATGACTCTATGCCTTGGGGTGAATAAGGTCATTCTTTGTCTGCATTGTGTTTGTTTACACAAAATTCCTATATTTTTTCTCTAGCTTTTTATTCCATGATGCATTTCATTCCATTTTCCATATAAAAATAAAGCTCTTATGACATAAAGTGCACCTATGAAAGAAATTTTTATCACTCTTCTTAATCTCATTTCCTTCTTCTACTAATGTTTCTTTCATTAATCTCTTTCTCACATCACCTTATCTTTCTGAAAAATTGTCCTCAAGTAAATTTCTTCCCCAATTTTTTAAGGGGACACCCTACCTAATTTTAATTTTATTGGGGCATTGATCATTTTTCATTATTATTCTTTGACACAACACTCATAATCACATTGTATTAAAGAGGGGAAAAATGTAGACACTCAAAAATGGTTTGTGCCTAATCTTTCATCATTTTTCTATCCTAACTTGTCCCATTTTCTCATTTCACTAACTTTTATCTTTTGGCCAACTTTATCATCATTCAATAAAAAAATATCATCTTAGAAGCAATTCAAAACCATTTCAATGTCATTTTATCAATTTGATCTTTGGCATTGTCACATCCTTCAGTTCCTTATCAATAGTCATTAATATGTGTCATGTGTCCTTTACATATTGCCATTTTATCAATTCAATCCTTGGCATTGTCACATCCTTCAGTGCCTTATCAACAATCATTAATACATGTCATGTGTCTTTGGCATATCACCTTTTGTCATTAATTTGATCCTTGACATTGTTGAGTCCTTTGATGTCTAATGATGTCCTTATTCATTGAATTTAATATCATTGACTATGGCTGTTGATTTTATTATGATCAACTCTATCAATAAATCTCAATCAATCTTGTGGTATTTACAATGTTCATTAAATGTCATATGTCATCAACCCTTGTCATGTGTCCTTGACAAGTCATCATTTCATGTGATTCATATAGTGCCATTTATTTCATTTGATCAGTGCTTTGGTCCAATTTAATATCATCACATTTGATTTGCACTTTAATCATGATCCTTCAATAGGGTTCTCTTGCATTTATTTCATCATCTTGGCAATCAATTTGTTAATTTCTCCTATAGGATTAGATAACCCATAGTCTATTCCTATGTCTTAATCATTTAATTTCAACCTCCCCTTATTAATTGTTCTCCTTTACTAATGATGTAGGAGCATTGAGCTTGGATTTTGGTGTATTTAAGATTTTTATGGTTAGGGATGTGTTGGAGACACATTGGAGAACCTTTCCTCATGATTGCATAGAGATTGGATGGATTTAGTTGAAGTTTGAGTCATTTTACCTTGCTTCTAGAGATATATTATTTTGGTGCCTGTTGCAAACCGTGTAACTAATTTTTCACAATGAGTTAGAAGATGAAAATTTCAAAGATTGAAGAGGACCTAGATTTATACCTATTTTTAGAAGCATGAGTTCTAATTCAATTAGAGCTAGGAGATATCACAATTTTACTCAGCCATCAATTTTGGGCATTTAATTGTTGTTGCAGGCTAACTTGTGGCATTTAATTTATTTTTTTGTATTTAATTTGTGTTCTAGGATGACTTGTGGCTTAGATTGGTATAAGTAAAGGTTGTGAGGAAGTCTTTAGTCATTATTCATCCATCATGGAGAAGTGGAGGAGCTAGAAGAGCACATTTTGGAAGAGAGCTAGTAGTTGAGGCTTGGAAAACACAGAGATTGCTTGTTGGGCTTGTGAGCACAAGTTGAGATCTTCCTTGGGGGTTTCTACCAAAGTGTAGATCTGGAATAGCTAGGGTTTTTTTGGAACTTGAGAGATCTTGTAGAAACTATTACTTGCTTTATATTTTTTTGTAACTCGGAAGGCCTTACAACTTGGCACATTGCATGTAATCAGTTATATTTTATGAATATATTATTGTAATTTGGTATCAGATCCTACTTTATTGCTTCTTTTTTATTGTGTTTCCACTACATGGTTATTTGTTGGGGGCTAGGACATCTCCTTTGGGGATTGTCCTACCTTGCATTGCATTAAATGGTATTTGAGCATAGTTGTTCCTTAGTGTGTAAACAGATTGCCAAAGCTGAGGCAATTTGCACTAGGACTTGGGTTGGAGAAGTAGATCTCAGTTGGTCTTGATAAGGTGGTAGATTTTCTTTCTAGAGTCCTAGATCTCTTGGTTGTGAGGTAGTAGGTCATGGTTCTAACTTGCAATTATAGAGGGCTTGTAGATTGATCGATGGATGTGAAGATGGAAGACAGATCTTGTTGAGGCATGATCATAGAGAGTTTGTGGATTGTAGATCCGTGGTCCTAGACTTGTGATGTGGTTCTTGATTATTCATGCAAGGTGGTAGGTTGCAATCTGACTTGCAAACAATTCAATTTTTTCACAAGGAGCATAGGAAGTATTTATTGTAGAGGGTTTACAAAGATCTTGGAAGATGGCTCTGAGAGGATTGGACCCTGAGATGATTGTGAATCTTTGTGATGTGGTGGAGAAGAGGTTTTATGAGATGTTTTCTCAGTTTGAAGCTAGCTTGGCTGATCAAGTTGAGGATAGGGTGAGGAAGGCATTCCATGGATGTTTGTGGAGTTGGAGTCTACTGATCCAGAAGAGAGTTGTTTGGCTAGTTAAGAGACTTGTTCATGAGAGAAGATGGCATGGCAAGGTAAATGTGGAAGAGGTTGGTTTTGTTGGTAAGATTGTGGAGTTTGATACAGAACTTGCAAAGTAGCTGGAAGATGTTTTTGAAGATCCTATCCTTGTTGATGCTGGGACAAAGGTTGGTTTTCATGATTAGTTGGCTGAGTCTAACATGGAAATTGTAGAGCACTTGGTCATGGATGATCCGATTGCTATTGGTGGTGAGTTATGTATTACAGAGCATCTTGTTGTGAGCAATGAGATTTTTGGTGTTGTGAGTTTGAGATGTGTTGATGGAAATCTACATGTTTCTACTGATGTGAATGAGGATTTGTTGTTGAAGCATTATGTTTAGGTTATTCTTGGGTGTGAGCATGCTAATTGGATGGTTGATATTTTAGTGTTTGATAGAGTAATGCAGATTTGGATAATGAGAAAATTAGTTTTCTTGTACCTATTGGAGTGGAAGCCTTTGGTGAAGCTAAAGATAGTTGTTGATCTTTCTTTGGGCATCAAAGTGTGGGACACACTTTTCTATTTGCCTAGGGAGTTTGATGCAGGAGCATTGATCTTGAATTTTGGTGGATTTATTATTTTCATGGTTAGGGATGTGTTGGAGACACATTGGAGAACCTTTCCTCATGATTACATAGAGATTGGATGGATTGAGTTGAAGTTTGAGTCATTTTACCTTGCTTCCATAGATATATTATTTTTGTGTCTATTGCAGGCCATGCAACTAATTTTCCACAATGAGTTAGAGGATAAAAATTTCAATAATTGAAGAGGACCTAGATTTATAACTATGATTCAAAGTGTGAGTTCTGATTAAATTGTAGCTAGGAGATATCACAATTTTACTTAGACATCAATATTGGGCATTTAATTGTTGTTGTAGGCTGACTTGTGGCATTTAATTTATGTATTTGTATTTAATTTGTGTTTTGGGCTGGCTTGTGGCTTAGATTGGTATAAGTAAGGCTTTTGGGGAAGTCTTTAGTCACTATTTATCCATTGTGGAGAAGTGGAGGAGCTAGAAGAGCACATTTTGGAAGAGAGCTAGTAGTTGAGGCTTGGAAAACAAGGAGATTGCTTGGTGGGCTTGCGAGCACAAGTTGAGATCTTCCTTGGGGGTTTCTACCAGAGTGTGGATCTGGACTAGCTAGGGTTTTTTTGGAACTTGAGGGATCTTGTAGAACTATTACTTGCTTTGTATTTGGCCATATCGGGAAGGCCTTACAGTCTAGCACATTGCATGTAATCAATTATATTTTATGAATATATTATTGTAATTTGGTATCAGTTCTTGCTTGATTGCTTCTTTGTTGTTGTGTTTCCACTGCATGGTTATTTGCTAGGGGCTAGTACATCTCCTTTGGGGATTCTCCTACCTCGAACTGCATCAACTAACCTTTCTCAATTAATTAATTGGTTCCATTTTCATAAATTATGGGAATTCCTAATTTTAGTTTCACATCTTCCTAAATTCTAATTCTAATTTCCCATTTCCCATTTCCCATTTTCTATTTTCCTAATTCCTAATTCCTAATTTCCATTTAAGAGGGAATTATGATTTTTTTAAATTCAAAATTTCTCATTCTTACAAATTCCTAATTTTTATCTCACATCTCTTACATCTTTCTATGCATTTTTCTTCAACTTTCTTCTTCCATTTTTCTTACACATTTCTATGCAAAATTCTTGCACATTGTCATAATTTGTCATAATTTTATAAATTTAATTTCTTTTTCATAGCAATATCTAAGTTTCGCACATGATTATGACATCTTTCTCTTTTGCATTCTTTCTTTCTATTTCTTGCATTTGGCTTCAAAATCTTATATGTTGATCCATTATGCACTTGCTTTGGCTAACCATTATCCAAGTATTCTTGCTATCATATCATCTTGCTATCATATCATCATCTTGATTTCAATTGTAGGTGCATCTTGGCAATTAGAGCTACATCAACATCAACTCTATGGAGAAGAAATGATAACATTGGAGCATCATGTGAAGGGGGTATTTTTCATGTTTATTTATACACCTTCATTTCAATGGCTTCAATAGTAGATTAGATTAGTTTGCATTTATTTGAAATTTTTTGGTTTCTTTCACTATGAAAATTTACCTTTTTTCTAGTCTTATAGCTACTAAGGAGAAAACAAAAAATGAGAAGTATATACAAACCAAGGAGACACAAAGACTAAGCATAGATGTAAAAATTGGAGGCCTATAACATGCACTACCAAGCTCTAGCACCCCTAACTCCAAAGTAAAGAGTATCAAGAAGAGAAAGATGAAGTCTCCATAGGTTATATAAGGAAAACCTATCATGTTGGATGAATAGATTGTGATTCCTATTGTGGATCCAACAAATTTGAACATTGAGAAAATAAGGGAATTAAGTGACTTGCTAGATAGAAAGGCTAAGCAAGTAGAGATTTGAAAAGCTCATCAACATAGGCAAGTATTGCATGAAATCAAATAGATATTTCTTAATTCTTTTGTTGTTGATGACCTAGATGAAAAAGCTCCTATTATTGATCAATTGGTATATATTGTTGAGAAGGTTATTGATCTTGACATTGATACTCAAGAAAAATTGACGCAATGGTCAAAAAGGAAACTTGAGAACGGGGTAATGGATAAATTTCTAATAGAAATTACAGTCAAACATAAATAATTTTGAAAAGATAGTTCAAAATGTAAATATTTTTTTAATGAAGCTATGTCATTTCCCATCATTTACAAAATAAATAAGAGATCAAATGGACAAGATTGATGCTGATTCGTAGCAAAGTGGGGACACCCTGACCTTAGATACAAGTTCAAGCTCAGTAAATTTTTCAAAAATTTAGATTTTTGAAAGGAAATCAATCTAAGCTAATACAAGAAGAGTGAAAAATAAGAGAAAAGCTCACAACAATTCAAGCTTTATTGATGCCTCATTTGGAGGTGATGCAAAGACATTTGCAAAAAGAAAAGGATCTGATTCAAAATAATAAGATTTTATCTATTGTTGATAATATGGTGGATTTAGCTATTAGGTTGGAGATTGCATGCCAATTTCTTGAAACATTTAAGAATAATTGGGATACTGCGTTATCTATTGTGATGAAATGACATTACCCATTTTTGGCTAAGTCTGGTATAGTCCTTGGTCCCTAGTTTAATGTTACCATGAGGCAACCATGAAAAAAAAAAGGGGAAAATGTGCAAAGATCAGATATCACACCAAGGGAAAATAATTTTATACCAAGGAGTAGTGTAATGCATATAGTTACCGAGAGAAGGCATGAGGTACACCCAAAGGAGAGTTATAGTTTTGGAGTTTTTTTATATATGCATTATTGATAATGATGAGTAATTTTTCCACTAATTCCAAAGGGGGACATTATTGACCCTAAAGGCATCATCAGTTAGTGTAAAAAGCTTAGTCATTTACTAGGAAATGTTGGTCAATCATCACTATGACTGAGCCACCATATAGGATGAGCTATTAAGTGGAGAAGTGAATAAGTTTAATATGTATTGAGGTAGTTATAGTTGCCAAGTGCACATAAGAATCATTGAGAAATGTATAGTTGCTGAGCATTTTAATGGTTGTCAAGTAATTTAGTAGGCAACATGCACTAAGAAATTTAGAAGGTAGTTTTGGTTTTGGTCAATTCAAATTCATGCCAAGGGAAAACATGAAAGAACAAGAAGAGCTGAGCATGAAGAGCTATATGTGTCGAGTAATGCAATTTTGGTATACAAGTTTGAAATGGCACAAACTGTTATGCAAACCATTTTTGTCAAGCTGCAAATGTATTTCCAAGTTTGATGAGTGAATCAAGGAGGTAATTATGCTTTTAATTATAGATCATTAATCCCTATGTTATGTGATCAACCAATCAGAAAAATGGAAAGATCAAGTGCAAAAAAGGATGAATCCTATTCATTGATCAAGATCTAGAAACTTCTATAGATGGCTATTTAAGAAGGGGTTCAAGACCTCATTTGGAGTTATTGAAGTCACTAGCAAAAAGGATTGAAAAGTTAAAGGTGAATCACAGGTTGAAGGACTAACGATTAGAGAAGTGCAAAGAGGAGATTTTTCATATTTGTCACATTGAGGTGATTAAATATTGGAAAGAGAAGATTTGTCATCAGTAATCAAGTGCAAACCGAAGGACCATGGTACTGATTACATTTTAACTAGTGTATCAAGTGAATCTCTTAACAAATTGGTCCTAACAGGCCTATTATAAAATTCCTAACATAGTGCTTATTTTATTGTGATGTAAAAATCCTTTAATCAAGGTAGACTTAATAGTCTTATAATCTCTTAGCAAGGTAGATCCCTCATAGGGTAGGTCATCATAAGTGATTAGATTTGTAGCCCTAACATACACAGTTTATTGTTATAGTAGTGAAGATTTTGTGGGTGTCTTGCCCACCAAAATTTACCTTCACCTTGGAGGGCTTATGCATTACCAAATATTGTGTCATGTATTGATCTATTACTTATATGTGTTATTCATGTTATTAGATATTAGATCTAATATTACATGTTGATATATGATGATGCATTATTAAGGTTAATGTTGAGATTTTTGGTGAACTAAGTTTCAATAAGATTTGTGTATGAATTAGTAAAATATTGAAGAGATCCTTATTTATCCCCCGATCTCAACTAATCATTTTCCCCATTATATTTCTAACACCTTTATCCATTAACTAAGATACACTTGGTAGGTTATGTTGGAAATATTCTAGACTATGCTAAGTTACTGAGAGGGGAGGGGTGAATCACTAACTTCTAAAAATTCTATAGTTTCAACTCTTAATCCAACAGTCCAATTAGCATTTAATCCTTTACATATAATCTGATCTAATTGCATGCATAAGAAGTTAAAAACATGAAAGAATTCATAACACTGTGACACAATGATTTGCTAACCCAGAAACCTTCCAAATAGAAAGTAAAACTAGGGTGGGGATGATACCCACAAGCTTTAGTACTATAGTATAAAGTTGGCCTATTAAGGCTTACATTGATCACTTCTGATGATTTTCCCTATTAAGAACAATAAGGACTGCTAGGTCCACCTTGTGAAAGGATTTACAAACATACAATGAAGTATGCACTCGGTAAAGAGATATACAAAAGACTATTAGGTCTACCTTGTTAAAGGATTTGATTGATCCACTTGTTAGGATGAAATAGTAGCTGATCTTTGATCTACAACTTGGTTTGTTGAATGAGATTCCTTTATGTACTAATCACTTTGCTATGATAGTTATGTCTATGCTACTCCTCATACTGTTGTAACCTTTGTAATTCACTCTTTCTGCTCTTCTATGATTATATTCGATTATATTGCATTCACATTCACACCTTCACACTTGGATATGATATAATACATTACATATATATGATTCTAATTATAGAAATTACAAAGTCGGCCACAATACAAGTTTACACAAATATTACAAAGTTGGCTGAAGTGTAGACACTTAGGCTCTAAAGACTAACTTGGTAAAGTTTTGATACTCGACATCCACTATCAATGTTCAACATTGTCATGCACTCAGTAGATGTAGAAGCTTGATCCATACTAATCACTTCCAAGAACTCTTGAACTTAGTCTGCATTGATGACTCAGTAGATACTATGAAACTCATCATATAAACTGAATCACTTGTTTACCTCTGTACATCTTAGTAAACACTATTACCCTGAGCTCGGTATAAACTAAGTCACTTGGTTAACACTGAGTAGCTCAATTAACATTGGACTCACATCACATAAACTATGAAGTTGGTAAATAGTACATAGCTCAGTTTGCATTGGTAAACTTGGCATACACTTAGATGCATGTTTTACACTATAGATCTTCACTGTAACTACAACTGATCGGTAATCACTGGGATTTGTCCAAAGGACTCAATAGCAATTATAGAACTCAGTAACAATTGAAATGCTTGGAAAACATTGTTAACTGTGCAATGAACTCGGTAGCTATTTACAATCTAAATAAGTGTATGTCACTAATAACAAACTTGAGTGATATGTCAACAATCTACCTCTTTGCCATTAGTGACAAAAACATTTATCATCGAAAACTGAATTCAAAAGGTTTCCTAAGTACCTTTTATCCATCACCTTGTGAGACTAGCATGGTAGAGTATACTACTTTTGAGATTTTTCAAAATTGATTTTGTAAGATATATATCTATACATGGTAAGGTTCTTTCATATAGTATACTATACATCTTCTTGCTATATACAACATATCTTTCTCCCCCATTGTTTTCATAACTTATTGCATTTTCTCCCCCATAACTTATATCTTTCTCCCCCTTTTTGACATTAATGCCATAGATTTATTCTATTAATTTACATAGTAATGCCAAAATGAGATAAAAATTCTAAGTGTACCTTAAGAATGATAGCCAAAGTTTTATCCCAATTTTCTTGCAGGACCTTACATGCGTGGAATGCAATCTACACTTCTACTGACAATTCTATCATGTGGTTTGCTATGGAGAAGTTGTTGTCATGGATGAGAGTTTTTGAATGTGCAATATGTTTTTGTAGTGCATCCATATTGGGAAGAATCATGTTCTGTATATCTACCAATGTAGATCTAATCCTTGCTTCTTCTCTAAGAAATTCTTCTTACATATCTATCAAAAATCTTATCTTCTTGAAGTGTGCAAAGCTTGAACTATGATCAAGTTGCAACTGCTGAGTGTTGGACTAAAGATCTTCATCTATTTTGGACAATTTGTCCTTTATTTCCTTGGTAAAATAAAAAATGTTAGATAGCTTACCAAAATGTGATGATACATTTTTACAAGATGCTTCTAAAGAATCCAAAATTGTAGAAATTTCTACTTGATATATAGCTATTTGTTGAGAAATGTGCTCCAACACTTTATTATCAAACTTCTTTTCTACATTCTGCACTAGCTTATCCTACCCATTAGCATCTTCATTGAACCTTTGAATGACCTCTGCTAGCTGATACAAAATTGGCTATTAAGAATCAACCTCAATGCCTATGGCCTCTGCCAAAATGTTCTTTGCATCCTTAATAATTTTGAATTCCTTGTCTCTTTCCTCTCTTAATCTTTGTTGTTTGTCTTTCTTTTAGAGGAGCTCACCAAATGTCTACATTTGGTCTAGAGTGAGCTTGGAAATATCTCAATTTGGGATTACAATTTCCTCATCTAGATCTATTTCTTCCTCCATCTCTTTTCCTTTACCCAATTTTTTTTTGCTCGGTTGAACCTTGGTCTCAACTGTCTTTGCACTTATTTCTAGTGTGCCTAGAATAGAAATAATTGTAGACATACTAGGACTAGCTGTAAAAATTGATATTGCACTAATTGAAGGAATATTAATAGAAATACCTAAAGAATCCAAAATTGATGTATTCACAACTGATGTAGCCAACTTAGTAGAAGAGGGAAAAGTCTGCAGCTTGGTAGATGAAGTGGAAGTCACTTCAGTCAAGGATGTGCTGAGCTGATTTGGAGCAAAGAGTGATTGGATATTTGGGTTGTCATTGGTGGTCACAATCAATCTTGCTAAGGCTATCTCCATGCTTGATGTTGTCACTGGTTTTCTTGGAGAGTGAGGAATTGAGGCAATGACTGTTGCAGCTATCTTAGCTAGATCAGTCTCCTCATCATCTTGCTTTGCTTCCTCAGTAGCCTCTTGCTCTTGTTCCTCTTCATCATCAATGTTATCAAAATGATTTACTTCTTCAACATTTTCCTCTTTATCTTTCTCCTCTTTATCATCATCATCATCATCATCTTTTACATCAACTAGAAAATAGCTTGGTTTATGTAAAAGGTAGATGTTTTTCCAAGTGTTTATTACATTCCTTACAACATGCTCAATGTCTTTTATCAAAACCAGACAAGTATTTAACTTCAGAGTCAATTTTTCTTCATTCTTCTTTAGTGACTCTTTTACCTCTACATTTGATATGCTCAGTATAAGCTAGATGTCTTTGATAGTTTGCATGGAAAATTCTCATCTTGGCTTGATTTTCTCCAACAAAATATTAGGGAGCTAAGAAGTAAGCTAGTCTAGTGAGTATTTCCACTTACCCATTTTTTTCATCACCAGGTCCTCAATCTACTTCTTTCTTCCTCAGTCCTAGTCTTATATTTTATTGCTTTAAAGTTTGTTTTATCAACTCCTTCCTAAAGTTCTTTTAGTCTATCTTGGAAGGTGGGTGGGGGCTTCCTAAAAATAATGTCTCCTCCTTCCTTGTCAGCTTTCTTCCTGGAGGATCTTCTAGTAAATACATCAGTGGATGGCTTGGTTAGCTTGGTAATAATCACCTTGCTTTTCTTCTTTAATGGCTCTTCTTCCTTAGATTCTTCCTCATCCTCTACTTTCTCATCCTCACCTTTTCCCTTGGTCAAAAAAAGGGTATAACTTGATTTTAGTTTAGCAATTATTTTCTTTCCTTTGTTAACCACCTGAGCAAACTTTATTTCTAGTTCTATCCTAGCTTTTTCTTCATCACATGTACAAAAATATGTAGCCTTAGGATCAACTGGTTCATTACCAAGTTCCTCAATGATATCTTTTGTTTCCTCAATATTAACCTCATATCCAAGGGGTTTCACCCATCCTATTGTAGGCCTAACTGCCTAAATGTATACTTTGTCACTGTCCACCATGAAACATATATCATCCTTATAATCTTCAACAAGTTTGTTGGGGATTCAATATCTATTATTCATTTTCTCCTTGAGTGCATCAAAATAGTTTTCCATAATACTATTGTAGTTCTCACCCATCTCAGCAATATAATCATTGATCTAATAAAGTATAGGCACATCTTTTCTCCAAACAATAGTACCTTTTGAAGGGAAGAATTTTTGAACATAAAAGAATAGACATGTTAATAGGGAGCCAAACTTACATGGGTTATTATTTGATGTCCTGATGCTTTACATATATTTTTTAACTGTCTCAATAGTAACTCGGCAAGGTCAAAAGATAAATTGTTCTTTACTACTTTGTAGGCCAAGCCCATAGCTTCACATGATACACTATTTAACCTGCTCGAGCTGTAAATCTTGTGTGCAATAATATGGATTCTGAATTTCAACTCCATGTCTGAGACACTACTAATTTTTATTCCTTTTCCATCTCATTCTGCTAGGGTTTTTTTTTGAAGTTTCACCTGACCTAGGGTTTTGGTCATTATAGCTTTGGCCAGCATTGGGAGACTAGTGATTTGATGAATCATCTTCTTTATAATCAACACTAGTTGCTCTAACCACAACTGCCCATTATGCACCCAACTAAGGATAAACCTAATCCAGTTTACTTGGAATTCATGGGGCATGTGAGGGATGTGAGTTAACCCTTTAGTTTCCTAGTGTTGGTGCTCGGGTTTCAAAACTCCATTTATACATAGTTTATCTAGGGCATCATCCATTTCCAAAGTGTCAATATCTTGAATAACACATTTAAAGTGAGTGCAAATATCATTGATTAATATTACTTTTGGAGGGATTTGAGACTATGGTACACTCGGATCTAGGGTTTCAATGATTGCATGAGTGAGCTTGAAGTCCAGTGCCTTCCATTCCACTCCATGAACCAACATGTCTAAACCTCTCTTTACCTTACTATTGCTAGATTTCATCTTCACTTGTTAGGGTTTGAGAGAATTCAAAATCTTTCATTGAAAATTCACTCAAATCATTTGAATGCTTGAAGATCGCACTTTGCAATAGCTCTCAAGAATTTCACGATAAAAATAACTATGATTCCATTAATTTTATCAAAAATTTTCCATAAATTCTTCAGTATAAAAGGTAGATAGATTGACATCATGTTGATAGACTATCATCCACTACACTTGCATTGATCACTCGATGAAGTCTTTGTGACTCAATAACCATATGCATCTACATTACTCCTAACCTCACTCGGTAAGGTCTATGACCCAACCTCACTTGGTAGAGAAAGTAACTCGATAGACACTAATACCCTTTTTACTTGGTGATACCTTTGTATCCTGCATACAGATTTAGATCATTTTGATCTTTCAATTTGGAACTTCTTTGGATGTTTTCTTTGATAGCCTAGTTCTAGTTTCTCCTTTGAGAACTTAAGTAGAAATGTTAGAGTTGCTCAATTCTAAAGTGACTTGATCATTATTGCTTGGAATTTCATTCTCAATAGACTTGGGAACCCATTGTTGTCTCATCTATTTCTAGATGTTATTAGGTTTTTCCTTCTTCTCATCTTCAATTCTACCAGTATTCATATAGTTCTTGGAAAGATGACCAAGTTCTATACAAATGAAACATCTTTTAGTAGTATCTTTTTTCCTCAAATGATACTTGACACAATTCATTCCAATGTGTCCAAATTCTCCACAATAATGACATCAACACCAAGTGTTGTAGTCCCAACCAAATATGGCTTTCATAATTTGCTTTGTTGGATTCAATGTCTTGGTTTTGCATTCTAATTACTTGTGTCCATGTTTTTTACATTTGTGACTTTTTCCTTCAAATATTGGTTTCTCTTTGCATTCATTAGCCTTATGACCATGTTGATTGCAATTGTAGCACTTTCCATTGAATTTTTCTTTTCCATTACTCCAACATTTGTTTGAAGTATGACCTATCTACCATAGTGATTACAAGTAGGTCTTTGATTCTTTTGAGCTCCTTGCTTGGATGATTCTCCTTCTTCTATATATCCAATTCCTACTTTTCTTTTTTGTCTATAGAGATTTTTCTCATTCAATTGATTCATGTATGCTTGGGATTTCATCATTCTTTCATTTATTTTCCTTTTAGAGTTTAGATCATTTTGTAATCTTTCATTGATTTGCCTTTTAGAGTTTAGATCATTTCATAATCTTTCATTTTCAAATATTAGACTCATGATTTCCTCATTTGCATTGGAAAGCTGATCAATAAGGTCTTCTTGCTGAAGGGATTGGTTTTGAATTTCATTGGTCCTTCCATCTATCTCTTCTTTTATCTTGTTCTTTTGATCCATGACTTCACATAGCCTTGCTAACTAAATTTCTTGTTTTGTTCTTAGTTTTCTTACTTCTTCTTGTAGGAAACTATTATTTTCTAGGAGTTCTTTGATTGCTTCATTTGCTTCATCTAAATTTCTTGAATAAACGTCTTCAATTATTTCTTCAATGTAGAGATGATCATTCATTTGAATTGCAAGTTCTTTTCTTCTTTTCAAGGATTGAGAGAGTTGCTCCTTTGCTTTCTTGAGTTGGGCAATAGCCATTTCCAAATCTAGCTTCTCATTGTCAATATCTTTGTCAAGTTTGAATATCTCCATGGCCTCAATCTTTGCTCAAGTTGTTAAACTTTCTCCTGAGAACCACAATGCTCTGATACCAATTGTTGAAAATATTCTAGACTATGCTAAGTTACTTAGAGGGGAGGGGTGAATCAGTAACTTCTAAAACTTCTATAATTTCAACTCTTAATCCAATAGTCCAATTAGCATTTAATCCTTCACATATAATCTAATCTAATTGCATGCATAAGAAACTAAGAGCATGAAAGCATTCATAACACCGTTACACAAAGATTTGCTGACCCAAAAACCTTCCAAATAGAAAGTAAAACTAGGGTGGGGATGATACCCACAAGCTTTAGTACTGCAGTATATAGTTTGCTTGTTAAGGCTTACATTGATCACTTCTGATGATCTACCTTGTTAGGAGCAATAAGGACTACTAGGTGCACCTTGTGAAAGGATTTACAATCATACAATGAAGTATGCACTCGATAAAGAGATTTACAAAAGACTATTAGGTCTACCTTGTTAAAGGATTTGATTGATCTACTTGTTAGGATGAAACAATAGCTGATCTCTGATCTACAACTTGGTTTGCTGAATGAGATTCCTTTATGTACTAATCACCTTGCTATGATAGATATGTCTTTGCTGGTCTTTATACTACTATAGCCTTTTTAATTTACTCTTTCTACTCTTCTCTAATTATATTTGATTACATTGCATTCACATTCACACCTTCACACTTGGAGATGATACAATACATTACATATATACCAATCCAATAATACAAATTACAAAGTCAGCCATAATACAATTTTATACAAATATTACAAAGTTCACTCAAGTGTAGACACTTGGGCTCTAAAGATTGACTCAATGAATTTTTGATACTCAACATCCACTATCAATCTTCAGCATCATCATGCACTCAGTAGACATAGAAGCTTGGTCCATACTGATCACTTCCAAGTAGTCTTGAACTCAGTCTGCACTAGTGACTTAGTAGATACTGTGAAACTTGTCATATAAACTAAATCACTTGTTTACCTTTGCACATATTGGTAAATACTATCACCTTGAGCTTGATATAAACTAAGTTACTTGGTTATTACTGAGTAGCTCACTTAATAGTGGACTTGCATCACATAAACTATGAACTCGGTAAAAACTGCACAGCTCAGTTTGCACTAGTAAACTCGACATACACTGAGATGCAGATTTTACATTGTTGATTTTCATTGTAACTGCAAGTGCTCGGTAACCAGTGGGATTTGTCCAAAGGACTTGGTAGAAACTATAGAACTTGGCCACAACTAAAATTCTTGGCAAATACAATTAACTGTACAATGAGCTCGGTAGCTATTTACAATCTAAATAAGTGTATGATAAACATCTTTATAGTTAGTGGATTGATTTAGGGCTACACTACCCTCACTTATTACCATACATGGTGCATTATTTCTAGACTTCACCATTCCTCCATTGTAGACTTCCACCTCATGAAATTTGTTCTTATCACTAGTCATGTTATGAGAGTAACCACTATCAATCATCTAGCTTTTGTTGTTACTAATGTTTGTTATTTCCCCACCCTTTCTTTTGTAATAGAGATAAGATTTTTCATCCTCATCTTCTTCATTTGCACTAGTTAACTATTCATCAGTCAAACCCTCCTTATCAATGTAGAATCCCTTCTTCTTCTTTCCTTTAAATCTTGGCCATCTCTTCCTATATTCCTTCTTCACTAGTTCTATACATCTACCAACACAATGTTCCACCTTTTTATGGTTGAAACATTTGAATAGAATCTTACCATTATACTTCTCTTTTCCTCTTGTCATTCTTTTTATGATTAGAGCCTCTAGCTCTTCCTATCTAGTGTAGAGACTCCCCAGGTCTCTTCTATATCTAGAATTTATTTCTTCTTCCTTTCCTGTTTGGGTTCTAATGGGTACAAATGAGGCTTTGAATGTAGCTTCAACCTTAGGTTGAATATTGTCAAAGATTCTTAGTTTAAATGTAGTGAACTTTCCTATCAAGGCATCGAGAGATACCTCCATTTCCTCTATCCATCTAATTTTTTGAATGGCTAGGAACCTTATGGAATACTTGGGGAGAAAGGTTCTCAATATAATTCTTACCACTTCCTCCTCATGAAATCTATCTCCAAGAATTTTAATGGCTAGCATTACATCCTTCACTCTTTTTCCATAGGTTTTGATGTCTTCTACTTTGTATATTCTCATCCCATCATAATTTCCTCTCAGGATATCAAATTTAGCCTTTTAAACATACTTATCACCTATGTATATTATCTTAATCTTTTCCCACATCTCATATTCCATCTCTAGTTACTCTATATATTTGTATTCAAAATAAAACAAATGTTGGCTAGTGCATCCATTGTGCCTATGTGAGTTTCTTTTTAATTTATCTAGTTTTCATTGAGTGGAGAAGCAAGTTACACATATTTGGTTGCCACATGAATCCACTCATTTTTCTACATCATGAGCTATAGTTTTCTTTTGAAACATTTGGCACTTCTATTTTCAACATCTTGATCCTTTCCCTCAAGCTATTAGACTCCTTTCTTCAGAGGACCCATGCTCTAATACCAAGTATTTTCCACACATAAGTGAATATACTAAGGGGTGGGGGTGAGGGGGGTGGGGGTAAATTATTATATCCTAAATAACTTCAAATTTTCACACCTATCCATCTTCACACTGATCCATGACTTAATGCTAGCTATAACTTAACTGGTCAAGATTAACAAAAATAAATAAAGACATACATAAAATCACAACATAGGTATTCATCTCATAGAAAACTACCTAGGGTGAAAACTAAAGTATGTGAGATGATCCTCACAAAGTTTTCACTCTCTTGAAGTGTACCTGATCAAGAGTTTATCTATGTTAAATATTCCAAGGATACTGTTACGTGCTATCCAATTAAGGGATTTAAAAAAGACCTATGAAAATATTTCATTGTTAAGAGTATCCTAGTTAAAGGACTTCTAAACACAAACTAATTTTCCACCCTTTTAGGGGATTAATACAAAGAACTTGTTAAGCTCTAGCCTTGACAAGATTTATTTTTGTAGTGATTAGAAAACAACAAAGAGAATGATTAATCAAAATAAGTAATTTAATTAGCTTGAATATAGATCTCTTTGATGCTCCTTGGACACTTCTAAAAGTTTTCTCTACCCTCTCTCAACTTTGAAACTAATACATGATCACTTATGAGCTTGGCTCTACTAGCTACTACATGCTTCATCACTTGTGTTCTCACTGGCTTCTCCTCAACACACTATCTTTCACACTCTATTTTTTACTTTTCAATGTCACACTTCTTACCTTGAGATTACAATTAGCTTAGCTTTGTGGCTCTTTTTCTATTCACTCTATAATTTGACCTTTTTCCTTGAAGTAAAATTCTCTTGTATAGTCTTTTCTTTTTATTCATTGAAACCCAAATCTATGAATTCAAAGTTTGAATTCTCAAGCCTATACCTAGCTTGATATCCTTTTACTATCATGCACTATTCTTGTTAGATATATCATTTACAAACAAAAGTCATAGGTGTTCTATGAGCAGGATGGTTTTCTCTACTAGAAATAATTCAAATTTGAATTCTTTCACCTGCCCTCAATGTGACAACACCATCAGTATTAAATGCAATGATGAGTGCATTCTAGTTTCTTTATTATGTGGTAGTTACACATATCTTTCTATTAGCTTCCTCTTGTTGACTCAGCCTAACCATTCTACATGGCTATTGGTCACACCACCCTGTCTACATGCTTGACATATTTCTTCATATCCTTACTCACTTAACATGAATATGTCTAAGTGGTTGTCCTTTATTACTACCTCTTCTTGCCTTGTCCTTCTCATTCCTCTAGTCACCCTTGTGAGCTAGAGTCATACATTTTTTCTAAATGTGCCTCACTAATTCTAGCTTCACACTAGTCAAAATTCCTTCTTTACCTTGACATTAATGACAACTTAGTCATAAATGAGTACATTGGTAACTCTACTAGTTATAAGTCCTTATACTTTTACATAATTATGCCAACCAAACCATCCTTCATATATTATTATTTGAGCTTAGACAATAATAGGATTTTCTCATTTTGATGAACATGTTTCTCTCATCCTCATCCTCGTGGAACAAAATGAAAAAAAATTAGAATACTTAATATCCCTATAAATTATTTTACCACCAAAAAAGATGCCCATAACTTGGGATATCATTTACTCATCAATAGTAAATTTCTTTCCTTGAAAAGCCAATGAAATCTCATCCTAATTTTTAAAGAAAAATTTAGTGTATTTGGGGTTACCTCCATGTAGTTTCTTCATGAATGAGGTAATACCTCCACCTTGAAGGATATCCCAGACCCTCTATATGTTCCTCCACCTCTTGTAGGAAATGGGCTCTTTGGGCCTCCTTTGTTCACCCATGTTAACAAAAGAACACCTCTTATACTCTAAGAAGCTGGTAGGGAGAGTCCAAACCATGCCAATTTTATAGAGAACACTATAATTTAAGTGGTATAACATACAATAAAAAAAAATATATATTGAAATTTAAATCATATTCAATATAAAAATACTCATAAAATATGCGAGTGAAAGTATAAATTATTACCATAACTATCCCAAGGACAATTCAATTTCCTCATAATCATATAAAAATTTTGAGTACAAACTTATTCATTTTATAATAATCTTTCCCTTCCATTTATCTTATCATGAGTAATATGAGATGTGACCTCTATTGGTAAATCTACCTCCCCTTGCCATCTTACTTGCTAAATAGATCTGATTGCCACATTAACCAATGTGTTAACAACCAAATTTGATTCTCTAAAGGTATGGGAAATATAATATTTTTCCATTAAGTTGAGAATTTCCCTTGAGTTTAAAATAATATTGGATATTTTCCAAGAAGGCTTAAACAAATCATTCAAGAATTTAACTATCTTGTTTGAATCTCCTTCAAAATAGATCTTTGTGACACCTAACTCCTTAGTTAACTTGAGAGCTTGAAGGGCCAAAATTTCCTCTACATAATGATTAATATATTTTCCCAAGGGGAATGCCACAATATCAATGCATTGGCTAACATGGCTCCTTAACACTCCCCCACACCCAACTAGCCTAGGATTCCCCTAAGTTACCCCATTAAATTATTCTTTAATCCAGTCTATAAGAGGGAAGATCCAATTACTCTCCTCTTCTTTTGTCCTTAGGACTAGAAATTGGTTGCATATTCCTTGCAAACTCCCAAAGAGGTAGGGGTTGATAGATAGAGAAGTTATAGTTCTCCAAAATATCCCTCTCAATTTTTAGGAAGAAAAGCTTGGAGGAATTGGAGATACCTCAAAAAAATTGTTGTTTTGTTCTTTCTAGATACCCAAAAGGATGTATGGGAGAGAAAAAGACCAAAATCTTTTGAATTCCTTAGATGAAGAAGAGGGGGGATCCATTGCATGAAGTAATCAACAATAGAAATAGGGAAGGACCATTCCAGATAATTTTTTCTAAAAAGAATGCTTAGATTCCATGGACAAAGAACAATGAATACAAATATGATTAATTGATTCCTCATAATTTTAGTAACAAAAACACCTTTTAGGGAGGAGGAAGATTCTTTTACATATATTATCTACCATGAGGATCCTATTCTAAAGAATAATCCCAAAGAAAATATTAACTTTAGGAATAAATCTAGAACACCAAGCTTTCACCTAGTAGGGAGACAAATCAAAATTAGATGATAAAAGGTTGTAGGGAGAAGAAACCAAGAAAATTCCTGAGGGGGTGTAAGCCCATATCAACTCATGTAGACCCCTTGTAGCAAGAAACACCAAATTAAGCAATATCATCAAAGGCAAAATAAGGGAATAGAAAACTAGTAAATCCATCCATCCATCCTCTAGCCAATAAAAAAAAAATATAGACACCAAATCTGCCTTTGCATTCTCTTTTTTAAATAGTTAGGTCCTCATAATTATTTAGTTTCCCAACTGGAAGCCAATTATTTGTTAACCTTAATTAGTTTTGACAAGTGAGTGTCTATATACTTAAGTCATTTACTTAGTTCATGCCGAACAAGTAACATATGTTGAGCACAACATATAAGTTAGAGCATATTGAGTAAATAGTAAGTTCTAAGTCACTCATATGCTAAGTCACTCAAGTACCAAGTAGATAGTAGGTGCCAAGTGATTCAGTTGTTGAGCAAGCAATGCATGCCAAGTCATTCAAATGTTGAGTGATAGTATTGAAGTAATAGTTAGTGCTGAGCACTAGGGACTTTAGATGCTGAGTAACATAGTTTTGACATAGTTGTTTATATTGGTACAAACTACTATGTAAACCATTTTTGCGACTTAAAGATTAATTTATGATCTTTTTTTGATAAGGATGAATTTTATATATGAATCCCTATATATTACATGCATCCAATGAAATAAAGGGAAGGTTTAAGCAGCAATATGGATGAATCATAGCCATTGATTCATACCTAACCCTAAGTCACCTAAGTCTTCTTAAGGACAGACCCTAAACTTTTTATGAATGATCAGAGAAAGAGGAGAGTTTGCATGCACAAATAGGACATTCATGGTGACCAAGGTATTATGATTCAATTTACATTTTAGAATCAGTTAAAGGAGAATAGAGGAAGGAAACAGTGAACAACAGAGAGACATCTAATCAAGAAGGATCAAGTTTACATCAATATAGAGGTGATCTGACATCAAGCAACATAGTGCTAATCACAAGATAATTTTTGAGATATTCTAATAGGTGAATCAATTAAATCTCTTAATAGAGTAGTCCTAATAGGCTATATTGAAATCCTCTAACAAGGTGCTTACTTAATTGTGAGTTGGAGTCCATTAATTAGGCACACTTCTAATAGCGTGTTGAAATCCTTTAACAGGGTAAGACCTAATAGTCTTTGTAGGCTTTTAATAGGGTAGATCATGTTTCATGATCAAACATTGTAACCTTCATTGGATATACTTTTTTATCGTAGCAGTGAAGATTTGTAGGTGTCATCCCCACCTCAGTTTTACCTTCTCATTTGAGGGTTTCTAGGTAATCATATCTAGTGTCATATATGTGTGAATGCTTACTTGTTTACATACTTTAGATATACATGCTTTACATAGTATTTCAATTTACTTATTGAATTGTGAGATGGATGTATGGTGAATATTTTTATGGGTTAAATTTTAAAGTCATAGAAGAAAAATTCATGATTGAAGATGAAAAAAGAGTTTTGACTAGTAGACTAGAAGAGAAATCCTCAGAAATAAATAGGATTGCTTACATGAAATTGGAAATAATGAATCAAGTCATGAAATAAATAGTAAAGACATTGAGATCACAACATTGATGTTGCAGAATGAATAGTTGAGAAATGATTTCCAAAGGGAAAAGGAGTTTGTTGAAAGTTTCAATAAAACTAGTAAAGCCATCAAGTACTTTGAACAATTGATGAGATCTTCTACATCCAACAATGATACAACTGGATTGGGATACACTAGTTCTGAAGAAGGAGAATCATCCAAAAGTGCTAAAGAAATAAGTAAAAAAGGTAAGAGCTCAAAACCTACTTGTCATAATTTTGGAAAGGTAAGACATATTGCTAATGTGTGTAGGAGGAAGACTATAAGTCAAAATGCTAAGCATAAGAACATGGGTCATGACCACAAGTGCAACAAACAAGGTCATCAGGAACATGAATGTAGAACCAAGACCATGCACACTCAAATATTTGAAGGATACTATTATAATTGTTAGAAGTATGGACATAGATATTTTGAATGTAAATCCAAACTCAACTGGTCATCAAACAAGCAAACAAAGGTAAAGAACAATGGAAATTCTTATAGTTAGGATTATAATACAAGGTATAGTTGTCAAGACTATCAAGAGTATGGACATGTTCATGAGAACTATATTAGAACACATTTTCGAAGTGATTAAAAAAGGTGGTTGAATCAAACCATATGTTTTAGTTGTTTGAAGATTGGTCACATCAATAGATATTGTCCAACAAGGTCAAAGGAACCAAGTTGTGAGTTCAACAAAGGAAAAGGCAAGGCAGATATTGAAAATGTTAGAGATGAGATGAACAAGACATGGAAGAGAAAGGAAGATCGCAACACATCAAGTGTATATGGGATTACTTCACCCAATGCATCAGGTGCTCACATCTCATCAAATTAAGCAATCAAGAGGTATGTGGGATTGATATTTAAAAGGATGTACCATACATCAATTCAAAGGATTTTTTTTTGAAAAGATTACATATGCATGATCAGAGATGCAAAGTGTTGTTAGAAGTCAAGAATAAATCTTTAAGTTTTGTCAGTTTTCATGTCACTGCTGAGCATGAAAAGTGTCATATATTGCTAAGTGAAATGTTAGTGGATGTCAAGCTATAAATTTTTTTAGTTGAGGCCAAGCTCAAAGTGGTTTCCAAGTGTATGGAAAACCATGTGGATGTCGAGTGAGCTAAAAATTCAATTGATGCTGAGCTTACAACTGTGTAAGCACTTAGCATTAAATGTAGTATTTTAAGGGTTATTTGATTTATTTCTTATTCATTTGACATCATTCAAATTCAAAGAAGAACATGAAGAGATAAAGTTGATCTGGAGAATTTGATGTGAGTATTTGTAGGAGATTTAAATGGTTTTTCAACACCATTTCAATAGGATTTATAAGGTATTTACTATGTGTCAAGCTGTGCAGTTTCACATTTTGCAAACCCTAGATACATGAAATGGCATCTAGTTCTTCTAAAGAAAAAGGTGTAGAGGGAAAAGAGGTTTTAAATGTTCAATTGATTAGAAATGAAACCAAACAACCTATTTTCAAGGCTATCATAGATATAGCTTATAAGTAGGATCCCTTCAGTGCATTGTCTATGATACCACCACAAGTCTTGATGATTCAAGATGTTAGGAATTGTTACACATGCAAGATTGGAATCATAGGAGACATGGAAATTAGAGAAGTATATGGGAAACTATGCAAAAATAGAGTGTTGAAGGAAGAATTCAAGATTGTCAAGAAGAAAGGGTTAACTCATGCCCTAGATTTCCCCAACATCTTCAAAATAGAGTGGATTAAGATTTTTTTAAGAAGAATTTATGATAGCTTTGTATGGTTAGAAAATGGGCTAGTAAAAGTAACAAAGAAGATTGTTCATAGGATAATAGGGTATCCAATCCTAGATTAGCTAAAGACAATGAGAAGTGAATCAAAGGAAATTATTGAAAAGAACATAGGGACTATATGGAATAAAAGGGGAATTACAATTGATACAATCATAGGCCCCCTGATAGCTTTTGTAGTGAGGTTAATGTTGTGGTTCCACAATGCATGCTCCATTTCCTAATTGAAATGGGGATCCCCTATTTGTCTTTTTTTTTTGAAAAGTCAGAAAAGTCAAAAAAGTAAAAAGTAAAAAAATTCAAAAAAAAATTTGAAATTGATTGTGCACTTGCACAACACCAAAGGTGCACAAGTGTGCATCAACTTCGGTGATGCACCAATGCATACTTGCATAGGTGTGCATTGGTGCACCACTAGAGGTGGGCAGGGGTTATATAAAATCACCCCCCCCCCCCCCCCCCCCCCCCCCCCGCCCACCCCCTTCATTCCTCAGTTGTTATTTTTCTTTCCTTCACATTGCACTTTGCACTTTATCCCCTATGCTCCAATGCACATCTTCTCTAGCTCTGTGTATAGAGAGTAGGCAGTGGGAGAGGGAGAGTGAGATAGAGAGAGAGAGGGAGATAGAGAGAGTAGGGGGATGGGAGTGTGTGTGAGAGAGAGAAAGAGAGTAGGCAGTGGGGGAGAGAGAGAGTAAGGGATGGGAGAGAGAGAGAATAGGGGTGGGAGAATGAGAGAGAGTAGGGGATGGGACATAGAGAGAGTGAGAGAGAGTAAAGAGGGAAAGAGAGAGTATGTGGTGGGAGAGGGAGTGGGAGAGGGAGATGGAGAGAGAGGGGGGGATGGAAGTGTGTGTGAGAGAGAGAGAGAGTAGGGGATGGGAGAGAGATACCGAGGTGTGGTCTCTCACCCCCTCTACATATCCCAAGACCCAAAGGATTGTGCAATAGCATACCCAACTTGGTGTGTTACTATGCACCCTCAAACTACTCCTCTATGAAAAATGACAAACACAAACAAAAAAAAGGGGGTGCATGGTTATGCACCTGATTTTGGTGCACACCTACACACCCCCCATACATATACAAAAAGCTTAAATAACACTTCTGTAATATGGTGTGTATTCATGCACCTAACATGGTGTGCAAGTGTACACCATATTGCTCCTAGTCTAGTGCACTACGTCACACCCCCATAAATGAAAAACCATTATATGCAACAAAAGAGGGATGCACAGTCGCACAGCCAATCTGGTGCACTACTGCGCACCCCTAAGAGACATTTCAAAACACCAAAAAAAAGGTGTGCACCTATGCACCTGATCTTGCACGCAAGTGCACACCTCTTTTTTTTTTTCTTTCATAGATAGTAGGGTATTTGGTGTTTTTCATGCATTTAACCTTTTAGGTTTTGTTCTAAATGAGATTAAATGTTTTCATAATCTTGTCATCTTGTTTTTGAACTAATGGATAGCTTCATTTTGTCATGCAGATATAATGGGATCTTCATTCGGCGATAAAATGGCACCAAAACTTGCGGTGTTCAAGTTCCAAGGTGTCCCACCCAAATCAAGGTTTCAGGATGATTACGTATAGATAAAGGATACTGATTTGGGACAAACTAACTTGGGAGAGTTTCTAAGAATTTGCTACAAACCTGCAAAGAGATCAACTTTGGTATATGCATTAATCTGATCAGGGTCAGTGAACGTAGCTTCAAACCAACATTAGTGCAATCCTTAGAGTTAATCATGACACTGGCACAACACTTTGTTATTGAGGAAAGGGTGGTGAAGAGCATGAATAGAGAAGTTGTACTTGACCTTTGACCTGACAACATTGAAAGGGCCTTTCGTCTCCCTAGGGAAGATCAATTCATCAGACTCACTTATGAGGCAATTGAAGGGTGGTATACGGAACACCTAAAAGAGGAAACAAATATCATTCTATCATTCTATCTCATTAAGAAGACTCCTCTAGGGAAGATAAGAGTAAAAGTGGATATGACAAGGGGGTATATGAAGGAATATATTGAATACTCTATCATTCTTATGAGGAGGGTGATGGGTCTACCAGTAGCCAGTCACTTGAACATTTTCATGGTGAATTTCATTGAAACTATCAAGACGGCAAGGATGCCACTTGATTGGGCCACCACATTGAGTGAAAACTTGTGTGAACAATTGGGGGTGATCAAGGAAAAGAAGTTCTATATGAATTCATATATGGTGTATCTACTAGTGGCAAGGACAAAAAATTATCTTGGACTGTATAAGAGGGGCAACATGTAGGATCCCAATGTGTGGCCTTATATTGTCTACCCTCAATTGGTGAAGAAGAAGCTCTTAGGACAGAGCAAAGAATATAGAATCATGAATGATGCATTCATTTTTGGTATCATCTGATTTATTAAGGGAGACTATGCAAAAAGATTATTTGATGATGCAATAGCATAGATAACTACTCTCGGGGCCTATTACATCCAGTTCAAAACATTCACATATCTCAAGGTAGTTGGTGCCACTGTCAAGCCAAATGAGCTCCCTAGATATTCGAGTGATAGAATAGTCCTATTTGAGATTGCACAATAGATTGAGTTTGTATATGACAGGGTAAGGAAACAATGAAGATCATGTTAGACAATACCCCTGGTCATAGGACCATACCAAGTGAAGTGAAAATAGGATATTCCATCTTTTGAATGGGAGTGGGAGTAATATAATCTTAAGGAGTAAAATTCTCCCAAGCCATGTTTTGATAATATTGGGAAAGTTGAGAGTCTGGCAGGTAGGGAATTTCAGCATGAAGAGGCCATTCAGGACCACTGGATGAATGCAAAAAATGACTACGATATCCATATCAGGGACTATTGTAGGATGACTTTGTATTTGGCTGAAAAGGCTTTAAAGGTTCAGATTCCTAAGGAGGTACTGAAGCAAGATTTTGAGGAGCTATTGGACCCTCTATTCAACATGGAAAAAATTTGAGAGAGACCCATAATGAACGTCGAGGTTGACAGGGAGGAGAGCGATGACATTAACCATTAGATAAGGCATGTCATCAAGATGATGAAGGATTGGATCAAGAAACCATTTCAACTTGATACAATACTTGACACCATGATTTTTCACAACCAAGCTTGCCCAAAGAAAGGTAGAGGAAAGAAGATTGTCATTCCTACCTTTGTGGCCCAGTCACCTATAAGGCCAAAAATAATATACCAACTTGACTGCCTAGTCGGATACTATCACCCTTTGGAGAGGAAAGGAAAGAGAAAAATAAAGAGGAGTTCTCCTCAAAGGGCTGAAATAGAAGAGGGTGAAGTGCAAGCACCTCCTTAGAAGTAGGAAAAAGATGTGCAAGCGTCAGAGCATATTGCAGCTGCTCAAGTCTAGGCAGATTCACAATTGCCTCCAGTTGCCCCAGACCAAACTTAGGGAGAAATCCAACAGGTCTCTATTCCTCCTCCACAAATAGAACCAACATCCCCTTCTACCTCCAATAAATAGAAAAGGATTAAGATCCACATGAAGAAGAGGCAAAGGGTGATTGAGAGAATGGTTCCTTTCCCATCTATCCCCAAAACTATTCCTAAGGGATGAGGAGGAGGATGTGCCTTTACAAGGAATAACCTAGCTAGCTAGAGATTCACAACAAGAAAGGAGGAGAAGTTTCATCATAAAACCACCATACACCCCAAAGGAACTTTTGGAAGTTTCTTCTTTGGAAGATGAAGTGCAACAATGGGTGGATAAGTAGGATTTCGAGGGTGATGATGTGTTTAAAATGTCAGATTTTGACTTCATGCCCATAGGAATAGAATTTGTTGGGGATAAGATCAGAGATACCCCTATAGGTGAACCCTAATAGGAAGATTGGACATAGATGTTGCCAGAGTCACAAGGTACCGATCTTACTCTCCCATCTCCACCACAAGTCACGGTGGTAGCTAAAGGTTCAATTAATCCTTTACCTCCAAGTTTTGAAGAACAGGTTCAAAAGGAACCTTCACAAGAGGAGGAACCAACAAAAATGGCAACTAATGAAGTGTCAAAGGTGGGAAAAATGGTAGAATATTCTCAACTAGTCTCCCAAGTCACTGATGTGAAAACTGTAGGGTCTACAGAGATAGAGGCCATAGAAGAAGATCGCTCCAAATGGAAAAGAACTCTAGGGAGGAGTGATAAGGTAAAGAAGTTAGCTAAACATACTCCTTCATCCTCATAAGGTAGGCCTTCAGCTGAATAGGTTCCAAGATGGCTCAGGAAGGAAATAATGAGAAATAGGAAACCACAATTTTGTGCTAATGAAGAAGATCTCATTGAATTGGCTAAGGTCCTGAATAAACCTGAGTCCCCATCACATGAAGAACGACCATTGGCATTTGTCAACAACACTCAGGATCAGGATTTTTTCACTCAAGTGGCTATCCCTCCCTATGATACAAATTTAGAAAGCCTAGATCCACAAGATTACCAAATCATAGAGGTCATGCTTGGGAAGGCCACACTGGATGCAACCAGATTGATGGTGACCATGGGGATTGAGGAAGTTTTAAGGAGCATGGAATAGGAAGGGGCTGAACTCCAAACACTTTGAAGGTAGGATGAAATCTTGAGAGGATACTTAGCTAAATTTGTTGGTCCCTTAGATCCTGATCACCCCAAGGAGACTCTCAATGTTGTACTCAGAGAAGGGGGAGGTGTGCATTTGGACCCATTTTTGAAAGCCTATTAGTAGTGGTAGGAAAATTTTGAAGAGAAAGGTGTCTTAATCATCCAAGGGAACCTGAAGTGATTGCACACTATTTAGGAGAATATAAATAAGATGGTAGTGATTTTGAAGCAAGATTTCAATATACTAGATGAAGTGCATGCCTAGAGAAAAGACTTACAAGTTTTGCAAGCCATAAAGGGGCAAAGGTATAGGATTTTGATAGATGTATATACAGTGGAGGAATTGGATTTGATTGATGATTTGATAGAGAATATTGTAAACATTAATATAGTAATGGAAACATTACATGCATAAATCCACCAGCTTAAGGGCCAAGCTCGAGAGCAAATTTTGGAAACAAAGAGGCATTATAGCGATGCATACTTAGAGATTTTTGAAGATGAGGAACAAAAGAAGTTATTTCTAGTATAGGTAGTAGTGAAGAGTTTCAAGAAGATTTTTGAGGAAGCTTCCAATGATGAGGACATTTGGTAGGCTTTTAGAACAGAGGAAGCCTTATTAGAGCTGGATACCAAATTTGAGGATTTTGTTGAGGCTAGAATTGAGGTAGACAACTATAGATAGAAAGTTAAAGATAAGTATGAGGCTCTAGATTTACCAAATGCAACCAAGATTACTATGATTATAGATAAATTCAAGGGCAAACATCCAGACATGGCTTTGGGATGAAGGGGAACAAAACCCATAAGCCATAATTTCAATTTTGACACTAAGTAAAAATTTGAGATTTTGGACCCTGTTGAGGTGTGTAGGTCCGTAGGTATGCTTTTCCAGTTGTGCACCGACAGTTAACTACCGACAAATGCCTAGTGAAGGATCAACTTCCAATTTTGACACTTTTAGACACTTCCAATTTGACTAAAGGCTTTCTTATTCTTTCTTCTCTCATAAATTCTTTGTTTCTGACATGTAAAGGTTCATGCATCCAATTAATGAATATAAAATGGATGGAGTCTTGCTAAACACCAGTTAGATTGTTAGTTTGTATATAATTAGTTTGTTTTATTAATTTAAAAGAACATTATTGCATGAAGATATCTCTCATTCTCAACAGAAATTGAGGAGAAGATTTCTTATAAATTTAGGAATGTAATATGCATTCACGGCCACCGTTATTTTTCAATAAAATTATGCTTTTGATGCTCACATTTGGAGTGTAGTAATTCTTGCTTAAATGTGTCATATTTTTGTGGATGTATTTTCATGGAATGTGATTGAGCCAAGAGTTTGTTGCTTTGTTTCTGGTTGTGCGATTGATTAATTCTAGTGTTTGCTACGATTTTATGAATTCTGCTGACGTATCTAGCTCAAGAAGAAATCACCAAATTGTGCCTGCATAACTTTTCGTTTCACATGAGTGCACTTTTTGTGGCCTTTCAATTTGGTGAAGAGTGAAATATCATACAATTACTAAGTTTCTCATTGACAATTGCATCAATGGAATTAGGGAAGCACTGCTCCTATTTTCATTGGTTACCCACCGATTTCTTTGAAAGCTTAACTCACAGACGTGTTGTTTTCATAGCTTATGTCCATTAGGATTTTAATTTCATGTTATTTGCTTTAAGGTTTTGTTATTGGCTTTATTAACCCGCTTGTTAGAATAGGACTTCATACTAGTTGCATTGTTAGATTGCATTCATAAAAAACATAAAAATACAAAAACATATTTCTTTTTTTTTCTGTGTTTTATTTTGAAGCAGTGTGCAAATTCTTCATTTCATCTGAAATCAAAATGATCCAGCAAAGGCCTCCTTGTGAACAATCACATTTATGTTCAATTGAACAGATTCTACTAGATCATGAGATCACCTGGAACCTTGGAGTTGATTTACAAGATCAACTTTTAAAGAGAGGAGTTCGCGAGAATTCCTACCATTAAGCATCGTGCAAAATGATAGCTCAACAGAAGAGGCACTATAAGGAGGGCCGCACTTTTGATCCTCAAAATTTTGATTTTTTTTTGCCAAAGTTTCAAAATTCTACACTTTTACAAAAATCCACATTTTCCACAAGTTCAAATTTTTTTTTGAGTTTTTGAGAAATTTAGGTGCACAGGTGCCTAGGTACGTAGGTCTATAGATCTGTAGGTGCATAAAATACTGTGATGTACCTGATTTGTGAGAAAGTGTACTTCTATAGAGGTGCATTTTTTCCAGAATTGATGCAAACTAGAGGGTTTTAATCTAGAATCCCCATTTCAGCAAGCATTGAGATCTTCACTAAGTGCACATGAGTTTCTTGAGCTTACTCACTTTTGTAAACCATGTGGTGACAAAGGGATATCTCGAATCCAACCACTTCCATTCAACATTTCATCATCTTCTTCTACTCCACCACCACATCAAGAACCGAGTGGAACCCCACATATTCCAACAATTCTATCACCATTCCAACCACCTTTAGGTCTAGCAAATCCTCTAATGGCCTCTTTTGCAAATGTTGTGGACTCACCAATCAACTTGAGAGGTGTACTTCATGACCTCCCTAAGAATCCTGAAAAGTTTTTCCCAAGGTTCATTTATGGAGAAACATGAATTGTTGAAGATCACATAAAAGTATTCAAAGAAATTTGCAATCAAAAGTAGATTGCCAATGAGGATGTGGTTCTTCATTTATTCCCCTATTCTTTGGGGGAAATTGCCTCTAATTGGTATGTTAATTTGCCACTAGGATGTATTGGAGATTGGGATACTTTCAAAAAATTGTTCTTGGAATAATTCAAAACCTTCATCAACCCAACTATGATACATCAACAATTCATATCAATTAAAAGGGACCCAGTTGAGATAGTTTCACACTTCAACCACCACTTTCACATGGCACACCGCAAGTTGGAAATGCTATACACTATACTAGTTGAAGTTGTTATTCAAATTTATCTAAATGCTATGGATCTTCTTATGCCTATCTTTCTGAGAAGACTTCCTCTAGCAAATATTGATACATTAGAAAAAGTCTTTGAAAAAGTAATCATGTTCACTAAAAAAACCAATCCTAATGTGGGGGGGTGGGGTATGATGCTTCCAGCATAAGTTGTCACTACAATAGCAACATACCCTGTTGGAGCACCCACGGTGCCTAGCCAATTCATACCCATGAATATAGTTCCATTACAATAGGCACCCGCTCCACATAACCCCACTCTAACATATCCAAGGTATGAGCATCTAAAAAACTACTTTCTTTGAATAAAAGGCAATAGTTCCCATGGAAGCAGACAATAATTTCATTTCAAAATTTGGTCAAATGAAAAAGACTATGTCACAAATGAAGAATGAGTTGACGTGTCTTAGATTGTCACAAGGACAGAATAACAATTTTCAAAGAAACAATGTTGGTCCCTACAACAACAATTTTGGCCAGAATTATAACAGGAACTTCAATGAGAACAATAACAACAACAATGTGGGAAACAATAATAAAGGAAACAACTTGAAACCTCCTAACCATAATAATGTCTTCCAAAGGTAGAACTGACAATGGAACACCCTTCTGAATAATGGAAGCATTCCTATCGACAACAACAACAACAACAACATTTAGTATGTAGATATTAATCAATATGACGATAGTCAAAATGCACCTAGCAATGATGGTTCAAACTATAATGACAATCAAGAGATGAATCAAAGCTCACAAGTAAAAAACAATGCTCCTCTTGTACAATTCAATGCTATGCTATTGGAATCCTATGATTCTGTACAAAACGTACAAGTAGAATAGTTAGCCAGTGAGGAATTTTCATTGCCATTTAGCCAAGAACTAGACCTTCAGCATGATTAGATGTTTTCCTTTTGCAACCAAGAACTAGACCTTCAACATGATGAGATGTTTTCCTTTTGCAACAATAATTGAAATACATAAAACCTCAAAAGTAGAAAGGAACCCTTAACAAATTGAATTCCTCCTGTTTTACAACCAACACCACCTGATCTGAGAGCAAGTAACAATACAACATGAATAAGACTAGCATATGGAAGACAACAGAATCAAAATCAAGTGAATGTACCAATAATATTGAAAAATACTATTTGGTCTACTGAAAAGTATAGTGTGGTAGAGGACTTAAAAAGAACTAAGGCCAATATGTCCATGTTTAACATGTTGCAAAACTATCCACAACAGCAAGAAGCCCTTATGAAGACTTTGGATCATAAAGGTTTCCCATAATATGAATATCATTCCTCAAAAGATAGTATCTCAACAAGTGAATGTTGCAGAAGCGATGTGCACTATGTTCAAAGACAAGGTTGAAGTACCCTCATTTTATCTCAGCATTAGGATATATGGAAAGAATCTTCACAATTGCCTAATTGATTATGGAGCCTCATGTAATGTCATGCCATTATCGATAGTGCAAAGGCTAGGAGTCAGTCCTCAACCCTCCAATTGAGTAGTGATATAGTTGGATAAAATAGAGGTAGAAGTCATAGGTGTATTAAAAGATGTGCAGATATAGTTAACAGTTGACCCCCAGATTCAGGATGTTATTGATATACATTTGGTTGATATCCCAGAAACATACATGTTACTTCTGAGTAGAGAATGGATGAAATGTCTAAGAGGATGGTTTATTATAGATTTCACTCAATTGTGGTTTCCATGGAAAGGATTAAATAATCATATCAAAATAGATGTAGAAGCCAAACTAAAAATGTTGATTACAAAGTATAATGCCCTAAATGAGATAGCATTCTTATAGTCAGATCTAGGTTCATACAAAGTCATGGTATTAGAACCACTCCAATTGAAGTATCCCAAGATCAAGATAAAGAACTCAAGATGCTGGTCTCAAAGGGAAAAATTAAGACACAATTCATAGTCAATATGGTGGCTAACTTATAGTGTTTAGGAGAAGAAGTTGATCCCAATATCCTCCTCCTCCTAGGATTTTTTTGGTTGGATGAAAATAGTTACTCATAATTTGAATGCTCATCATCAAGAATCAGTTGTGAAGGTATTAACACACATGATGGCAAACAAGGATAATAAGATCCCAGGGGATGAACTCATAGAAAGCCAAAGTTCCTTAAACTCATCCAAATTTGTGGAAAAGATTGAAAAGGGAATCAAATATCTAAACATGTCATATAGTGACACCTCTTTAGATGGTGGAGGTTTATCTACTCCTCCCCCAGGGATGATTAAAATTTAGAGAAGAAGATGATACGTGAAAGGTCAAGGTTGGACTTCAGTAGTCATTCATCCCAAACCTAAGGTTGAGGAAATCAAAGAATTGGTACGAGAAATTTAGGATAAATAAGAAAAACACATGCTTCCTCTATCTACAAGCTACAAAGGGGAATCATCAAGTCCACCACAAGGGAAATTACAATGGGTTCCTAAGAAACAGGCGTTCAATGCTCAAGTAAAAGATAAGTTAAGGAAAAATAAGCATAAAGTCAAAAAACCCAAGGAAGATATGATTTGGACACTCTACTTTGATGGCTCCAGGTGCAAATTGGGAGCCAGTGTAGGTATTGAATTGATCAACCCAAAAGGAAAGTCTTTCTATGCAACATATTGACTACAATTTAGATGTACTAACAATGTTGTAGAATACAAAGTGTTAATTTGAGGACTTCTCTTTGCACTGGAGAAAGGAGTCATAGCTCTCATAATTGAAGTAGATTCTCAGTTAGTCACATGACAAGTAAAATAAATATACTCTCACAATGATAAGAGGTTACTTGCTTATAGAAAAAGAGTGTGGGATCTAGTAGATGACTTTAAATCTTTAAACATATAATCCATTCCAAGAAGGAAAAACATGGTAGCAAATACTCTCGCCATTTCAGCAAGTGCCTTGCAACCAGTCAAAAGAACAAAATTGAAAATATTTTTAGTAGAATTATTTGCCACTCCATCTATTCCTGAAAATACCATAAAATTTTAGGTCTTTCAGGATGATCAACATATACTTGAGTTTATCATGTGCAGTCGACATTTTGAGGGACAAGAGATTGATGATACACTAGATGATAGACTTGAAGGTGATGAGCTTGAAGACAAAGATGGGATTCTTAATCTAAAAACCAATACTATTCTAAAGGGGATGGTTGAATTAGAATGTCTCTTTGATCATGATGAATCAACACTCAATAGAAGGATGACTCAAGAAAAGGGGATCAAAGAATGTGACTCATACAACTTGGGTACTGATGAAGAACCAAGAATGGTATAGATAGGAAAAGCGTGCAATCTATAGGAAAGGTAAGACATGATAAAATTACTTACTAAGTATAAGGATGTTATTTCTTGGAGCTAAAAAGAATTGAAAACATATGATCCTAAGATTATCATGCATAACATCCTGCTGAAACCAGATGTTAAACCATTCTAGCAGGGACAGAGACCTGTAAATCCTATCATTGAACCATTGATAATGAAAGAAGTAAAGAAGCTACTGGACTCCAAGATCATATTTCCCATTTTCCATTGTACATGGGTGGCTAATTTGGTTCTTGTACGGAAGAACATTAGAGAGATTCCTCTTTGTAGTGATTTTTGTAACTTAAATTTAGCATCTCAGAAGGACAATTATCCTTTAACCTCACTAGATGAGGTATTATGGATTGTAAATGGTTCAAAGATGATGTCATTCTTGGATGGGTATTCAAGATATAATCAGGTGATGATCGAGAAAGAAGATCAACTAAAGACAACTTTTACAATGAAATGGGGAACTTTTGCCTATAGAAGAATGCCTTTTGGACTGATTAATGTAGGAGCTACATTTCAATGGGCAATGGATGAAGCTTTTAAAGGATTGATTAATAAATTTATAGTCATCTACATGGATGACTTGACTATTTTTTCAAAAGATCAAAGTACTCACATTGCTGAACTAAGATAGGTATTCAACAAATGTTGTAAATATGGCATATCCCTTAATCCCAAGAAATGTTTGTTTGGTGTTACTAAAGGAAAGCTCCTAGGGTGTGTCATTTTTGAAGCTATTCTAAAACTATCACCTCCTCATAGTTAGAAGGAACTAAAGTCTTTCTTCAAGAAGATAAATTTTGTGTGAAAATTCATAAGTAGATTTGTAGAAATAGTTTGTCCCCTTAATGATTTACTCAAAAAGGGGGCTAAGAAGGAATGGGTTCCAGAGATTAAGAAATCATTTGAAGATATCAAAGTGGCCATTTCTATACCTTTAGTCTTGGTAAGTCTTGATTATGAGTTACCTTTTAAGATATATTCCTTTTCTTCTGAACACTCTTGTGCGGGGATCTTGACATAGAAAAAGGAAAAGGAGGATGAAAGATTGATTGCTTTTATGAGTTTCCCTCTAAAGAATGCCAAGTTGAATTATTCAAACCTCAATAAAAAATCTTTTGCATTAATCAAGGTGGTAAAAAAATTTCATCATTACATACTAAGAAGTAAGGTGTATGCAATTGTACCTGACTCTGTAGTAAAAATGCTCTTGATGTAGAATGAACACAGTGATAGATGAGGAAAATGGATGGCCGTACTTCAAGAATTTGATCTAGAAATTCAACCTATGAGATTAGTCATAGGTCAAGGGTTATCAAAGATGATAGCTGATAACTAGGATAGAAATGAAAAGGGATTTAAGTTTGAAAGTGAAACAAACAAGGATAATCATAATAAAATGATTGTATCTCAAGTTGATATTGATCAAGGTGTGGTGATGGACATTTGGTATCAAGATATTGTTTATTACCTTCTATAGGACCAATGCCCCAGTTGGATGAATAGTTCACAATGTAGGGGACTCAAAATGAATAGTGAGTCGTACATGCTACATGATAGAAAATTGTACAATAGGAATTATGAAGGGATCTATCTAAAGTGCTTAAGCCATGAGGAAGCAAAGGAAGTCCTAGAACATTTTTATGACAAGTATGGTATAGGACATGGTTTAGAAAAAACAACTGCTCATATGATTTTAAGATCAGGTTATTTTTGGTCCATGATATTCAAAGACACTTTCAAGCATGTACGTCTTTTCCATTTATGTCAGACTAGTGCCAATAGAGAAAGGCACTAGGCAATGCCATTACAACTAGTGTATGAGGTGCACCCCTTTCCAAAGTGTGGACTAGATTTAATTGGTCTAGTCAATCCACCATCATCAACTAGACATGCATTTATTAGAATAGCTATGGATTATTGTACACGGTGGATAGAAGTAGAAACTTTCAAAAATTGCACTGCTAAGGTGATAACAAACTTCTTGGAAGAACACATTGTTACCAGATTCAAAATGCCATTCACCCTTGTGTGTGATAACGGGTCTTCTTTCACATCAGTATTCTTGACCAAATGGGAATTTGAAAATTAGGTCATTATCAAGTTCTCTTCAAATTATTACCTGCAAGGAAATGGGGTACCAAAAATCTATGAACAAGAACTTGATCACAGTAATAAGATGATTGTTGAAGGAGAACCCTAGAGATTGGCATATGCAACTCAAATATGCCCTATGGACATATTGAGTAAGAGTTAAAAATGCTTTGGGGACTTCTTCGTACTTGCTTGTCTATGGAAGAGAACCAATATTCTTGCTCAACCTTAGGATTCCTATTTTGAAATTCATGAGGGGGTATGATGAAGATGCAAAAAAATTCAAATTAGATTGATGAATCTTCTAAAGATGGATGAGAAATAGAAAACTGTATTGGAGCACATGGCTAAACATCTAGCCATCGTTAAGAGATTGTTCAAAAAAAGTGCCATGATAAAATCCTTCAGGATTTTTGACCTTGTTCTACTTTGGGATAATGTAAAAGAAAAATGAAGAAACCATACCAAGTTTCAATGCTTGTGAACTGGTTCTTATCAGATTGCGAAAATCCTCAGAAAAAGCACTTTTAGGCTCATTTCCTTACAGGGGTAATTTCTTCCCTTGCTAGTAAATGGGAAATTTCTAAAACATTATTTTGAGGCCTAAAAGAATGAAAAATAAAAAAATTAGTTAGATTTTATTTTTGCAATTAGTTACATTTAATTCTTGCAAGTGTGTTTATTTTCTACAAGAGTGTTTGCTTTTAGTTGTGTGTTTGCTTCCAGTCATGTGTTTGTTTTCAAAGTCATGTCAGTCCATGGGGGTAAGATGCACTTGAGATTTTATCTTGAGATATTTTACTAACTACTCTGTTGGTTCTGATTTTAGGAACAGATATTTCTTTATCAAAACATTTGGATGATTATGTGTTTTATACCAACTAAGCAACAGACATTGCTCATAGAAATAGGGAGACTTTTAGTCTAAAATTCAGGATTCTAGACCAACAAGTTCTCAACACTTTGCAAATTAAAAAAATTGATTGTTTTGGGTGTTGTCGAATTAAGTTTGAAGATGGCAAGGGATGATTCAAACCCCAATTGGTTCAAATAGGAGGGGTCTTCTCAAAGGATTGCTAAGATATTTGTTTTACATGAGAATTTCTAAAAAGTTCTAAAAGAGCAATGCAAGGGATGTTTATGAAAGATCAAATCCAAGAAATGGCACTGATGCCCTAGCTACATAGTCTAAGCATAGTCAGGATACAAAAGGAAATAAAAAAGAAAAGAAAATGAAAATAAAAGGAAAAAAATAGTGTTAATATTGAAGGATCCTAAAAGATCTAAAATGGAAAAATATACGTTTTCAAAACAAAGTATCTTGTACCAAAATATTACTTCATCAAATAGTGATGTTATGAATTACATGAAGAAATTATTCAAAGTTGCCTAAAAATTAAAAAGCGATATCCCGCTAAGAGCCGTCGAACTGATTCTCTCATCTGGTCAAGCAAGTGATCAATAAATAACCTTCATGAAGATTCTTAATGGATGAGCCAGGCAGGGTGGAAGGTTGTTTCCATGTTGTCAAAAAACATTGATAAACTACATCCTGAGATGTTAAAGGGAACAAATACATGAATCACACACCAAGCTTGAAGGTTTTGGGATCCTAAAATTTTGGCTGTAAAGTCATTCAAAAGATGCTTGAAGTATTCAAAATTTGGATGGTGTTTGACACACGTTGAAAGAATTTTTGCTGATGAAGAAACGCTTTTGTCATTCCTTCCTTTTCTCAGGGCTATTTGTTGTGGTTCTACAACACATGCCCCATTTCCTAATCAAAATGGGTACCCCTTATTTGTCTTTGTTTTGAAAATTCAAAAAAGTAAAACGTAAAAAAATTCAAAATAATAATAATAATAATTGAGATTGATTGCACACCTGCGTAGCACCAAAGGAGCGCAAGTGCACATCAACTTTGGTGATGCGCCAATGCGTAGCTACACAAGTGTACACTGACACACCAGTAGAGGTGGGTGGGGGTTATATAAACCCACCACTCCCTTCATTTCTCACTTGTTATTTTTCTCACCTTCACATCGTGCTTTGCCCTTTAACCCTTGCATTGTAGTATACATCTTCTCCAGCTCTGTGCAACACTGTGAGCACCAAGGTGTGGTCTCTCACCCCTTCTGCATATCCCAAGATACTGTGCACCCGACTTGGCACGTTACAGTGCACCCTCAAACCACTCCTCTACAAAAAATGACAAACAAAAATAAAAAAGGTGGGCACCCCCATACATATGCAAAAAGCTTTAAAAAAACACTTTTGCAATATGGTGCACATTCGCATACCTAACATGGTGCACAAGTGTGCACCATATTGCGTAAAAATTGTGTACCCAATTTGGTGTACTACGTCACACCCCCATAAATGAAAAAACCCTCATACACAACAAAAGAGGAGTGTGTAGTCATGCACCCAATCTAGTGTACTACTACACACCCCTAAGAGACATTGCAAAACACCAAAAAATAAGGTGCACACCTGCACACCCGATCTAGTGTGCAAGTGCACACCTTATTTTGAAAAAAAAAAAAAAATCTTTGATAGATAGCAGGGTATTTGGGTGTTTTTCATGCATTTAACCTTTTGGGTTTTGTTCTAAATGAGATTAGACATTTTCATAATCTTGTCATCTCATTTTTGAACTAATGGATAGCTTCATTTTGTCATGTATATATAATGGCATCTTCATCCAGCAAGAAAATGGCACCAAAACCTATGGTGTTCAAGTTCCAAGGTGTCACCTTCAAATCAAGGTTTTAGGATGATTACACAGAGATAAAGGATATTGATTTGTGACACACCAACTTGGGAGAGTTTTTGAGAATTTTCAACAAGCCCACATAGAGATTGGCTTTGGTATCTACATTAATCTGATCAGGGTTAGTGAATGTATCTTTGCACCCAACATTAGTGAAATCCTTAGAGTTAATCATGACACTGGCACAACACTTTGTTCTTGAGGAAAGGGTGGTGAAGAGCATGACTAGAGAAGTTGTGCTTGACCTCTAACCTAACAACATTGATAAGGTCTTTCATCTCCCTAGGGTAGATCAATTCATCAGACTCACTTATGAGGTAGTTCAAAGGTGGTATAGGGAACACCTAAAAGAGGCAATAGATATCATTCAATCTTCTTATCTCATTGAGAAGAATCCTATAGGGAAGATAACAAGAAAAGTGGATATGAAAATGGGGTATATGAAGGAAGATATTAGATACTCTATCATTCTTCTAAGTGGGGTGTTGGGTCTACCAACAGCCGGGCACTTGAACATTTACATGGTGAATTTCACTAAAACTATCAAGATAACAAGGATGCCACTTGATTGGGCCATCACATTGAGTGAAAACTTGTGTGAACAATTGGAGGTGTTCACAGACAAGAAGAAGTTCTATATGACTTCATATATGGTGTATCTGCTAGCGGCAAGGGAAACCAATTATCCTAGATTGTACAAGAGGGGCAACATGTAGGATCCCAACTCCTAGCCTTATATAGTCTACCCTCAATTGGTGAAGAAGAAGCTCTCAAGACAAAGAAAAGAATATAGAATTGTGAATGATGCATTCATTTTTTCTATCATCCAATTTATTGAGGGAGACTATGCAAAAAGATTATCTGATGATGCAATAGCACATATAACAACTCTCGAGGCCTATTACATCCAGTTCAAAACATTCACATATCTCAGGGTAGTTGGTGCCATTGTCAACCCAAATAAGCTCCCTAGATATCTGAGTGATATACTGGTCTTATTAGAGATTGAATGGAACATTGAGTCTACATTTGATAGGGTAAGGAAACAACGAAGACCATTTTGGACATGGCCCTTGCTCATAGAACCATACCAAGTTAAGAAAAAATAGGATATTCTATCTTTTGAATGGGAGTGGGAGAAATATCCTTTTGAGGAGTACAATTCTCCCAAGCCATGTTTTGATAATATAGGGAAAGTTGAGAGTCTAGCAGGTAGGGAATTTCATGATGAAGAGGCCATTGAGGACCACTGGATGAATGCAAAAAATGTCTGTGATGTCCGTATCAAGGACTATTGTAGGATGACTTTGTATTTGGTTGAAAAGGATTTAAAGGTTTAGATTCCTAAGGAGATACTAAAGCAAGATTCTAGGGAGCTTCTAGACCCTCTATTCAACATGGAAAAAATTGGAGAGAGACCCATAATGAGCACCAAGGTTGATAGGGAGGAGAGCGATGACATTAATCATTAGGCAAGGCATGTCATCAAGATGATGAAGGATTGGATCAAGAAACCATTTCAACTTAATCCAATACCTGAGACTCTGATTTTTCACACACAAGCCCTCCTAGAGAAAGGTAGAGGAAAGAAGACTACCATTCCTACCTTTGTGGACCAGTCACCTATAAGGCCAACAATAGTATACCAACTTGACTGCCTAGTTGGATACTATCACCATTTGGAGAGGAAAGGAAAGGGAAAAAGAAAGAGGAGTTTTCCTCAAAGGGCTAAAACAGAAGAGGGTGAAGTGCAAGCACCCCCTCAGTAGTAGGAAAAATATGTGCAAGGGTTAGAGGATATTGTAGCTGCTCAAGTCTAGGAAGATCCACAATTTCCTCTAGTTGCCCTGGACTAGATTAAGGGAGAAATCCAACAGGTCTATATTCCTCCTCCACAAATAGAACTAGCATCCCCTTCTGCCTACAAGATATAGAAAAGGATTAAGATCCACATGAAGAAGAGGTAAAGGGTGATTAAGAGAATGGTACCTTTCCCACCTATCCCCAAAACTATTCTCGAGGGAGAAGAAGAAGATGAAGAAGAGGAAGATGAGGAGGAAGATGTGCCTTTATAGGGAAGAACCCAACCAGCTAGAGCCACAGAACAAGAAAGGATGAGAAGTTCCACTGTAACACCATGATCCACCCCAAAGGAACCTTTGGAACTTTCTTCTTTGGAAGATGAAGTGCAATAATGGGTGGATGAGCAAGATGTCGAGGGAAATGATGTGTTTAAAATGTCAGATTTTGACTTCATGCCCATGGGAACATAATTGCTTGGGGATAAGATCAAGGATACCCCTATAGGTGAACCCTAATAGGAAGACTAGACATAGATGTTGCCAGAGTCACAAGGTCCCAGTCTTACTCCCCCATCCCCACCACAAGTCATGGTGGTAGATAAAGGCTCGATTACTCCTTCGCCTCTAAGTTCTAAAGAAGAACAGGTTCAAAAGGAACCTACACAAGAGGAGGAACTATAGAAAATAGCAACCAATGAAGTGTTGGAGGGAAAAATGGTAGAATATTCTCAACCAGCCTCCCAAGACACTGAGGTACAAACTATAGGGTCTATGGAGATAGAGGCCATAGAAGAAGAGCCCTCGCAAAGGGAAAGAACTCTAGGGAGGAGTGATAATGGAAAGGAGGTTGTTGAACATAATCCTTCTTCCTTGAGAGGTAGACCTTTAGCTAAATGAGTTCCAAGATGGCTCAAGAAGGAAATAATGAGAAATAAGAAACCATAATTTCGTGTTGATGAAGAAGATCTCATTGAATTGGCTAAGGTCCTAAATAAACCTGAATGCCCATCACATGAAGCAAGACCATTGGCATTTTTCAATAGCACTTGAGATTAGGATTTGTTCACTCAAGTGGCTATCCCTCCCTCTTACATAGATTCAAAAAGCCTAGGGCCACAAGATTACTAAATCAGAGAGATCATGCTTGGGAAGCCCACACTAGATACAACTAGATTGATGGTGAAAATAGGGATTAAGGAAGCTTTTAGGGGCATGGAACAGGAAGGGGCCAAACTACAAACACTTTGAAGGTAGAATGAAATCCTGAGAGGATACTTAGCTGAATTTGTTGGTCCCTTTGATCTTGATCACCTTGAGGGGACTCTCAATGTTGTACTCAGAGAAGGGGGAGGTGTGCATCTGGACCCATTTTTGAAAGCCTATCAACAGTGGTAGGAAATTTTTGAAGAGAAAGGTGTCTTAATCATCCAAGGGAACCTGAAGTTATTGCACACTACTCAGGAGAATATAAATAAGATGGTAGTGATTTTGAAGTAGGATTTCAATATATTGGATGAAGTGCATGCCTGGAGTAAAGACTTACAAGTTTTGCAAGCCATAAGAGGGCAAAGGTATATGATTTTGATAGATGTATATATAGTGGAGGAATTGGATTTGATTAATTATTGGATAGAGAAGATTGTAGATAGTAATAAAGCAATGGAAACATGACACACAGAAATCCACCAGCTCAAGGACCAAGCCCGAGAGAAAATTTTGGAAGCAGAAAGGCATTATAGCAATGCATGGTTAGAGATTTTTGAAGATGAGGAATGGGAGAATTATATCCTATAGAAGTAGTAGTGGAGAGTTTCAAGAAATTTTTTGAGGAAGCTTCCAATGATGAGGACATCCATTAGGCTTTCAGAATAGAGGAAGCCTTATTAGAGGTTGATACCAAACTTGAGGATTTTGTTGAGACTTGAATTGAGGTAGACAACTACAAATAAAAAGATAAAGATAATTATGAGGCTCTATATTTACTGGATGCAGCCAAGATTACTGATATTATATAGAAATTCAAGGGCAAACATCCAGACATAGTTTTGGGATGAAGTGGAACAAAACCCAAAAGCCAAAATTTCAATTTTTACACTCAGTAAAATTTTGAGATTTTGGACCCTATTGAGGTGTGCATGTCCATAGGTGCATAGGTCCGTAGATAAGCTTTTCCAAAGGTGCACCAATAGTTAACTGCTAGTTGCAAAAGTACAGCTTTCAATGCATCAGAAACACATTTCGATGATAGTTTAACTCCAACAAATGCCCAATGAAGGATCAACTTCCAATTTTGGCACTTCCAGATGCTTCCACTTCAACTAAAGGCTTTCTTATTCTTTCTTCTCTCATAAATTCTTTATTTATAACATGTAAAAGCTCATGCATCCAATTAATGAATATAAAATGGATGGAGTCCTGCTAAACACTAGTTAAATTGTTAGTTTTTGTATAATTAATTTGTTTTATTAATTTAAAATCATATTATTGAGTGAATATATCTCTAATTCTCAACACAAATTAAGGAGAAGATTTCTTATAAATTCAGGAATGTAATATGCATTCAGGGCTGTCGTTATTTTGCAATAAAATTATGCTTTTGGTGCTCGCATTTGGAGTGTAGTAATTCTTGCTTAAATGTGTCATATTTTTTTGGATGTATGGTCATGGAATGTGATTGAGCCAAGAGTTTTTTGATTTGTTTCTAGTTGTGTGATTCATTAATTTTGGTCTTGTTAGCTTAAAGAATAAATTTGACAACTAAGTGTCAATACACTTAACCAATATCAAGAGTAAGTGCTGAGTAAGATAAAGTGCCGAGCTATAACAAGTACCAAGTATAACAAGTGCTGAGTGTAATAGGTGCCGAGTGTAACAAGTGTCAAGTGTAACAGGTGCCGAGTGTTAACAAGTGTCGAGTTTAATAGGTGCCAAGTGTTAACAAGTTCCGAGAGCAACAAGTGTCGAGTGTAACAGGTGCCGAGTGATACAATTTTGTTTAGGTGCCGAGTATTAATAATACTTCAGGAGCCGAGAAACTTAGTAGATCAACATAAAAGTTTGAAATTGCACAAACTATGATGCAAATAGTTTTTGCAGCCGACATAAGGTAAACTTCGAGGGATTTAATGATAAAATCAAATCTTTTATTTTTTCCATGCAATTCACATGCAGCCAATAAGAAAAATGATAAAGGCATGCAACCAATCAGTAAAAGACAAGTATTGAGTGGGAAATTGAGATTCAATATGGATTGTAGATCCAAATCAAACCCTAAGTCTTTGAAATCTTTATAAGGAAGACGAAATTTCATTGTAAATATACATGAAAGGACATACAAGGGTGCATAAGCAAATCTATTTTCAGAAGCAAGGGTTATCAGATCACAAAGGATCAAGATCAAGAGAAGGCAAAAAAGGAGCCTGCATTCAGCAATCAAGGATTGTAATCTATCAGGTTTATTGTATCTAATACTCTCTAGCAATTGTATTAGAATGAAAATCTTATGGTGATAGGTTAGCTTTACAACTAGTTTTTTTAGATCCTTTTGATTAGGTGATTAAAATCCTTTAACAGGGTGACACTTCATGTTAAGTGTTTGTAAATCCTCTAACCAGGTCACTATTAATACAGTGTAACGCCTTTAACAGGGCAAACCATCAGAAGTGGTTGAACAATATTTCTGCGGTAAATTTTGTGGGTATCATCCCCACCCAAGTTTTACCTTCTTATTTCGGGAGGGTTTTTGGGTTACCAAATTCCAGTGTTATGAGTTATTGATGCATGAAGTTTAGTTACATGTTTATTTGATGTATTTACATGCATGCAATTTACTTTCAGTTAAAAGTTTTATTGGCTAAAGTGTGATACTTATGATTCAACCCCCCACACCCCCCCCCCCCCCCCCCTCTCATAAGTATTCTTTTCATATTTGAATATTCCAACAATTGGTATCAAAGCAGTCTAGGTTCTCACAAGGAAAAGCCTAACAGCTTGGAGGAAAAGATCTAAAGATGGAAGCTTTCAAACTTGGAAAGATCATTGAAAATCAGGTGATAGATGTGCGACTTTCTCTGCATAGCTTGGAGGATTTCAGAAAAAAATTGAGAAACTCATTAAAAAAGAGGAAGGATCTAGCCATAGCTGAAAATGATATACACTACAAGGAGATTGATACCACCAACATATTTTCCAGTGGAGACACTAAAGAGTTTGATACAGCAATAGCAGAATTGATGGAGAAAAATAAAATTCAAGCAGATGAGATAAGATCTCTCAAGATGGAACTTGAATCACAGGCTATAATGATATGTGAAATTACTGAACAAAAGAAAAGAGCAGTTGATGATAAGGTCATGATGGAAAATGACAAAAGGAATCTTGCAAACAGACTTGAAGAAAAATGTACTGAATTGACAAGGGTCTCAAACATGCAGATGGATACACTTGCTCAAATGATGAATCTTCATCATGAACTCAATATGAAAGATATTGAGATTTCTACTTTGAAGATGCAGAAGGAAAAAATGCAGAATGAATTGAACAGAGAAAGAGAGGTGGTAGAAAATCTCAACAAATCAAGTGAAGCCATCAAATATTTTGAGAAAATAATAAAATCTCCAAGATCAACCCATGATACAACAGGGCTTGGATATAATAGCACTGAAGTTGGAGAATCATCAAAGAGTGCAGAACAAAGAAGTGAAAAAGGTAAAGATGTTAAACCTATATGTCATTTCTGTGGAAAGAAAGGACATACATCTAATATCTGTAGAAGCAAGAATGCCCATCAGCATGACAAACCCAAAAGCATAAATCATTGTCATAAATGCCAGAAGCAAGGTCATCAAGCATATGAATGCAGAACCCAAACTATCAAGACATCAAGATTTGATGGACATTGTTATAATTGCAAAAAGTATGGACATAGAGCTTTTGAATGTAGATCAAAGTCTATGTGGACAGTAAATCAACCAGCAAAGACATCAAACCATGAATTTTGGGATTACAACACCAAGTACAGCTGTCACTATTGTCAAGAATATGGACATATCCTACAGAACTGCATAAGAACACATTTTAGAGGGAACTACAAAAGATGGTTGAGTCAAACTACATGTTTCAGTTGCTTAAAAAATGGTCATGCCAGCAAGAATTGCCCAACAAGGTCAAAGGCATCAAGTTCTGAGTTCAGCAATGGAAAGGCAAAGATAGATGTTGGACATATCAGAAGTGAAATGAATAAGAAATGGAGGAAGAAAGATGAGTATAGCACATCAAGTACAAAGATCACTTCACCTAATAGGTCAAGTGATCACACTTCATCAAATTAAGCAAAGAATAAGTGTGTGGGATTGATAAACCAAGTTACATCATAAATTAGTCCCAAGACATATAAGAACTGCAAAAATGAAATCAGCATAAGCAAAGATGCTAAGTCAAAATTGAGAACTTTTGTGAAGATCTGTCAAAGTTGTCTTTAGGAGCCGAGTTGCTAACAATGACCAAGTTGATAGTTGATGTCGAGCTGTGAAATATCAATAGGAGCCGAGTAAAGTAAAACACAATGAGAGCCAAGTCATGATGAAACTTTTTAGGTGCCGAGTAGACAATTGGCAGTGTACTAAGCATTTATTACTCTATTTTCAAGGGTACATAAATCTTATTTTTGATCATTTTCCCATCATTCAAACGAGAAGAAAAGCCGAGAAGAGCGGAGAAGATCAAGATCAGCTTAGAAGCCATTTGTGAAGATTTCAAACAGTGATTCAAGACAAGTTTCATCGATTTAAGGTATTTTACTTAAGTGTCGAGCTGCGTAGGACTTATAAATTTGTTTAAATCATAAAACCTAGTTTGGAAAACAATGACATCTGGGTCAAGAACCACTAAGGGTATAGAGAGTCATGAAGTAGAGTTGTTCAGCAATGAAGTTAAACAACCTGAATTTAAGCCCATTCCAGAAGTAGCATACAAGAATGATCCTGTAGGTGCATTATCAGTTATTTCGGATAAAGTTGTTATGGTCCAAGATGTTCGCAGATGTTATAATTGCAAAATTGGTGCCATAGGAGATTTTGAAATCTATAATGCATATGATAAACTATGTGAAAACAAAGTACTGAAAAATGAGTTTTCAATAATAGAAAGAAAAGGATTAACCAAAACCCTAGCATTTTCGACTGTTTTCAAAACTAAATGGGTATAGATAGTTCTGAACCAAATACATGATGGAGATTTTTGGTTAGAGTCAGGGCTAGTAAAATTCACCAAGAAAACTGTTCATAGGGTTACTGGTATTCCAACCCTAGATCGGCCAAAGACCCTGCGAAGTGACAAAAGGGAAGTAATAGAGAAAAATACAGGTGCCAAATGGAACAATAGAGGAATGACTATCGACACAGTCATAGATCCCCTACTAGATTTTTCTGTGAGAATCATTTCACATAAATTCTATCAATCAAGCAGGTTAAACAGTGTACCTTGTATAGCAGTTGATGTTGCATACAAGATAATCAAAAGGGATCACACTTATGATTTGGCAGAGCTCATGTTTCAACAAATTAATGAAAATTTGGGAGCTATAAGGAAGAGCAAGGGAACTCAATGCAAATTTGGATCAGTTTTGATGTGCATGTTTTTCTATCTGATGAAAGAATTTCCTTCTATGGGTAAGGTAAGATGGAATCTAGACAAAACAGTTGTTGAACAAATTAATGGATACATTGAACAGATGGGTAAAAATTTTGATGCCCAAATGACTGGTTACTTTGAGGACTTCAAAAAGTCTATGAAAAAAAGAATGAGAATTCTAGTCTCATTGATTGAGAAATATGAAAAAGATATTTGTTTTCTTGTAGATATAGATTATACCTACATACACACATTTATACCTAGAGTAAGATGGCTTAGGCCATTAGGTTATGAACTTGATGTTGATCAAGCCTCTGCAGCAATAACAACCCTACTTGCAGAAGAAGCTGATAAAAATGCAAAATTTTTTGGAACCTATGATGTTGTCAAATCAAAGGTGATAACAAATTTGAAGACTGCTTCAACATTAAAGAAGAAAGAGAAAATGGTGAGACAAATCAAGAGAAAATTTGGCGTGGAAGAAGAAGGAACATCAAAAGAAGAGGGAGAAGACATTGAAGAAGAAGGAGATAAACTTCAAGGTCTGACTCAAGGGTTAGGATAAGATAAAGAGGAAAGTGTTGAGGTAGAAGAAGCCAAGGAAGCACCAGTTAAGAGAAAGACCACAACTCCTTCTTCTCCTCAATCCAAGGGGAAGAAAGTAACTGCTCCTGCACCAAAGAGACCTACCACAAGGGCTGCAGCACAAAAATCCCAAGAGGAGGCAAAAGGAAAGAAGAAAGACTCAAAGAAGACTGCTGCTGAGTCAAAGAAAAGGAAATTTATTCCCCAGCCTAAAACAGATGAGGAGAAAATAGAGTCAGAGGACAATAGTCAATTTCAAGTGGTAAGACACAAACCCCAGACTGCTGTTGATAAATTATGTTCAAAAATTAGGAATGATGACTTAAAAGGTTTAAAGAACTTGAACTTTTCTAAGCTCAGCAAAGAAGAGCAAAATAAATTAGAGGAATCTGTGTATGCTATGATGGCTGAATATAAGCACACACCTCTAGAATTAGATGAATCTATGCCAAGAGAATTATATAAAATTGTAGAGGATAAATGGCATTTTTGTTTACAAATGGAAAAAGAGATAAGGGAGTCAACATTAGCCAGATTGTTGCCTGATTTGACTAAAGATCAAGTAATAAATGCAGTAAAAAGGCATAATAATAGATTCACTCCCAAGTATAGAGCATTCAGCATATTGCAGAATAAAATTGAAGAGGTAGTTACTAAATCAACAAGATTGTGGAAAATAGTTTACAAGAAAATAGAAGATGTATATAATGAAGAATATAAGGCACAGGAAAGTGCCAAGACAAAGGAAAAGAAGGTGTCAGAAACCAAAGAAAAAGAGAAGGAACTAGTGGAGAAGAAGAGTAAAGAAGAAAAGGAAGAAGAGGCACATAATGAGGATAGAGCTAAGCCACAAGATCAAAGTCTGCAAGACATACAGGTATCTCCTCGTAGTCCTCCTCATGCCACCATCACACTTGCAAATATCATAAAAATAAAAGATGTTACAGACACTTCAAATCCAAACATCAATCCATTAACTGCAGAGGATTTGGAAATCCTTTACCAATCATCACTAGTAGCAAAATTAAGTTCAAATCCTATATTGGTCAGTGTTGATGAATTACAGAATCTAGAAGTTAAAATAGAGATAGTCAAGGTAAAAGCACAAGTGCCACCTTTGACCATACAAACTAATGGTATTCTATTTATTCCACCAACACCTCCACCAAGTATAGTCACTTATACACTCCAAATGCCGAGTACAGCAGCAGGGGAAATAAAAGAAACATCTGAACAACCAACAAGTTCAACCCCACCTAGCGATCAAAAAAGGGATATTCAAGCTGAAGAAAAAGATGAGACAAAGAAGAAGGAGGAGACTACAATACAAACACTGGTTGCATTACCAAAATTTTGTACTCCAACACAGACTCTTCAGCAGCTGAGCACAAATGGGTTACAGCTACAAATCAGGACACCAGGCTCGAGCTCATCAAAGGTAGTTAGGAAACTTCACTATGGAGTTCCTGAGCTTGATGAAGAAATAAAGATCCCATATTATGAATCAAGCACTCTTATATAAGAAAAGATTAATTAAATTCAGAGTGCATTGGACAAAAGAAGGAGACAAGAAGCACTAAGAAAAGAATACAAGCATAAGCTTACCTTGAATGAAATTAAAGATATATTCACAGAAGCCTTTTGCTTACAATCTCCATATGAGTCAAGACCAATTATAGAGCAACTATCTGATATAGTTGACTAGGTGACTAATGAAGACCAGGAAACAAATGTCAGATTGCTTGAATGATCAGAAAGGAAGTTCCAAGGTAAGGTAAATAGTAAAATATCCCGTGATATAGCACTGTCACAAGAAGAACTGGCAAAGAAAGTTATAACAGTTAAAATTGTACTAGGAAACATCTTTTCCCTGTACAACAAGTTGTGTGATTTTTCCACATTCACACAGGACACTAGCTAGAAAATATTGACCTTGTAAAACAATTTGAAAATTTCTAGCATGCAACTCCCCACAAATCTAGCTCAGAGTGAGAAGCATTTTGTCCAATCGCTACACACACAAAGAGAGTTAGTTGTCTTAGCAGTAGAGGAGGCAACGACAAAAGCTAAATTGATGCAAATTCAATCATCAATAACTCCTCATTTGGAACTACTTCACAAGGAGCAGATAAATGCAGAGACAATCCTCAGGAAAGACCCCAATCTTTCTTCATCTGATGGACTTGTACACCTAGCAACAAAGATTGCCATCCAGCATAAGACATTGGATGTCGCATTAGCAAATTGGGATGCAACTCTGAAGGTACTCCTTGAAGTAAATAGCACATTTTTGGCTAAGTATGGTATTTCATTGTAAGACCCTTAACATAAGTGTCAAAAAGGGGGAGAATAAGTAATAAGAGAGTAATAAGAAGTGATTAAGTATGGGGGAAATAAGTATAGGAATGTAATGATAAGTATGATAAAAGGGGGAGATATCAAATTTTGGGAGCAAATTTTGAGATAGAAAATTTTGAATGTAGGATAAATTAATGAGTCACAAGGATCTTAATTAAGTGTTTTTTTCCACTCATGTCAAAGGGGGAGATTGTTAGCTTAAAGAATAAATTTGACAACTGAGTGTCAATACACTTAACCAAGATCAAGAGTAAGTGTCGAGTAAGATAAAGTGCCAAGCTATAACAAGTGCCAAGTATAACAAGTGTCGAGTATAACAGGTGCTGAGTGTAACAGGTGTCGAGTGTTAACAAGTGTCGAGTGTAATAGGTGCCGAGTGTTAACAAGTGCCGAGTGTAACAGGTGCTGAGTGTTAACAAGTGCTGAGAGCAACAAGTGTTGAGTGTAACAGGTGCCGAGTGATACATTTTTGTTTAGGTGTCGAGCTATCTAGGAAATAGCATGTGCCGAGTATCAACAATACTTCAGGAGCCGAGTAACTCAATAGATCAACATAAAAGTTTGAAATTGCACAAACTATGATGCAAATAGTTTTTTGTAGTCGAAATAAGGTAAACTTTGAGGGATTTAATGATAAAATCAAATCTTTTATTTTTTTCGTGCAATTCACATGCAACCAATAAGAAAAATGATAAAGGCATGCAACCAATCAGTAAAAGATAAGTATTAAGCAAGAAATTGAGATTCAATATAGATCGTAGATCCAAATCAAACCCTAAGTCTTTGAATTCTTTACAAGGAAGACAAAATTTCATTGTAAATATACATGAAAGGACATACAAGGGTGCATAAGAAAATCTATTTTCAGAAGCAAGGGTTATCAGATCACAAAGGATCAAGATCAAGAGAAGGTGGAAAAGGAGCTTGCATTTAGCAATCAAGGATTGTAATCTATCAGGTTTATAGTATCTAATACTCTCTAGCAATTGTATTAGAATGAAAATCCTATGGTGATAGGTTAGCTTTACAACTATTTTTTTTAGATCCTTTTGATTAGGTGATTAAAATCCTTTAATAAGGTGACACTTCATGTTAAGCGTTTGTAAATCCTCTAACCAGGTCACTATTAATACAGTGTAAAGCCTTTAACAGGGCAAACCATCAGAAGTGGTTGAACAATATTACTGCAGTAAATTTTGTGGGTATCATCCCCACCCCAGTTTTACCTTCTTATTCCGGGAGGGTTTCTGGGTTACCAAATTCCAGTGTTATGAGTTATTGATGCATTAAGTTTTGTTACATGTTTATTTGATGTATTTACATGCATGCAATTTACTTTTAGTTAAAAGTTTTATTGGCTAAAGTGTGATACTTATGATTCACCCCCCCCCCCCCCCCCCCCCATAAGTATTCTTTTCATATTTGAATATTCCAACAGGTGTTTGCTATGGTTTTAGGAATTTTGCTAACATATCTAGCTTGAGAAGAAATCACCAAATTTTGCTTGCATAACTTTTCATCTCGCATGAGCGCACTTTCCTTGGCCTTGCAATTTGATGAAGAGTGAAATATCATACAATTACTAAATTTCTCACTGATGATTACATCAGTGGAATCAAGGAAGCACTGCTCCTATTTTCTATCGTTACCCATCGATTTCTTTGAAAGCTTAACTCGCAGACGTGTTATTTTCATAGCTTATGTCCATTAGGATTTTAATTTCATGTTATTTGATTTAAGATTTTATTATTTTATTTATTAACCCTCTTGTTAGAATAGGACTTCATACTAGTTTCATTGTTAGATTGCATCCATAAAAAACATAAAAATACAAAAACACAGTTATTTTTTTTTGTATATTTTATTTTAAAGTAGTGTTTAGATTCTTCATTTCATGCAAAATCAAAATGAACCAGCAAAAGCCTCCTTGTGAACAATCAAATTTATCTTCAACTGAATAGATTCTAGTAGATCGTGAGATCAGTTGGAACCTTGGAGTTGATTTACGAGATCAACTTTTCAAGAGAGGAGTTTGCAAGAATTCCTGTCATTAAGCATCGTGTAAAATGATAGCTCAATAGGTAATAGAACACATGTTTTATCAGTCTAGTAGATTAAACAATGTACCTTGCATTAAAGTGGATATGAGCTACAAAATTGTGAAGAAGAATCATACTTATGATCTTGCCAAGTTGTAGTTGCAATAATTGATTGAGAATTTGTGAGCCATAAGGAAAACCAAGAGTGCACAATGTATATTTGGATCTATTCTGGTATGTATTTTATTTTATGTGTAGAATACATTTTCTACATTTGGTAAGGTTGCATGGAAGGTGAATAGCTCAATTGCAGTTCAAATAGTATAATTTATTGAGCAATTAGGTGATAACTTTGAGTCAGTGTTGACTAGTTGTTTTGAAGATTTTGAGCAATCAATGAAGAAAATATTAAAGATACTAGTTGAGCACTAGTGGGGAAACATTCTGATGATGTTTGCTTCCTAGTTGATATTGATTTCACTTATGTATAAGAAACAATTCCCAGGGTGAGATGGCTAAGCCCATTAGGTTATGAAATCAATGTTGATGAGGCCTCTGCAGCAATCACAACATTGCTTGTAGAAGAAGTGGATAAGGAAGCCAAAGAATTTGGTAATTATGATCACTATGGAATTGAAGATTGCTTCTATGATTAAAAAGAAGAACAAATTGGTGAAGAAATTGAAACAAAAATTTGGTGAAGGAGCCAAGGAAGAAGAAGAGGAAGATGATGAAGACGAAGAGGACACATAGGCTCAAGCAACATTGGCATTGACACAAGGTTAGGGAGAAGATCAAAAAGAGGAGAAAGTAGAAATTGCAGAAGGTGCTAAGGAAGAAGAAGTTGGTGAAGCACGTATAACTACTAATAAGAATAAAATAAAGGAAAAGACTCAAGTAGTGAGAATACCAAAGAAGGTTGCAAAATCTAATCAACCCAAACCTACAACCCCTACCACAAGGGCTAGTACAAGAGTCACTACATAGAAAGCTAAAGAAGTAGCCAAGCCTAAAGAGAAGGAAGCTAGAGAACAAAAGAGATTGAGGAGGAAGTATGTTTCCCAAGCTGAATCTAATGAGGAGATGACTAAATCAAATGACAATAGCCAACTCTAGGTGGTGATTCATAGTCCCTCCTCAGATCTAGACAATTTATGTGATAATGTTAGAAACAATGTTGATTTATCAGGTTTCTCTCACATTGAGTTTGATAATCTTTGAAAGATTGAGAAGAACCAAGTAGAAGAGGCAGTATATGCCATGATGGCTATATTTAAAAGGACTCCTCTAGAACTTTCCAACTCCATACCTAAAATTTTATATGATAGAGTTGAGCAGTGTTAGTGTAAATAATTAATTATTATTACACTTTACTTAAATTTACTTAGGAATATGCATAGACATATAAGTTCTCTTGTTGACAACACAGGAGTTAGCAACTTATTAGAGAAAATGGTGTCTACAAAATCTCTTTTTGAGATACACCTATGTAAACTTATCCTCTCATCATCACACAAACTCCTGTGCTCAATGGAGGATAATCTATTCTTGGTGGATATGTGCTTAGTTGTGATGTTTATCTCTTTGCTAACTCCTAATCATTCTAGTTGCCTTTATATAAAAGGCACTTCTAGTGTTTATTCATCTCATATTAAATTATCTCATATCTAATTATCTTATTAATCCATTCTCCTTTGATCATAGTTTGTCTCTCTTGTGCTATCTATTGAGCTTCTTGATCTCTACGTTAAATTATTGCCTTAGGAAAATTCTTAGACAGTATCAGAGCTATACCAAATTCTTACAAGTAGAAATGACATTGTTATTTAGACATTGAGAGACAAATTAGAGAGATAACCCTCACTCAATTTATGCCAAAACTTAGTAAGTTTGAAATGTCTAAATCCATTAAGAAATATGTTGTAAGATTTGTACCAAAGTATAGGGCATTTAGCATATTGCAAAAAAATATAGGATGTTGTATAGAAGCCCAAACAAATATAGAAGATAACATATGGACTGTCAATATCCAGAGAAGATGACTAGATACCTATTGAGATAGGAGAGGATGAAGAAGATGATAGTGAACAAGGCACAGTTGAGGGAGGCATTGATATGAATATTGATAACCAGGCACCAACTAAGGAAGAGTAGAAAATAGAACAGAGTGTACAAGATACACAAATGCCAAGTGCCAACCCTCCATAGGTGACAAGTGTAAAAAATAAAATTGTTAAAGTAAAGGATTTTTTTGATACTACTACTTAGAACATAAATCCCCTTATATAGGAAGATTTGAAAAGGATACTTATCTAGTTCACTCTCTAGGCCAAATCATGTGACAACCCTGTACTGGAAAATATGGATGAAATTTAGAAGATAGAGACTATAACTATAGGGGAGGAACTGAAAACACAAGAAACACCTATAATCACTCCTCAAGTCACAAGTGTACAACCTTCACAACCCATAGTTATATATCAAATAAAGGAGACAATAGGTTTCATTGTCAGTACACTCATGCAAGACACTCCAGTCTTAGGAAATGAACAAGAAAATGAAAAACATAAGGATGAGATAGTTGGAGGAGACAAGATAGAAACAACATTAAAAATGATGGGACTCAAATCCAAATAGGTTGGGTAGATGTATCTATACCTCCAACACATGATCAAGGTACAAATGAAACCAGAGAGGAAGAAAAGGACAAGTTTGACACCCAAGCTGAAGAAGCTACTAGCAATCCAAGCACTGGTGACATTACTAGAATCCGATATTCCTTCTAGTCAAGCTCTTCAGAGGTCAAACATAGAGAAAAATCCATTACAATTTTCAATGTCGAGTCCTAGCTCATCTAAGGTAGAAGAGGTAATTACTCATGGAGATATTAGCCTAGATGAAGAGATTGTATTTCCTAAATTTGATTTGGCAATAATCACTATTGAGTAGATGGGAATACCACAAGAGGCCACAACAAGGAAGAAAAATCAAGAACTACTCAAAAGGTAGCATAGGTAGAAGCAAGCTTTGATTGACATCAAAGAGATTTTCTTAGATGCATTTAGTCTACCTACTTCAGATGAAACAAATCCCATCATTGAACAATCGACCAATATAGTAGAAAGAGTTAGTGACACAAACTTGGATACTAATGTAACACTATTAGAATGGTCTAAAAAGAAGTTTCAAAACAAGGTAAATGAGAAGATATCCAGTGGTATTACACTAACACAAGTTGAGCTTCCAATCAAGATAGAGAGTGTGAAGAAGGTACTAGAGAAAATTTTCTCTCTGCACACAAAACTATGTAATCCTACACTCTTCACACAAGAGGTAAGGAATCACATATTGAGTTTGGAGAGCCAAATGTAGTCATTCAGTGCAACATTTCCCAAGTCTCCAACTCAAAGTGAGAAATGCTTTAGGAACCTCTTGCAATCCTAGAGTTAGCTAGCATCATTACAAGTAGATGAAGCCAACATCAGGGGTAAATTGATCAGCATCCAATTGACATTGACTCCTCACATGGAGATTTTACACAAGGAGCTAGGCTATGTAGAAACACTTATGAAGAAGGACCCCAATCTTTCTACATTAGACAGTTTAGTCTACCTTGCTACCGAGCTGACCATCCAAATTAAGTCTTTGGAGGTAGCTTGTGATACTTGGGATGCCACTCTTAAAATTATACTTGAGGTCCATAAATCATTTTTACACAAATACACTATTTGTGTATAACCCATTGACATCAGTGTCAAAAAGGGGGAGTAAGAGAAATGGAGGAGCAAGAAAGTAGAACAAAGAGATACCTATATAAGAGAACAACAAAATGCAAAAATTAGTTCATAAAATAATAGAGAAAGAGTATCAATTGATGCAACTCTACTCAGTAGGAGAAATTTTTTGATACAGAATATAGTACAGGATAGATTAAACAACTCAAGGTGAGTTATGAAATTTTGAGGTATAAGTCATGTTGTAAAATTTTGATATTTTAAAATTTTGTATAGAAGCTGCATAAACATCTATGTTATGCTTGTAAGAATAAGATTATTAGTGTATGACCAATTATTTTTGACACTCATGTCAAAGGGGGAGATTGTTAATCTCATATTGATTTTGACAAGTGAGTGTCTATACACTTAAGTCATTTAATTAGTTCATGCCAAACAAGTAACATATGCCGATCACAACATATATGTTAGAGCATGTCGAGTAAATAGTGAATGTCAAGTCACTCATATGAAGATTCACTCAAGTGTCGAGCAAATAGTATGTGTCAAGTGATTCAGTTGCTAAGCAAGTAGTGCATGCTGAGTCATTCAAATGTCGAGTGATATTATTGAAGTCACAGTTAGTGCCGAGCACTAGGGACTTTAGATGTTGAGTAACATAGTTTTGACATAGTTGTTTGTATTGGCACAAACTACTATGTAAACCATTTTTGAGTTGACTTAAGGATTAATTTATGATCTTTTGTTGATAAGGATGAATCTTATATGTGAATCTCTATGTATTACATGCATCCAATTAGATAAAGGGAAGGTTTAAGTGACAATATGGATAAATCACATCTGTTGTTTCATACCTAACCCTAAGTCACCCAAGTCTTCTTAAGAAGGGCAAACCCTAAACTTTTTATTAATGATCAGAGAGAGAGAAGGAGAGTTTTCATGAAAAAATAGGACATTCATGGTGACCAAGGTATTATGATCTAAATTACATTACAAAATTAGTCAATGGAGAACAAAGGAAAGAAATAGTGAAAAGCAAAGAGACATCTAACCAAGAAGGATCAAGCACACATTAGTATAGAGGTGATCTGACATCGAGCAACAAAGTGCTAATCACAAGATCATTGCTGAGACATGCTAATAGGTGAATCAATTAAATCTCTTAATAGAGTAGTCCTAATAGGCTATATTGAAATCCTCTAACAAGGTGCTTACTTAATAGTGAGTTGAAGTTCTTTAATCAGGCACACTTCTAAGAGGATGTTGAAATCTTTTAACAGGGTAAGACCTAAGAGTCTTTGTAAGCTTTTAATAGGGTAGATCATGTTTCATAATCAAACATTGTGACTTTCATTGGATACACTTTATTACTATAGTAGTGAAGATTTGTGGGCATCATCCCCACCCTAGTTTTACCTTCTCATTAGAGGGTTTCTAGGTAATCATATCTTCTGTCATATATGTGTGAATGTTTACTTGTTTAAATACTTTAGATATACATGCTTTACATGGTATTTCAATTTACTTATTGAATTTTGAGATGGATGTATGGTGAATGCTTTTATGGGTTAAAGTTTAAAGCACCGATGCACGCACCCCACCTCCCCCCCCCATCTTAGACCTTTCCTATTGTAATTCCAACATTACCATCCCAAAGTTTCATAGAATTACCTCTTCCAACTTTCCACTTGATATCAAGAGCTATTGTACCTCTAGACTTGAGAACACTATTCCAAATAGGCATCCCATTTAGAACCTCAGCTGAAGATAGGAAATCATGCAAGGAAAGATTTTGAAATATATATTCAGTCCTAAGAATATCTCTCCATTCACTAAGACACTTGAATATCCTCTATACTTTTTTGGCCAACAAAACCTAGTTGAAAATTTTAATTTTTCTTGTGTCCAAGCCCCCTCTTTGTTTTTGTAAGAAATTTTTTCCTAAGAGAAAAGATGAAGATGTTTATTATCTTCAGTAGATACCAAGGAAAGTTCTTTTTAATCCTCTCAACCACCTTAGAAAATTTATAAGGGATAGAAGAAAGGCATAAAGCATATTTAGGAAGGTTTTAAAGAGTGGACTTTAGGATTCGAAGCTTACCTACTTGACTCAAAAGGAAACCTTTCTAGCCTACCATATTTTTATTGAATGTATCCACCAAATCACTCCAAAAAGAGTCAAGTGGTTTAAATTTCAGGAATAGACCAAGAGAGGTTGTAGGAAGCTCAACAATATGACACCATCACATATAAAAAATGTGTATGTATCCCTCAATTGGTGTATTGATAAAAAATAAGGAACTCTTCTTCTAGTTAATTAGCTAACCCATAGATTTGCAATAATAATTGAGATCATTCTTCATATTTTTAGCCTCCTTGATCGTAGAGGATCTCACAAGACTAGTTTAAATATAAGGTAAGAAAAATAAGGTCTCATTTTCTAAGAACCCTGGAAGGTTTAAATATAGTTAGGGGAGAGCTATTTAGAACAATTTAAAGAAAATGAGAGGTTACCAACTACAACATAAGTTGACATGCCCTATGATTAAAGCGAAAAGTTGAAAGAAATTTTTCCTTGAACCACCAATCTACCTAATTATAAGCCTTGGATATATCCAACATAAGTAGGATCCCCTCATTAGAAAAATACTCCAAGAAGCAAACAACTTCATGTACATAAATAATGGAGTCAAATATATGTTTTCTAGGAACAAACCTAGTTTGTTGATGATATATGATAGAGGGAAGTAATTCCAAAAATCTACACATGAGAACCTTTGATATGATTTTATAGAAAAAATCACAAAGACTAATAGGGCCAAACTTGACCATTGAATTGGTACCAATCACCTTCAGAACCAAAACAAGAAAAGTGACATTGATCTCCTTAAGAATGTTTTTGTAACAAAAAAATCCTTGCACAAATTTAATCACATCATATTGGACTATCTCCTATAATTTATGAAAGAAGAACATTAGGAATTTATCATGTCTCAAAGCTTTATTCCCATCAAAGGAGAAGACAACTATCTCAATTTTTATAGCATCAAGGAAAACACTACTTTTTATGTTGCAATCTCTAGTAATAAGAGAGGGGGTATTATGAAGGAGTAACTCCTAGCCTTCAAGAGAAAGGCTAGAGTTAGAAGAAATAAGATAAAGAAATAATATTTTCACCTTCAACCTAATCTCATCTTAATCCTAATAGACTCTATCTCCCTTCATTGATCTAGAAATTCTATTAGCTACTCTATGATTGTGTGTGGTCAACTAGAAGAATTCGGTATTCCTATCCTCCTCCTTGAGAAAAAATGATCTAGAGCATTGTTTCAAAAACCATTCGTCTTTAGAGAAAATAACATGATATTTGGTCAACACTTCCTTATCCTTTTCCAAAACACTTATTTTCATAGCTATTTTTACATCTTTATCACTTTAATCATCTTTATTTCAAACACTTTAGTTTATCAAAGTACCTCATGGTGGAATTATTTAGAATAACTAAGAGGGGAGGGGAGGGGGGCTTGGATTAGTTATCCAAGGTCTAGATGTACAATTAAAACTTTTCACAACTTAGTGAACCCATATGTATAAAATATTTTCATCGTGCATGCATCCATTAATCACTTAAACTTGTAGATTACTGTCAAATCAACTTTGCAAAAATATAAACATGAAACATAATAGATTCAATTACACATTTGACATAATGATTGAACACGAAAACCCAATTTGGGGAAAACTACCATTAACATGCTACTCATTCTCACTATTCTGAAGTGATGCCTTATGAAAGGCCAACCCTACTAAAGGTTACAATGAACACTATTGAATGTGACATGGTTAAAGGATTTCAATCACCCTGTTAGGAGTGAGCCTTGTTAGAGGACTTTAGATCATTCACTTGGAATGTCACCTAGTTAAAGGATTTAAAAATGACTATTAGGTACTCAACCTTACTCCAAAGGATTTACCCTAGACTAATACAATAATTAGAAAGTAATAGTAAGGCTTGATTAGATAACAACTTACAACACACTTACAAATTGCAGATCTTTGTTTTAGTCCTCCATTATGATTGGCTTTCACACACTTCAGCTTTGATAGCTTGTTCACCCATCAAGCATCCATACCCTTAAGCCTTCTTTCTTTGCTTGCCAATGTAGTCTCTTCTCTTAGGTCACTGTATGAAGCAATACCCTAGATTACTTGTATTAATCTATTTGCAACACCTCAATCATATTAGTGTCTAGATCCCCTAGCTCACTAGAGTGATAGTAAAGTGAAGTGGTATAATGGATGATTTATCCATTAAGACTTTGATCATTCTTAAGTTTAGTAAATTTTTACTTATCTATATTTTGGTGAACCTGACATGATCTAGGGACTTCTACATCATACCTTCTAGCTTCCAAGTGGAAATCCCTTCATAGAAATTATGACCATCACTCATATTTTACCATCTACATGTAGGTTTCTTTAGATGAATATTACTTTTACCCCTCTAGAAAATATATATAATGGGGAGACTTCTCCCCTGTATGTGTCATTATTGATCAATGTTGCATTTTTAGGGCATCTCAATTGATCCTTCATGCCAGCTTGACCCTATCACTAAAGAGGTCCTCATCTATAGGACTAGAAAAAGAGTTAATTTGCATAAATGAGACAACCAATAATCTCATAAAATAATATGACAAAAATTATTGTCTTAACTTAAAAGCTTTCAAATTTAGTTCCTATGCTATCCTTTCTTCTCTATAACAATGTTGATGTAGCTCTTGATCTTAACAATATGTACCTATAATATTGAAGGCAAGGTGAAAAGGATGATATGATATAAATGGTAGCAAAATTCCATGATGATATTGAGAATACTAGGAGTGTGGTTAGCCAAAACAAGTGCATAATGGCTCAATTTATAGAGTTTTGAAGCCAAATGCAAGAAATGGAAAGAAAGAATGCAAAAGAGAAAGATGTCATAATCATGTGTGAAACTTAGAAATTTGTATGAAAAAGAAAAGTAATTTGGAAAATTATGACACAATATGACAAATTATGAAAACATGTAAGAATTGTGCAATTAAAAAAATGGAAGAAGAGAATATAAGAAAAATGCATAGAAAGATGTAGGAGGTGTAAGATAAAAATTAGGAATGTGTAAGAGTGGGAAATTTTGAATTATAAAAACTCATATTTCCCTCTAAAATGGAAATTAGAAATTAGGAATTAGGAATATAAAATTTAGGAAATAGAAAATGAGAAATAGAAAATTAGAATTAGAATTTAGGAAATTAGGAGTTCCCATAATTCATGAAAATAGAGTCAATTGATTAATAAACATTAATCAATTGAGGAAGGTTAGTAAAGAGGAATAATTAATAAGAATGGGATGGAATAAATTGATTAAGACATAGGAATAGAATATGGGTTATTTATCCCTATAGGAGAAATTAACAAATTGATTGGCCAAAATGATGAAATAAATGCAAGATAGACTTGTTGAAGGATTGAAATGAAAATGTAAATCAAATATGGTTATATTGGATTGGACCAAAGTAATGACTGAATGAAACAAGTGATGCTAGATGAATGACATGAAATGATGACTTGTCAGGGAGACATGAAAAGGATTGATGAAAAATGACATTTAAAAGACTCTATAAATGCCATAGGTTTTATTGAAATTGATTGATAGGTTTGACAGAAATAACATCAACAGACACAATCAATGCTATTAAATTGATAAGATAAGGACATGGACGGACACTGAAGGACTCAACAATGTCAAGGATTAGATTGATGACAAATGATGATATACCAAGGACACATGACATGTAATAATGAATGTTGATAAGGAAATGAAGGATATAATAATGCCAAGGATTGAATGATGATATGCAAAGGACACGTGACATGTATTAATGAATGTTGATAACGAACTGAAAGACATAATAATTCCTAAAGGATCATTGATGATCAGAAGATGACATTGAAATGGTTTTTAATTGATTATGAGATGATCTACATTTTTATTGAATGATCATCAAGTTGGCCAAAAGATCAAAGTTAGTAACATGAGAAAATGAGACAAAATAGGATGTAAAAGTGATGAAAGAGTAGGTGCGAACCATTTTTTAGTATCTACAATTTTCCCCTCTTTGGTATAATATAATTATGAGCATTGTGTCAAAGAATAATAATGACAAAGATCAATGCCCCAATGAAGTTAAAAGAAGTTAGGGTGCCCCCTTGAAACATTGGACAAGAAATTGACATGAGGATAATTTTTTGGAAAGAAAAGATGATGAGAAAGAAAGATCAATGAAAGAAATCTTAGTACAAGAAGAAAATGAGATTGAGAAGAGTGATGAAGGTTTCTTTCATAGGTGCACTTTATGCCGTAAGAGCTTTATTTTGATATGTGACAAATATAGTGCAACACATCATGGCATAAAGAGCCATAGCGAAAATGCAAGCATTTTACATAAAATAAACACGATCGAGATAGAGAATGACCTTATCCACCGTAAGGCATAGAGTTGTGCCCCAAACTACGAAAAGACATTTGAAAAACAAAGACAAAAATGATCATGAACCATCCCAACCACTCTCATAAATCAGTTTATATACCATGATCAACAGACAAAAGAAAAGAAAAGAAAACAATCACTAAACAACCATTTTGATTTGTTATTACTTGCTTTATTAAGTTTTGTTGGTATCAATAGTTTTTGGTTGATTGATGTTTTTGCAGGGTGATTATTGCAGGTTGGATCAAGCAATTATGTGTGGACCTCATCAAAGCATGATTTCATTGAGGCACAATGTTTAAGTCACAATCTGTATGTGAAAGTATTTAGCAAAATGAATGGTTATTTACAAGGTTTATTGCAAGTTTTCAAGTGGGTTTTTCATTTTTTTTGGGTTTTCAAATTTATTTGATTTTTTTTTTTTTGTGTTAGAATATTTTTTAGGACATTTTTTGATTTGTAGTTTTTTTCAAGTTCATTTTTTGATTTTTATCTTTTGTTCAGGACATTTAATATTGTTAGGGATTTTCCTAGGAAATTTCATGATTATTATTATTATTATTATTTTTAGGACATTTTGTGACTTTTATTGAGTTTTTAAGGACATTTTATGATTTCTTTTACTGGTTTTTCAGTATCATATGTGATTTTTTTTGGATTTCTTCAAGATCATATTTGATTTTAAATAAATAATTTTTTAAGGATCATATTTGATTAAAAAAATTATATTTTTTCACAAGCATAATTGATTTTTTAAGATTTTTTCAGGGCTTTAAGGTATGTATAAGGAATGAATTGCCCCCATCATCTAACAAGGCAAGGGTATTATGGATGGATGGGTAGAAAAATAGATGGATGATGGAGAAAGGTTACTTAAGATATCGACAAAATTGTTTGGGTTTCCAAGGACTATCCATAGAAGGGGAGGACATGTTTTGTGGCTCAAAGATGATATGACAATGATGGCCTATTAAAATTGTAGGCAATGGATGACGAGTGATGCACCAAGATTGACATACCAAGAGGTTCATTTCAAAATATGTTGTATATTTCATTTCCTTATTTTCATCAAGACCAAGATAGGGATTGTGATAGGAAAATGATAGGATAAGAACATCAATAAAGGACAAAGGGACATCGACTAGAGGTTATGATAGGATAAGGAAAATATGGACCAAAGGGATTAGAACAATGCAAGGCAAGATGGACATGATGTGCTTATACGGGGGTCTATATCATTGTCAAGATCAAAGTTGAAAAAAAGGAAATGTAGATGTTGATAGGATAAGGGGTATAAGGGACATGGGGTAAAATGAAATAAATAATAGGGTAACATGGGTGAAACTTTCCCCTAAGAATGAAATGCAAGATGTTCATGGACTAAACATGACACCTATTTGCTAGGTTTTCATCATCCTACTTGCCCATAGCACCTATTTGTTGATATTTGATTGAAAAGAGTATTGTAAAGAGGGAGTTTGTTGAAAAAAGATTATGTGTTTCAATCATTGTTTTTTCATTGATGTCAAACTTGCTATTTTTTGATAAGATAATTGCTTATAAGATTCAAGTACTATCACTTAGTACATTGATGAGGAGGATTTGATCAACAAGATGTAACAAAAGCACCTAGAGGAAAGGTTAAGTTAAGATTATGTAATGAAGTACATAGATTAGTTAAGACAGTGATGACATGATGTATTGATGATCTACTTAAGGTTACAAAATGGTTGGCTACACTTAGAAAGTTTAGAAGAATAAGTTAAATAAAATTTGTCTGCCAAGCTTGATTGAGTGGATAGTAGGTGCCAAGAAAAGTTAGTGCAAGCTGAGTAGAAAGTTAGTTGGAGCTGAGTGAAAGAAAATTCTAGTGGATACCAAGCAATATAGTTAATGCCAAATAAATTTCAATTAATGTTGAGCACTAGTAAAATCTAGTTGATGCCTAGTGATTTTATAGTTGATGCCAAGTGATATAGTATGTGTCGAGCATCAGAAGATTGATAATATCAAGCTGTTGCATTTTGACAAAGATTGAAGATTCACCAAATATAAGCTGACAAGTTTGTTTTCTTGGAACTTGTGAACCAGGAGGAAGATAAGATTGATGAGCTAGTGGCACAGAATTTGATGTAAACTATTTTCAACCGAATTCAAATGGATTTTAAGAGAAGTTTCTAGAAAAGACAAGATATGGGGTAGATACATTGTATCCTACCTAATCCATCCAAAACCATAATTTAGACGATGGATAGTGAGTGAGAAAATATTCTAATTTCCTTTATATAGGAATGTCTGGTCATAAAACAAAGAATTAGAGAGGTTGGTGTCATGTGTGAGAACCTAAGGAGGAGAAGGAATTAAGGGTTTTGCTTCATCAAGTGACATAAGAGAAGTGTCTACAATGGCATACCAAGAAAGAAGGCTTAAGGAGATGAATGCTTCAAGGGTGAACAAGATGTTAGAGTTGTAAAGTATGAAAGCCAAGAAAAATTGAGGACTGAATAGAGATCTATAATCTGCAAGTGAAGTTGTAAGTTGTATCAGATCAAAGCTCTACTATTACTCTCTAAAAATTGTATCAGTCTAGGGTAAATCCTTTGAATTAAGGTTGACCTAACAATCATTGGAAAATCCTTTAATAGGGTAGCATTCCAAGTGAATGGCCTAAAGTCCTCTAACAAGGCTCACTTTTAACAAGGTGATTGAAATCCCTTAACTGGGTCACATTTAATAGTGTGTATTGTAGTGGGCTTCTATGTCCGGCTTCGGCTCCTGCTAGGGCTTCTATGTCTAACTTCAACTCCTGTGTCCAACTTCTACATTTGGCTTCAGCTCCCATGTTTGGCTTAGGTTCTTGCATTTGGCTTTATAGTGGCAGCTCTGACTTCTGGTCCTAATGTGGTTTCTGTTGTGGCTTCTACTATTTTTTGGGCTAGGGCTTCTCCTATTCTTGGTGGGGATATTCATTCCCCAGGAGTTGTGGGTAGTTCATCCATTTCTTATGCTAGTGTGGCTGCCTATGAGGCTAGTCTCGGTGGTCATGCTATGCATCCATGGACTCATGTTGTTGTGACTATTACAGTAAGTAACCTTGTGATTATTCTTGACTTTGATATTGTTGATGAGATTTCTACTCAAGTGGAGGACTACTCCTCTACTGCTATTGTATTTTGTTTTAGGTGTTTTTGGACCTCTCTGTTGGATTTGCATGCTTGAATTTCCAAATTTTGGGAGCCTTTTTATTTAGGTATTTTCTAGATTTTCCCTATGGTAAAGGGCTTTTTCATTGTAAAATTTTCTTCTATGGAGGATCAAAATGCCATCCTAAGGCATGGTTTCTCTTGGGAGGAAAGGTTCCCCTTGATGGCTAAACCTTGTTATGTAGGTTTTGATCTATCTCTTGAATAATTTAACAAGATTCCTTTGTGGGTAAGGCTTCCTAACCTTCCCCTTCACTTATGGATCAAGTTAGTTCTGGAGGTCATGGGAGATGCCCTAGGGGATTTTTTGCTAGTTGACTCTGCATCTTGCAATGTGTTTCAAACGAAATATGCATGCATCCTTGTGGAAATAGATGTATCTAAGGGGTTCCTAGAAATGATTAAATTGGTCTCTCCTAGTGGCTCTTGGAATCAACATCTTGATTATGAGGGAATCCCATTTAGATGTTGGATATGCCAAAAGACCAGCCACCTCACAGCGAGATGCTCCACTAGAAAGGTTAGATCAAATAAGTCACCTTCTTGGTGGAAGGGGGTTTGGGATGATCACTACTCTATTCAAAAAGCTCCCTCTATTGGGGATGGGTTGGGTGTTTCTTCTCAGGATATTTTGGAGGTGGTTTCTATTGTCATTCCACATGTTTCCCCTATGGTGGTGGCTAATACTGTTGTCTCTTCTGCCTTGGCTATTGGTCTATCTCTGGATTTCATTGTCCTAGTTTTTGGTGTGAATTTTTCTGCTATCTCTATTAGTCTGTCCATTCCTTTAGCTCCTTCTGTGGTGGTAGCTGGTCTATCTCTCCCAATTTCTGGTATTGTCTCTATTATTTCATCCACTCCTAGCATATTGATGGTGGATTCACCTTCAGCTCCTTCAGTGGTGGTAGCTGGTCTATCTCTAGATTCTAATGTCCCATTTTCTAGTGTTTCCAAGGTGGCTCCTCCTGTGGTTCCTTTTCAGGGTTCTATTGTTCTGTCTTAGGCTTCTTCTATCACTTCCTCTTCTATGGTCTTTTCCCTGGCTTTGGGGGTTTTAGGTTCTAGCTATGATGGTGCTAATTTTCAATGGCAGAAGGCTACTAGTTTGGTGGAGGATGGATGGACCACAGTAAAAGGAAAAAAGGTCAATCCCTCCAATCCCTCTTTTGATATGGCATTATGGTCCAAAAAGAAGGGGTCAAAAGGGAAAGTCTGAAGTGGCTATCCTTTTTTGGATCTCTTGGCTTGTGGCCTTTTGTCCTCTGTAGTGTCCACTGGCTCTTTTGGCCTATAGTTCTTTGTAGTGTGTCTCATCATGGGGTTTCAAGAGCCTGGTTAAAACCTATTTTTGTGGCTGTAGTGTTCTATTTTATATGTGTTGCCATCTTGCTCACCTTTTGTTTGGTGACATGTTCCACCTTGAGTTGTTGTCTCATATAGGGTTAAACCTGTTAGGGGTTTTTGGTGCCTGTTCAAAATTTGTTTGTGTGGTTGATGAGTACTGTGTTATTTGTGATGCCACCTTGGTCACTATGTCATGTTGGGTGACATGTTTCACCTTTGGACTATAGTTTTATTTGGTTTGGACTTTTTCAAAAAATTTATGATTTGTAAAGGGTTTTAGACTCCCTTCAAAACCTATTTTTCTTATAAAAAATAGTGTGTATTGTAACCTTTAATAGGGTTTGCCTTTCACAAGGCATCACTTCAAAAGAGTGAAAAGGAGTAGCATGTTACTGGTGGTTTTTCCCAAATTGGGTTTCCACATTAAATCATTGTGTCAAAAGTGTTGATGAATGTGTTTTGTTTCATGCTTTACATTTTTACAATTTGATCAGACAGTAACTTGAAAGTTTTAAGTATTCACATATTCTTTTGGATACAGGCATGAACATGAATTTTTTATGGGTTCACTAAGATAAGAAAAGTTTTATTTGTACATCTAGACCTTGAATAATTGATTCACCACCCCCCCCCCCCCAGTTATTCTAAAACAATTCCAACAATTGGTATCAAAGCCATCTACATAAGAGGACTAGTTTTAAGGTACTAGAAGCACAAAGATCAAGAGAATTACCCAAGCTCAACAGAGATAAATTTCTTGCATGGAAAATTTTGATGAAGCTACACCTTGGAGGACTTCAAACTCATGCACAATCTACCATTACAATGGAACATGTTGATCCAGCAAGAGCCCTAACTGCTAAAGATATGAAGAAGAAAAAGAAAAATGATTAGGTGATGTTGGAGATTGCCTTTGCTCTAACCTATGCCAAATTTGATGATATCAAAGGCTGCAACACTATAAAGAAGATGTGGGATTCCCTAACCACCATCTATGGAAGAGATAAAATGTTCAAAAAGCCAGGTTTGAAAGCCTCAGAGGTAAGTTTGATGACATAAGAATGGAAGAAGGTGATAATATTGCTTGATATGTTGCTAGGATAAAGGAAGTTGTTAGTGCAACAAGAGGAGCTATTGGTCATATAGATTATGATAGTATGTTAAGAAAAGTCTTGAGAACATTATTGCTTGTCTATGCTATTAGAGTTTCTACAATCCAAGAGTTGAGATGTATTCTAGGAAATGATCTAACCCTTGAAGGTCGAGTAGGTAGACTCACTACTTTTGAGCTATCTAACTTTGACAATTACAAGCCAGAGAGTCTTGAATCTACGTTCAAAGCTAAGTTGTTATTAAAGGATTCTGAGGAGGTAAAGCAGAAGAAGAAGAAGAAAAGAAAGATAAAATATGCATCCAATGATAGTAATACAGATGAGGAAGACATTAAAAAATTGGAAGCACTACTGGTAGGGAGATTTCATAGAGGTAAAGGCAAGTTCAAAGGTAAGTTACCCATCATTTTTTTCAATTACAATGAAGTTGGTCATATTGCTGCAAGACGTATACAAAAGAAGACCTACAAAGAAGGAAACAAGTACAAAAATAGAAGAGAAGATGACAATAGAGATTACAAAGACAAAGGCATGAAGTCATGCTATATTGTTGATGAACATGATGACGAAGTGGTATATTTTGCAATGAAGGATGAATCTGATGAAGATGAGGCAACTGCACTTGTGACTCGTGTGAACAAGAATGATAGATGGATCATTAATAGTGGATGCTCACATCACATGAATGGAGACAAAAGAAAGTTCATTACCTTAACTTTTTATGATGGAAATAGTGTAAGATTTGGTAATGATGCACCATGTTTGATAAAAGGAAAAGGGTCTATCAAACTCATAGACAAGATTTCATGTGACAATGCTTACTATGTTGAAGGATTAAATTATAACTTGTTAAGTGTGTCACAATTGAATAATCTAGGATGCAAGGTTGAGTTTGAAAATTAAACTACCAAGATATATGACACAAATGGGAAGTTGATAGGAAAAGGTGATCAAACTAGAAGTAATCTGTTCTATCTAGATATAGAGGATGCTACTTGTCTTATTGAAAAACTTGATGATGTATGGCTTTGGCACAAGAGATTATGTCATATAAATTTTGATAATTTGGTTGGTATCAGTAACATGAAAAGAGTTAGAGGTTTTCCTAATTTGAAGAAACCTATAATAATGTAGTATGCAAACAATGTGAACTAGGCAAAATGTCAAAGTCTAGCTTTAAGAGTAAAGCTTACACCTCTAAGGAAATACTAGAGATTGTTCATACTAATTTGTGTGGACCTATCGAAGTGCAAAGCTACAAAGGAGATATGTACATAATAATATTTGTTGATGATTACTCTAGGATGATGACAATTATGTTTCTAAAATATAAATCTAATTCTCTTCAAATATTTAAGTGGTACTTGGCAAGAGTTGAAAAAGAAACAGGCAAGAGTCTAAAATTCTTGAGATCAGATAGAGGAGGAGAATTCACTTCAAATGAGTTTGAGATGTTCTGTAATGAAAGAGGAATCAAAAGGAAAACATTTGCACTCAGGACCCCTCCAAAAAATGGAATTGATGAAAGTAGAAATAGGTCTATAATGGACTGTGTCAGAACACTTATGATGGAGAAGAATCTTGCTCTAAAATATTAGAGAGAAGCTATAAGTACTACTATATATACCGTGAACCATGTGGAAGTCAAAAAAGGTACTCATTCAACACCTTTTGAACTATGGTATGGATATTCCCCTAACGTGAAATACTTTAAGGTATTTGGAAGTAAGTGTTATATTATTAAAGACATTAGGAATAGAAAGTTTGATGAAAAAAGTGAAGAAGGTATATTCCTTAGTTACTCCACAAGAAGCAAAGCCTATAAGTGTTTAAATACTAACACTAATAAAATTGTGGAAAGTTAAAATGTGAATTTTGATGAATTTATAGAAGTACATGAGGCTAAACCTATGAAAGAACAAGAAGACTATAAATCATTTGTATACTTCTATGAAGGAATGTCTATTGAAGAAGATGCTACAAATCAAGTTACAAACCAACAACAAGTCTTAGTAACTACCAAGTCACATCATGTGAATGTCAAGTTGCATTCAAAAAATGGGCTACATTTAGATGCTAAGTTGTAGAATGAAGAAAATCTACATTCTAATTCTGAGATCAATATACATGAAAGAGATGCTGATATACCTAATAGAGATGCACATAGTGACTTTGAAGCTGAAAGATAAAATGTAGAAACAAGAGATGAGCCAAGATTGTCTAAATATTTCAAAAGACATCATCCTTTTGATCAAATCATTGAAAACAAAGATGTTATGCCAATGATAAGAAATAGATTGAGAAGTGAATCATGTTTGTTAAGCATGAAGGAGCCCAAAATAGTGAAAGATGCATTGGAAGATGATGACTGGTACAAGGCCATGGAAGAAGAGATTCAACATATAGAGAAGAACAAAACATGGACTCTAGTTCCTAGACCAGGAGACAAGAATGTGATTGGCACCAAGTGGGTATTTAGAAACAAGCTAGATGAGAATGGTGAAGTGACAAGACACAAAGCAAGGTTAGTTTGCAAAGGATATGCACAAGAAGAAGGGATTGACTATGATGAGACATTTGCCCCTATTGCAAGAATGGAAGGAGCAAGAATTATACTTGCTTATGCTACATACAAAGGTTTCAAAGTTTATTAGATGGATGTTAAATCTACATTTCTGAATGGTATATTAGGAGAGGAAGTCTACATAGAACAAGTAGAAGGATTTTTTGATGATAATAATAAGAACATGGTATGTAAACTGCACAAAGCCCTATATGGATTGAAGCAAGCACCAAGAGCATGGTATGAGAGACTTCATACTTATCTTGTGAAGATTGGATTTGAAAGCACTAATGATAACAACAATCTGTACATAAAGGTAGAAAAAGACAAAGGTATTTTGCTATCTAAAATATTTGTTGATGATATCATATTTGGAGGATAAGATGCTTCATGTAAAAATTTTGTAGATCAGATGAAGCAAGAATTTGAAATGTCTATGTTTGGAGAGATCAAATTCTTTATGGGATTGCAAGTATATGAAATGAAGTATGGTATATACATCACTCAGTCAAAGTATGTCAAATAGATATTGAAGACATTTGGACTAGAGCATTCCAAACCAATAAGTACACCTATGGTGATAAGACACAAGTTGTCAAAGAATGATGATTCAGTTGAGGTGAATTAGACATTGTACAAGTCTATGATTGGAAAATTGTAATATGTAGTACATAGTAGACCTAATATTGCATTAGTTGTAGGGATAGTTGCAAGATTCTTTGCTAATCTTGGGGAGAACCACTTAATGGCTGTAAAGTGAATAATGAGATATCTGAAAGGAATAGAAGAGTTTGGTTTATACTACAAGAAGAATGAAAAGTTTGAACTAAGATCTTACACTGATGTTGATTGGGATAGAAACATTGATGATAGAAAGAGTACCAGTGGAGAGCATTCTTCTTAGGAAAAAGACTAGTTACATGGACTAGCAAGAAGCAAAGTTATACTTTCCAATCTACTACTGAAGTAGAATATGTTGCTACTATTATAAACTACTCAAACATTGTATGGATCAAATAGCTACTCAAAGGAATAAAGTAAGAAATCACAGAACCAGTGATAATTTATTGTGATAATACAATTTCTATCAATATATCAAAGAATCAAGTGATGCACACAATCAAGTATCACTATGTAGGAGAGTTAGTTCAAGACAAAGAGGTGAATATGGAACATGTTAACTCAAAGGAGCAAATTGTTGATATCTTTACAAAACTATTACCTAAGGATGCTCATGAGTATCTAAGAGGTTAACTAGGGGTGATAACCCTATCAAAGGCTATGCAAGAAATAGAAGGAGTGCCCTACATCAAACAAGTTGATGTTGATATAATACAAATTCATGCAGTGGATCTTACTTTAGGATTTTGCCTAAAGTAATCACAGAACTAGAACTACAAATTAGTCACAAGCAAGGTGATGGAGGGAGAAATTGAAGAACCTGCAAAAGCCTATATCTGCATGTATTAAAGATGCCAAGTGTTTGGTATATGTCTTTGGCATTGTTGTCAAAGAGGGAGAAATTACATTAAACTAATCATCATTAGTAGAAGAGTTTTACTGATCAAGTGCAAGAGATAAGAGGGAGAAAGTCCTAAATTGATCTATCGATCAGAGAGGGAGAAAGTGATTAGAGAGGGATAAAGCATATCAAAGAAAGGATCAAAACAAAGAGGGAGTATTGATCATCATCAGAGAGAGTTATAAGGAAGATTTTTTGTAACCTAATCAAAAAATTGAATTTGTTGAAAGAGGAATACAAGTTCTTTCTTTGGTATTGCCTTATTGTCTTAACCTAGTAAGTTTAGTTAAACAAGATGTTAATCATTTGATGATATAGGTTGATCAGTTTGGTTTGCCATTAATACCAAAGAGGGAGATTGTTGGTATCTGATTGAAAATATCATTTGAAAAGTGTATTCTTAAGAGGGAGTTTGTTGAAAAAGATTATGTGTTTCAATCATTGTTTTGTCACTGATGTCAAACCTGCTATTTGTTGATAAGACAATTGCTTATAAGATTCAAGTACTATCACTTAGTTGATTGATGAGGAGGATTTGATCAACAAGATGTAACAAAAGCACCTAGAGGAAAGGTTGAGTTATGATTATGTAATGAAGTACAAGGATTAGTTAAGACAGTGATGATATGATGTATTGATGATCTACTTAAGGTTACAAAATGGTTGGATACACTTAGAAAGTTTAGAAGAATAAGTTAAATAAAGTTTTTTTTCCAAGCTTGACCGAGTGGATAGTAGGTGCCAAGCAAAGTTAGTGTAAGCCGAGTAGAAAGTTAGTTGGAGCTGAGTGAAAGAAAATTCTAGTGGATGTGGAGCAAGACAGTTGATGCTGAGTAAATTTCAATTGATGTTGAGCACTAGTAAAATCTAATTTATGCCTAGTGATTTTACAGTTGATGCCAAGTGACGCAATATGTACTATGCATCAGAAGATTGATAATGTTAAGTTGTTGCATTATGACAAACCTAGAGGATTTGCCAAATATAAGCCAATAAGTTTTTTTTTTGGAACTTGTGAACTAGGAGGAAGATAAGATTGATGAGCCAGTGGCACAGAATTTGATGTAAACCATTTTTAGGTGAATTCAAATGGATTCTAAAAGAAGTTTCTAGAAAAGACAATATATGGGGTAAATACATTGTATCCTACCTAATCCATCCAAAACCCTAATTTAGATGATGGATAATGAATGGGAAAGTATTCTAATTTACTTTATATAGGGATGTATGGTCATGAAGCAAAGAGTTAGAGAGGTTGGTGTCATGTGCAAGAGCTTAAGGTGGAGAAGGAATTAAGAGTTTTGCTTCATCAAGTTACCCAAGAGAAGTGTTTATAATGATATACCAAGCAAGAAGGCTTAAGGAGATGAATGCTTGAAGGGTGAACAATCTGTCAGAGCTACAAAGTATGAAAGCCAAGCAGAATTGAGGACTAAATAGAGATCTGTAATTTGCAAGTGAAGTTGTAAGTTGTATTAGATCAAAGCTCTACTATTACTCTCTAAAAATTGTATCAGTCTAGGGTAAATCCTTTGGATTAAGGTTGACCTAATAGTCATTGGGAAATCCTTTAATAGGGTGGCATTCCAAGTGAATGGCCTAAAGTCCTCTAAAAAGGCTCACTTTTAATAGGGTGATTGAAATCCCTTAACCAGGTCACATTTAATAGTGTGTATTGTAACCTTTAATAGGGTTGGCCTTTTACAAGATATCACTTCAAAAGAGTGAAAAGGAGTAGTATGTTACTGGTGGTTTTTCCCAAATTAGGTTTCCACGTTAAATCATTGTGTCAAATGTGCTGATGAATGTGTTTTGTTTCATGCTTTACATTTCTACAATTGATTAGATGGTACCCTGCAAGTTTTAAGTATTCACATATTCTTTTGGATGCATGCATGAATATGAATGTTTTATGGGTTCACTAAGATAATAAAAGTTTTATTTGTACATCTCGACCTTGAATAACTGATTCAAACCCCCCCCCCCCCCCCCCTCATTTATTCTAAAAGAATTCTAACACTATTTGCCAGGTTTTCACTATTGGATGAAATGATTTCTCTGTATTCTTTTATTTTATTCATGCCAAGATCCCTATTTACTAGGTTTTCATCAAAGTAATTTTTTTTTTGGACTTTTTCTTTAAATAAAAGAGGACTTTTTTGACACTTTTAAGAAGATAATAGACACATGAAATGAAGTGGATGAATGACTCAAGAGCCCTACTCTTTGAATGGTTCTCTTGAAAGATATGCAGTAATGGACCATGACTATGATATTATGCTTAGAGACATTGGTAGCTTAATGAAAATGGGGATGAAATGGATTTAGAAAAGGGATTAGATAGGCTCAATGAAAGGATGGGAAAAATATGTAGGAGGATGGAGGTAGTGAAAGAGTTATTGATGTTTATGGATGGAAGTGGATGTACGAATATCATTGGCACACACCTTGAAGGGTGACAGAATGTTGGAAGAAAAGGAGATTTTGGATTTGGTAGATGAAACGATGTGAACTTTAGGATACAAGGATCCAAAATGGATTTTTGAAGATGGAAGACTTTTGAAAGGAGGAATAACAATTTTGGATGCTAGCTTTGATCTTTCTATAGGACTTTGTGCTTCAAGAAGTTTCTTGGCAATCCACATGTACTTTGACTTTTCATTCTTTTATGGGTCCTTAGATTGCATTGTTAGCAAAATGGATTTAGGAACCCATATTTATTTTGGATTTTCTTTTTTACCAGTGGGCCTTTGTGTCCCTTTTTATAGTTCTTCTTCTTTTTGGATCATATTGTTCTTTGTTTTCACATTTTGATTAGACTAGACATGTTGATCCTTGGCTGCATGTGGATTACTTGACTTATAGATATTATGCTTTTCATCCAAATTACTTGGAGAGGGAATGAAATTCATGGATGGATAGGAATTGTGTGTAGATTTTTTTGATGGGTGGAAGGCTCTCCAGGATGTGTGCCTTTTTTGACTTGCATATGGGAAAGGGTAAGTGGATTGTGAACTAGTGGATTAAGGAACATATGGACCTAGAATGGATGGAAGGGGTGAAGGAGGAGGTATAAGTTTGGATCTAGATTTTGAAAGGATATCAATGGCTTGAGAGTGAGATTTAGGACTAAGTTCATGACCTTTAGAAATCCTTTTGATATGAAATGGTCTTGACATACTTCTTTCTTTAATGTTAATCATTTGAATTAATAATGATTTTTATCAATGTGATACTTTCTACTAGATGTGAGTCCATTTTTAGGTGTATGTATTATGGAAGAACCGATATGACCATAAATTGGACTATACTTGATAGAACTAGAAGAACCCATTTGAAGTAAATGGGTTCATGAACATCTTGTATAAGTGTATTTAAACCATGAGGAGGATTAGTAGGAATATAATAGGATCAGTGATAGGATCATCTAGTAGGATAGGATATTGTAGAGGATATAGAAGGATGGTTGGATCTTGAGTAGGATCTAGAGGGACTAGGGTATTATGTGGTAGAAATGAAGGAATGATGGGATCTTTTGGAGGATCTAGGAGTAAGGAGGTTCTTTGATCTTAACTTGGAACTAGATCATTAGGGAAAGTGGAAGGGTGACCTTGATCTTTCTTTGGAAGTGAAAGGTCAAGTGGAAATTTATCATCTTGGAAATGGGGTTATTGTAAGGCTCAAGGGAAATGAAGTCTTGGTCAAAGATTGGATTGGATTGGAAATTATTTGGATCTTGATCTTGATCTATTTCAAGACTCATTTCTATTCTCTTTAAATCATCATCTTGACATGGGGTAGAAAATTTTGAAAAGGGATTAGTGTTTGGATATGATGGATTTGGACTTTGAGTTGGACTATTTGAAATGGGATTGCTTCTATATGGAGGACATAGAGGTATTGGCTCTAGGACATGGATTTTTCTTGAAGGTAAATGTTTTGAGGGATATTGGTACTACATCAATTTAAATCTTTTGGGATGAGCCATTGCTAGACATCGGAAAATTATTATTGTTATTTTTCTCAAATAACTTTTGAAATATTTGCTTAGCAGTAAAATACTTGGATTTCCTTTTCTTGGTTGATCTTATTGGTGTTGTAGGATTTCCTCAAAAGGAGTTTCATTCATAATATTTTCTTGATGTGAAAATTTTTACACGTTTGAGTTGGTTTTTGTTTTAGAGAAATTTATTGGATTTTTGGACATAAGGTTTTTTTATCAAATGTTATTGAAGGAAAAAAAATTTGTAGACTTGGTGTTGGTTGGATTGTTTTCACAAAAGGACGTGAAATTTCTAGAGGATCATTTGATGGATGTCACTTCCCCCTTTGAAGTCAACCATAGTGATGGTACAAGTGGTAACCAAGATAGTTTTCTTAACCACTTTTGTGATCCCTAAGTCAAAACTCTTATGGATGAAAAAATATATTCCTTGGTTGGCCTATATGGGAGCCATCCCATCAGGTGTGCATAAATGCCTAAATATTCCCCATAAGGATGTTATTCATAGTAAATGATGATATAGCACCTTGGTATCCTCTAGAGACTTGTCTCTTGATCACTTCTAGACATCTCCAATAGGGCCCATGTGTCTACAATGGCATGTGTCTTTCCTTTCCTATTAGAAGTGAAAAAAATGGGGAACTATACTCTAAATTTATAGAAACTTTTCATTTTCCTCTTACTCCACTATATAATGAAGCTCAATGGACTTCATTGATGAAAGGACTTCCAAGGAAGATTTACAAACCCCAAAAGTCCCTGTATTAGTTTTTTTATTATTTTTTTGGATGATAATTTGATCTTCAACAACTCATTATAAGAGAATATAATACATTCTAATAGGGTATTTGAGAAGTTAAGGGAGGAAAATTTATTGATTAACTTGAAGAAGTGCACTTTTACGAAGGAGTTATTTTACCTAGGATTTATCATCTAAACAAATGATCTTAAAATGAACCCAAATAAAATGAAGGCTATCCTTGAATGAACTTCTCTAAGGAGTGCTACTAAGGTAAGATATTTTCTATTGAAACTACAATTGAAAAAATTGTAATGTTTCCATTGATGTCAAACCTTATTGGTAAGACAGTTGCTATTTAAGTAGAGTGCCATATCAAGATGATTGATGAAGAGGATTTGAAAAGAAGAGATAACAAAAGGACCTAGAGAAAAAGAGCAGAAGATTAAGGAACTAGAAGTATATGCCAATTGATGCTAGTGTGGACTAAGTAACAATATAAGCCAAGTTGAATATAGTTTTGACCAAGCATCAACATCAAATGAGTATCGTAAAGTATGTTGAGCATAAAAGTTAGTATCGACCAAGTAATTCAGTGATGGCCAAGTGTCAAAACACAATATTGATTAAGTGACAACATTTTTTAGTTTGTTAGGAAATCTTGATTTCTAGCTAAAACAATTGAATTCTTGGAATATGGAAAGTGTGTTGAAGATAAGGATGGCTGATCTAGAGCATTTAATGCATATAAAACCATGTTTGAAAATTACTATGCATAGATTTAAAAAGAAGTTTGGATAAGTTTCTAGAAGAGAAAGGAGGAAATGAAAAGATGGAAGGATTTAATGAATCTTACCAAACCCTAAGATCTACGATGATTTTTAAGTGGAAAAGTACTAGAACTACCTATTTAAGGAGGCATAAGGGTGACCTTAAGAAAAGGTGAACAAGTAGATGTTTGCTAATGCTATTGACTGGCAAACCTAAGTAAGAGGTTGAGAAGAGTTATGAAGAGGTGAAGTGTGATCACTTGAAGGATCACCAAGATTATCAGAGACATAGCTAATAATTTAGGCCAGTTAATGGATCAACATATGAGCTACATTGTGATTTGTATTTGCAAAGTGAGTTGTATTTATCATATCAACTTGTTGTTACTTTCTGACCATTGTGTTAGTATTGAAATCCTTTAATAAAGGTTGACCTAATAGTCATTTGTAAATATTTTGATCAAGGTGAAATTCTAGTGAAATGTTCTAAATCCCTCTAACTAGGCTACTCCTAACAGGGTGATTAAATCCTTTAACAAAGTTAGATTTAATAGTGTGTTTTGTAACCTTTAACAGGGTTGTCTCCTAATAGATTTCACTTTAGAAGAATGAAAATTTGGTAGCATGTTATTGGTTGTTTTCCCCAAATTGGGTTTCCATGTTAAATCTCAATGTCATACTTGTGTGGATGTTATTTGAGATGTTATACTATTAATTTTTTACACTCTACAAAGTTTGTTACTACTAGGACAATGGATTGCTAGTTTTATGTTGTTGATTAGTTTCTATAGAAACTAAGCTACTTAATTATTATATCTGAAGTATTTGAAGTAATTAAAATTTGAATTAGTACCTATGGACCTAAGAATAACTGATTCACCACCGCCCCCCCCCCAATTATTCTAAATCATTCTAACAATTGATATCAGAACATTGGTGATTGTAAATAAATGTTTGAAAGTACTTAAAACCAATGATCAAGATGTACAAAAAGGAGGTACCAAGGCTAAATAGGGAGAACTTCCCTGCATGGTAGAGTCTAATGATGTTGCACCTAGCAAGAATTCAAGAAGGAGAAATACACTTTTGTGGAACATGCATATGTAGAGATACCAAGACCTCTAATAGATCAACAAATGAAAGAGAAGCAAGAACACAATTAGGAAATGTTAGAAATTACATCAGCCCTAAGCTATATTGAGTTTGATGATATAAAGGAGTGCACTAGTACCAAGTAAATGTGGGATACACTATAAACTATATGTAGAGGAGACACAAATGTTTTTAAAGAAAAATCAAAAAGCTTGAGAGAGACAAATTGGATGAGATGAGAATGGCAAAAGGTGAAACCATTTCTCAATAATATGGATGATTCAAAGAGGTGGTAAATCCTATAAGATGATCTAATGAAAATAGTGATGATGAAACTATGATCAACAAGATACCAAGAACTCTACTTCCTATTTATGCTATTAGAGTCTATACAATACAAGAATTGAGATGTACTCCTACTAATAATCTAACTGTGGAAGAATTAGTTCGTAGATTTATTGCTTTTGAATTGTCAAGCTTTGATAATTTTACTGCTACAACTATTGAATCTCACTTGGTTCTTAATAAGAATGAAAAAGAAAAATGTGTGAATAGTGATAGTGATATCTCTGATGATGATCTTGATGAGCTTGCAGCATTAATGGCTAGAAGATTTCCAAGAGGTAAAGGAAAATTGAAAGGTAAACTTCTTAAAATATGATTTTGATGTTAGAAAGTTGTTCATATTGCTATAAGATGTCTTGATAGACAAGTCAAGGACGAAAGAAGGGAAAACAAGTATATAGGTAGAAGAAATGATAGAGACGATAAAAGGAATAAGGATTGTAAAGACACAGGTAAGAAATATTGTTATATTTTTAAAGAAGAAACTAAAAATGAGTCTGATAGTAATGATGAATAAATTGTCTATGTTGCTATGAAAGAAGATTTTGACAAACATGAGAAAAATGCATTAATTTCATATGTGAGTAAAGGTGATAGATGGATAATTGACAATGTCTACTCAAATCACATGAATAGTGATAAAAGTAAGTTTGAAACCTTAGAACAATGTAAATGTAGTTGTGTCAAGTTTGATAATAATGATCCATGTCTTATGAAGGTAAAGGATCAATTAAATTGACTGATAAGATCAAGTATGATAATATTTATTTGGTTGAAGGACTTAACTATAATTTTTTGAGTGTTTTATATTTGAACAATTTAGGACACAAAGTTTAATTCCATCACAAGAAGGCCAAGATATTTGATGCTATTGGTGAACTAATTGGAAGTGGAAAAAAAACAAGAGGTAATTTGTTCTATCTATATTTATCAGATGGGACTTGCTTGTTTTCACAATTTGATGATATATGGTTATGGAATAAGAAGTTATGTCATGTGAAATTTGACAATTTGGTAAGCATTAGTAAGATGAAAAGAGTAAGAGGATTACCAAAGTTGAGAAAACCTAATAATGGTATGTGCAAACAATGTCAGTTGGGTAAAATGACAAAGTCTAGTTTCAAGAGCAAGACCTATTCATCTAATGATATTTTGAAAAAAATTCATACTGACCTTTGTGGACCTTTTGGAGTTCAAAGCTACTATGGTGATAAATATTTCATTCTATCTATTGATTACTACTCTAGAATGATGACGGTCATGTTTCTAAAAGAAAAAATTGATTCTTTTCAAAATTTGAAGTGTTATTTGGAAAGATTTGAAAAGAAAATAGGTAAAAGTATGAAGTGCTCAAGATCTGATAGAGGAGGAGAATTTATCTCTAATGAATTCAACATATTCTATAGTGATAGAGGAATCAAGAGACTATCAACACCTAGAACCCCTTCAGATAATAAAATAGCTTAAAGAAGGAAAGGTGGTAAAGGGATACTATTAGTTGAAATATTTGTCAATGATATCATACTTGGAGAACAAGATGGACTATGAAAATCATTTTCTAATGAGACACAAAAGGAATTTGAAATGTATATATTTGGGGAAACCAAATTGTTTGATGGTTTGCAAGTATATTAGATGAAGAAAGGTATCTACATTACCCTATTTAAATACATCAAGTAGATACTGAAAAACTTTGGAATGGAAGATTCAAGAGTAGTAAGCATGCCTATGGCTATTGGATATAAGCTCTCTAAGAATGATGATTCTACCAATGTGAAGAATACATTGTATAGATCAATGATTGGGAAGCTACAATATGTTTTTCACAACAAACTAGATTTTGCAATTGCAGTTGGAATTGTTGCAATTCCTAAAAAGAATCATATGATGGTAGTGAAAAGAATACTAAGATATCTAAAAGGAATAGAGGATTATGGATTATATTACAAAAATAATGACAAGTGTGAACTGAAAGTGTATAAAAATGTCGATTGTGCATGAGATGTTGATGACAAAAAGAGTACAAGTGGTGAAGCTTTCTTTCTAGGAAAGAGATTGGTTTCATGAACAAGTAAGAAGTAAAACTACATTTCACAATCAATAAAAGAAGTTGAATATGTGGCAGCAAAAGTTAACTATTATAACATTGTGTGGATAAAGAAATTGTTGAAAGGAATGAGGGAAGAGATCATTGATGCATTTGTTATCTATTGTGATAACAAAAGTTCTATAAATATATCAAAGAACCCTATAATGTACACAAAGACCAAGCATATTGGTATCAAGTATCATTACTAGAGGGAACCAGTTCAAGATAAAGATGTAAGATTGGAGTTAGTGAATACTAAGGAGAAAATAGTTGATATTTTCACTAAGGATTTAACTATAGATGCATATGAGTACCTAAGAGATAAATTAGGGATGATTCCCCTAGACGAGGCTATTTAAGAAATGATGGAGCTTTGCATCAAATGTGTTGATCAGAATATCTTACAAGTTGATGTAGAAAGTCATACTTTATGAGATGTCTAAATTAGTTAATAAAGAAGCATGAGATGTTATACCAGTCATAAGAAAAGATAATAGATGGTGAATAAAATTTAGAAAGATGAATTGTCTTTGGCATTGTTGTCAAAGAAGGAGAGAATGTAAGTTACCATTCAAAGACACAAATAGGGAGATGTATGAAGTTACTATCTAGAGGGAGAATGCATTAACAAAGAAAAATCAATGAATGGTGTTTCAAGAAATCAAAGAGGGAGCTAATTGATTTCATGATCTACTATGATAGAGGGAGTTTGCGTTGTATATTAGAGCTGCATAGATGAGAATAAGAATGAAACTAAAAGAGGAGATTGGTGGATACTGAGAAGTGAATCAAAATGAAAGTAAGGCTATTAATGAAGATCTGATACTCAACACACAGGGAGCTTCTTGAAGAAATTACATATTTTGGATTGCATGCTAAGTATAGGTGTTGCCATCAATGCCAAATAGGGGGATTGTTGGAACTATAATTGGAACAATTGTTATGTTGTCATTGATGTCAAACCTTAATGGTAAGAAAATTTCTATCTAAGTAGAGTTTCATATCAAGATGATTGATGAAGAGGATTTGAGAAGACAAGATAACAAAAGGACCTAGAGGAAAGGTTGAGTTATGTGAAACTACAATGGACACTTGATTAGTTAGACCTTGACAAGTTAATGTGATTGTTTAATCATAACCTAAGTGGAGAAGATAATTATATTGAAGGTTAGAAGAAATGATCAAAGGCAGACCAAATGCATAGCCTTGATTGAGAAAAAAAAGCATAAGATTAAAGAGCTAGAAGTATATATCGAGTGATTCTAGTGTTGACCAAGTAATGGTATAATCTTATTGGAATCACAAAAGGGAAACATATACTTCCAAGAGGAGGGGTGAATCAGAAGTTTAAACTTCAACTATTAAAACTTTCACCATTCATTAGATGTATGTAATATATGAACTGAAAATAACCTAAACTTTAAATGCATCTAAAACATCTAAGCAATTGAACATACACACTTAACACTAGATATGATTACCCAGAAACCTTCCAAAGAGAAGGTAAAATTAGGGTGGGGATGAAACCCACAAATATTCACTACTATAGCAATAAATTATACCCAATTAAGGTTACAATGGTTTGACCATGAATCATGATCTGCCCTTTGAAAGGCCTACCCTATTAAAGGTTCACAAGGACTATTAAGTCCCACCTTTTTAGAGGATTTCAACACGATGTTAGAGGTGTTCCTAGCTAAAGGACTTCAGAACATCCACTTGGAATGTTACCTTGTTAAAGGATTAACAATAGTCTGTTAGGACTAATTTGCATAGGAGAATTAACTAAAATCACCTATTAGGATGTTTCAGCATAGATCTTATGATTGGCTCTGGTTGCCTGATTAAAGATCAAATTTGTACATTTTCCTTCTTGATCCTCTTTGATTTGATGTTACAATTTCTATAAGTTGTATTCATTTTTCTCGTCAAACTTATTCATAATTTACTCTCTATAACTTCTAAGTCTCCATGAATGCTCTGTTTGAGCATGCAAACTTCTCTATTCTTCTCCTTCAATCCCTTACACAATCATATGAAGTTTAGGGTTCATCCTCCTTAAGAATATTATAAGACTTAGGGTTAGGTATGAATCTATAGCTGAGATTCATCCTTTTTGCTGCTTAATCCATCCTATTTTTTGATTGACTGCATGTAATTGCATAGGGAATCCACATATAGATTCATCCTTATCTTCAAAAGATCATATTATTTCCTTTGGTCAGGTGGAAAATGGTTTAATAGTTGTTTGTGCAATCACAAACAAGTATGTCCAACCTATGTTACTCGGCACTTGAAGTTACTGATGCTCGACACATACTATAATTTTGATTTTGAATTAGCACCTGAATTGCTCAACATCTACTGTTTACTCGACACTTGAATCACTCAGCATGGTCTATCTACTCAGCACTTGAGTGACTCGGCACGGTCTTGTATTTACATATTATACTCAACATGTATTACTAGTTTAGCATGAACTTAGTAAATGACTTAAGTGTATTGACACTCAATTGTCAAAACCAATCTAAGATCAACAAATCCAAGAAGAATATGGTGTCAACCGAGCATCGGTATCACCCAAGTATCAGAAAGTAGCTAAGCAGAAACATTAGTATCGACCAAGCAATTTGATGATGACTAAGTTTCAAAACATAGTGTTGGTTGAGTGCCAACATTTTTTAGTTTGTGAGGAAATCTTGATTTCTAGCTAGCAAAATTAATTTCTTGGAATATGGAAAGTGTGTTGAAGATAAGGATGGATGAGCTGGAGCATTTAATGCATAGAAAACCATGTTTGATTATTTCTATGCATGGATTCAAAGAGAAGTTTGGAGAAGTTTTTAGAAGAGAATTAAAGGAGGAAATGAAAAGATGGAAGGGTTTCATGAATATGAGAAAACCCTAAGATCTATGATGATTTTTAAGTGTTAAAATATTGGAACTATCTATTTAAGGAGGCATAAGGGTAATCTTGAAAGAAGGTGAACAAGTATATGTTTGTTGATTCTATTGACTAGTGAACCTAAGTAGGAAGTTGAGAAGAGTTATGAAGTGTTGAAGTGTGCTCACTTGAATAATTTCCAAGAAAATCAGAGACAAAGATGATGATGGAAGCTAGTTAGTGGATCAACATATGAGCTACATTGTGATTTGTATTTACAAAGTGAGTTGTATTTATCAGATCAACCTATTGTTACTTTCTAATCATTGTATCACTACTGAAATCCTTTAATCAAGGTTCACCTAATAGTCATTTGTAAATCCTTTAATCAAGGTGACATTCTAATGGAATTTTTTTAAGTCCTCTAACTAGGCCACTCTTAATAGGGTGATTAAATCCTCTAACAAGGTCGCATTTAACAGTGTGTTTGGTAACCTTTATTAGGCTTGGCTCCTGACATAGCTCACTTTAAAAGAGTAAAAAATTGGTAATATGTTACTAGGGTTTTTTCCCAAATTGGGCTTCCATATTAAATCCTAGTGTCATGTTAGAATTCTTTAGAATAACTGAGAGGGGGGGTGAATCAATTATTCAAGGTCTAGATGTCCCAATAAAACTTTTCACTTAGCTTAGTGAACTTATTAAACATGCAGGTTACTGTTAAATCAACATGCAACAATAAAATATGAAACATAAAAACTCATTCACACACTTGACACAATGATTTAGTGTGGAAACCCAATTTGGGAAAAACCATCAGTAACATGCTACTCATTTTTCACTCTTTTGAAGTGATGCCCTATGAAAGGCCAACCCTATTAAAGGTTACAACACACACAGTTAAGTGTGACCTGGTTAAGGAATTTCAATCACCTTGTTAGAAGTGAGACTGGTTAAATTACTTTAGAACATTCACTTGGAATGTCACCTTATTAAAGGATTTTCTAATGACTGTTAAGTCAACCTTAGTCCAAGGGATTTTACCCTATCTGATACAATTGTTAGAGAGTATAGTAGAGTATTCGATCTAACACAACTTACAACTGGTCTTGTAGATTTTAGATCATAATTCAGTTCTCAATTTTCTTTGCTTTCATTCCTTGCAGCTCTGATAGCTTGTTCACCCTTCAAGCATTCATCTCCTTTAACCTTCTTTCTTGGTATGCCAATGCAATCACTTTTGTGGTCATTGAACGAAGCAGAGTCCCTAACTCTCTGTTTCTGTTCTTCTTTGGTCCTCTTGACCTTCTCAATTTTTTGTTTCTCTTCTCACTGCTTCTTGACCACTCATTCCTTAAATAGAAATTTAGGTTACTTTTCTCTCTCTATTTTCCATCATCCAATTTAGGGTTTTTGATGGATTAGGTGGGATACAATGTATCTACCCCATATCTTGTCTTTTCTAGAAACTTCTCCTAGAATCCATTTGAATTCTCCTAAAAAATGGTTTACCTCAAATTTGGTACCACCAACTCATCATCCTTGTCTTCCACCTAGTTCACAGACTCCAAGAAAATAAGCTTGATAGCTTAGATTTGGCAAATCTTTAACTTTTTAAATAATCTAGTAGCTCGACACTATTGATCTTTCGATGCTCGGCACATACTACATAGCTTGGCATGTACTGTGAATTCATTTGGCATCAACTACATTTCACTGATGCTTGACACCTATTGAATTTTTCTCGACACCAACTACTTCACTCGACACATGCTAGAATTTTCTTTTAATTGGCACAAACTGATTTTCTACTCAGCTTGAACTAACTTTTCTTGGCACCTACTATTAACTTAAGTCAAGCTTTGCAGACAGTTTTATTATAACTTGTTCTTCTAAAGTTTCTAAGTGTAGCTAATCTCTATAACTTCAAGTAGATTATGAATGCATCATTTCACCATTGTCTTAACTAATTTTTGTACTTCATTACATAATCATAACTCAACCTTTCCTCTACATGCTATTGTTACATCTTATTGATTAAATCCTTTTCATCAATCAATTAAGCAATAGTACTTGGATCTTATAAGCAATTGTCTTACCAAAAAATAGCAATTTTGACATTCATGACAAAACAATGATTGAATCATATATTCTGCTTCAACAATCTCCCTTTTTTTTTCAACAATGATCTTTTTAATTAGATTTCAACATGTCATACTTGTGTGGGTGTTATTTGAGATGTTTTACTATCAATGTTTTACATTCTGCAAAGTTTGTTACCACTAGGATAGTGGAGTGCAAATTTTATGTTGTTGATTATTCGCTATAGAGACCAAGCTACTTAATGATTATATCTAAAGTATTTGAAGTAATTAAAATTTGATTTGGTACATATAGACCCAATGATAACTGATTCACCCTCCCCCCCCCCCCCCCCCCCAGTTATTCTAAATCATTCTAAATTTTCATGACTTTGTTGGATTTTATGGAAAGCTTATCAAAAAATATAGTAGTATATATGACTCTCTAATCGAAACAAAAAGAGTGTTAGAATGTGAGGTTGACATTCTTGATTTTTTTTTAATTAATGGTTTTCATAAATGTCAACATGTTTGATGCATACAAGAGGTTCATTTATGATTTTCTTATTTTTTTAAATTGATTAATGTGTGTGTTGATATTCTTGGCATATCAGTAGAAGTCTCTATGTAAGGACATGCTTTAATTCTTTTCTTTAATTGGGTTGGAGATGGTTCCATTTTTTGTACAACATAACATAGAGTGTTTTTTTTTTTATTTGGTCCCAATTAAAGCATATTTTTTGAGTTTTAGTCATACCAGTTACCATATTGTAATGCATTGATCATATCTATTGCTACTAAAAGTATCAAAGATGGTATAATACATTGGTATGCATGAGGCATGTTCTATTTTGGGAGACGGTCCATATTTTATTGCTTAACACCCCAAGATTGATTGAATTTGACCTATTTCAAAATATTTTTGGTCAAATTTCTTTTTGGCATCAAGAAATATAAGAATATTGATGATCTTTGTTGGTCATGTGATATGTTTTGGTATCTATAACCATTTTTGTCTATTAGTGTCAACCACTTAGTCATTTATAAGGTAGAGTTCAATGGTCATCCCTGCAACTGAGCTACTCTATATAGGTTGAGTTATATACATAAGCGAGTATGTATTGAGCTCTATAGGAGCCAAGTAAGTTTTTTGTCATAGAGTATTTTCTATACGATCCAATCTCAACAATGAATGAGAAAATTTAAAGTATACAAGTACCAAGTTACATATAGTGTGTTGAGCACAATACATGATGAACATTAGAAGAGTAATACAGGCTGAGCAACAACAATGTTGAGCATCAAGAAATAGTAAAGTCTAAGCAATGCAAATTTTACATAAAAGTCAAGAATGGAATAGAGTTAGAGGAAAAATGATTATCATGCCAACTTGTAAGGAATATTTAAGTTTTGAAGAGGTTTTTATAGAACATTTACACAATGTGGATCATAGATCCCTATGTTGTGTGTTCAACAATCAAGATGAAGAGGTAAAACATGGAACCATCTAGAAAACTCTTCATGAAACACTTTAAATAAAAATGATCTTAGCCTAGCTCAAGTGACACAAAAGAGAGGGAGATGAGAAGAGTATATGTGTGAACATGGAGTAGTATATAATGAAGTCATTGAGAATAGATCAAAAGTTGGTGAAGGGTTTTGTTATCATCTTATAGAGCAAGTGACCTATTCATAAGAATTGAAGTGAAAGGGAAAGAAAAGTAATATCAGATTAGAAGAGATGATAAATTAGAAAGGAGGAGACTTAAAATTAAATTAAAAATAAAATTGAGAGTTAGGTACTGAATAAGTTATAACTGACTTGAATCAAGGTAAATATCTTAACAGATCTTTGTAAATGTCTTAACAAAGTTCTTACTTTTTTGTAAATGTTAATTCCTCTAACAAGGTGGGACCTTATAGTCTCTTAAGCCTTTAACATGGTAGAATCCTCATAGGATAGATTATATCTTATGGTCAAACATTGTAACCTTAATTGGTTAACTTTATTACTGCAGTAGTGAAGATTTATGGGTGTCAGCATCCCCACTCCAAATTTACCTTCATCTTGGAGGGTTTATGGGTAACAAATATTGTGTTATGTGTTTTACTTTCATGCATGTGATTGATTAGACTTATATGTTACAAAATGTTTACTTTACAAGTTTCACATGCACAAGTTATTGATAGATATGAATGAATTAGTGCAAATTTTAAAGTGTTAAAGATTTTGATTCACACCCCCCTCTTAGTATCTTGTTTATCTTGTTTACACCTCCATAAATCAATAATATGTAAACTGAATTGAAATATGAAGAGGGCGGATTTATGTTGGCGATCATACAAGATAATGAAATTGGTATCGTAATTTTATATCATTTTTATATTATATAGTGTTGGTGATAATATCTTTAATAGTGGACTTAATTATAATTTATTATATTTTGGCAATGATTTTATTTGTATTAGTAATTAGACACATTTGTATTTATTGATATTTTTTCCAACCACTAGTGAGCCAACCAATAATGGGTGAGACAATATTGAACAAACCAACAATGAGCTTCCATAAAAATAACCTTAACCAGTGTCAACTTAAAAAATATTCATTTCATGAGAATTATTTTCTCCATGGTTTTTTCTACTTTGGGTTTCCATGTAAAAGTTGGTGCTCATTGTGTTGATGGTTTTATGGTTTCATGTTTATATCTATTATAATTTTCTAAATTTTTTAAGAATTTACCAAATTAGTAAAATTTTAGGAAGTGTTTGTAAATAACTAATTCATCCCCCCTCTCAATTATTTGGCTTGTTTAACTATTGGTATCATATCTTCATTCATCTTAAAAGAGCTTAACTACTTGAGGTAGATCTCCTGATGCATAATCCAAACATTCCTATGTTTTATTGATCCAACTAAAATTCATGGAAAGAATAGATGAGATGATATATTATTTGAACTTGTTACTCTACTTAGAATCATGTATAGGAAAAGTATTTTTTTTCTCACAATAGCCTCAATACTCAACATGAAATCACAACCTATGAGGAGAGTGAGAAAGAAAGGTATGTAATTATTAGTGATTTATCAAAGATTGAGATAGCTAAGGTAATTTCATTTAGAAAATATTATGAAGTTTGTAATAATTACTAGAAATTTATGAAGAAATTGATTGAGTTAAATTATAAAAGAAGGTAACAACTAAATGTCACTATGAGAATTTGAGAATGTAAGAAGGAAAAGACATTAGAACCTACTTTTAGAGGGTTTATAATGTAATGAATAAAGTGAGGAATCAAGGAGGAAATATAACTATTGAATATGTCATGGAAAATATCTTGATGCCATTTTCAGATATCTACAATGAAGATCTTGTCTATATAGGAAGTTCATGATCCAAATAAGTTTACTAGAGATAAGTTGTTGGGTACTTTGACAATATTTGAACTAAGGAATTTCTAAAAATAAAAGAGTAGACTTGAGATAACATTTAAATTAACAACGGTAGAAGAAGATCCTAACAATGATGATGTATTAAATTTTTTTGAAAAAAATCTTCCAAGGAAACTAAAGTAAGGTACTAGGAAGTGCAAAGGTATGTTATCTCTTCAATATTTTATATAGGGTAATATTGGTCATTAGGCTACTAGATGTCTAGAGAAAGGTTCTAGGTAGAAATTCAAGAAGTTAAATAAGAAATATTACTATGTTAAAGAAGATGTCAGTATATTAGATGGTAAATCAACATAAGAATGTTATTTATTTTATGTTGAAGAGGATGAGAAATTTGAATTTGATATTTTTAACAGTACCATCTTAAATTAGAAGCACCTAAATTTAATAATTATTTAGCACCTATTTAATACGATTTAATCATTCATTTTCATCTCTTCTCATTTTCCCCCTTTCTGTTGGATATCTAATAGGGAAAGTAAGATACTGAGAGGGGCTGAATAAAAATCTATAAAACTCTTAACACTTCAAACATGAAACATATTTGATGTCTTCACATAAATACTTATTTTAACATTAACCTCATATCAATGTAATCATTCACTTTAACATAACATCATATTTAACTTCCAATTGCATGAATGAAAACTCACAAATACATAACACATTAACACAAAGACTTGGTAATGCAAAAAATCTCCAAGGTGAAGGTAAAGCTACAGTGGGGATGACACTCACAAAATCTTAAATACCACAAAAATAAAGTGTTCATTTTAAGGCTACAATGATGCACTGGGCTTTGAGGGTTCTTCCCTATTGAAGGATTACAAGATTGTTAAGTCCTACCTTAATTAAAGTCTTTAAAAATTATAGCTAATTGAGTACTTTGTTAGGATATTTATAAAGGCATATTAAGCCCACTTTGTTAAGAGATTTAAACCCTAAAACACATGTTAAAATGTATTAGTACATGTTCATTTAGTTTTCACTTCAATGCTAATATCATATCTCCTTTATGCAATGTGTTATCACCTCTCTATGACTGATATTTAATTACTTTGCTCAAAATTGTCCATTGCACTTCTTGGTCTCTTTTGCTTGATTCACCTCTCTACTTCGCATGCAACCAAATTCTTAATCACATATGCTCCATACATGCTCACACACATGAAATGGATCAAAAAATCTTCTTAAATAGATGTTTGGTTGATGCTTTTAGATCTTAATCAATGATCTAGATTCATTCCTTTTCTTGCTTAGTCCTTGTGATTTCCTGATAGGTGGATTTCCTTACATAGAGATTAATGATCATGTATTGGATGTGTAATCAGCTCCTTGATTAGCTACTCAATCTATAAAATACACTTCTACATTCATGAAAATTGTTTGCATTAAATTATGTGTCATTCCAAACAAATATTCAAAATTGTCTTACTCGACACATATACCATATCAATGCTTAGACCAAACTATTTCTTTGTGCTATCCCTCAGCCTTAACTATACTCAACATATTCTACTTTGCTCAACCTATACATTATTTGTCTCTATTACTTTCTCTAAAGAAAAACTCAGTAATCACTAGAGTACTAAGTGACCTCTAGCTTGCTCAACAATAACTACTGTTTGACACTTAATTGAAATATATACAAGTTCTTAATTTTTGAATAACTAGGTGTTTGACACTAATAGAGAACTTGTCCTTAGGGATCAACAATCTTATCTTTTGACATTAGTGGAAAAAAACACCTTGTCATGATCAAGAAAATTCATTACAAAATTAAAACACAAGTACTCTCCCTTAGGATATAATCTATATCTTGATTTAGTAAACATTGTACACATATTCTAACTCAACTTTTGGTATATACATATTCAAAACTTCAAAAATATGATTCAAAACTTCAAAAGTCCACTTGATCATCATCATATTTCCCCCTTGTTTTTGTCACTCATGGTTGTTGGGGTGTAGGGATCAAACCAAAATTATACATATATGGTTTGTGAATTTTCAAATTTGAGTTTAATGTATTTTCCTATTTTCCCCTTAAATAGATTCAATAGCGTAAATCTCAAACTCTAACTTTGTTGCTAGATCCACCAAACTATCTACAACTAACAAATTTGGATCTATCAAGACCAATTTTTTTGCATTCTTCCAGTGTATTTTCATAACCTCAAGATGAGGTGTCATAATAGCTTGAATAGATATAAGTTTAGATCTTATTCTATTATATTCTACAGTCAATTCAATTAGCCTCCCTCTCTTAAATTGGGCTTTGATACATGTATTGCACTGGATCTTGTGTCAATAGTCATTGAATTAACACTATGCTACAAATTATCCTCTAACTTATCCATTCTTCCCCTGATTTCTTTTGTAAATTTGGAAGTATTACACAAATTCCTAAACAATGTATGTACATTTTGAGAAATTTTTAAAAAATTATTTTCAAGGTTTAATAGTTTTACCTATCTAACAACAATATTTGTTGGAACCTTCTCCATAAATCTCTTCTCAAACTTTCTTTTTGGCCATTTCACTAATCCTTCATTTGCATCTATGTTTGGGTCATTTATTTTCTCCACAATCTTAATAAATTTTCCAACAATGGGATCATTCTCATCCAAATTATCAACAAGTGAATCAAGAAATATGTTTTTGATTAAGGAAAATAGGTTTTATAGGGACCTGAAACCCAAAAGTTTTATAGCATAAAAGTTAAGACAATAAAGTCTAGCAAAACATGAAATAGCAACCAACAGCCAAAAAGAAACAAAAGGCCAAAGGCTAGAAGGAAAAGGCCAACCTCCAGACCGACAAGGAAAACCAAACCTAATGGTTCTCCTTATCCAGATCTTGTAGAGTTTTTGTAGCTTCATTATCCTTCTAGTTGTATGCTCCTTCTTGGTTGATGTTCTAGACTTCCGCCTAGTCCAAATGATCCACGTGGTCCCTGCCAACATTCAGATCAGCCTCTTCCTTACCAATGTTCTGGCTAGTCAGCTTCCCCGTGTTCCCCCAATGCCAATTCTCATAAGAGTATCCCCTAGGTTGACAATGTTCTCGTTCAAAGTGTATAGAGTGTCCACAATTTGATTAGTTAGAATCTGGATGATGTTGTCTAACCTCTGGACTTTCTGTTCAACCTAGGAAAATCTATCCTCCTAATCATTTCTAGAGTCCTAGCCACTATAGTTCTTCTAGCTATCATCCTAGTCATTCCTCCTTCTGGTGTTCTCTTGGATTCTGCGAGGGCTCTGGCTACTATCTTGGATAATCTTTTCCTTTAGAGCCTCAATTTCCTAAAACAACCATTTGATAGATCAGAAGTTATCTATCAAGCCATTCTCCACGTTGTTTGGAAGGTCAAAGCCAAATTCTCATGTGTTATTAGACAAGACCAGAAGAGTGGGGTTGATGAGCTCATCATAATGGGTTATGTCATTGAGGTCCTCCATCACCTAGATGTTCATTAGCTCTTTGACAATTCCCAACCTAGTAGTATCCATGTTAAAATTCCTCCAAGCCCTCCTCCTATCCTTTGTTATTACCTCCCCACTTTTTTCCACAATCTTCTCCTCATGCAGGGAATAGGGTGAGACAGGACTAGGGCTATTAGAGGTTAGGGTGATGGGGTCTTCCTCAAGTAGGGCTTGTTTCGCTTTTCTTTTTCTGGGGTTATCTGGGGGAGCATCGAGGGTATCGAGGGTTTCTTCCCTATCTCTCCCCCATCCCTTTTCCTCATCCTTCATAGTGTCCTTCCCCTTTGCCTTGTCCTCATGCTCAGACTCAATCTCAGTCTCCTCTTCTTCTTCATTTTCATCTTTCACCTCCTGGGGCTCAGGCTTGGGAAGAATGGGGAGGAGAACTCTAGGGCTCTTTCTGCTAGGAAAGTGAGGGTTGAGGGTAGCAGAGATGGCTTTGGTGGAATAATCATGTAGTGCCTGCCCCTAGGTCACATTTTTGTTATCATTGTCGAACTCTTTTAGGGCTAGTTTTATGTTGATGGTTAGCAACATTGTTTTGAGACTATCAAATATTGTGCTATGGATTCAGTTGAAATGTGATGAGATTACTTAGACTCTACTTTTCATGTATGCATGATGATTATTACATTATTTTTAGTGCTTGATGATTAGTTAGATGGTTTATTATCACATGTGTTTTCTTATGGATACTTACCCCATACTTGCATGTGTGTGGTGTGTGTGTTTGTTTTCTTTCTGTATGGTGTTTCTGATGTGGTTAAGGAAGGGAGCCGTAGTCACCTGTTAGTTGGGATCTACGTGATGCACCACTTCCTGCCATTGCCTATTTAGCTTAGCATATATATATATAGTATGTACATGCATGGTTTTTATGCAGGTTGTAGGTACCGGGTATCAACTTCCCTAAATTGCCAAGATGAGTGTACCCTATCACATTATCTCAATGGTAAGAGAGGGGAGATAAATTCTCAAGTCCAAATCCCAACCATTTAAGCCATTTGTCCTAATTGGAAATTAGGACAAGCATCTGAGTTGAGTACCCTTTGAATGCGTCAGATGACATAATTCATGATATTAACCCTTTTGGTTTGATTTTGTATGTGTTTTGCTATTGTGGGTTTTTCGTATTTTACTTTATAAGTTCTTGGTGTATTTTCTACAATGGACTTTGGGAATATATTTCAATCAAAAGAAAGTATTTTGGAGGAATTTGCAGAGGTGCAAGAAGAGATAAAGAATGTGGGTTATGATAAAAGTAGGCTAAATGTTGAAATGACTATTCTGGATAACCTTCACAACATCGTGGGGAAAGAGGAAATGTTTTGGAGGCAGAGGTCAAGATTAGTATGGTTAAGGGAAGGGGATAAAAACTCTAGATTCTTTTACCTTTCTACTATGAAACATAAGGTGACCAATAGAATTAGTGGTACTAAGAAGGGGTTGACACTATAGGGGAAGATAAAGAGATTATAGAGGAAGCTATTTTTTTTTATCTTCTATCCTATCCAAAGAGTTAAACTTGGGAGAGGAGGACTAGAAGGTAATTCTCAATGCCATCCCTAGTGTGATAATTGCTACCCAGAATAAGTTTCTAGTGCCTATTCTGGGGCTTGAAGAAATCAAGGAGGCTCTTTTTACTCTGCCAGCTAAAAATGCTCCTAGCCCTAATAGTTTCCCAACATTTTTCTTCCAAATGTATTGGGAAGTTATTAAAGATGACCTTGTTAAAGTAGTTTAGAAATTTTTTGGAGCTAGGAATTTGCTTAAGGAGATAAATGCTACTTTTCTATTTTTGATTCCTAAAGTCATAGGTGCAGATTATTTTGAAAATTTCAAGCCTATTAGTCTCTACAACTCTTTTCACAAGATCTTTTCAAAGGTTTTAACTAATAGAATTATTAAATTACTACCAGAGATTATTGCAACTCGGCAATTAGGATTTGTCCCTAGTAGACAAATCCTTGATTCCATCATTGCAGTGCATGAGGTGATCAATTCCATAGATGCAAGTAATAAGGAAGGATTTCTTCTCAAACTGGATCTATCAAAGGCTTATGATAGGGTGGATTGGGTGTTCCTAAATAAAGTTCTGGAAGCTTTTGGTTTTAATAATAAAACTGGAAAGATTATAACTCAACTAATCTCCACCCCCTCTTTCGTGATGATGGTCAATGGGACCCCCTCTGATTTCTTTAAAAATTTTAGGCGCCTTAGGAAATATGACCATCTTTCACCGATCATCTTTATCGTTCTATCAAAATGCCTGGGAAGACTTATTAATGAAAAAAGGAGCAGAGGGGAAATTGTTGGTTTAAAACCATCGTCGGGTCCCCTAATTTTCTCTCATCAACAATTCATGGATGACACCATTTTAGTGGGAGAAGCTTCGATGAAAGAAGCTAGAAATGTGAAGATCATTCTCAACACATATTCCAAATCCACTGGCCAACTCATTAACTAGAGCAATAGCTTGGTTTTCTTTATTAACACCCCTATTGACAAAAAGAGGAAAATAGAAGGCATTTTGGGTTCTGATGTTAGTTCTCTTCCTACTACATATTTGGGGCTTCCTCTAGGGACCAAACCTCTTAACCTCTTTTGGAACAATCTTATTGATATGTTTAGTAGAAAGTTGGTAGGTTGGAAAGGCATTATCCTGAGTCAGGTAGGAAAAGTGCTTCTGATTAAATGTACCCTATAGAATTTGCCTACTTATGCTTTAAGTCTTTTCTCTATTTCTACAAAAGTGGCTAATACTTTGGAGTCCATTTAGAGAAATTTTTTGTAGGCTAAGGGCTAAAGCAAATAAGTACCCAACGGTGGTATGCGAGACTATTTGTAGACCCAAAAATTAGGGGGGTGGGGGATTAGAAACTTGAAATAGTTCAATAGGGTTCTTCAAGCTAAATAGATATGGAGGATTTTTAACTCCATAGGGGAATGGAGGGATATTTTGAAGGACAAGTAGGTAGCTAATATAAATTTCAAATAGTTCATAATTAGGGACCTTGACCCAAGGGGATCCAATATCTGGAATGATATTCTAAGGATGAAGGGCATAGCCATTGAGAAAGCAAAATGGAAATTAGGCAATGGTGAAGATATAAATTCTAGCACAATGACTAGCTAAGAAAAGGGCCATTATGGAACATCGAGTTGCTTAATAGATGGGAAAACTTATGTATGGAGAGATTTGGTTGTAAAGTGAGTGACTACAAGGAGAATAATGAATGGGTGAATTTGACTGAGTTTTCCTAGGAGCTAAAGTTGTTGATAGACATGATTATGCATATTCCTTTGTCCCATAAGAAGGATGCCATTATTTGGGGAGGAGGTGAAGGATGACAACTACACTGTTGCCTCAGGCTATGAAACCATGCATAACAAGGAAATAATTCCTATTTGGGCAAAGCCTGGTATCTAGGCCTTATTCTCAAAATCAACATTTTTTTCTGGATAATTCTCGAAAACCACATCTTGATGGTGGACAACCTCACCAAGAGGGGGTATCTAATGCCTAACATATGCATTCTTTGTAAAAACCATAGTGAGAGTGTGAATCATATCTTTATACACTGCCACTTCACCAGGGATATATGGTCTTATTTCTTATCTTTCTTCAAAAATGACTTGGTATTTTCCTCATACCACTATTGATCTCTTTGAACAATGGCACCATGGGGCTAATGGGGATGTGAATAAGGGATTATGAGAATGGAATTTTCCTCATTTTTTTGGGGAGTGTGGAAGGAGTGGAATAACATAATTTTTAGGGAGAAATAAATTAATGCTAAAGTTGTCTTCCACAAAAGCATTAGCACATTGATAGAAAACTACACTACAATAAAGGTCATAACACTCTTCTTGGCACAAAGGAAACTGACAAAAATAAGACAGAGGACTGTATATGGACTCTCCCGCTTGAGGGTTGGTGTAAAGCTAATTTTGATGGAGCTCCAAAGGCAACCCTGGCAAGGTTGGGGTGGGTGGAATCATCAGAAATGCCCAGGGAAAAGGAATTGTTGCTATTTTGGCTCCTCTTGGTATGAAAACTAACCACTATGTAGAGATGACTATGGCACATTGAACAATCAAACTTGCTTAGGACATAAGAGTTAGAAATCTATGGATGGAAGGAAACTCCAAGAATATCAATGACTATCTTAACGAGAAGAATGAGCCTATGTGGATGGTAGTGGAGATCATTGAGGATTGTGTTCTGATCCTTAAGTCTTTTGATTATATATCTATGGCTCATAAGTACAAGGAAGATAATCAAGTGCTGACAAGTTGGCCAACTAGGTAGTCAAGAATGATGAGATGAGGAGGTGGGTTAACAGGTATAATATTCTACCAAAAATCTTAGAGTTGATAGAAAGGGAGAGGATCCTAGGAATATTAGGAAACATTAAAGGTCAATTATGAAAGTTTTTGTGTTATGGGAAATGTGTTGAAATATGATGTGTCAGTACGATTACCAAAGCACAAAACTCATTATTAATATTCATCGTCACACTTTGAGGCTCAATTTTGGGAATCAAGTACATAAGGTGAAAAGGAGTTTTGTGAAAATAATTCATATCAATTGGAATCATCTTTCAAAGCGTATCACTACCAAAAGTAAAACTTGTAGAGAGGATGAAAAGATGGTGGGGGAAAGACATAAGAGGTAACCTGAGGATGAAGCAGAGAAGTGGCATTGGTGCTCTAAGGTGTGGAGCATTTTGAAATAAGGTGATGTTACCACTTCAGTGAATGACTTCATAGGTGGAAATCCTCTATTATGCATAGCATGATCAAGAACTAGAACAAGGGGATTGTTAAGGTCGATGGGATGGATTTCACAATGATAGAGGAGGTTATATCTATGGTGATGGGAATGCCCATTATTGGGAAGAAATTCTACAAAGATAGATGGATTTTGTGTCATGCAATGATCAAATTTACCAGGGATGTGGAGGAAAAAAGGTGTTAGCAAAGAAAAGGACCTACTACCTATTGAGCTCTATAAAATCACTATGGAGGTTTGTGTTGAGGGTTATCATCAAGTACATTTCCCTTGATACGAGATTTGACTGCCTCTACACTCATCATTTCGTGCTTCTTAACCATTTTAGGTATGGGGCGAAGATTTCTATCCCTTTTTCCTATACTCATCTATTAATGAGAATATCAATGACTATAGGGAGAAGCACATAGGTAATCCTACCTTCCATGAGGGGCTTTTGCTATTATTCTATGATTTTTTTAAGGCTAGGACTTTAGGGAAAGAAAATAAGAATAGGAAGGTGGGAAAGGAAGTTAAGGAGGAGTCAGATGTGTCAGAAGAGGATTATATCCCTTTTGATACTAAGGACAACCAAGAGATGCATTTAGATACCAAGGAGGAGGCCACCCACACAAAAATGGGAAAAAGAGAATCAAAATGGAGAAAAAGGTGAAGAAGGAGAATATTGATCCTAAATAGGGTATCGAGATTTCGTCTGATAGAGATTAAAATGAGAGGGAAAAGAGAATGGAAACAGAGGGTGATAGTGTTGAAGGGGAGGAAGATACTATTCTTAGAGAGGAGGGATATGAGGACAGGACAGGGGGAAAGAGAAACATTACTATTAAGATATTTGCCAAAAAAGAGGAGGATTATGTGGGCAAACCTTTCAGAAGGTTGAAAAGAAGGAGAGATATTGATTCCAAGGAGGAAAGGAAAGAGGAGGGGAATGATAGTGATGAGGAAGATGAGAAGCATGGGAGTAGGGAAGAGGAGCAGGATTTTGAGGAATTTGGGTCTAGCCACTACACATGTATGATTTCAGGCACAGATAGGAATGTGGTTTGCAGGAATTTCAATGATTTTTTTGTGAGGATGGGGCTTAAGAGAGAGAGATGATTAAAACTCTAATTAAGGAGAATAAGGAGGGAAAAATACAAATGGAGGAGCTGATTAACCCTACCCTTGTTATTTTGAGTGACAACACCAAGGAAAACCCTCAGATGGATGTGCTTAACAATGCAAAAAATAGTGCTATTGATATTTATCAAACCACTAAATGGACTTACCATGAAATCTAGGAGCTCAAATATAGAGTGGGAAAATTGGAGATGGATAATTGCAACACTCGGAATAGGAAAATTGAGGAGGTAAAGGATATGGGAAAAAGAGTGGACGAAGTGAAGAGTAGAGTTTAGACCATGGAGGGAACTCTATAGAAAATTGTTGAGCAAAGCTCTAATATTCTCAAAGAGTTGAATGATAACATAAAGGTTTTCATAAACAAAATTGATGAACATAGGGTAGGTAAGGAGGATGACCAATCTCCCAATAATGGCAAAGATATGTTTCCTGAGGATGGATCAAGGAAAAGAACTAGATCTAGCACAAAGAAAAAGGACATCTTGGAACTTGATAAAGATCTTTCAAACTTGAAAGAGGTGGCTAGAAGAATGTCTAAGTTGGAGATTTGAGTTGTGAAAATCCTTAGAGAAATTTCTTGAGTTGATCTCCTGGCTTTTGGGCCTTTCCTAGTTGTTTTCTCTGCTTCCCTATTTTTTAATCTTGTTTTATCTTGTTTTTTCTGTGGGGGGCCATTTCAACATGTGGCTTTAATGTTGTTGATACTTTAAGAGCTTTATATATGTTAATCTTTTAGTATTGTAGGGTTTTAGGGGCTCATTAAAATCTATTTTCCTTAATCAAAAATTGTAGCACAATTTTATCTATCACCTATGCACCCTTCCTCAACCAACCAAAAGAACCTGCATACTACTAAATCAAGAGTCCCCCCTATGATAATGCTAAACTAGACCAATCAAAAATGCTATGAAAATCAAGAAGCTCTCCTCCTGAAATATTCAATTGCTCCTTAACTAGAGCTCTCTTCACACATGCCCCTACTCTATCATGTTCCCCTTTCCCATGGACAGACACAAAAAACTCAAAATATGAGGCACCCCCCTCTCTACATGCATCCTACACAACCAATAAAACATGTGAGCATTCTTGAATTGACCTATGCAATTATCAGACCAAATGATATGTCTATCCATAGCAATGTCATGCTCCTATAAGAAATCAAAATAATTCTTGAAATAATGTTGCACAAACTCATGAGAGTGAGATCTATTATCACTCATGTAAAAATGGTACTCTCTAATAATATTTTGATTATCTTCCGCACTATCAGGGGCATGTCTATATGTTATTTGAAAAAAAATAAAAATCTAAATGGATTGTAATACTGAGATTGTGTCTCATTTTGAGGTTGTAATGTATAGTTCTCTGCAAAGTCAACAACTGATATAATAGTGCCAATGGGAAAAGTCTCCTTACACATTCTAAATTGTTGATCCAACCATTGAGACCTATGACTATGCCTTACATACTTGTAGAAAAGATTTCTCTTAAAATTTGAAATAAAACCAGCCACACTAATTTCTTTTGCAACCAATTCACATCTAGTGCCCTTACCCCCACTCTTCAATGTGTATTTCATCGTTTCATATACCATTTTTTTAACTCTTGTCCTCCCAAGATCTTGTCTGCACCCCTCATGGAAACATGTGTCAAACTTGGATAAGCCACCACATTCTAAAAAATTCTCATTTAAGCAAGTATTTCTATAAAAGAAGCAATCATCAACTCTAGGACATACAAATTGATCTATCAAGTCTCTTGATGATTTTGGAAGTCCACTAGCACCACAATTTTTCAACATTTCTTTACTATGCAAATTAGAACGGATGGAGCATAATAGTTCATGGTGCATAGAAAACTCAATGTGAGGCCTCAATGTAGCTGATCATAGTAGTTTATTTACGTTTCAAATACTTTATATTTTGAGACCTTGTTATATGTTGGACCTATTTTGAATTTTTTTTAGACTGTTTGATATTATGAGATGTTTTACTTTTACGATGATTAGTTATGATGTTATAATTTATTGATGATGCTTGATGATTGTTTACATTCATGTACTTGGTTTATTATATTATTGAGGAGCATGAAATTAGGTTTGAGTGCAAAGAGTGGATGGATCATATATTTTAAAATAATGAAATGTTGCAAACGGTCATATCATGCTTAGTTGATTTTGCTAGTATTATAAAAATGGAAAAATGTTATTTGAAATTCAATTGAGATATATATTTATGTTTTGATTCAATTACAAATAAAATATTGATTTAAGATTTATATATCTTGGACTTCTGATATGTGGTTTGAGTGTGCAGGAAATATAACCATGGTAAAACAGAGAACCAAGACTATACCTTTGTATCGACTAAGAATGTCAAGGCTACATTTAATGAAGAGATCTTAGCCTCATTGTTTAGTATTTTACTTTGTAAACGTAATGTGAATGAGTATGTTAGATTAGATTTGCTTCTCATAATGTTAAGTGTATATTTTATAGTGTCACTTGACACTTGTATTGTTATGTGTATAAGTGGCAAGTCAGTTTTAGATATTGGCAAAAGACATCCAACCTTATTTATAACTAATTAGAAATGTTTAAGTTATATCCTCTTGCATAAAATTAGCATATGAAGGCTTTAATTAGATTAAATTCAGATTTTAAGTTTAAGGTGACATTAGAGGGATTTATCAGAGTCCTAGGGTGCTCTTTCGATAAAATTAAGTTATCTGCATGTTAGTACTATATGTTAGGGATTTAATCTTGACTTTACTTTAGTTTAAATCACTTTTCTAACCCTTTTAAAATCCCATTTTTCAAATATTGCAAAAATGGGAAGAAATCTTACCCAACTTCTCACCTTATCTTCAGCGAGTTGGAGTTTCAATAAAATAGGGAAACTTAGGTGGAGTTAAAGTGATTTTTCTCTTTCATGATGGAGAAAAAGGAGTTTAGTTTCTTATTAAATGGAATTTTGAAAATAGAGTTTCCATTTACCCACTCTCTAGTTTTAAAGATTTTATGTTTTTTGGAGATTTGATCAAGGAAGGATAGAGGGCTCTTCTCAAATTGGTTCATTTGTCATAGCTTGGAAAAAGGTTGGAGCTTTTGTCATGTTTTAGGAATTATGTATTGTATTGTTTTACTAAATAAAAGTTGTGTAAATTTGGCTACAAATACATATGTGTATTGTCCATGTTGTATTGTTGGGTGTGAATGAATTCCTATTGCTTTTCTTTTTTTCTTTCTCTTTGATTTTGAGAGTATGATGTTATGGGTGTGGAAGGACATCACTCACCCTTGGGAGGAAAGAAGTGACCTTCGGGTGAAGGGGTTAGTTGGGCCTTTCCCTTAAGTGCAGAGTCTCTTCCCTAGAAGGAAGAGGGATATGCATGTAGTATGGGTTGCATGTGCCAGTACAATATTGTTATGCACTTTGCGGGTGATAAGGGGAGAAATTTTGTGAGAGTTGGCAATTATTTTGTATGCCTTGTGAAGGCAGATTCGATTTTATGTATTTGGATTATCCTCGGGGTTTTAGGCACACCTTCACCCATTATATTGGTTGCTATAGTAACTTGTTGTGTAAGCTCAAAAAGGGTATTAAATGTTGTATCTTTTAATTATTGTTTTATGTGGTTGTGCTTGATTATTACCCGATTGGTTTTGGTTCTCCAAGCTTGGTGGGTGGTCTCATAGAGACCTAGGTTGGGAAGTGAGCTCTTCATGGTTTTTAGTGTTTTTTTCTATAGGTTTCATATGGATTTGTGTTGAAGAAAAGCTTGGAAGATTTCATTTTCTATTGGAGATTTCAAGATGATTTATTATAAATATTTGTAAAAGTTATATATTGTAAAAGATCACATGTAGAGCTTCATGTATGAAAATCTTGTTTTATTGTAAGATCCAGATGTGATTGTAATATTGGAAGAGACATGTCAAGTTGTGAATACATTTCATTTTAAATATTTCCTAGAATATGATTTGATGTATTTGAAAATTTGTAGCAATAATTTGTAAATGATTTGATATGGTTTCTTAAAGTGTTTCAAATTTAAATTTTATTATTTATTGAGTTGTGTGTGTGTGTGTGTGTGTGTCTGTGTGTGTGGTTCAATATTTCGGCATAACATTTTGGTATCAAAGCCTAGTTTTTGAAAACATTAGGATAAAACAAAAAAATGAGTTCAGTGGAATGTAGGAATATATCAATTTTCTTATTTCAGTATTTTTATTTCAACGCAAAAAAGATAGAAAAATAAAAAATAAAAAAAGAAAGATTTTACATTTTTTCATTTTGAAATATTTGATTTGTGTACTGATGTTAGGAATAAATTAAAGATAGCAAAAGAAACTTTCCTCGCCTAGTTGCGAAATCAAAAAATCAAAAAATTAAAAAAGTTAGTATTTAGTTAGAAAGTTGAACCATATAAAAAAACAATAAAATTAAATTAAAAAATTGAAAATAAATTCATGTTGAGAAAAAAAAAAATTTCTCACACAAGAAATCTACCCACTATATAAAGATCTTTATTAACTTCCTAAAATCATTCCTAAAAGATGCCTACTAAATAAGATAAGATAAAATAAAATTCCTAAATAAACTCCTAGATTTATCCTTTGAAAAAGGTAGAGACATAAAGTCCAAATTCAAATGTTAGTTGTAAAAGTGAAGTTTTCAATTATTTATGTATTCAAATCAATATTCCTATTGAAAAAAAAAATTAGTTAAAAACAAAATCAATCAACTAGAATATATCTTAAAATCATGGCAAGGATATAGAAATTTAATAGATATCAAACCCAAAAAACACTCTTTTAAATATTTTATCATTGTTCTTAAAAATATGTTTATATTTGATATATTTTTAATTTATTGTTAATTTTTATTCTTTTCAAATTGATATATATTATTTTGTAAATATATTAAATATAGTTTTGTATGTTATATATATATTTATTATAAAGTTAACTATAAAAAACGTTAAGTGTTAAAAGATTAAATTATATTTTGACCTATTTTGAAAATTTGAAAGATAGAAATGTGTATATATATTAATGTAAGAATTAAATAATATATTTAATATTAAATGCATGATGAAGTCTTTGACATAGTAATTTATAAATTGTGCATATGAGAACCTAATTTTAGTAATATAAACCAATCTTTATTTGTTCCCTACATAATTGCCTATGATTGCGGCAAAATCATACTTAAATTTAAAAGAAATTTTAATATAATTATAAATATTTATTATTAAAAAAAATAGAATAAATGTTTGTGGATGGTGCAGGTAGGACCTACCACCCCACATCCCTAACTCATACAACGCTCACGCCCATAATACAAAGTGAATAGCAAGTTTTTTTTTTTTTTTAAATCTTTATAAAAAAGAGAGCATATTAATCAAAATACTTGGAGAAGCAGGTGGTTTTCAAGGTAATGTCCTTGCTTTTACCAAAAAGTAGCCCATGTAACATGAGTGGTGATTTAGGTAAGTAGTTTTTTTTAATTTAAGTTTATTTCAAGTTAAGTTTTTAGTAGATCTTATTCCATGTTTTTATTTATTTATTATATGTAAATTATTTATTTAAATATTTTTTTATTTTTATTTTTTAGGGAGCATAGCCCTATGAGAATGTGCATTACAAATGAAAGAAATACATACAACTCTCATCAAATTGTTATCAAACGAGATCCAGGCCCAAAAAATACTTCACCAACAGGAAATCCTTTCTTCAAATTGGGCTAGGAAAAAACACGTTAAAGAACCAACTAATCACAAGAATTCATAAATGTTGACCATAAAGATTGTATCCAAGCTTAGCCTTAATCGTGAGAACCACATTAATATTATCTAATCCATAAACTACAAGCTAGATGAACATACCATATGGATAATTAAACAAGTGTCAAAAAAACTACCCATGGTAATTATCCCTATTATTGAACAACTCATGACAAATGTGAAACCTCATAGAAGGACAAAATTAACAAAGAAGACTAAATGAGAAAATATTGAAACCTAATTAAATTTGAAACCGACTAATCAACAGGTACTAGCAGATAGACCTATCTTACTAATTTCATAAATTAAGCAATCGATAGGAAAAAACCCTACCGATTTGAAGCCTACTACATCAATTACAGACATCAAGTGATTAACTATACCAAAATCTCCATACCAAAAACTAATAACCCACGGTGTAATAAACAAATCACCATTCCAATCCACTACTAACTATGTCTTCATATCAGTTCACATCCTTGATAGACAGAGGGATTCAATTAAAACTTGTCAAGACATAATACTAACAACAAAACTCATGTGACTAGGACATATCCCAGCTAATTAAAAAAATGAAATAGCTAAATCTAGGAGATCATAAGAGCGACATGCTAGACACTACTCAACTGAAATAGAATAATCGACTTAGAAAAAATATTATTCAATAGAACCCTATATAATACATGATAGAAAATTATTCACTAGAACACTACCTACTAACTGGAGCTATCAATGAAATAAAACTTCCAAATAGAAATTAACCTCCCTTTGTTGCTAATAAACGAAAGCCTTTCCACCCTATGATTGCTTAAAATTGAATCACTGGAGCTTGGTAAAGACTAGGTTAGGGGTTGATAACCCCATCTTTCCCTTCGCCATCTTAACCATACATGGTCATTCTCACAACAGAAAGATATCCGATTGACAGTGCTCGATGCAAGAACCAAATCATGAAAAAAAAACCATACAATACACTCCCAATATAAAACACTTAAAGGTTCAATCGAACATTGCTTGAATCCTAATTATCCAAATAAATCTAGAGTAGTTAATAGAGCCCCATAATAGTATATTAATACTCAAAATCTAAAGGCAGAAATCCTCCCCACCATAGCTACTAAACAGAGTAATTCCACCAGAACATAGCATATAACTAAAACTAAAAACATATCATTCGAGGTAAGAAAACTATAGATAAGACAAAATCAGGAAGAAGCCCAAATTAAACTAAGTATATGATACTCTGTATATATATTATGTCAATTCCATTACAAAAGCAAAGATATATAGATACAATCCAAAAGAGGTGGCAATTTTATAGAATACAAAATCTACATATACATATGAACCTAGCCAAATATAATAAAGGGTCTAGCAAACTATTTTGAAACCAAATAGGAGTTGTAATCTCCTTCAACTGCAAACCCTACCTTGGGAACACCATAATGACTTTAGAGATGTCATTAGGGTTCTCCACCTGGAAGTTTGGGGGAAGATCAAACCTAGCCTTCACTCTGCTAGACTTATCTACATGTGGGGTGCAGAATATGAGGGCTTCAAGATTATCAAACTAGACTCCCGGGTAAATATATGCATGAAATGCATTAAGATACTCTGTCAGCCACAACCTATCAACTTCAATAATGATGCCCTTCCAATGCAAAAGAAATTTGATAACTACCTCCATTTTGGGCCATTGAGAGTAGAATTTGAGGTTCTCCCAGATGATCAAAGAGGGCCTGCGGTATGCCATGTCCAGCTTGGAGGAACCAAGAGGTGATGCTATATATCTTTTAGGCAATTGAATCCTAAATTTGCTGTTAATTATCCTCACTGCATTCTCCAACCCTTTACACCATGTGGCTTGAAAAATGTCATTGCAAAGTTGAATAATCAGGTCATGATCAACCTTTGCTCTAGCTAAACATCCAATAAAGGTTCCTATAATATGGTTATTAGTCTACCATGTGTGACTATAGTCAAATATTCCTTCACCGATAACCCTCCCTACTGCTATCCTTGACATGTCATTAAGAGGATTCAAGATCCTATTCCAATGCTCTGGTTTGATAGAGCCACAAAAAGCCATTGTTCTAGCCTCTTTGGTGTGGAAAACCATAACATTTGTATCCATAGCCGCAGAGAGGGTAGGAAACAGGGATAGAAATAAAACCAGCCAAGAAGACCTTAACAAAGCCAAGATAAAAAGCAAATGACACGCCTCATCATGATGCTAAAACCAACACGACAAGTCATGTGGGAAATGTAGAGAGGATGTTAGGAATCAATCATGGAACCCATCATGAATTGATGAGGAAAGATTTTAGCCCCTTGTTCCAGATCCTTTCTCAATAAAACTTAAGTAATAGTACTCATGGCCAGAGGTGACCACTAACTCACACTGACATAATTAATAATAATAATAATGGGAGCCAATATTAAACTTCGAGAGAGGAACTAATAACTCAAGAAGTAAAAGCCACACATATGAACTTAGGACAAGGCTACTTATGTATGGAAAAGAATTAAATTAGATAAAATTCAATCAGAAATGAGTTAAAATAGGATTAAATTAGTGTTGATGGAATGATTCCCTAATAAGATGAATATTAAGACCATCTGCCCCTTTATTTGCTAACTGGTCTGCTTTCATGTTACCTTTACGATAAATATGGCATATTTGGTGCTCCTCAAAATGATCAAGAAGCTTTAGGATAGAATCTAATTTAGATTTGATGACCCAGTTAGGAGTAGATTGCTCCCTTATGGTATTCAAAATGATTTGAGAATCACCTTCAATAACCACTTTAGTAATCCCAACCTCTAAACACAAAAGCAATCACGATTCCAAAGCTTCAAGCTCAGCCATGTTGTTTGAGGTAGGCCTAATGGCCATCGCCTTTTTTGCTAACCATTGTCCAGAATCATTATTGATGATGCAGTCGATTCCTGCTATACTAGGATTACAAAGTGGATTTAGAGTTTGACTATTTTTAGACTATTTATATACTTTATTACCATTTTTCAAGGGATAATTAATATGATCAAAATAATACAATTATGTAGATTAATCATGTGAATTTATTTAATTCCACTCTTTATATATGTGTCATATGATGCTAAATATATTTGGTCATGTCTCTTGGTCTATAGAATTGGGTGATTTAATTATTCTAAATTCTTTTTTTGGGCATAGGAAGCCATGTACTTTATTTTTTCTTTCATAACTATCTAGTTTTGTTGCAAAAATAATTTAAAATGTAAATGAATTTTATATGAATATATGTTGATTCCTATCTATGTATTTTATAATTTGTTTGAGTTGGAGTCTTGTGTTATATGTGATATCATATAGATGATAAAGATGTTTATAAATTTCATTGTTAGTTCATAGTACATTACACCCTCTCATTGATGATTATCTTGTAAGGTATGTGTTACATTGTCTTAATGTAAGATGATATTATGAATTATAGAGGTTGTGTGCATTTTCTTAATATTGCATGGATGTTTAGTTTACAAAGTATTTTACCTATCTATAAGGTGATGTGTCTAAATTTGTAGATCTTAGAGATTAATATATAGTAAATATTTTGGGTTGGTGCCCTATATGTTATTCTAGTGAAATAAGCATGCAGGGGTGTGTGTTATAACCACAACTTACACTGCACTGCATTGTCAATATTTTGTGTGTATTAGTTTATATCTATACATGAGTTGTATCTAGAATATATATGTTATAGTAAGATTGTTAAGGCACTCATCCTATAGCTAACCTTGCATTAAGAGACTACTATGGTATTACTAGTTAAACTAAACTTTAGCCTTATAGAATGTCAAGGAAGATAGTTGTATTATTGGTATGTGGACTGAATGGTCATGTATCATTTTTCACCTTATAGGACTCCTCCTTTATCTAGTCTTTCACTACATAAATCAATCACATTATCATTTATATGGTCAGTACAATTGTAGTTAGGAGACAACTAAATCCCTCCTTCCCCTTCGTGACCCAGGTATGGCCACATTGTGATTGTGATGTAAATTATGTAACCAGTGCGATTTATTATTATTATTATTATTAATGTTGTATTTTTTGTATTTTATATCTCATTATTTTGTGTCGACAATATAAAATGTGATGTTGGGCTACTTATCCAAATTTTCTTAATGATGGTCCTATCTTGCCTCTAAGACATGCCGTATTTTCTTGATTAAAAATTTTCTAGTATGACCATTCTTGATTTTCTTTTGTTTTATACTTTTTAATTGTTTATTTTATCTTCAGTTTTATTTTTCATTATGAGGCATTTTCTTGCAAATTATGTTGGCAAAGTAACTTGTGAATGACCAAACCATAAAGGGATTCCTAGTGAATTAGGTAGGAAGTGTATCATTAGGGTGTAAAGTTTAGTGGATTTATATATTCTCACCCTCTACTATATTTTAGTAGGAATAGCTAGCCTCCTTTGACTATTGAAGCCAGGGTCAGATCACTGCATAAGATTAGTGAATGATTACAAGTTAACCTAGTGCATTATAGATAAAGGACTTTTGTTAAGTGATAATAGGTTTAGCATGATGGGTATACTTTTTTTTTAAAGGTAATTCCCAAGAGGAAGTCATAAACAAAGAGGGGGAGGATGTAGCGCCCCTCCTCGTCATTTAAAAAGAAAGAAAGAATGCTTTAGTAATTTTCTATATAAGATCTAGTTTTAGATGCTTTATGATTGAGGCATCTTTGTATGCACTGTATCTATATATATCTATATACTATAATCAATCAAATTGGAGTATTAAAATGAGACAATGACCTTTTGCACGTGTTAATATTTATGATTTGAAGTGATCATTTGATGATGGTAGGAAATTATTCTTCTTTTTTTATGTTATTTATTTGGGTGATAATTTTGATGTTGAAACTTGAATTAAGGTTAAGTTGATTTTAGTACATAAATATTTATATCAAGCTTTAGCCACAAAATGTAATGCTAATAGAAAACAAGATGATTATTCTGAACTACTTCTCAAAAGAAGCCTTGTCACCTGTATTCTTTTGTATGATTAAAAACATGTCAAAGTATGGCTACTCTCTCTATTCTACACCCAAAGATGACGAAACATTAGCCCAATCTTTGCCCTGAATTAGGACAGAAAGGGTGACATGGATTCAAGCCAAGAAGGTGATCTATAGAACCAAAGTCATTAAAACATGGAGTGTCAAGCAAACAGATCAACAAATTCATGAGAGAATGTGGTTCAATGAGATCATAGTACCCTTATCTTTTCAATGAACTCTAGGAGGAGCTTCATGCCTGCGGGGGAGGATGTGAGGCCTCAACTAGCCCATCATAGTAGTTTATTTATGTTTTAGATACTTTATATTTTGAGACCTTGTTATATGTTAGACCTATTTTAGATTATTTTTCAGACTGTTTGATATTATGAGATGCTTTATTTTTACAATGATTAATTATGATATTAGAACTTATTGATAATGCTTGATGATTGTTACATTCATGTACTTGGTTGGTTATTTTATTGAGGAGTATGAAATTATGTTCGAGTGCAAAGAGTAGATGGATCATGTATTTTAAAATCATGAAATGTTGCAAATGGTCATATCATGTTTAGTTGATTTTGTTGGTTTTATAAAAATGAAAAAATGTTATTTGAAATTCAATTGAGATATATTTTATGTTTTGATTCAATTACAAATACAATATTGATTTAGGATTTATTATTGCATATGATTTATATATCTTGGACTACCGATATGCGATTTGAGTATATAGGAAATATAACCATGGTAAAATGGAGAACCAGGACTATACCTTTGTATATACTGAGAATGCCAAGGCTACATCTAATGAAGAGATCTTAGCCTCGTTGTTTAGTATTTTACTTTGTAAACATAATGTGAATGAGTGTGTTAAATTATAGTTGTCTCTTGTAATGTTAAGTGCATATTTTATAGTGTCACTTAGCACTTGTATTGTTGTGAATATAAGTGGCAAGTCGGTTTTAGATATTGGAAAAAGACATCCAACCTTATTTATAACTGATTAGAAATGTTTAAGTTATATCCTCTTGCATAAAATGAGCATATGAAGACTTTTATTAGAGTAAATTCAGATTTTAAGTTTAAGGTGACTTTAGAGGGATTTACTAGTCCTAGGTTGTTCTTTTGGTAAAATTAAGTTACTTGCATGTTAGTACTATATGTTAGGGCTTTAATTTTGACTTTACTTTAGTTTAAATCATTTTTTTAACCCTTTTAAAATCTCATTTTTCAAGTATTGCGAAAACGGGAAGAAATCTTACCCAGCTTCTCACCTTATCTTCAGTGAGTTGGAGTTCCAATAAAATAAGGAAACCTAGGTGGAGTTCAAGTAATTTTTCTCTTTCATGATAGAGAAAAAGGAGTTTAGTATTTTATTAAAGGAAAAATTGAAAATAGAGTTTTCATTCACCCACTCTTTAGTTTTGAAGATTTTATGTTTTTTGGAGAATTGATCAAGGAAGGATAGAGGGCTCTTCTCAAATCGGTTCATTTGTCAAAGCTTGGAAAAAGGTTGGAGCTTTTACCATATTTTAGGAATTATGTATTGTATTGTTTTACTGAATAAAAGTTGTGTAAATTTGGCTATAGATGCATATGTGTATTGTCCATGTTATATTGTTGGATGTGAATGAATTTCTATTGTTTTTCTTTTTTCTTTCTCTTTAATTTTGAGAGTATGATGTTATGGGTGTGGAAGGACATCACTCACCCTTGGGAAGGAAGAAGTGGCCATCAAGTGAAGGGGTTAGTTGAGCCTTTCCCTTGAGTGTAGAGTCTCTTCTCTGGAAAGAAGAGGGATATGCATGTAGTATTGGTTGCATGTGCTAGAAAATATTATTATGCACTTTGGGGGTGATAAAGGGAGAAATTTTGTGAGAGTTGGTAATTATTTTGTATGCCTTGTGAAGGCAGATTCGATTTTATGTATTTGGCTTCTCCTCGGGGTTTTAGGCACACCTTCACCCATTATATTGGTTGTTATGATAACTTGTTGTGTAAGCTCAAAAAGGGTTTTAAATGTTATATCTTTTAATTATTGTTTTATGTTGTTGTACTTGATTATTACCTGGTTGATCTTGGTTCTCCAAGCTCAGAGGGTGGTCTCATAGAGACCTAGGTTGGGAGGTGAGCTCTCCATGGTTTTTAGTGTTGTTTCCTATAGGTTTCATATGGATTTGTGTTGAAGAAAAGTTTGGAATATTTAATTTTCTATTAGAGATTTCAAGATGATTTATTATAAATATTTGTAAAAGTTCTATATTGTAAAAGATCACATGTAGATATTCATATATGTAAATCTTGTTTTGTTCTAAGATCTAGATGTGATTGTAATATTGGAAGAGACATGTCAAGTTGTGAATACATTTCACTTTAAATATTTCTTGGAATATGATTTGATGTATTTGAAAATTTGTAGCAATAATATGTAAATGATTTGATATGGTTTCTTAAAGTGTTTCAAAATTTAATTTTATTATTTATTGAGTAGTATGTGTCTGTGTGTGTCTTGGTCAATATTTGGGCATGACACTCGACATGATATTTCCAACAACACTTATTTTGAATTTTAAGTGGCACACAATAAAATGGCTTCAAAGATTCAAAAGCCCTTTGTGATATATTCAATCTTGGATGACTCTCTCTAAATTCTTTGAACAACATAGTTTGAGTTACCTCCAAATAATGTTTTGGATGTGGCATGTGGTCTCAAATGCCAATTCTCAACTTCAACACATCTTTAGAATTGGGTGATACTCTTGAGTTAGAGTGTCAAAACTGTATAATTTCTTCCTTCACATCATTAGATAGCTTCTTATCAAAATATGGAAGTCTCCCACCAAAAGCCCATGTTTCATTTTGAAGAGGATTATCAATTCTCTCTCGTCTACTAAGTGGTCTCCTTAAAGTAGTAAAATTTAGGTTCAAGTCAATACAAGTTTGTTTCATATATCTACCCTTTTTCAAATGATGACTTACCAAAGAGGTTGTAATAACTCTTCAACCAACTCGCTTATCCTTCTCCCTGCTATCTTTCCCAATGCTATTGAGAGCACTAAAAAGATTCTTCACAATAATTACATTTCTTTCCAATTTTCTATTGACATGAATCTTCAATTTGGAAAGCATAGGTTTCATATTTTGCATTTTTAATAAGTACATAAAAAGTTGACATTGCTCCACTACTATCTTGTTGTCAAAAAACATCTTATATACTCTTTAAGCCCATAACTGAATCATTCTTTGTGATTTTTTTCTTTCCGAATTGGTAATAATCATTTTATCAATTTCAATTATTCATTTTGGTGTTCTAGGACCTTCATGTCAATTATAATTAGGAGATATGTAATGTTTGTATGCATTTTCATTTTCAACATGGTCAATCATGCAATTTACATTATGAACTAGTAAATTTTTATTCTCTAAATTTTCAATCCCGACATTATCATTATCAATTAGTACATTTTCATTCCCTAACTATACATATTCATTATCTAACTCTATGATTTCACCTTCAATCAATACATTGTCAACTTGATTCACATTTAACATACCTCATCTCTTCCTTTGGTGATTTACCTTCTCCCTCTCCTTATATGTTGCAATATCTTCATTTGATACCTTCCTTTTGCATTTAGCCTTTCAATGACTAGTGCTCCCCATTCATACAATAATATCAGACACCTAACCATACAATATAGCAACTTTTTCAATTGTATGGGCCCCAAAATATCATTTTTCTCCAAACCCATGAAAATGGCCCCCAAAAAATGTAATTATAGGGTCTGTAGTGATAGAATATTTAGGAAAAAGTATGCCAGTATTTTGGGTACCCAATACAATATCGGGTACCCAAAATGGATGCCCAAATTTTGGAGGGAAATTGTATAGTAATATCTATAACTACTATTATTATGATTAAATATAATATTGTAATATATAATTATTATTATGATTAAATATAATATAGTAATATATATGATTATTATTATTAAATATAATATATTAATATATATGATTACTATCATATAGTCATATATTATAATTATTAGTATATTTAATAGTCATATATTATAATTACGTCCCTAGGGGTCCTATGGACCTATTTGATTTAATTGAATGTGTCGAAAGGGGTCATAGGATAACCTATGACCACTTTCAACACATTTCATGACAACATATGTCTCTAGGGGTCCTAGGACCCCTAGGGACATACATTGTCATGAAATGCATCAAAAGACCTATTTGGTTTGATTGAATGGATCAAAGGATAACATATGACCCCTTTCAATGCATTTCAGGACAACATATGTCCCTAGGGGCCCTAGGACCCCTAGAGACCTATTTGGTTTGTTTGAATGGGTTGAAAGGGGTCATAGGATAACTTATGATCCCTTTTGGCACATTTCATGATAAGATATGTCCCTAGGCTTCCTAGGGACCTATTTGGTTTGTTCGAATGAGTCAAAAGGAGTCATAGGATAACCTGACCCCTTTCGACGCATTTCATGACAACATATGTTCCTAGGGCTCCTAGGACCCCTAGGGACCTATTTGGTTTGATCAAATGGGTCGAAAGGGGTCATAGGTTATCCGATGACCCCTTTTGACGCATTTTATGACAACATATGTCCCTGGGGGTCTTAGGACCCCTAGGGACCTATTTGGTTTGATCGAATGGGTCAAAAGGGGTCATATGATAACCTATGACCCCTTTTGATAACTTCATGACAATATATGTCCCTAGGGTTCTTAGGACCTATTTGGCTTGTTCAAATGAGTCAAAAGGGGTTAGAATAACCTATGACCCCTTTCAATGCATTTCATGACAAAATATGTCCCTAGGGGTCCTAGGACGCCTAGGGACCTATTTGGTTTGATCGATTGGGTCGAAAGGGTTCATAGGTTATTTTATGACCCCTTTAGACACATTTCATGATAACACATGTCCTTAAGAGTCCTAGGACCCCTGGGATCTATTTGGTTTGATCGAATGGGTTGAAAGGGGTCATAGGTTATCCTATGACCTTTTTCGACACATTTCATGACAACATATGTCCCTAGGGGTCCAAGGACCCCTAGGCACCTATGTGGTTTGTTTGAATGGGATGAAAGGGGTCATAGGATAATCTATGACCCCTTTCGACTCATTTCATGACAACATATGACCCCTAGGCACCTATTTGGTTTGTTCAAATGGGTCGAAAGGGGTCATATGATAACCTATGACTCATTTTGATGCAGTTCATGACAACATGTGTCCCTAAGGGTCCTAAGACCCCTAGGCACCCATTTGGTTTGATCGAATGGGTCAAAAGGGGTCATAGGATAACCTATGACCCCTTTCGATGCATTTCATGACAACATATGTCCCTAAGGGTCTTAGGACCCCTAGGGACCTATTTGGTTTGATCAAATGGGTCGAAAAAGGTCATAGGATAACTTATGACCCCTTTCAATGCATTTTAGACCATTTTGGTTTGCTCGAATGGCTCAAAAGTAACCTATGACCCCTTTCAACACATTTCATGACAACATATGTCCCTAGAGGTCCTAGGACCCATCGGGACCTATTTGGTTTCATCGAATGGGTCGAAAGGGGTGATAAGATAACCTATGACCCCTTTCAAAGCATTTCATGACAACATATGTAGGACTAGTACGGACCTATTTGGTTTGATTGAATGGGTCGAAAGGGATCATAGGTTATTCTATGACCCCTTTCGATGCATTTCATGACAACATATGTCTCTAAGGGTCCTAGGAACCCTAGGGACTTATTTAGTTTCATTGAATGGGTCGAAAGGGGTCATAGGTTATCTTATAACCCCTTTCGACACATTTCATGACAACATATGTCCCTAGGGGCCCTAGGACCCCTAGGCACCTATTTGATTTGTGACAACATATGTCCCTAGGGGCCCTAGGACCCCTAGGCAACTATTTGATTTGTGACACCATATGTCCCTAGGGGCCCTAGGACCCCTAAGCACCTATTTGGTTTGTTCAATGGGTTGAAAGGGGTCATAGATAACTTATGACCTCTTTCAATGCATTTCATGACAACATATGTCCCTAGGGGTCCTAGGACCCCTAGGCACCTATTTGGTTTGTTCAAATGGGTCGAAAGTAGTCATAGGTTATCTTATGACCCTTTTCAACACATTTCATGACAACATATGTCCCTAGGGGTCCTAGGACCCCTAGGCACCTATTTGATTTGATTGAATGGGTTGAAAGGGGTCATAGGATAACCTATGACCCTTTCGATGCATTTCATGACAACATATGTCCCTAAGGGTCTTAGGACCCATAGGGACCAATTTTGTTTAATCGAATGGGTCAAAATGGGTCATAGGATAACTTATGACCCCTTTTGGTGCATTTCAAACTTATTTGGTTTGTTCAAATGGGTCAAAAGAGGTCATAGGATAACCTATGACCCCTTTTGATGCATTTGATGATAACATATGTCCAAGTCCCTAGGGGTCCTAGGGCCCCTAGGGACCTATTTGGTTTGATCGAATGGGTCGAAAGGGATAACCTATGACCCTTTTCAATGCATTTCATGATAATATATTTCCCTAGGACCCCTAAGGACCTATTTGGTTTGATCGAATGGGTCGAGAGGGGTCATAGGATAACTTATGACCCATTTTGATGCATTTCATGACAACATATTTCCTTAGGGGTATTAGGACCCCTAGGGACCTTTTTGGTTTGATCGAATGGGTTGAAAGGGGTCCTAGGTTTCTTTCAACACATTTCATGACAACATATGTTCCTAGGGGTCCTACGACCCCTAGGGACCTATTTGGTTTGATTGAATTGGTTGAAAGGGGTCATAGGCCCTTTTGATGCATTTCATGACAACATATGTCCCTAAGGGTCCTAAGACCCCTAGAGACCTATTTGGTTTGTTCAAATGGGTCAAAAGGGGCCATAGGATAACCTATGACCCCTTTCGATGCATTTCATAACAACATATTTCGCTAGGGGTACTAGGACCCCTAGGGACCTATTTGGTTTGATCGAATGGGTCAAAAGGGGTCATAGGATACCCTATGACCCCTTTGATGCATTTCATGACAATATATGTCCCCAGTGGTCCTGGGATCCCTAGTGACCTATTTGGTTTGATCAAATGAGTCAAAAGGGGTCATAAGATAACTTATGACCCTTTGATGCATTTCATGACAATATTATATTTAATAATAATATAATGCTATATATTTTAATATAATAATATATTACTAGATTGCCAATAGTGGCATGTTGTGATGGTTAAGTTGTTGTGTTGTTATCCTTGCCATCAAGGTTCAAATCTCATGGGGATGAGGTCCCCCGTTTGTGGCCTCACTGGTTCATAGCTCCAGGTCAAAGTGTTTACCCCTCTTTATATATATATATATATATATATATATATATATATATATATATATATATATATATATATATATATATATATATATATATATATATATATATATATATATATATATATATATAATAATTATTATCATATATATTAATATATTGTATTTAATAATAATAATCATAAATAATAATAATCGTATATAATAATAATGATGCCCACACTTTTCAAATTTTGGTTTCCCTCCAAATTTTGGGCTATGAATTTTTGGAAAAAAAATGGCCACACTTTTTAGGTACTCAATTTCACATCGGGTAGCCGATCTAGTATCAGGTACCCAATTAGGCTTGGTATTTACCAAACCTATTTGGTCAACTCAAAAAATGTGTTTGAGATAGGTTTTAGTGACATTCGGACTTCGAGCAGCCATCTAACAATATTTTTTCATCAAAATTCAATGAAACGAAAAGGATTTTTTTTATAACACTCAAGATTCCATTGATATAATTGGTGTCAAATTCTAAGTTTGATAAGTATTTATTAGTTAATTTTTAATGAAGATTTATGTAAACTGTTGACTGACATACTGATTGAAAAATAGCTATAACTTTCAAACAGTAAACATTTTTGAAATCCAAAAGTTGCATCACATTCTATGCTTCACCTAGTATAATAAAAAAAAATTTTGTAAAGTTTTCAATTAGTTAAGGTGGTCAAACACAAAAAAAAATTATTATGGAAAAGTTATAGTAGAAAATTTATATTTAATTATTTATTTAGAATAAAAATACCCAAAAATATGTGTCATATCCAGGAACGAGTCTAATTTTTTTAATCTATAATTATATTAAAAATATTATCATTTGATTTTGATTAAGGTCGTCAAACATACGCCTACTTTTTATTTTCGACCTGAAATTTTTGTAGTATTGCATTAAAATCTAAAATTTTGATAGATCAAATATTTTTTTCTCTAGATAAGGCCTAGTAGTTTAGAAATTACATTCAACTTCCTACAGATTCTTTTCTTACAACTTTTTGATATAAAGCCCATAACTACTTTAAAATTACGTGTCAAGTTAACATAACCCTGATTTGTTGGTTTTTCATTTCCACTTAAGGCCATAGTTTGGTTGACCATGATCCTACAAATACCCTAAAGACATTTATTGTGTGTGTGTGTGTGTGTGTGTGTGTGTGTGTGTGTGTGTTCCAGCCATATGACTATATAGATACTTTATTATATATTTTGAATTTGAAAAGAAAAGAAATGTACTTGAAGACAACATAGATAAATTTTTTAATTAAAACAAGTACATAATTTATGTAGAATAAGAAAGGTGGGTTTTCTATACAAGTCATTCAGAGAACCATTATGTAAACACAAGCACTAGTATGAATATTATTTTAATATAATGATTAATCGACTACAAATTTGTGATCTCATAAAATGCAATGTATTAAATTATACAAAAATGCAAATTGTATGTAGCTATGTGGTCTGGATGTAGACAATAAAAAAGAGTACACCTACAACCCCCTTTTTTGACATGACTTCTATATTACATGTTTCACTAATATCATGCATTTCTTCATTAATGAAGCATTATATTAGTTTAATTAATTACTAACATTTGTCTTTTATTTATCTCATATTTGACCTAATTGATCACTTTCAAAATCAATTGAAATCCTTATAATCACAACCATCAAAATCAATTGAATTTTGCATCAATGTCATCAAAATCAATTAACATTTAGTAATCCATCTTTCTAAGGGTAAAAAAGCCATTAATTTATCCATGGGTACTAACTTTGATAAATAAATCTCATTTATATATCTATTTTTCTCATTCTTGCAATTAGTTAATTTTACATTAATTAATTGGCTAATTTTAGAGTTGTAGTTCCCTAATTAAGTATTTTTTTATAGAAATATTGAATTTTAAATTCAAATAATCTCTTACATTTCTATCAGATTTTACTCCTAAAATATAGCTTACATTTCTCCATTCCTATTTAATAGGGCCTTCTCTCCCTCTTTTCTCTCCATCTCTTACACATTCCCTTTTCAATTCTTACATGCTTTTTCTTTCAAACTCTTACACTCTCTTAGTTCACTACTCGTAATTCTATAAATTGGGTTTAATTTCTCTTCATTTACTAACCATTAACTCTTTAATATTAATATCAAATTGCTTCCATTGAGTGCATAGAGTCATCATGGGAGCTACATACCAAGCATTTTGAGAAGCAAGAAAGGATTTGGACCAAGTTGGAGGGAGTTTGTTGAATTTACTTTTATATTTCATGCTTTCTCGTCATGGGTTTAATGTTGGGATAGTTTTTATTTTGTATGTCTTTTAGAGATTTAGCAGTTGCCTTAGCATGCATATTTTCTCCAATTTCATATCTTACTTATAATAGGAAATGGATTTTCCTTATTGAATAATTAAAACATTTATATGTCAACCATGTTATAGTCTTTGACAAGTACATGCTGCACATATTCTAGATTCAATCACAATCAAATTCTCATCAATAGTTTAGCACATAAAGACATATTCAAAGCATATGCAATTAATTAAACTCATTATCACATACTTGACAAATCAACATCATTTCACTTTCAAATTCACTTTCATGCATTAGAAATAAGCATCTAGTCTACAATCACACACATGCAAATATCAATAATCAAACAACATAAAGTGATGTCTAATAGTCTCATCAAATATATTGAATAACAAGATGCAACAACATACCAAACCTTTTGATACACCTTATGATAAATGGAAGTAGACATATACATGGAAGTATAATGGTATGTAAGAATTGAGTGAAACCATCATAAATGACAATAAATGATCTTAGGTTTTTCTAAGGCCTAGGTATTGGAATAGTAACATCCATTACTTCACTAAACCATTTACAGGGATCAAACTTAGCGATTAATAACATATCACCAAAAGAAGGAAGATAAATATTTTTTTAGAAAGATGAATAAAATAAGAGAAAACAAAGATAAGAGTATGAAGAAAAATATCCAAACCAAACATTTCCACAACCTTCTTATTACTCTACAATAATTGTATAGCTCTGAATTATACTTTTATGGATGTCACATCTTAGAAAGCAACTCATAAATAAAGTTGAAATTTGAAGACACTAAATTTGTTGAAAAGATTTCCACTTCACTATCTATACCTTGCACATTTTCTATCTTCCACACCTAGATACAATAAAGCAATTTCAAGCTGACATACACTATTAATAAAGTTGAGATTTTCACCTCTTTTTTCATATCCACCCAACTACATCTAACCATAGCAATGTCAACTTCAAACAAATAAAGATTATTAATAAAGCTGAAATGTTAGGACACCAAATTGTTTGCAACTTTAAATCACTAAATTCTATGTTATTTATTTTATTTCATATACCTCATCTAGTCAATAAATACCAAATAAAAAATTAATCATCTAAAAATAATTTAAAAATAAAAATATTTTCTTTTTCCTTTTTAAACCTAGTTCATAGCTAAAAGTATATTGATTTTATTTTGTTATTCTATAGAAAACACTAACCTATACTAATGCTAATGTCTTTTCAACAAATAGTGAGTGATTGAAGAGTATTCATTGTTATATTGGGTCTCATCCCTAGTCAAGAATTGAAGAGTATTCATTAGGTAAAAGTCATCTACAACATGAACTAGGTCTCACCCCTGGGTAAGAATTGATGAGTTTCATTATGTAAAAATGTTGTTCAAGGCATTAACCGAGTCTCATCCCTAGCGAATGATTGGAAAGTATTCATTACGTAAAAAGTTGTGTGAAGCATGAAGTGGATCTAATCTCTAGGTAATGATTAAGGAGTGTCTATTCTATCGTTTCAACTCAGAGTCAAAAACTAAATAGTATCTACAATCTAGTTCTCAACCATTGTATCGAAATATTCTAGTTGTCAATTCTTGTAACATACATTTTGAATTAAGAGTTATTAAAGTTAAAGCACTATCTACAATCTAATAGGTCTACTCAACCTAACTTTCAACCAGGAATTGCACCCAGAGTTTTCAATTGGCTTGCCTCCCTTGTGAGAAGTCATTGCCCGTGGCTATACAGCCACGAAAATGCACTTCCTTTACATTGCTTTTTCAAACTTTTAAAAAAAAATTCTAAGTCCTCTCCTTCGTAAAAAAGTGCATTTTCGTGGCAGCCACGAAAATGCACTTCCTTTACATTGCTTTTTCAAACTTTTAAAAAAAAATTCTAAGTCCTCTCCTTCGGAAAAAAAGTGCATTTTCGTGGCTGTATAGACGTTGCCGAAGTCATTGACTCAAATCTTGTATTCTTAGACTATAAAAAAAAAAAACTAATTTTCAACCCATACATCATATATTCAAAAATTTGAACCCTAATAAATAGTACAATCAACTAACTTACGGCCATTCTATTCTAACTGAAAACTTTTAATCAGAACGGTGTAGTATCAATGGAAGGCAGGGTCAATGCAATGTAGTTGGCCGCTGCAGGAGTAATGGCGAGTAGGTACCAATCCATTCTGATAGCAAAAGTCAGGGACGCGACATCTAATGGAAATGAAAGTGACAGGCGTGTTAGATGCAGAATCATTCAAGGCGGATTGTTATTTTCAAACCGGAAGATGTTTAGGGCTTCTGAGACAAATTCCCGGCAAAGTTCCCATTAATTATAAATGGGCTCATGATGAGTAATAATCGAATTGTGAGTGGAGTTTACCAGCTCCTTAAATTCCATTCTATTTTCAATTAGGTTTTGTGTATGTTGTGTTAGCAGCAACAATGGTTTTAGACATGTTTGCAGCAGCAACTGTGTTCTTACCCCTTGCATTCACATCTTTGCTTTTTCTACTGTTTTTGCTGAACATTTTCAAGAATAAATGGAGCAGAGATGCTTATCCACCTGTGGCTGCCACAATATTTAGTCATATTGCCAACTTCAGTAAGGAATATGATTTCCTTACTGATCTTCACCACCGCTATAAAACATACAGAATAGCTTACCCTACTCACAGCTATGTTTTTACTACTGATCCTGCAAATGTGGAGTACATCCTCAAAACTAATTTCACAAATTATGGCAAGGTATGTCTTTAAGAACATGAAGATTTCCGGAACCCATAAAAACAATTTCGATTGTGTGATTATTTTGATATTTTTTTGCAATTAAATTCATCAGATTTCCAATCCATTGTAAGTGCATCAGTTTTCTGGTTTGATTTTGTGCACATTTTTATCAACATTTTCGATCACACTGATCTATCATCACACTGTCTTCTTATTTTAGAGTACAGAGGGTACAGGTCATTGAAATTGTAATAATCTCTCTGTCTGTATCGAAGAAATAAAGATCTAGTTCTTTGAAATTGTAATAAATTCTTCGTCCGTATTGAAGAAATAAAGTATATAGTCGTTAGATATGTGAAAGAATTGAAGCAGGGGAAACTATAAGCTGAGTCGAAAGGTATGTGCATTTTATAATTAATTGTTTAAAATTTTATCTGATGACATTTATTATTAATTCAGGTTTCATTTTATGACATGTATTATCAAATTAGAATTAGATGTTTTTTATTTAATTGAAAGGATAACGTAATTAATATGGAAGTAAATTATAAACCCAGGTGTTTTTGTGTAAGTATGATGAATATTTTACATTTTAACATATAATATATAAATCTATAATTTTCTTTTTAATATTGAAATCGTCTACAAATCTTATGTTTAGAGCAATTAATAGAAGGTCAAGAGTCACAATTTAGAATTCTACAAAGATGTCCATCTTGGGATTTGAACTAGGGTCTTCACAATGAGAACTCATAGCTTCAACCAACTAAGCTAAACTCCTTGGACTATAATATTAATTATTATATCAGACTTTTTATTAATTATATTTTATAAGGGTATGATCTTTCTATTGATCTTGTTGACTTTTGGTTGTTGGAACAGGAATAGTAAAATTAGGAATATGTTTTCTATTTTTCGTTGGGTGTTGGAATAGGGAATAGTTATACATATGCCCATTTTGCCTCTAAAACGAGCTTATGTCCATTCCAAAAAATAACTGTTATTGGAATAGCCATTTCTATTCTCAATTCTTATGCCTGTAACCAAACAGACTGTTTAACGACATGGTTATAGAAGAAATATGTATTGGATAAATGATTTCCAAGAATACTGTTTTAACTTTGGACTGATGAGAATTGACAAGAAGTTTAAATTGCAATAAATTTTAATCATATGATATCTGAAGGAACTTATTAGATTTCTTAAGACTTCATCGGTAGAGTTTTTGATTTTATCAAACATTTATAAAGAAAATGTTTTGAGAGACTCTCAATGATGGTGATTATCTGAAACTTTCTAACATGCAGAAGTTTTAATTTGTACTGAATCTTATTTATCTGTAAGATTAAATTACTTCACCTAATACAATCTTTTTCTTTTAAACTGTTTTGGACACTTGAACCCTTTGAGAGAGATTTTTATGTCATTTGAACACTCTTGCATGTTAGTTCTCTATTTATCTATAATTCAATATTCTGTTGTTCTCTTCTCTCCTATTTCTAATTTGAAAATATAAAATGAGTTCGAGATTGCAGGAGTAGGGATTACACGTCGCAAGTGCATAGCATTCAGAATTGGTATTCTATGTTGGGAGAATACAACTTGAATTGTCTGACAGGAAATAGCCTTTCTACATATGGATTATAAATAGTGATTATGTAGTAGACAGAGTTCATTTTACTGAGAACAAAGCTTATGGGTATCATTACAAAATAACCAGATGGTAGCTGTCATTCAGTTTTCGTAATCCACAAGTCTGCTAAATTGGAACTTGTCTTTTCTCAGAAGCAACATTTTCTTGTATAGCTTATGGGTAGTAATTATGTAGTAACCATAGTTCATCTGAGGAAGCATATAGCTCGAAGGTAGTATAGTAACGAGGGGTCATCTTAGCAGGTAGAAAGTGCTCAGTTAATATTCTCTTTTGTGTGGCAGTATGTCCACTAGATCTAAATCTGGGTCTTAAAATAATAAGCACTTGTTTTCATATAGACCTTATGGGATTGTATTAATTCTTGTTTATTTCATTTACAGAATATCGCCCATGAGATCATGGAAGATCTTCTCGGGGATGGGATTTTCACTGTTGATGGAGAGAAATGGAAGCAACAGAGGAAATTAGCAAGTCTTGAATTCTCTGCCAAAATTTTGAAGGATTTTAGTAGTGTTGTTTTTCGAAAAAGTGCAGTGGAGCTCTCTTCAATTTTATTAGAAGCATGTAGAACGAATCAAATCGTTGAGATACAGGTAAGAAAGAACACCTTCAGGGCTAAAACTAACGTGACTATACTCATCTCTTGATCTTTCTTGGGTACTGATGCATTTGGATTTGTATACAATCCTTTGCCAAATGGCTCAATTTATTTATGCAAGCCTTATTTTGTATTTGAAATATTTGGATTAAGTTTGGTTTGACCGTTTTCCATGTGACCCATTTACTAGATCCCTAAATCAGTTAGCAGAGAATGTCTCGCTTGAGGGGGGATCCTAGAATTTTGTCCGAATGAATTGCTGGGTGCATTCCTGGAGAGAATTTCTCTAAATTTAATTTTTTTAAAAATATGACATAGCCTCTCAAGTTATGATTCATCTTTGGTACAAATTTAAACGTATTAATTACCATTTATAAATTTGTTCTCTTTCGAAAAGATTCTCTCCAACTGTCACGTAGCCATTAAACTCTTAATCAGGTGTTCAGCTATCTGACAAGCACTTACTGTTATAATAGTACTTAGAGGAATTTTTTTTGCTTTTCTAATGTATCCGACTTTCCATTAGATATAACCATGGTCTAACGGGAAACCAGTGCCCGTGAGTTTTATCAAATAATGGGTAGATTTCACTGAATTGATCTTTTGGAAACCATTAGGAAAACTATCACTGAAATATTTTATCGTAGAGACCAATAGTGCAACTCATACTTGCAGCTGACAATAACCATTGAATGTGGCTGGTGACTGTCAATTAGGATCTCTTCCTAAGATCAACAATGGATACAATCTGCAAAGTGGGTTTTGGAGTAGAGATTAACAGCTTATCGAAGTCAAACAGTGGGTCAGAAGCTACTTTTGCAAGGGCCTTTGATGTAGCAAATGGTATTGTTCTATGGCGTTTTCTTGACATTACCTGGAAAATCAAAAGGTATTTCAATATTGGATCAGAGGCCATCTTAAGGCAGAGCATCAAAACTGTGGATGATTTTATCTACAAAATCATTCGAAACAGAAAGCAAGAGCTTTGTACACAAAACAGTAATGTAAGGAAATATTTCCATTAATGCTATTGGTGATTGAGAAATCAATATAAGTGAAAATTATGCTCATTTCATTGGCTACGAACTGATATCCATGTCTGTTTTGTCTTCACTGGCTTTGAAACAATCTACAGGAAAAACCAGATATACTGTCTCGCTTTATTAGATTAAGTGAACAGGAGCCAGAAAAGCTATCTGACAAGTATCTACGAGATATTATACTCAATTTCATGATTGCCGGTAGGGACACAACTGCAGTTACACTCTCTTGGTTCATTTATCTACTCTGCAAGAACCCCGGTGTTGAAGAAAAGCTCCTTCAAGAGATTCGTGATGTGGTCACAGAAAATAAATCTGGATCCCAGGTAGAATCCATTAGTATGTTTGCCCAAGGTCTAACACACAGGTTTCTGGATAAGATGCACTATCTTCATGCATGTTTATCAGAAACATTGCGCTTATATCCAGCTGTTCCAGTGGTAAGAGAATTACATGTACCATTCTAACATGAATTATTTCTAAATTTGACTACGTTTATATCCGGCTGTTCCCGTGGTAAGAGAATTACATTTCCTAGTATTTTTAGCATGGATTATTTCTGAATTTGACTGTTCTTTGCTGATGTTCGAAATCTAGTGCAAAAACGAATCTGATATTTTGAATTAAAATTCCTTAATGCATTATCAAATGCAGAAACCAACAGAAATGGAAATTAAGTTGGTTTTTATTTTCTTAAATAATATTAAGTAATTCAGTCAGGTTTCCAACCTGTCTTATCCTATACTGTCTAAGTTAGGGCTAGGAAGGGGTGGTTTGAGGTGAGATTAATTCCCTGAGATGCATGCAATCACCCATAAATTATCTAAATTAGATAAATCTGAGTTTCCGAATCTTATCTGAACTAAGGGTTTGTTTGGTTCTGGGAAGATGATAAGAATTGGCTTTTTCAAAATCTGGATTTGAGATTTTTAGTGTTTGTTTCAAAATTGGTAAAATAGAATTAGCATACCGGACTTCCAATTTTGCCTCAAAACCAGGTTTTCCAACTTCCTACTAGCAAGTAGGAATTGAAATTCAAAACTTGGTTATGTTTTTTAAGGAGTGTAAACAATAGATTGAACTACTTTTTGAAATTTGCCTTCAACTCCAAGCTTGCACATAAAAATGTGTCTTCACACACATCTTCCGAGTGAAACAAATGGTTGAAGTAAAATCCCAAAAACCGGAATGAAGATTTGCAAAACCTTGATTTAGCTAAACCAAGGTTTGTAGAAATCCCAGTTTTTTAAATTCCACAAACCAAACGGACCCTAATAGAAAGAAAATTCATAGCCCAAGCTAATTTTGCTACTCATCCAATCTAATGAAAGTGATACTTTATATTCTATTCTCAAATTTATTGTTATTTGGTATTTCTATCATCTATGGTACATTATTCTCCTTCTGACCTCTTTAAAAGCTTGCTTCCTAAAGTAAAATTGCAAAATAGTCAAAGTTGACTTACTTTTCCTAAACGTAATTTTTTCCCTTAATATGCGAATTTTAAGAATGACCAAAAGATATGATTCGTTACTAATTGAAAGTTGACAAAATGATATACAGGATCCCAAGCATGTTGATTCTGATGATACCCTTCCAGATGGGTTAAGAATGAAGAAAGGTGATTTGGTAAACTATGTCCCTTACTCTATGGGTAGAATGGAATATCTTTGGGGAGTTGATGCTAAGGAGTTTAAGCCTGAAAGGTGGCTTGAGGATGGGGTTTACCAACCTCAATCACCTTTCAAATTCACAGCATTTCAGGTATGTAAATGAGACATGAAATTGGTATGATAAGGGACTATATCATTTATTGAAACCAACTCAAAATGCATATTTTAATTGCAGGCGGGCCCTCGGATTTGTCTTGGGAAGGAATTTGCATACATGCAAATGAAGACTGTTGCTACTGTTCTTCTTCACTTCTTCAAATTTGAAGCTGTTCAAGGAAAGGAAGTTGCATATGAGCCCGCACTTACACTCCATATGAATGAAGACGGATTTAATGTTCATGTCAGGTGTAGGTCGGATTGTTGAGCACGGCTTATAAGGCACATGATATAGTTTTAGCTCTTATCTATTATAAATAAGCTGACATTTTCCTCAGTTGCTGTAATATTAGTTTTAGCTCTTATCTATTATAAATAAGTTGACATTTTCCTTAGTTGCTGTAATATAAGCATCAAGGAAGATGGTTATTACGATAAGGATATGTAATGCTAGCTGTATCGTCTTAGGCCAAGTTTGTGGAATGAGGTTGCAGTGTCACTAGATGGGATTTCCTGTGCTGTCTTCCAAAATATAAGTATTGTCTTAAAATTACTTATACCAGATACTGAAGCACTCCTTTGCATTGGAGTTATATAATATATTTGGTTATTGGTAGATACTGAAGCACTCCTTTGCATTGTAGTTATATAATATATTTGGTTATTGGTGGATCTTGATTTGTTATGAATTTGTAAATGTTAATATTGTTGTTGAATGGTTGTAGTTATATAATATATTTGGTTATTGGTGGATCTTGATTTGTTATGAACTTGTAAATGTTAATATTGTTGTTGAATGGTTGACCTATAATACAAATGTCATGTTAGCTAATTTTCATGAAATATAAAAAGTCCACAAGAGTCAAGGTCGATATGTTTAACCAGTCAATATTATAATTTCTAATAAATTTAAAAGAAATATATATACAACTATGAAGTAAGAAGTTTAAGAAATTTATCAAAATTTATGAGTCTAATATGTAAAATAGATCATTGATCAGTTACCAAAATATCAAGATGTTGAGATCATCATGACCGAATTGTGAAGAGCTCTAGAACTTGTTGAAGAACATAAATGGGCGAGAATATTGTATGAGTGCTTTACCTCCCTATCATAAAATTGTTAAGCTTCACCAATATCTTATCTGCCATGAAAGATACCCCACCCAACAATTAACTTCCTCCAAAACAAATATTCTAAGAGCAATCAATATCTCCAGACATTATACACAAATTTTATTTTTAAACAACAAAGATATCATTCCTTCCATTACAAAAAAGTATATCAGTATGCAAACATAAAATATTGAGAACTTCTAACAAATCAACATGATGCAACAAAATGCAAATCACAAAATTACCTACTCAATAATGACATGCTAAATAAAATAAAATAAGCACTATCCTTAATTAAATCTCTCGCACTCGGGTTATCTGAAATTAAAAATAACTCTTACTTATCAGCATTACAGCCAGATTAAAAATATCTCCTACTTATTAGCATTATAGTCTTTCAAAATGCTATATTATACATCAATTAATCACACAATCCTAATAGGCTTTATTTAGAAATTTGATAAAACTCTCAGATAGCAATCTAAATCCAAAGAGTTTGGGATTTGAGAGCATCATGACCCTACCCTAAACATTTAGACACCATGGTCTAGACCACACCATGGTCATATATCAGAGTTTTGGCGAGTTTGGAAACATGTTGAAGATTGTAATATGCCTAGATACATGATGGCATGCACCATATGCATATTATGTGTTGACTCATACAAAGTATCCAAGATATAAAACACAAATATAAGATGGAGGATTTGAACCCAAACCCCCTCAAAACAATTTCATGTATCCCCCTAGCATGTTGGTTGCATCTCCTATCAGTTTGGAGTGTGAAAACCATGATATTTTCGTCGATTGACTAATAAGCAATGGGTGAAATATAAATGATCTTTTGTTTATATGATTTTTTTATGGATAGTTTTTAGCTTTTCTATTTTTGCCGTGTGAATTCTTAGAGTGATCCTTGTATTCTTCGGTCTTTTTTTTGTGAATATGTAACTTTTAATATTTTAATTAATGGAGAAGTGGGTGTTCGTTTCCACTTACGAAAGGAAATATAATTCACAATGAATGGTAACTGATATATTCCTTAAATACCTCCAAAGTAATGACAAACTAAAAATAATAATAAAAGCGTTTATATTATTATTATTTTTGTTCATCATTGTGTGTGTGTGTGTGTGTGTGTGATGATTAGGATTCTCTAATCCACATGACAAATGGAACACCAATTTATTCGGTGAGAGGTATGAGTTGTGACATAAATTAAGTTAATATACTTGAAAAAAGTCTAGGATATATGACAGATGATGCAAAATTAGTTTTTGAAAATTTTAAATGGTGGAATAGAGTATGATATCCAAATGTGAAAATAAATTTGTGCAAATCTATGATAACTAAATAAATATAATTATTACTTATTGTTTCAATTTTTTATTCATCATCACATGGTTCTATTGGTATGTTTATTTCATTCTAAAATTTCTCTTATTGCCTATTCAATTATTAATCTTTTTAAGTTCATATACAATCTTTTGCTAATATGCTTTCAGATAAATATGATGATTCATCACTTTTCTTATTTTGTTAGTTAAGTAGTAAATTCTTGTCACCTCCACTTAAATTAGATGGTGGATATGAAGTTCTGCTTTCTACATTCTTTTAACATGTATGAATGAATGCATTTGTGTTAGAAAAGAGAGATCTTGCACTAGTTCTTTTAAGTAATTACTTTAATATAATTTATATCTTAATAGGAACAATTAAACATTTGAAAATAAAATTGTTACGACCTTCTAGATCTTTCTAATTCTCCATTTGTTGGCAAAAATAAAAAAATAAATGCATTTGGTGACTCTCTTTAGAGAAGATGTAGAACTTTCATTGTCACCCAAGTCTTATATATTTCTATACAGTATAATTATATGTATACTACTGTGCATATAATATAACCATGTGAAACTTAGTAAATTGATAGCATGTCACATTCATAGGCATCTGTAGTTCTACTATCTATAATATAGTAATTATGATCTTATCTATCTTACACTAGCAAAGAAAGGATAAGATTGACTATAGTTTTCAATAAGGGTTACAATACTCAATCCATCTTCATAAGATGCTTGCACTCAAGAAATTTGAGTTTAGTAGATTCAAATGGTCAATCATGAATGATTCAAAATACTAGTTAGGAATTGTTATAGACCATCATACAAAACTAGAACCATGAAATTTATATGGTACAAAAGTGGGTATCATTATAACAACTTTGAATGAAGCTATAAGAAACCAATGACTTGTTGGTTGGAAGAAACAAACTATTGAATTCAATGGTTGCATAGGTAGGGTAACTCCCCAAAGGCAATTTGATGTAAGTGCCAAGGATGTAAACTTAAAGTGAATAATTTGAGGTTCATAATTGGGTAAGGACAATTGGCCAAGTAATAAGGATAATTAAATTTCTGGTTATATTTGATACCACTAATTTTGGGCCTTTAATATGGGAAATAGGGCTCACTAGAATGTAAAAACAAACTAGGAATCTTAGGTCTATCTCCTCTCTCTTGTTTTGGAAAGAAGCTTATCCATTGAGCTCAAGAAGGATCAAGCATTGAGTGAGTGCAATGATCCTTCACTATAAAATGTGGGAATTATATGTGTAAATGTGATCTAGAGATGTAAATGCAAGATTTTGGACTAGATAGAGGAGATAAGATGGGTTTCTATGTGCACAAATGATTAGGACTTGTCTGACTGACTTGAGGTCCCAAAATAGGAAGGGGAGACTACAAAACACCTACAAACCAACTTTGAAATTGAACTGTGGGGAATATGGCGAACTAAAGTGACTCACTCTTCATATTTTGTACACTCACTAACAAATTCAATTGCAAACTATAGTCAATTTCCTCATCTTCCTGAATCTCACTCCATAGTAGTGGTGTTCCTACACAGAAAATAAAGAAAAGGTTGTGTAGAAAGGGGTTTTCCAAAGTTGAACGAACCCTAATTTTAGAATTAACCTTGGAATAGAAATGAAATATGCTTAAAAGTAAAGTGTGTTTATGTATAGAAAAGGCTATATCTCAGAGTGAAATTATCGCATACCTTGATGATGTAATTCTCTTTGAACGTGATCACAAGTGTTGATACAAAAAACATGACTCCAAAAAAAAGCTTAAATTAAATCATTAAAGATATGCTTACATAAAGGTTTTTGAAGCTTTCCATAATGAAGAATAAGTGGGATGAGGTGCCTTGAATGATTGAACACTTGAATGATGTCTTGATTGATATGTGTGTAGATAGTAGATGTCAAGATGGGGGAGGATATCTTGTTTATATATGTCTCACATAATTTTAGGCTACAAAACTCGAAGAAGGCTGACATGGGTTTGGAATTCCCATTAAAACCAAGTTACCATTGATTGATTTTGATTTGAGGTTGAACAATGGGGAATGGGGCAACTTGGTCACCCTATTGCCTCCAATTCGGTCACAAACCAAGAGTGTAGCTCCTATAGTAATGATGTAAATTTTACACCCCTATATAAAGGCCATTGATGTATTTCATCCACCTTTGCATAAGATGCAGAATCTCGTCACCCTCCTTCATTCTTGTCACTTTTCCAACTCATCATCCATCTCAATTCCATGCAATGAAGTCCCAGTGACCTTTGTACATGTGTACGCGCCATGAGGACATTTGTGTGGTGCAGTCTCCTCTACAAATCTGTAGACATACAAAGGATCGTTTGATCATTACAAACTTGCCACCCTACTATTGTAATGCCCATCATGATGAAATCATATGTGGGATTCCATCTAGGTTGTTCAAAAACCATCCTTTGCATGCATTTTCTCTCTTAGACACATTGTCAAATCTCTTGATCATATTTGTAGCGTCTTGGGTATCACACACAATCATATGCAATCCCTTTTGCATCTAGATTCCTATATTATTGCAAGTTTTTCCCATTGACAAATAGGTTCAAGCTATCGAAGATCTCACAATTGGCTCCATAACACAAATCTAAACTCTCCACTCACATTTGGAGAGTTGTTCTTTTCATATCCTCTACATTGTGCATATTATTTATATTCTTGATCATCTCCTTTAAACTATGCCACTGCTATTATCATTTCGATGATCTATCACTAGTTTTATCATTTCTTAATGGTTTTTCATGGGGGTGGGAACACCAAAGAAAGGGTTTGATTACAAAAATCTTTTTAAATGACCACAACAATTTTCCCTTCTTCCTTATGTGTAGGTCTTGATCATGGGTTTGAAAGCTCCTTTCAGATCACATTATCAAACAATGAATCAAGTATCATCTCTTTATCCTTGTCCATTTCATTTCATCATAAAATATCCAATTTGTTTAGTTTATTATAATTCCTCTCATTTCACATATTTAACTTTTTTCTAGTTCTTTTATGTACACTTTGATACCTACTCCTTTATCGCATTTCCATCATATTCTATTCAATTACTTGTTTTCACACTTTATTTATGTTCACCTATACAATGTCCATGTAAGAAACTAGCATGCCATGTTGGTGTCCATTAGACACATTTTTTTCCTTTGGTTTGTGCTTCTATCCATGATAATGAGCTTGCAAAGTTCAAGATTTATCCATCACAATAGTCTTTTTTATTCCCATAAATCAAAATTTAAAATCACATCATTTTCTTAATCAATTCAAGTACACCTAAACACTTATATATTCAATCTATCTTTTATTAATTTTACCTATTTTAACATCTACACTCACCAAGAAGCTTCCTACATCTTGGTTTTGATCTATCTAGCACTTCTAGCTAGAAAAGCAAGATGTTTCGAAGGGAATCATGTATCCCTTAAATCCTTGACTAGTTTCTAGGTAGGTGCATTATTTTCTTCCCCATATTTTGGTGAACCTGACATGAACAAGCAACTACCTTAAAGTCATTGTGACAATTATGTCATGATCATTGTGATTATCATGCCTATTTTCTTGCAAACCTAAGGGGTTCTTGAGAAAACTATATCCTTCACCCTTGATTTTGATAGGCCTTATAGCAGAGAGCATACTCCTCTACATATTATAGCTTCCACCGATGACATTGCCACTATGATTTTGTTATGGATCTCTTAAGCCAAGTCAACATAAATAAAAAGGAGGTCTTCTTTGTCAATGACTAAAATCAGAAGAGATAGGATGAATGTGATGTCATCATCTATAACACATGATGGAATGTTCTTTCCACTCTTGGCCTTTACTACCTTGACAATTTAGGTGGTACTCAAGGAATTTTTGTCCACCTTTATTGTAATCCCTGAATCAGACCTCTTTCAAATCAAGCTAGGTATCCCTTGACCAACTTCCATGGGATTCAACCCATAATTTGTGCATAAGTCTCTAAAGTATCCACACAAGGGAACTATACAGATGGTCCATGATACTAGATACCATCCATTGATAACTCACGAGGATTCTTCCTTGATCATTTATGACCCACACCAATTGGGTCTATGCATCCCCAACAAGATATTTCATTTCTTGCATATTAGACATACAATGTTGGGGAAATGAGCTTGTGTGCTATGGCTTCTTTAAGGATCCCTCCCACTTGTGAGGACCAACATGCCTCCTCTTTTTCCCCTTCTTCATTTGTGGCTAAGGGGAAGCACATACCCTATAGTAAGCATCCCAACCACCTGTGACATGCATCCTCCAATGGTGTCTACAATTTGTGTACCCAATTTTCATGAGGACAAAGGAAATGTACCCATCTTGCCCATGCCTAAGGTTCATGAACCTCCCACTATCCTAATCATTATATATATTCCTCACCCTACTCTTTTTGTTCAAAGAAAGAAGCCCCATAATACTACACTATCTCCCTCGACACCTACTACTCATCCTCTAGGTGCACCTCCTCTTCCCTTAGGTTCCAACAGGGAAAAAGGGGGCAGGTCACCTATGACTGATCCCCTCATGCCTCGATCATTAGACCCACAACCTACACCATCATTTGAGCCTCTTCAATGTTGGATATGACACCTACAACCACTCCTATGGAGAAAGATGGTGTTTCTCCTCTTTGTCCCCTCAACTAGACCCACATCTATGTTGTAACCATCTTGTGCATGATCATCAAAAATTTAGGTGAGAGAAGGTCCTAGCTCATGAGGGCACTACAAAGGAAAACAATGCATCTTTAAAGCTTGTGTGAAATATCATTGTAGTATCTGCATCTATCTTCTTTTCCTACCTAAATGACACTCCAACCTTTCATCACCTTCATCATGCTTCACATGAATGGCGAGTGACTACCAAAACTTACACCAAAATTGATCTAGGTATTCATCTCTCATGTATAGGAGTCATCGCTCATCACCACTTTTTCTAATGTCCCTCCTTTTACAAACATGTGAACATGTTGCATATGTAGGTTATCTCTAGTTTGGTCATGCCCACTCTGCCCATCTTTGTCTTGCCTACTAATTTCTATGCTAGACTCTTGGATGTCCCAAAGCCAAGCATAGTGGATCAAGGTACCACTCCTCCATCCTACTAGTGCAATGTTGAGTAGGCCTAGTTCTAGATTTCAGATGTTGCAATTCTACTATAGGGGACCTATGTTAATCTACACCAATTCTTGTAATGGAGCAAGCTCCATCTTCTCATGATTTCATCTCTACCCCTTTTACAAATGGCAATAATGATGCTTCTTCATCGGTACCTTCATGTGGATCTCTTGCAAGAATCTATGCTTTCATATTTGACATGCTAAAGTAAGTTCCAACCTTGACGATGAACTACACAGTACTTCTCACTTGTTATGATAGCAATCTTGGATGAGGACTTTTCAAGGACTTCATCCTTGGTACTAGTTGTTGGTGAGGCACCTAGGAGTGCCTTATCAATTGTTACATTTTAATATCAACCTCCCTCCTCATATGGTCAAGATTGGGAGGATTATGGTTTATTGATGAATGACATGTGAGGGTCAAACATTGATTCTACATTTGTAGATTAGAGTGTACATGTATGTGTTCCCTTTGCTTATCTTTTATCATTTTCTCCTCCTAAAGGACCCTTGTACTTTGTTGGTACTTGGAAGCAAGAGTTTTTCTATTGTCAAGCTTCTTCTAATTGTCGTTTATCTCTTATCTATGTTGTAACTTTAATTTTTGAATTTGGGTAATGATGCAAAGTGTTGGGAACATTTAGGCACCCCTTTTATGTTGAACCAAAAAAATATAGTTTCATATGTCTTTCTTCAAAGCCATGTTATAGATGGTGGTAATGAAGCATCTCATGAGAGTGAACATATGTCTAGTCTTCTAGGTTTTTATTTCAATCCTATTGGGTCCCCTAATGTCTATACAAGATGTTGTGGAAACATGTGTCAACCATCGAGAAGTGCTATTATATCATATCTTGTTGTGCCACATCATATATTTCCTTCCTTGGAATGGTATATTCTCCCCTCTAAGGCGAATAATCCATCCAAAGGGAGGACTATCTTATATGTGTGTTCCTTTTTGTTATGTAATGATGTCTCTACACTATAGGTTTTTGTCCAAAAAAAAATTCAAAATTTCATCACTTACCTCTGTAGGAGATAAACCATCCATCATGTGTATCAGTATTTCCCTATCACATGCCTATCTTGTAATATCCCCTCTAATAATGAAATTTTATTAGAATATAATACTTTAAACATAATTAAATGAATACCTTGTCAACCATATAGTAGAAATCATAAGAAAATATTTATAACTACCTAATTAATAAAAGATTGTGATATACCCTTTTGAGAGTAACTTAATATTAAATTATATTATAAATAGAACCGTACATAATAATTATATAATGGTCACATATTTATTATATTAGACAAATATTTAAATATCATTCAAATACCATTTTGGCCACATTAGAATGATTACATATGCACAAAGGGTAAGCTCCATATGTACCATCAAGTTAACTAATACAAATACATATTCCATCATTGATAAAGAGAATAATCTAAACCATGTGTTATGAAAAGACGATTGTTTAGAACCTAATGTGCAACATAGAATTGAGAATACTTATCGCCTTCTTAACAATCATCCATTATCAATTATAGAAACCAAAGGACTTAACTTAGTACTTCATGAATATATGATTATCAACTAAGGAATCAACACTAGCATATATTATATTAACAATACAGTAAGACCACCGGAGAATAGAAGATGAAATACACTACATACAATTCTGTTGGGCCAATCGCTACAACTGGTAACGAGATTCAGTGAGACAGTAGTAATTGGAGAGCACATCGAACATCCAAACAAACATCATCAGGACCATACACAATCAGAATGAGGGGTGAGAGTGAAGGAGCGATGGAAATGAAGTTAAGTAGCAGTTAAAGATTTGGCATCAGAATTACTTCAAAACCGTGCATGGTGACTGGAGGAACATGAAATGATTCAAGAAAGAAGGAACTCAGTAAGGACGAAGGCAGTGTCAACCTAAGCAGAAATAATAAGACCTGAATGGTAGTCAAAATAGATTTCAGTTAAGTGGTAAAAGATATAGTGAGAAGGAGACTACATAGATTGAATTCATATTCAGTAGATACAACTACAAGATGTGTTGCAGTAAGCCACAGATTTGATAATTAATATCTAAAGATAGAGGACTATATACATTGAAGGGGCATTCGTGGTTGTATTCTTCAGGTGGAATGCAATATTTAATATATACAAACTTGGCATACCCAGTGTAGACAATGTTTACCAATTATATATATAAGAGAACTTTATAGTTCTTATAGAGACCAAGTTAATCTTGGTAGAGGGCATCCAATTATGGATGTCAAGTTTCTCATAAAGAGACCAAAGTGACTGGAGGGAATTCTTAGTTGAATGTCAAGATCTCAAGAGAGAGATTTGTAGAGAATCTCTAGAGACAATATATATTGTAGTGATCAAATATATGCATATGTCAGAGATAAGAGACTTGGTTAGAGGTGGGATCTCTACCAAGTAGTGTACTAGAGTTCCCAAAGAGGCCTAATGAAGACAAATTTTCTATGATATTACCGAACCAAGATGTAGTTCTCACCAAAGGGTTAGGTAGTTTGAGAAGGGTCTCTTCCGAAGGATTAGGAGGGTTAGTAAGGAATAGTTTTTAGATAGATGTTTAGCTAGTTTGATATTTCTAACATGTTTTTTGGATTTTAAATATATATTTTCCATGTTGTACTAATGGTTTGTTACAGGTTTAATCTTCTATTAGTCAATCTGGAAATGGGGACATCACATATCTACCTTACCGTTATGCATATCAACCATAATATGAAGTTTCCCTATGATATAACTATCTACCAATCATTATATGTAATAGTGCATTGTGTCTAAGACATCCTATTACATACTTGTCTAGAATTATCTATGCATGTTGGTGCACCATCAAATGTATCCCTATGACATTCTTATCTAACATTTGTTATGCATGTTAGAGATTATCAAAATAATTGCCCTATCATATGACTTGGTATAACACAACTTGCCATCCATATTAGTGTACCTATCAATGATCTTTATCACAATTTGTCTTCATCATCTAGCATATTAGGGCACGCTAGATCAAAATAAGGAATTATTAGCTAGGGGCAACTCCATGGGCCAAAATTCTTGTAGGTAAAGTAGGTAAGAATCCCTTACTCTAGCTTCACACTTCTTCTCGTGGATAAAATGCTCGCTAAAGTGGGGACAAAATGTAATGGCATAAATTTTACACACTTTTGTAAAGGTAAATTTTTTCCACTTTAGCATAAGATGCAATATATTGTCACCCTCCTTCATCCTTGTCACCTTCCCATCTCTTCATCCAACTTAATTTAATGCAACAAAATCCTAGCACCCTTTGGACACATGCACACCATGGATATTTCTACACAATGTGCTCTTGTATAACCATCTGAGTGTTACAAACTTGTCACCTTAAGATTGTAATTTCCTTAATGATTGCTTCCTACATGGGATTCCATATAGGTTGTTCAAAAACCCTCATTTGCATGCATTTTCTCTCTCACACAAACATTTTCAACTCTCTTGGTCATATTTACAACTTCTTGGGTCTCACATACATTAATATACAATCACTTTTCTATCCATATTCCTTGGTTATTACAGGTTTCCATCATTGACAAACAGGAAAAAGCTATCCATTCTCTTATAATTGGATCCATACCATAGATTCGAAGTTTCTACTCATATTGTAAGGGTTGTCTCTTCATATCCTTGTCCATTGTGTATATTATTTATATCCTTCATCATATCTTTTGAATTATATTAGTTCTATTATCATTCTAGTTGTCTATCACCAGTGCTATTATGTCTAAGTAGCTATTTATGGAGTTGGAAATGCCAAAGAATGGGTTTGACTACAACGGGCCTCTTAAATAGTCACAAAAATTTTCCCTTCTTTATTTTGTGCAAGTCTCGATCATGGGGTCAAAAGCTCTTTTTAGATCACATTATCAAACATTAAAACATTTATCATTTATTTGTCCTTATTGTCTATTTCATTTCATCATAAAATGTCCAATATATTTAGTTTATTATTATTCCTCTCATTTTGTATATTTAAATTATTTCTAGTTCATTTAAGTACACTATGATATTTACCCCTTTATCACATTTCCGTCATATCTAATTCATTGCTTGTTTTTGCACTTCATTTATGTCCACCTATACTTTTTCTTTACAAGCCACCAATACACCACATCGATGTCCATTTGATGTCATCCTTTATGTCATGCTTTTATTGATAATAGTAAGCTTGCAAAGTTAAAGATTTGTTCATTGCAGTTAGTCTTTTTTTATTCCCATAACTAGAATCTTTATAACTTAATTTTCTTAGTTAGTTTTTGTTTAATTAGTTAAAATACACTTAGACACTTATAAATATAACCAACCCTTTACTAATCAGACCTATTTGAACATCTACACTAAATCAAGAAGCTTCCTAAATCTTAGGTATGATCTACCTAACACTACTAGCTAGCAAAACAAGGTGGTTTTAAGGGAATTGTGTATCCATTGAAGTCTTAATTGGTTTTTATGTTGGTGAATTATTTGCACCATGCCTATTTGGAGAGACAACAACATAATGACTTGTGGATTTGAGTTGGGTTGCTATAAATTATTGTGAGAGATCATAGGAGCTAAATTTGGGCATAGGTAAGAAAGATATTTCATAGGGACATAATTTAGGCTACTACATGACTTTAGATGCTACTTATTGGATGGATATGTAGAAAATTGAACATACTATAATGAAAGTGTAAATATGAACAAAAAGGGATAAAAATTGTATTCAAGTGAAGATGGGAAGGGAGATAATAATATCAAACACTTCAATGAGAAATGTAATGCAAGATAATATAATGAAACAATTGTGTATACGATATGAGAGGGTGGTGTATTTACTCCTAAGTTTCCCTCTAATATACCACTAAGCTTGTTTAATCCCTTTTTTTAAATTAATTAATTGGTAAGTACTTTTAAAAAAAGTACTAATATACATGAGGATGAAGGAAAAATGGGTAGATACAAAAATTCCCACAAATTTGATATTGTCTTATTAGAAAAGATTCCTTTATTACTCTAATACTTATAAATGCACTACATTTGTATGTACATTTCTAATCTTCCAATAAAATACACCATCAAATACGTGCAGAAACAAAATGTGAGATGTGGCATAAATGTCAAGCCTAGGAGTTTCAATAAAAATACATGCATATACACATATGTGAGGTAGATAAACTTTAAGAATAGATGGATGGACGCTTTTTTTTCAAGAAGGAAAATATACAATTTACATGTATACTAAACTCATAAGCCTTGTGTTGTCACTATACATGGCATTCTGTGAAGTTCTCTTGGCCAGTCTTTTTGTACAATGTGTGTTATGCAAGAATAGTAATAATTATTGAGAGTTGGGGGACAGGGAGTCAATCAGTAATCACCAACCCAATCAAACTTACAAGCCCTATTAAAATTAATTAAATAGATTCATCGATTAGAACTTATTAGCTTATAAGAACATTATTGGTAATGTAAACATTCAAGTAACATGCAACACATGAAGTAACATCTACACATTAGTAACACTTGATTTATCTCATGGAAACCTAATTATGGTGAAAACCATGATGTGAGATCAATGCCAACACATATTTTTACTCTTTTGGAATATGCCTTGTTAAGGGTTACAAAAGCATTGGTAAATGGTACTCGATTAAGGGATTTCCTTGGAGACCTATTAAAGCCTTTACCTTATTAGGAGTGACCTTGTTAAAGGATTTTAAGAACTCTTTTGAGAACGCCAGAGATTTTACTATCAAAATTGTTAGAGTAACAACTAACAAAATGATATGTAGTTCGCACTATCACTACTAAATCATATCCAATATAGCTCCTCAATATATTAACATAACATTCATTGATCCTTTGTTATGATTATGTACCCTCTTTTATGATCTCAATTTCCTCTTTCTTTCTTCACTCCAATATGTAGCCATATTGAATTTTCACCTTGTCATGATAAAAGACTTCTTTAATGTTTGCTCCTTAAGTGAAACACTTCGATCACAAAACCCTAACGTAAATCCAATGATCCAAATTAATTATAACACTTCTAATATTTTGTTGGCTTCATATCTCATGTTGTCTTTAAATTTTTTTGACCTTGTAGAAACTCCTCAATGAATCCATTCTTAAATGTATTACCTCAATCTTTGTGTTGTCACCTTATGCCTTAAATTGCATTTTAGCCTTCTATTTGTCTAATTTACAATCCACATTCTCCAATAACAATTCAAACTTTACCATCATGCCTCAAATCTTAATCATATGCTCCTCATTTATCAATAAAACTTGCACATTTTCTTATTACTTTATCCTTTAGTATGATAAGGTCTATTTGTTGGTCGATAAGAACTTAGTTAATTGATAAGACAAGACTTTTACCTATAAACTTGGCTTGTTTACCTATAAGCTCTTATATCTTCCAACAGAATAAATCATCATTATTGGTATTCATTATAGAATCTTCTCTTAACTGAATCAACTCAACATCTTCATAAATCATATCCAATACTCAAATCAACAAATCCCTTCACAGATTGATAAATCATTCAAATGTTCTCATTTTCTTGCTCCAATTGTCACCTTGTTTGATTTTTTCTTTATAACTTTATCAATCCTTTACATAACATCATTTTATTGTAACTCATCATGTAAATTACTCTTTCTTCTTGTGAATATGTGGCAACAAGTCAAAACAACATGCAAAATAGTTTGGCATCGATGAAAATAATATAAACGATCATCTTGATTGTGTCAAACTTACACCAAAAATGAATGCACCATTCATGCTAACAATCTTACTCACAAACTTTTTGAAATTTTTTCCTACCTGACTCCCTACACTTGGCTTCAGCTTCGGCTTTGGCCCATGGCTTCGTATCGGCCTCTACACATGGATTTGACTTCGACTTCGGCTTTAATGCCTGGCTTCGGCTTCAACTCTTGCATGGTTCTTGCTCTGAATCTCTGATCAGAGATGGTTTGCTGATGTTGGTTGTTGGTCGTTCGGGTTCATTTTGCTGTGCTCCATGCCTCTCTTTGTTGGCTTTTGGTAGCTATCTTTGGTTGTAGGTTCTAGGTGTGGGAATGCCTCCTACCACTTTTTTTGGTTCTAGGTTGGCTTCTTCTATGCCTTCTGGGGATAGATTTGCCTCTTATGCCAATGTGGCTGCATTTGAGGTGGCTCTTCATGGTGCTCATGCTATTCTATCTGAGCCTTCTCATCCTCATGTAGTTTCCCTTGTATATGTTTCAAACCCTATAAGGGTTCTCTTGGATTCTAAAACAGTTGATAATATTTTAGGTACGACAGATGAGCTTTCTTCTTTTGCTGCTATCTTTAGATTTTGAGGTTTTTTGCCCTCTCTTTCTAATCTTCATGCTTGGATTTCTAAGCATTGGGAGCCCATTTTAGATAGTGAGGTCCATATCTTTTCGGTGGCTAAATATTTTTTCATAGTTAAGTTCAATTTTTTTAAAGACAGGAAGACTATTTTGTGCAATCACAGTTTCTCATGGGAGGACATATTTTCTCTTATGGCCAAACTGTGGCATATGGATTTTGATCCACTTACTAAATTGTTTAACAAGGTTCCTATCTGGGTCCGGTTATCGAATCTCCCGATGCATCTCTGGCTAGATTCAGTTTATGAAGCTGCTGGGGCTACCATTGGTGATTTTCTATATGTGGACCTAGACACTTCAGATCTCCTTCATTCTACATATGCTAGATTTCTTGTAGAGATGAATATTTCTAAGGGCCTTCCTGATATGCTCTATTTGGATTCTTCGAGGGGCTTTTGGACCCAATCATTGGATTATGAAGGTATCCCTTTTCACTGTAGAAAATGTCATAAGACTGGTCACATTGCTGCTCATTGTTCTGCTATGAAGACTAAATCCAAGCGACCACCTTCCTGGTGGTCAGGGGCCTCTTTTGAACACTATTCGATGGTTAAGCCCAGTGATGCACCTTTGGATTCAGCGGTTGTATCTACGGATGTATCTTCAACTGATGTTCTTTTAGTGTTATTGTTTTAGGAGGTTCCTATTCCTTCTCTTGTTGCAGTATTGGACGTTCCTCCTAGTCTTGTTGCAGGCCAGGACCCCTTTCCCTCTCCTTCCCCAGCCCCTGTTCTTCCTCCTAGTTCTATGGGGGGCCAGTCAACTTTGGTGCCTACTCCTGACCTCTTGCAGATGGATCCACTTTTGGATCCTTCTATTGTGGTTGATGGTCTTTCTTTTGGTGTTTCCAAGGAAGTTCCTTCTATGGTACCTTTGCGAGGTGCCACTATTCCATCTTTGGTCTTTGCTGTTACATCCTCTTCCCTGGCTTCTGGAGTTTCAGGTTCTAGTTGTGATGGTGCAGATTTACATTGACAAAAGGCTACTAGTTTAGTGGAGGATGGATGGACTACAATAAAAGGAAAAAAGGTAAAGTTATCCACTCCCTCTTTTGATATGGCACTGAGGTATCACAAGAAGGGTTCATAAGGGAAAGTCTAACTCTCCTGGCTTTTGGCCAGTTGTCCCCTGGCTCTTTTGGTCTTTTGTTATTGGCAGTGTGTTTCTTTATGGGGAGGAGCCTGGTAAAACCTATTTTTTTGGCTGTTTTTGTCTTGTTTAATATGTTGCCACTTTGATCACCTTTTGTTTAGTGACTTGTTTCACCATTGTCGACTCTTGTTGGGTTTCAAGCTCCCTTCAAAACCTATTTGTGTGGTTGATTAGTACTGTGTTATTTGTGATGCCACTCTAGTTACTATGTTCTATTTGGTGGCCCATTCTTCCTTACATCTGTAGTTTAGTTTAGTTGAGCTTCATTGAAAATTCTTGAATTGTAGGGTCCCTTCAAATCCTGTTTATCTTATCAAAAACAATCTTACCCACCACCATACTTATGTGATCACTGTCTTTATTTTTTACCTTCATTAATCATCTTATTAATCAATTATTCCAACAATCTCCCCCTTTGGCATTGATGGAAAATAATTGTGCTACTATAGATAAAAGTGGAAATATTTTCCTCTCCATTTTTCGTAAGAATCAGTTACATCTATTTTCAGCCATCAAATTTATTAATCATTGGCATCCTATGAATATTATAACCCCCTCTTAGAGTATTCATCCTATTTTGGTTACATCTTCTCTTCATTTTTCTTATGTATACTATGCTTACTTTTTCATGTACAACTTTGTCTATGATTCATTTTTTCCATCTTTGACAAAAATGCCAAAGGTGGTCAATCTTTCTATTATGTCTTGTGCTTGATTTTGTTAGGAACCTGTGTGTTCCTTCTGTTTATTTTGTTAGAGTAGTGTTGTTGGACGCATATGCTTTGTAAGTCGTCCCGCGAGTATATTTTATTATCCCACATGCATAGGTAGTATTACTTTTCTAGATCGTACCCAGTATATAAGAATAGGTTGAGGCCCTTGATGGGCACGGACGAATTTATTGTATTGAGCTTGCTCAAAGGAGGTTACCCCCTCGAAGTGGCCTGCGATCAGTAGATTCATTCTGAGTTCTGCTATCACTTTGTATTTTGTTATTTCGAGCATTCTCACGATATTGCTATAAGGAGGTTCATCACATCTGGTATCAGAGCACTCTCTTGGGCTCGCTGGGTGGAAATTACATCAAATTTTTTTTCTGTCGTGGCCTTCAGGTTCCTCTCACTTCTAATATCTCTTGTTATTGCAATAACTCTTTTCAGTTGTTCTGTCTGTGAGTGAATTTGGGTTTCAAGCTTCCTTGTTTGCTTTCTGTTTCTGCTCATACTTCCGCAGAACGTCTGCAATATCATTTCGCATACTTCCTTCCTTGGCGACCCAACCCCAAATTTTACATATCAAAGCCCTAAATCCCTCATTTATCTAATTTTAGGGTTTGCCCTATCTTTTTCACCTCTCATCCAATCGCCACCAAACTGAGCCACAAGATTCAATTCCTCATTTTGCTCCCTTATCCCTCTTGGACTGTTCGCCTCATTTCGCCTCCCTACCCTTGAAACCCTCATTTTTCTTTTTCCCTTGTCCCCAGATAGTCTCCCACCACCCGTCGAACACCCATTTCCTATATGAGTTTTACCCAAATCCAAGTTTGCCGTAACTAAAAAAGTTTTTGTTTCTCATCTTCTACCCATTCCCAAAAAAAAAAAAAAAAAAAAAAACCTTGTTTTATGGTTGTTACGCGTACAGGAGCAAAAATCATGGAAGAGGAAATTGCATCCCTCAAAACCAAACTTCAAGATCTGGATGACAAAATTTTGGGTCTTAACTTTCAGCAGTCAGCCATGAGCCGAAACCATTCAGGAGATACTGGGTCCTCTTCTGGCAATTTCTGTGGACCAAAGCTTGATTTTTCGCGCTTCGATGGTTCTGATCCGACTGGATGGATCTATAGGGCAGAGCAGTATTTCAGCTTGCATAATACTTTGGATAACCACAAAGTCTCCCTTGCATCTTTTCATTTGGAACATGAAGCTCTTCAATGGTTCCGTTGGTACATCAAGGCTAATGTAGGCCCAACGTGGAGAGAATTGTGCACCCTCATTTTGGAGCGCTTTGGCCCTAGTTCCTTTGATGATTTCACAGGAGCACTCACTAAACTGCGTCAAACAGGCACTGTAAGAGAATACCAGACAGAGTTTGAAAAATTAGCTAATTACACAGAGGGCTTGTCTGATGAATTCTTCCGTAGTTGTTTTGTCAGTGGTCTGAAGGATGCACTTCGCTCAGAAGTCAAAATGTTTCGACCTACTACAATGATGGAAGCCCTTGGGTTGGCTAAGTTAGCAGAAGACAAGATTAGTGCTCTACAACGCTCCAGATCTAATTTTGTTCCATTTAGAAATAGAGGTTCTCACAACCCTCCAGTCATACCAGCTCCCAGAGCTACTCCGATCAAGCACTTGTCTGAAACAGAGATGCGAGTCAGGTGAGACAAAGGGCTTTGTTATAATTGTGATGAGAAATGGTCTCGGGGCCATAGATGTGTTCAGCAAAAGCTCTATCTCTTGGATGTGGATTCTCCACCGGAACTGGAAGAATATGTAGATGCTCAGGAAACAGTGGATGATGAGGTTGAGCCTCACCAGCCTGAACCTCCTTCACCAGAAGCTCCACCAGAGATATCTGTCCATGCTTTGGCAGGAGTCACTACTCCACAAACCATGCGGGTCCAGGGTTTCTTCAAGAAGATCCCTCTTACTATACTCATTGATTCTGGTAGCACTCATAACTTCATTGATCCACGAATAGCCAAACAGGCTGATTGCTTTATCCATCCCTGCTCTAGCTTTGAAGTCATGATTGCCAATGGGGGCACTTTACCTTGTAAAGGGAAATGTCGCAATGTGCGTCTCTCTATTGGAGATTATAACATGCGCTCTGACATGTTTGCCTTACCCTTAGGTGGCTGTGATGTGGTTTTGGGTGCCCAATGGTTACGCACTCTTGGCCCCATTCTCTGGGATTTTGCTGAACTTTGGATGCAGTTTTCAGCCGAGGGGCACCAACACACTTTGAAAGGCTTACAACCAGGGTCTCTCAGCATCATCAGTTCACACCGTATGGAAAAACTTCTTAAGAAGAATTCACATGGTGTCATCGCTCAGCTCCATTCCATTCAGATGCAGCCATCAGCAGTCTCTAGCACTCCTGCCGATCTCCAACACATTTTGGACAAGTATTCTGGTATATTTGCTGAACCTGTGAGATTACCTCCTTCTCGTCCAGAGGACCACCGTATTCAGCTCCTTCCTGGCAGTGTTCCGCCCAACATCAGGCCCTACCGCTACCCATTTCATCAGAAGACCGAAATCGAGATACTTGTCCGTGACTTACTGAAGCAAGGTATTATTCGCCCTAGTACCAGTTCCTTTTCTTCTCCAGTTCTGCTTGTTCGCAAAAAAGATGGGTCATGGCGACTCTGCATTGATTTCCGAGCACTTAATCATCTCACTATAAAGGACAAGTTTCCCATTCCAGTTGTTGATGAACTTCTTGATGAACTTCATGGGGCTCATTTTTTCTCCAAGTTAGATCTTCGTTCTGGGTATCATCAAATTCGGGTTAATGAGGAGGATATACCTAAAACTGCCTTCTGCACACATGATGGTCACTATGAATTTTTAGTCATGCCCTTTGGCCTCACGAATGCTCCTTCAACATTTCAGGCAGTGATGAATAACATATTTCGACCATACCTCCGGAAATTCATTCTGGTCTTCTTTGATGATATCCTCATATATAGCAAAACTTGGGCTGAGCATCTCCATCATCTGGAGCTTGTCTTGCAACTTCTCTCTGATCATCAACTCTGTGCAAAACTATCTAAATGTGTGTTTGACCAGGAGGAAGTGGATTATCTCGGGCATATTGTTGCACACCATGGAGTGCGGGTGGATCCTACAAAAATAGATGCCATGAAAACTTGGCCGCATCCTAAAACTCTCAAGAGCCTTCGGGGTTTTTTGGGGTTGACTGGCTACTACCGCAAGTTTGTCAAAGATTACGGGAAAATTGCAGCACCATTGACAGCTCTGTTAAAAAAGGATGCCTTCTCCTGGACCCCTGTTGCTGAGACTGCATTTGAACAACTGAAACAGGCTATGTGCAGTACACATGTTCTCGCGATGCCAGATTTTTCCAAACCCTTCACTATTGAGAGTGATGCTTGCGGCAATGGATTGGGTGCTGTTCTCCTGCAAGATGACCATCCTATTGCGTTCACTAGCAAAGCCCTCTCTGGTAAGAATCTAGCCCTCTCTACTTATGAAAAAGAAATGATGGCTATTTTGCATGCTGTACAGAAGTGGCAGCCATACCTCTTAGGGAGTCATTTTTGCATCAGAACCGATCACCAAAGTCTGAAATACTTCCTGGAACAACGGGTATCCTCTCCTACACAACAGAAATGGGTCAGCAAACTCATGGGGTATGATTATGAGATCACCTACAAGAAGGGTAAGGAGAATATTGTGGCAGATGCTCTTTCTCGCACATTTGATAATCAAGCTTCCCTTTCCGCTATTTCTATGCCCATTCCCAATTGGTTAGCGTCTGTTCAGTAGGGCTATGACAGTGACTCTTCTTTATCTCAAATCATTCACCAGCTAGCCAATAATCCTTCTGCTATACCACATTACTCTTGGGATGGTGCTTCTCTTCGATACAAGGGTCGGCTAGTGCTTCCTCAGAACCCAGCTCTACATCAGGCTATTTTTTATGAACTCCATGCTTCTCCTTCAGCAGGGCACTCAGGCTTCCTCAAAACTTATGAGCGAGCAAGGAGAAACTTCTTTTGGAAAGGGATGAAACAGACGATTCAACAGATGGTGGCTGAATGTGATACTTGCCAACGCCACAAGGGTGAAACGACCCTCCTTCCTGGCTTGCTCGAACCATTGCCCATCCCTACACGGATTTGGACTAATATTTCTATGGATTTCATTGAAGGGCTTCCTAAATCCGGTGGCAAGACAGTGATCTTGGTTGTGGTTGATCGTCTCTCGAAATATAGTCATTTTTGTGCCCTCAGCCACCCCTATACTGCCTCCTCTGTTGCACAAATCTTCATGGACCAGATATTTCGTCTTCATGGACTCCCTTCTTCCATTGTCTCTGATCGTGATGCAACTTTTACCAGTCATTTTTGGACTGAACTGTTTCAGAAAACTGGCACCAAACTGAAGATGAGTTCGGGCTATCACCCACAAACTGATGGTCAAATTGAAATTGTCAATAAATGCTTGGAAACTTATCTTCGTTGCTTCACTTCCGAACAGCAACATCAGTGGGCCAAGTGGCTACCTTTAGCTGAATGGTGGTACAATACCTCTTACCACACTGCCTCTAAAATGACTCCATATGAAGCAGTCTATGGTCAGGCACCTCCAGTGCTCCTTCCCTACACTCCCAACAGCTCACCAGTCCAGGCAGTTGACATAGTTCTCCGCAGCAGGGATCAGATTCTTCGTACCTTACAGGATAATCTTCACATGGCCCGTAATCGGATGAAACAGCAAGCAGATCAACACCATTCTGAGCGCTCATTTCAAGTTGGGGATATGGTTTTTCTTCGTCTACAGCCATACAAACAATCCTCCCTAAAGCTGAAAGGGCGTCATAAGCTGGCCCCAAAATTTTATGGGCCTTATAAGGTTCTGCAGAAGATTGGTTCAGTTGCTTATAAACTGGAACTTCCTCCTTCTTCCCGCATTCATCCAGTCTTTCATGTTTCTTGTCTAAAGAAAGTTCTGGGTACCACTGTCAGAGCACAAACTACTCTCCCTGAAATGGATACGGAAGGATCCATTATCCTGGAGCCGATGGCAATCATTGACCGGCGCACTCGCCAGCTTCGCTCTCGCTCCATCTCTGAGGTCTTGATTCAGTGGCATGGCATGCAACCAGAGGATGCTACCTGGGAACCCCTTCTTCAGATTCAACAACAATTTCCACACCTTAAGCTTTGAGGACAAAGCTTTTTTCTAAGAGAGAGGGGATGTTAGGAACCTGTGTGTTCCTTCTGTTTATTTTGTTAGAGTAGTGTTGTTGGACGCATATGCTTTGTAAGTCGTCCCGCGAGTATATTTTATTATCCCACATGCATAGGTAGTATTACTTTTCTAGATCGTACCCAGTATATAAGAATAGGTTGAGGCCCTTGATGGGCACGGACGAATTTATTGTATTGAGCTTGCTCAAAGGAGGTTACCCCCTCGAAGTGGCCTACGATCAGTAGATTCATTCTGAGTTCTGCTATCACTTTGTATTCTATTATTTCGAGCATTCTCACGATATTGCTATAAGGAGGTTCATCACAAATTTCTTTATTATTGGTCATTTTATTTGTTTCTGATCTAAACCTATTTTTCTTCATTCTTTGGTTTTCAATGACTTCTCTATATGTGAAGTAGTCCACTTGTACATCAATTCATGTTTGTGATTTTCTATTTTGTACAATGAACTAGTGCAACTTGCATCTTCTTCTAGTTGATAGATAATAAGGGTAGGACCCCTAGTCTACCTCTTAGTTATTCAAAACTTTCCTAAGGTAGTGGATTAGTAAATACATTAACAACTTGTTCCTTAGTATGATTGTATTCCATCCTTACTTCTTTGTCTTGTACCTACTCTCTTAGCAAATGATATTGTATATCTATGTGCTTGGTCTTTGAATACATTATCAAGTTCTTTGATTTTTTAATAGCACTATGGTTACAATGAATAGAAATAGGTTCATTTACTTTTTCATGTATTCCTTCCAGTATTTTTTTGTTCCATATTACTTGTTGACAATTAATTTCAGTAAAAACATATTCAACTTCTAGTAGATTGTGAAATGTGATTTTATTTCTTGCTTGTCCATGAAACTAATCTATCACCAAGATAGAATGCTCTGCCACGTGTAATTTTTCTATCATCAATATTTCCAACCCAATCAACATCTTTATATACCTTGAGATCAAAATCACCTTTTTCTCATACCATGATCTTAATCTTCAATTCCTTTGAGATATCTAAATATCCTTTTAGCAACAGTCATGTGTGAATCCTTAGGATTTTATTAAAATATTTCAACTATTCCAACAAGTGATATGTCTAGTATGCTATAAATGAAATATTGTGATTTACCTATCATTGATCTATACAATATTTTATTTACCTCTTTAGAATCATCTTCTTTTGATAATTTGCAACCAGTAACCATTGGTGGACCAACAGTTTTTGAATCTTCCATGCCCAATATTTTATGTATTTCCTTAATGTACTTAAACCGAGTTATGTATATATATTTCTACACATTTTTTACTTGCAATACTATAAATAATCTTATCTCTCCTATCATACTCATTTCAAATTCCTTTCTCATTTTATCATAAAATGATCTGCTCACTAAATTATTTCCTTCAAATATTATATCATCAACAAAGATTTCAACAATAATACTTTATCCTCACCATCAATTTTCAAGTAAGCATTACTATTTACACTTGTTCTTTCAAATATAATCTTAATAAGATAAAAGTGTATTCTTTCATACAATGCTCTCATTACTTTCTCCAGTCCATACAATACTTTGTATATCCTGTAAACCAAAACTTTACCTCTTTCAACAACAAATTGTTCAATTTTTTCTATGTCGACTTATTCTTTAAGTATTCCATCTAGAAAATAATATTTTACACCTATTTGATAAACCTTGAATCCTTTATATGAAGCATATGCTAATGGTATTATGATTCCTTCCAATCTAGCAATAGCCACAAAAGTTTCTCCATAGTCCAGTCATTCTTCTTGCACATAACATTTTCATACCAATATTTATTTGTCCCTTATTAATTCACCATTTTCATTCAAATTATTCCTGAAAAAATCATTTTTACCTACAACATTCTTTTCATTTTGTCTAGTGACCAATGACCATGTCTTGTTCTTTTCAATCTAATCAATGTCATATTTCATTGTTATCCATCCAATCATCATCCTACAGTGCATCCTTTACCATTCTTAGTTCCCTCTCCAATAGTAGACATGTAGTATCCTTAACTTTTAATCGACATTGGGTTAATGCTCCATCACTTCTACCACCAATTATATAATACAAACTTTTCTTTATCCTTATATGTCTTGGAGTGCCTCATTTTGTGTTTTGAATTCCTTTATTTCCTTCATTTATGTTATCAGTTCCAAATCAGTTATCAATTATTGGTTGAGCATTACTTATTCTTGTAGTCACTTGTGGTATTGTCTGTACTTTCACTAGTTCATAGTAGATCAATTTATTGTATCCTTATACTTTCTTCATATTGTCTTATTCTTTCTTCTCTAGTAATTAACCAATCTTTACATTTACACTTTCAATTATTGTGTTTGTCCTTTTGGTCAAATGTTTGTAAGTCTTTCTCTTAATAGAGTATCAAAAAATATTCCTTCATCACTTTTAGTATCATGCCTTTCATCTCATCTTTCATCATTTTCTACCAAATACTTTGAAATAACTAACATTAGGTGTTCTTCCATACTAGAGTTTATATGGTGTTTTGCTTGTACCTTTCTTGAGTTGTCCTTGATTCAATGGGTATACAATAGTACTCACGGCTTCTCTCCAAAAATTTTGTGTAGCTCATTTATGTTTCAGCAATGTTCTGGCACATTCCACAATAGACCTATTCCTTCCTTCAATGATTCTATTCTATTGCGATCTTCTTCTTGTAGTCAACTATCTTTTAATCCTATGCTAATCAAAATATTCATTGAAATCATGTGAAGTAAATTTACCTCCTCTATTAGAGGTAAGATATTTCAATTTTCTACCTATTTCCTTTTCAACTCTTTCCTTATACATATTAAACATATGAAAAGCTTCTGCTTTAACTTTTAGAAACATAACAAACATTGTCCTTGAGTAGTTATCAAAAAATAGTATAAAGTATTTATCATTGTGATAACTTCTAGTTCTAATAGGACAAAATAAATCTATATTTACTAAGTCTAAAATGTTTTTTGTCAAATAAACCGTACTATTAAAGTTTGAGATAGTCATCTTTCCTAATTTGCATTCCTTGCATATTAGATTATCTAGTTTAGTCAATATTGATATACCTCTAACACTTTTATTTTTGCTTAGTTGTACCAATTATCAAAATTCACATTACAAAGCATTTTATGCTATAACTAACTTTCTTCTACTTTAGCAATCAAACAATGTCCAAATGTAGTATTTATCTTTAAAATATTACCTTTTGTTTGTTCATCGGTAATGATAAGTTCGCCATAATTTCCTCATATCTTACATTTTTCATAACTAAACTCAAATGTGAATCTTTTATTTTTCAATTGAGAAACACTCAAAAAATTGTTCTTTAATACATTAGCCTAATAGACATCTTCATGTGTAATGTTATTAATTAGTGCAATAGAACCTTTACCTGTGCTTACACAACGAGAACCATATCTAAATCTAACTATCACATTCTTCCATCATGATAAATTTTTCCTTATCTCTAGTCACATGATGTGTGTATCCATTGTCAATGATCCAATCATTATTACTATTCATTCTTGAGATCAAATCTTTCTCTTTGCTAGTTGTAGTGTTGTCGATAGAGGCTTCTTACTTTACAACAAAAAACACTATTTCCTCATCATTATCATCAGTATTGCTATCATTGTCATATTCATCTTCAAAAATATAGCACAACTTCATATTATTTTCTATGAATTTCTTAAATTTCTTTCTTTTTCTCTTCATTATATTTCTTAGTCTTATTAGAACACATGTTTTCAAAGTGACCCATCTATCTACAATCCAACATGCAATAGGACTCTTTCCTTTGTATCTTCATTTTCCTTAGGAAATCTTTTGGATATTAATGTTTCTTACTCTTCTAACACCTTTCCTTTAGCCATTAAGTATTCATAATCATCTAAAATATATGCAATAGACTTTACTTTTGATGAACCAATATTAAGATTAGCTTGAAATGCAATTCTATAGTAGGTTGACTATTATCATATTTTCTCAATTCAAATATGGTAACTGAACCAATAAGTGTTCCAAGTGTAACCTTGCTAGAATCAATTTATCTTGACTCTTGAATAGAAGTACCTCTAATAGCATACCTCCATGTCAAGGTTTTTAAAGCTTTACTCACAACTTCATCATCTTTAAGTTTTCCTCCAGTTCCTTTGATAGAAAAAACAATTTTCTTTATCTTGGCAATATACTGTGCAATGTTATCTCCTTCCTACATCATCATGTCATAGTATTTTCCTTTGAAACTATCAATTTTAGCTTTCAATACATCTAGATCACCTAAATCAGCCGTCTTTAGTTTATCCCAAATTGCCTTGGGACTTTTTAGAACTTTGATAACAACATAATATGCAATGTTCAATGCACTTACTATCTCTATCAAAACTGAATTGTGTACCAATTTTTCTCTTTGATTAGCATCTATAGGAGTCCTAGAAGGTTCTACATACTCAATAGTAAGATACCCAACAAAAGTGTCTGAGATTCTTGACAAGTGTAATTCCATCATGGTAGTTCATATATCAAAGTCATCTTCATTCTTGTTGAACTTGGGTGTGTCCTTCCTATACATCATGAGATCTTTTCCTGTAGATGTTAAGCATTTCAAATAAAGGAACCAATGCTATGATACAAATTGTAAGTATAAGAATGATTATTGGGGATGTGGGCTGGGGGTGAGTCATTAAACTTACAGGCTCGATTAAACTTAATTAAATAGATTTATCAATTAGAAGTTCTTAACCTATAACAACATTATCAGTAATTTAAACATTCAAGTAACATACAATATATGAAATAACATCCACACAATAGTAACACTAGATTTATCTCGTGAAAACATTATTAGGGTTAAAACCACAATGTGATATTGATGCCCACAAATATTTGTACTCTTCTAGAATATACTCAATTAAGAGATTTCTTGATTAAATGTATAAAAGAATTGTTAAATGCTACCTGATTCACGGATTTCCATGGAGGCTTGTTAAAGTCTTTACCCTGTTGGGAGTAACCTTGTTAGAGTATTTTAATCACCTTTTTGAGAATTTGACCTAGTTAGAGGATTTTACAATAGATTTGTTAGGGCCACCTAATTAGGGATTTAAATGTCACAATTGTTAGAGGGTAACAACTACCAAAATGATTTATATTTCATGTTAGAGTAATAGGACATTTCCTTATGAATTAAATCATCTTGATTTAATTGAGTTACTTATTATCTCTAGTTTACTTAAGGTAAACTTTGGGCATATAATAATTAATTATTATCATGCAACCTATGATATTTTCCTTTAGGATTTCTACCTTTTAGGTTTTACCTTTCTCCTTTTATAAGGATGGTAATTGTAAATTTATTCATTCATTCAATACAATTACAATCTTTTTTTTTTTGCACATTAAGAATGTCTCATCTTCTGCAATGAATTCCAACTTCCATAGCTTTTTGCCTCTCTATTTCTGTGATAGGTGTTTGCATGTAGGTAATTCTTTAGAGTTGTGGGGTTAAGCTTTTGTCAACTTCAACAGGGTATCAGAGCTTTAGATCTTCATGCCCCTATTCTTTTTATGAGAAGTTTGACTTGGCTTTCATATTTTTGTTTTTTCTTTTAGTGGGTTTCATTTAGAGGGTTTTTGTATTGGATTTGTAGGTCACTTTTTCAATGCACTTTGAGCCCAAACAGACTGCACTGGTAGATTCATAGTGCCCAAAAACCCTAATTTCTATATAAAATTTATCCAATTTGGACATAGTTGCAATCTAAGGCAAAAAAAATGCCTCTGCCTATGCTTCTCAAGGACCGACAATTTATTTTTCCAAAAAAATAAATTAAAATATGAGGGTTTCATTTTTTTGAAAAAGTTTCATAAATAAATTTTTAATTCCCAAAAATGTACTTATTAAAGTGCATGCCTTCATGTGAAGGTGTCTTTCAAAAAAATGTACATGCTTTAACGTGTTGCATGCTTACATCAGCACCTGCATGTTTTATCTAGGACCCACTTTGCATAATCAGTGGATACGTCGGTGCTCCATTAGCAGCTTGCCATGTCATCAGAAGTCCACCATGTCAGCATCATGTGGCAAAGGTTTTTTTTGCTTCTAACGATCAAACAATCGTCAAATTTAGACAAATGTTTTGATGATGCCATCATTGCATTATACCATTTTGTACATTTTGTTTCCTTTTTGACCTATCTATGGTTTTTTTGTCATAACTTGCTCATTCTGACTCCATTTTGGAAAACAAGATATCACCAGAAAGCTAGTTCCAAGCTTGTCATATCGGTGTAGGTTATTTTCTATTTTGATGCATTTTTTATTGTTTTTCCTTCTATCAAAGTTAGGAGTTCTATTTTTCACTCTAGGAGACATATCTTGAGCATTTGATCTATGATTTGGGAACTCTTTATAAATTTGGAAAGTTATTTCTAAGCTTTTTCTAGTGATGCTAGTTTTTACAGATTCTTCTCCCAGAAAATTCTATTCATTTTTTTCATTTTTGCAATCTGGTGGATATCTTAGTTGTTTTAGGTCCATGGATCAATTTTCTTTCTTCAGATGATTTTTCATGGGTTGTATTATTTATTGTATGATCTTTATGTCTATTCTAGTCTATGTAGACATCTAATGTATGCATTATTGCAAATGCATTGAGATAAAGTGCCATAATGCAATATATATATATATATATATATTTCTGTTGTTTTACCTTATTTTTCCTTTTGATTTGAGCAGTGTCATTTAAGGACACTCATGCATATTATTGTATTATTAGGATTCACCATATCTTGTGTCTTATTGTACATGCACTACTCTAATTAAAGTGCCATGGGGGGTTGATGTTTTTCCTTTTTCCCCATATTCCTTTGTCTAGTAAGTTTCCTTTCTATGAAATTAGCCTCATGACATGTTTGAGATTAATCACCTTAGTACACACATATGTACTCTTTTGTACATCTTGATTTTGATTCCTTGGCATATAGCTCTTTTGGCCCACTTTTCTAGTTTCTTGTTACCTCACCCTTGCCTACATTAAGGGGATTCTTCTATTTTTTCCTTGGTTCGATGGAATGAGCTATGTATTTAGTATTTGTTCCTATGTACTAGGTAGATGCAATGGCTAGTTGCCTATGCATTTTAGTAAGATGGATCATTTACCATATAGACACTTTTATTGTTGTTCTTGCTATGGATCCATCCTTCCATGTTCAATTGATCAACTTTTCAAGATTTGGTGTTTCATGTCATTTGTATCTTCAAGTTCAGTTGTTTTCCTTGTTTTCCTCATGATTCAAGTAGTGTCTTATGAGAGCACACATGTAGATTATAGTCTTCTCTACCTGGTCAATTTCTATTTTAGTGGAGGTTTTTTAGATCATCAATTACTTTTTGATAGAGATTTGCAACTTCTTATGCTTCAGTGGTGTTCTACATGATCATCTCTTTTGTTCCTATCTTCTAAGACATTTCCTAGTTTAGAGGCTTCTTCAGTTCTTCACTAGGTATTTCAACATTATTTCAATCTCTTTTTGGAATAGGGTTTTTCCCATGTTGTTTTCTCTATTCTCCTCTTTATAGAGATTTGGTTGTTCTTGGGTACCTAATTAGGCCTTTTCTTTCAGGGCCCATTTGTTTTTGCTTTGAACATTAGTTTCTAGGTTTTAGCTACTCATTGAATAAATCATTAGCATGTACTCATTATAGAATCTTGTCTTAACTGAATTTAATTAAAATATTCATAAATCATATACAATAATCAAATCAACTAATACCTTCCAAGATTTGACAAATCATTCAATTGTTCTCATTTTCTTTCTCCAATTGTTACCCTATTTAGTTTTTGTCTTCATAACTTTATCAATCCTTTACATAACATCTTTGTGTTGTAACTCATCATATAACTTACTATTCTTATTAATATTTGATAATAAGTTAACATTTTTGGTATCTCTAAATATTTTTGTTTATTAGTGTCAAATACTTAGTCATATATAAGGCAGAGTTAGTCGATCATCACTATGACCAAACTACTCTATATAGGTTAAGTCATATGAAGACTTGTAAATAAAGATATATATGTCAAGATCTATAGGAGTCATGCAAGTCTTTGGTTACCAATTATTTTTAGTACAAGTTGATCCTAGTGAATGCCAAGCAGACATAGCACATTAGTGTCAAGCAACAAAATGAAGAATAGTTATGACCAAGCATCAAAGATAGTAAGTATCAAGCAATATAGAGTAGACATTAAAGTCTAAAATAATACAAAATTTGAGATAAATCATTTTAAGATGACATAGACATGACATTTAATATTTTTAGAGGTTGTTACCAAGGTTGTTATGCATTTATGATGTGGATCACAGATCCCTATGAGTGGTGAACAATGAATCGGAGAAAAAGGGAAGAGTCTAGAAAACTCTTTAGAAATATTTAAATAGATAGATCCAAACCCTATTTTTATAAATAGAGAGAATGAGTGAGAAAGGTATGTGTGCAATCACATAACAGATCAAAGGGTGAAAGCGTGAACATTGTGAAGTAGGCAAAGGAGTTAAGTTTTGATACTGTAAATAAGAGAGAAGTTATGAGGAATAGAGATAACAACCTTATGAAGTAGTGAAGGACAGAGAAAAGATATATTAGATTGAAGATAATATCAGAATTGAAGAGAGGAGATCCATAATCAGAAGTAGAGTGCAAACCAAATGATTGGATATTGAATCATAAATGAGTCAAGGATAATCTCTTAATAGAGTGGTTTTGACAAGTCTTTGTAAATCTCTTAACTAAGTTCTTACTTAATTGTAAGTATAAAACCCTCTCACAAGGAAAGACCTAATAGTATGAACAACCTTTAATAGGGAAGACCCCTCATAGGGTAGATCATTAGAAGTGATCAAAATTATAACCTTGATATGTTAACTTTATTACTGTAGTTTTGAAGATTTGTGGGTGTCATCCCCACCCCAATTTTACCTTAATCTTGGAGGGATTTTGGGTAACCAAATCTTTGTGTTATGTGTTTACATTTCATGCATGTGATTAATAGTTAGATCTAGTTATTACATCATTTAATTTTATAAGCTATGTTATGCATAAACTAGATATGAGATGGAAAATGTGGTGAATACAATAAAGTTGTCTTAAGGTACAAAATTTGTACATACCCTGATTCACACCCCTCCCCCCCCCCCCTCTCTCAATATCTTAGTTTCCTAATTAACCTCCCAACAATTTTTATTAGAGCTAGTTGTTCTCTTGAGGAAGTCTAACATCTTGGGAGTTCATATCTTGGATATAGAGACTTATAAATTGGGAAAGGTTATTGAAAATCAAGTGATTGACATCCAACTCATGTTGTAGCAACTTGAAGTAGTAAGACAAGAACTGAGGAAATCTCTGAAAAGGGGAAAGGATATGGCCATTTAGCTAAATGACATAAATTATGAAGAAGTTGATACTCAAAGACTATTTGACACTGGAACTTCAAATGAGAGTGATGTAGAAATTGTAGATCTACTTGAGAAGAATAATATCCTAAATGAAGTTGTTAAAGGATTAAAGAGAGAACATGAAATTCAATCGGTAATGCTATGTGAAGTGACCAAACAAAAGAAGAAAGCTAAAGAAGATAAAGTTATGGTTGATGAAGATAAAAGAAAAATGACTATCAGACTTAAAGAAAGGTCACATGATGTCCAAAAGCTTACAAAAACTCAACTATACGTGATGAATCCACTGATTTTTGCAAATTAGGAGTTAAATAGAAAGGACATGGAAATAGAAAATATGATATCACAGAATGATCTATTGAGGAATGAGTTAAGATAAGAGAAAGAACTTGTGGAAAGAATGAACAAGCTCGGTGAAGCAATAATTTACATTGAAGAACTGATGAAACCACCTAGGTCATCTGGAAACACTTCTGAACAAGAGCATATAAAGCAATATTCATCTACTAAAGAAGGAGAATCATCCATGAGTAGAGAGTTGGGAAATGTAAAGTCAATAAGAAAGCCTACATGCTATCATTATGGAAACTTTGATCATATTGCAAATATCTACAGAACAAAAAATGGCATTCAAAACCCCAAACCTAAGTTAATTGGTAATTATTTTTATTGCAAGAAGCAAGGACATCAAATACATGAGTGTAGATCACAAATAAAGAATACATCTATTGCACCTAGATTAGAAGGTTATTGAAAAAATTGTCAAAAGTTTGGACATAGAGAATTTGAATGTAGATCATAGACAAAGACCTATTGGATAAATATAAGGTAGTATGATGCACCCAAGAGAGTGTGTTCCAACTATCACAAGTTTGGACACTTGAGAAAAAAATCATGATCACATCAAGGGTAAAGGAAAACTAAATATTGAGCAAACAAGGAAGGAGATGAGCCAAACCTAGAAGGGAAAGGTAGAAGAAGAAAGCAATGGAACAAATGAAGCTAAGGTCACCCTATCCAATGGAGAAGGTGATCATGCCATTTCAAACCAATCGAGAAAGGTATGTAGGGAACTATATATTTAATGATTTATCTTACATTAGTTCCTAACATAAAATGTACTAAAGTTCATATATGCATAAGTAAAGATGCACTAGAATAGAACTATGAAGAGTACAATACAAAAGAATATTTTATAACAAGTTCCAAACATCAGTAAAATTTCTCCATATTGAAGGATTGAGTTCTTCAATGTCAAACTGATGTATAAGCCAAGTTAGATGGAATAGACTAAGTTGTATAGTGAAGACCAAGTTTAAATGCACAATATCAATCAAGATAGATGGATTCTACCTAAAAATGAACACGACATTAATGAACACCCTAATTCATGAAAATGGGAGTACATATTGAAAATTTGAAGTTATATTTCATACCTTCCATTCAAATTTTGAGAGCACAAAGCAATTCGAGCAATTTACAAAAGTGATTCTAAGGTGATTCAAAGAAAACTTAAAATGAATGTTTGATCAAGTGAAGATTTAAGTTGTGTCAAGTTGTTCAGAGGACAAATTTTCAAAACCCTAACAAGGAAATATAGCATCTTCATCATAAGCAGTGAAGAATCAAGGAGTAGAGGAAAGTAATGTTCAATTGGTAAAGAATGATGCATGTCCTCCACCAAAATTTTGTGTTATTCCTAAGATTGCTATGAAAGGAGATCCAATGGGTGCATTCTCATCGATACCACCTAAACTCATTATGATTCATGATGTAAAAAGTTTTTACATGTGTAAGATAGGAGAAGTTGGCAATTATGAGATTCGTGAGGCATATGAAAAACTATGTGATGGAGTATTGAAGGATGAATTCAAAATTGTTGAAAGGAAAGGGTTAACTCATGCCCTAGATTTTGCAATGAATTTCAAGATTGATGGATTAAGGAAGTGTTGAGAAAAATCTATGATATGAAGTATGACTAGATAACAGACCTATTGAGATAACAAAGAAGACAATCCACAAGATTATTAGGTATCCAACAAAGGCCAAATGGAATAGACAAGGGATGTCCATCACTACTATCATAGATCCAGTGATTGAGTTTGGAGTGAGAGTCATTTCTCACAAGTTATATCAGTCGAGTGGACTGAACAATGTGCCATGTATGGAAAATGATCAAGCATGGAAGATTGTTGTGAAGGATCATGAATGTGATCTTGCCAAGTTGTAAATATTTCAATTGGAAAAAATCCTGACATCAATTAGGAAGGTAAAGAATTCAATGTGTAAGTTTGGATAACCGACTATGTGTATTTTCTTTATGTTCAGAATTATTTTCCTACTATTGGAAATATTGTTTGGGAGCAAGGAAAACCTGTCACAAGATAGATTAAAGAATACATAACTTTGTTAGAAGAAGACTTTGAGAATGTTATGGATATGTATTTTGAGGAGCTCAAACAAAGGATGAGGAAATGGATGGGGATCCCAACAAATCTAGTGATGAAATACTATAATTAATGATGTATTCTTAATGGTAGACATACATAATACATTTGTACAAGCAGTGAAGCCTAGGAAAGCATAGCTCAAACCATTGATTATGAAGTTGATAGTAACAATGTGAGTGCAAATATTGATGCACTACTTAAAAAAGAAATTGATGCAAAAGAAGAAACCTTTGGGAAATATGAAGAAGCTAAGGCAAGAATCAATAGCTTCAAAAGAGGAGAAAAGAAAGAAAATGATTGAAAACCTAGAGGAGAAACTAGGCATGTAGAGCAAAGGAAAAGAACCTTTGAAGCTTACTCAAGGTCTTGGTGAAGATGAAGACAAAGACAATGGTGATGAGGAAGAGGAAGAAGGAGAAGGAGATCAAGATAAAGCCATAGTAGTGGTCACTCCACCAGAAAAGAAGGCTAAAACTATGAAAATAAAAAATCCTAAAGAAAAGGAGGTTACAAAGAAGCTAGTAGTAACACCCCTCTCCCCTCCTGCACTAACTAATCCAAGAACAAGGGCAACAACAACTAGTGTTGAGTAATCAACAAAGAAAGGGGTAGTCAAGATTACCAAATCAAGTGGCTCCAGTATAAAAAAGAAGAAAAATCAAGCCCCTGTGAACCAGACAAAGAGAAGATGGTTAATCAAGAAGAAACAAGGTGAATAGGAAGATATAGAGAGTACCAAATCAAGTGAACCAAGACATCACCAAGTTGCAGTATCTAAAAGATCAAAGAACATTGATGAGGTATGTGCTAATTTTAGAAGATCAATAAGGTTATCAAGTTTTAGATTTGTAAAATATGATGCATTGAATAATGATGATGAATCCAAAGTAGAAGAGGCCATGATAGATATGATGGCTAATAATAAATTGGGTCCTACTGAATTGGAAAAGAAGATTCCAATTGATTTGTATAATAAACTAGACAAGAGATGACAACATGCATCAGAAGTAGAAAAACAAATAACAGAAGGCACTTTGGCCAAAATTATAGCTAATTTGTCAAAAGATCAAAAGTCAACATTTTTGGAAAAGTAGAAGAACCAATTTGTTCCTAAAATTAGAATTTTTGTTATTCTTTAGAATAAGATTGAAGTTGTAGTACAACAAAATGAGTTATTGTGGAAATATATTTTTAGTCTAACCACTAAAGGAGTGGAATAGGAGAAAGTAGTAAAGATCATGATCATTGATGATGATCATAGTGATGAAGAAATCTTAGGTTTGTCGAGCCCTCAAGGCAACATTTCACCTTTTCATGCCACCACACATGACACACTAGTTGATGAGTAACAAAATCCCTCAGACACTGAAGGATAAAAGCAAGAGGTAGAGAAAAGAACCAAAGACACTAATGTAGAAATTTCTACCACAGGTTAAGAAGGACCAAATGTTTTAGGATATCAAATTAGGGGAAGCAAGGAAATAGGCAAAAGAATAGATAAAATAGTGTTGAGTGCTACAATTAATGTCTCAAGCACTAAAGTTAAGACAAGAACAAGACTCGAGTGGTGACACCCCATCACCTACTCCTACTAAAGAAATTCTAAGAAGCAACACTCAATCACCAGATAAAGGAAAAAAAATTAAAGGATAGTTCTCCAGATATTATTGTCAGTCTGGATGAAGTCATTGAGATGCTAAAATGGGATCTAGAGAATCTCACTTTGGAGCAAACTATCACTTTGTAGGACATTTTAGAAAAGAAGAAGAAATAGAAGAAATGAAAAGAGAACAACAATAAAACTAATTGTTACACGGTATTAAGGAAATATTAGTTGATGCTTTTGATGTATAGAATATTGATGGGCAAGCCCCAATTATTTCCTAGCTAGTACAAATTTTTGAATAAATAAATACTCGAGATATTGAAGAAAATGAGAAATTAATGATATGGTCAGCAAAGAAATTTGAGACTCACATTATAGAGAAAATCTCTACAATCATTTCCAAGTGAAAGGTTGAATTGCAGGCACATGCATAGAACACAAAAGAGCTTATATACAAGATACAACATTTGTATAATATTCTATGTGATCTGCCAATTTTTACAAATGATTTTTAGGAAAACATACAGAGGATTTAGGCTGAAAAAAAACAAACGGGTAGCTCTATTTCACAGTTAGTAGAGTCCAGTGCAATGCATTATAATAAGTTATTCCTTGCACAAGGAAAATTTGTCAAATTACAAACATATGACAGCAACATGCAGGCCAAATTGATCTCAATCTAGTCAATATCAATACCTCATATGGAGGTTATGCAATGAGAACTTAAATTAGCAAAAGATCTAATTCTGTTAGATCATAATCTTTTGATTGCTAACAGTTTAATTGATTCAATCACAAGATTGGAATTGTGTATTCATGTTTTGGAATCAACTAGAAACACATGGGGTCATGCTCTTTCCATGATCAACTATATTTATAATCCATTTATTGAAAAATATGGTTTGATTCTGCCCACTCAACCCCAGCAACAACTATGATTGCAAAAACAAGGGGAAATGTAATGCTAATGATTACATACTAAATGGGACAATTATGAGATCAAGGAGTACACACGAGTTCAGAGTTTAGAAGATAGACATAGTATGACATAAAAGATAGAAATGGTATGACACTGACACAATTAGACTACTTAGAGTCATGCAATATATGTATTGTTATATTATTTAGTCAGAAAAAGTTTTGAAGCTCTATAAGAACTAGGTCATAGGCTTAGGGGGAGTACTCTTATTCTTTTATGGTAATGATGTAATCATGACAACATTTTTTTCCACTATGTCAAAGGAGGAGATTGTTGGCATCTCTAAGTCTTGTTGTCTATGGGTAAAAGAAAAAACTTGTGTCACCCTTTATGATATCTAGAAGGGTTATGACCAAAACACTTATGGTCATACGGGTTATGGCCGAACATGTTTTGGTCATACAGATGTGGCAGGTTTCCCTGTCAACATGGCATGTACAGTTACGACCGAAACGCTTTCGACCAAAAGGGTTTTGGCTATAACCCTGATCCTTTATATAAATGAAAAAATATTAGTTTTCAGCTATCATTTTCACTATAGTGGTTACAAGATTCTTAGAGAGGGGTTAAGGTGTTTCGGTTGTAACAAGTTAGTGGTTTTATTTTATTTTTTCATTTTTAAAAAATTTTTAAGTGTTTTTTGATTAGTAAATGTTAATGGTAATCAATTTAATTTTTTTACGTGTTTTATTAGTGAATTATTTAGATTTGTTAATTTTTTAATATATTTAAATTATTTTTTAGATTTGTTAGTAAATTATTTAAAGCATAAGTAAGAATGTAGTCAAACATTGGGTAAAATGTAGAAAAACATTAGGTAAAATGTAGTCAAACATTAGGTAAAAATAAACAAAATTAACTTTGTTATATTCAAATTTGAAATTAAAACCTATCATTAATTTCTAAAAAAATATACAACACTTGTACATTTATATGAAACTTAGAAACACTTGTACATTTATATGAAACCTAGAAAAATTGTTTAACCCTATAGCTAAATCAAAATCTAATTTAGTAAAAAACTTAAGTTACATGTGTACACTTAGTTATAATTTAATCAAGAATTTTATTTCTTTACCGCATATACATGTACATGTACGAACATTTATTTTTCACATTTGCATGAGCACGTTAAAATACATTAGATATGGTCTCTAAGATAATTTGTTTTAAAATACATGCACATGATTGAATAGCACCATACATTTAATGTTGTGTATTTATATACGTGTGTTTCAAACTAAATTTAACTTCTAATTATTTTAATTTATACACTTGTATGTTTATGCACGTATATATATGCATGTGTAGATCTCTAAATATTTATCAGATTTTGTCTCTTGTAGATTCACACTCATATCCTCATACATTATATACATATATACATTATGGCATCTAGTTTAGGGGATCATGCTTCTGCATCCTCAGGGGATGCTAGTGTGCATTAAGGGGGTCAGAGTGCTAAGTCTAGCATAGCACACACATCCACATCCTCCACTAAGGATAGACAAAAATTATTTAGAGATACACTTGCTAGATTATCTCGTGCTATAGAGGTTCTAAACTCCTCACTTTCCTCTTCTACCACCCTTCCTGATAGGGAGAAGATTATAGCGATGCAAGAGGAGTTGTTTCATATGATTTATACCATTGAATCATACAACCCTTTTGATTATATCAGTATTGAGACATTTTATTCTTCTTTATCTCGTAGTGTCACTAGTACTATGAAGTATAGACAAGTTGACACTGAGGTCTCCACTGCCATGGTGAAGACCATGTTTCCATTTTATGCATATAGAGCTAAAGTTAGATGCTACTCTATGACGAAGTGTACTAATGAGCTCATCACACCATTTACATATCCTCGTTGGTTGGCTACTCATCATAGATGGCCACAAAAGGATGAGTTCCCTCTTTATTTCTGCAAACAATTATTTGCAAAATTTTATTTACAACAGGATGTTGATTACACAGATTATCCTGGTAATGTTGGGCAGGGTCTAGGTAGACTTTCAGAGAGATTCAAACTTGTGGACACTCTTATGCCTATTAATAAATGGGCAATGGTGGGTCCAAACCTTATGGTTATGCCGAGAGGTCCATAGATGGTTGATGCAGGCCTAAGTGTTCCTGATGACACAATCAGGACACATATTTATTTGAGCATTACCACTGTCGCTACATAGTTGCAGGAGATTTCTTCTAATTAGTGTGGTGGTTATATGTTACATTCTCGAGGTACTGTTCCCATAGCTGCATCATCTAGCATAGGTGTTGATGATGCATATGGGGTAGCAGACATACCTTCTCCACTAGAGGTTTTTGCAGTCTCAGATGTGGACACATTGCATCATTCAGGATCCTATTTAGCATTTGAACTTTTGGATTCATATCGAGCATTATGTATAGTCATACAGATTCCACTTCATGACATTGACACTCAGATCAATCATATTCTTTCATGTACAATAGGATCACAGGGTTCATAGAGGTAGGAGGACATTCCTGCACTTGCTACTACACAAGCCCCTACAGCACTAGCCCCAGCTACCTAGGACCCTCTAGCACCATCCCCAACTACTGAGAACCCTACAACACCCCCCCTACTCAGGATTCCACTGCTAGACAGCCTAGTCTATTTACCTCTATGCTTTCAAATGACATTATTGACTTGGAGGCTGATAATGCTTTATCATTGGATGATTCAAATATTAGTCAGATTGGTAGAGCATTACATGATGCAATGGTAAATATGTCTATATGTTTAAATTTATTTTAATTATGGTAAAATTTATACTTAAACATATAGGAACAAACATATATTCTTGATACAATCTAACTTATGTGTACATATATATGTATATATGTGTGTGTTTGTGTATGTGTGTTATAGGGTCTGAGTGATAGTATGTTATGTTTTGGTGATCTATAGACACCGACAGATCCTACACGTTGTGAGTCTTAGGTATGTTACAACTTAAGTATATATTTGATTTATATGTCTGATATTATTTGTCTATACATAATTTGACACTATCATGTGACATAGGGATCAAACATAGCTGATAGACCCTTTTGGGGACATGGATTAGGAGGGGGGTGTAGCTAATTAGATGGCCTTTTATTTTATATGTTATTTTGGAGACATTTGATATAGTATTTTGGATGTACATGTTTATATGGACACTTTAATGTTTTATATGTTATTTGGATACATGTTTATATGGAGAATTTGATGTTTTATATATGTTATTTGGATACATGCTTGATATGATATTTTGAGACATTTGATACATGATATTTTTATACATTTGATATGGGTATATTATTCTCTAGATATATTTTATTATATATATGTACATTTCTCAGATGTTATTTCATAGATGTATATGTACATATGTTCATGTTGAATGTGCATGCATGTTTTCAATATTCATATTTTGATTAATGTTTATGTACATGTTATTGATCTTTTAATGTCTTAATCTTGTATGTTTATGTATGTTTTATTCATGTTTCTATATATATTATTCATCTTAATGCCTTATTCATGTTTATGTATATGTTATTCATCTTAATGCCTTAATCTAAGTGTAATTAACTATATTTAATGACATGTGTTGAGGGGAGATCCTAAATTATACATAAGAATATAGATTAAAATGTACATATTTTATTTCATAGATATATGTATAAATGTTCATGTTAAACGTAGAAATGTATGTTTTCAATATTCATGTTTATGTATATGTTATTCATCTTAATGCCTTAATCTAAGTGTAATTTAAATGACATGTCTTAAGAGGAGATCCTAAATTATACATAAGAATGTAGATTAAAATGTATTTTTTATTTCATAGATGTATGTATATATATTCATGTTAAAAGTAGACATGTATGTTTTCAATATTCACATTTTTATGTATATGTTATTAATCTTAATGTCTTTAACTAAGTGTAATTAACTATATTTAATGACATGTCTTAAGGGGAGATCCTAAATTATACATAAGAATGTAGATTAATGTATATTTTATTTCATAGATGTATGTAAATATGTTCAAGTTAAATGTAGACATGTATGTTTTCATTTTCATGTTTATGTATATGTTATTTTTTTTAATGCCTTAATCTAAGTATAATTAACTATATTTAATGACATGTCTTAAGGGGAGATCACTAATTATACATATATAAGAGTGTAGATTAATGCATAGGTAAGAATATAACATATACATGTACATAAGAACATATAAAGAGTATGACCTAAAGAATACATGTTACAACATTTAATTAATAAAATTTAATACATATAAGAACATAAAGATTATATACATAAATGAACAAGAGTATTAACAATCATAAGAAAACACAAACAATGTATATAAATACATACAAAAATTAAAGGGGTTGTCTTAAGGAGATTTCCTAAAAGGTGGTACTAAGGGGATGTCCTAATAGGTAGTCTTAAGGGGAGGTCAGGTAATAGGTGGTCTTAAGGGGAGGTTAGGTACTAGATGGTCCTAAGGGGATGTCCTAAGAGCTTGTCTTAAATGAGATATCGATGTCTAATTTAACTAAAAATAACAAAACATGTCTAATTTCGCATATCCAAGATAAATGATCCAATGTATACAAATTTATAAAACATCCTGTCAACATTAAATGTGAAAGTATAAGAGCTATATAGACAACTAAACTATAGCTCCACAATAAGTACATAGGTAAACTAGAGCTTCACAAAAATTGTATTGTTAGGATCCTCTCTAATTTTTATTATATCTAGAAGTTTTTCATGTTCTTCAATAGACAGTTTCCACTTTTTATTTCCACGACATCTTCTTCTTTGTATTGCTTCAAATTGTAACTTTGTTGCTATACCATGGTTACTGTAATGTAAAACATTTCCTCCAGGCTTGTATTGAATAAATTCAATACCACTATCAGTTACCCTTGTTTGTTGATAATATGTTCCTTCAATAACAACTAATCTAATTGGATATGATTGTTCATCAACATCTATAGTTCCTTCTAGCAACTTGTGTTTTGCTTTCGTTTATCTTAAAAAATAATAGTCCACATTTTTTTCATTATCTACTAAGGCTTGAACTGCAAAAATATCTCCTACATGTATATAAAAATAGATAAATATAAATTAATTTTAAAATGAATATACATGTGTATATATATATATATATATATATATATATATATATATATATATATATATATATATATATATATATATATATGCACACAAACCTACCATAACTAAATCAGAAATGCGCTCATAATCAGCTAAATATACACGGTCATGAATGTCAGCATCTTCAAAAGGAGGCTTTCTAACTATCTCCTTCAAATTCCAATGTGAAACATATCCATTCACAATATTTTCACATACACTCACTAGATTGTCCTTAATGCAATCAACACAAAAACATGTTTTCTCTCTTACTTTAATTACTAGAGGTTTATGGTTTCCTATAGTCATCACTTGATGTAAACTTCTAATACCAGGAATTGTTTAACAATTGTAAGGATTAGATTGCTCTATATCTGTTACAAATACAAAAAGTAATCACCATATTTCAAAATAAATATTTATTAAAAAATTGAATTTGAAAAATACATTAAAAATAAATATAAAGTTCACCTTTCACTTCCCAAAAGTAACACTTATTGTATTCAATATCTCGAATAGCAAAATGAACTTTGCACCATTCAACAATATGATTTTCACTCTCTATCCTATTCCCTATATGTACATACAACATGCATATGTGTGTGTGTGTGTGTGCGTGCACGCGCTACTAGTATTAAACATGCACATTAAACGCATATTTACCTGCAAGTTCATGTTGTCAAAGTGCATGCTTTATACATGCTCCTACTCCATCATGCTCCCCTTTTTCATGTCTAGTTTCAAAGAAATTCCATAAAAACCTAACATTGGTTCTAGCATGTTGCATTGCTAACCAATTAAATGCTTTTGCAGATTTGAATTGTCCTATGAACATGAAATGATAAGTAGAAACAATTATCTCTGTACATGTATCAAATTGAAATAGGCATGTACAAATATATATAAGTTGAAATAAAGTTAAATAAATGTGTAAGTTCATGTATACTAACCTACACAACCATCAAACCAAATCCAATGATCTAAAACATTTATTCCATGATTTCTAAGATCTTCAGAGAATATTGCAAAACAATGAGCCACATAACTCCTATCATGAACTCTATCATCACTAATATAGAAATGACCTCTTTGATGATGATGCGTTCATTTTCATCTAACTTTTCTATCTCATCCACCTCAAATTGTGCATGTCTATAGGTCACTTGCACAAATATTGCAACTTGTTCAGAATGAAAATATTACCCTTGAAGCTTTGTTTGAGGTGAAAATGTATAATTCTTAGAAAATTCTACAACTGAAAGTATATAACCAAGTCAAAAACAATATTTTGAATCACGAAACTGTTTAGCTTGCCATCGTGCACCATGACAATGTTGGATATGTGGATATATCAATGGACGGAACTTGGTCATAAACTCATCATAACACAATTCACTCTCCTTCAATACAATCTTTTTAGATTCATATCTTGTCTTATTTTGGTATCTCTCATATTCATATCTCATCCATGGAACTAGTGTCGATTAATTAATATTCTCAATTTGCATTGAAAATTTTCGTAAATCTCCACAATTTTCACACTGATTTTTGATGCATTGCACTTTGAACTCATCTAAATCTTCTAATTTATCACATAATATGGACTTCACAAATTCTATTGTACTGCTAGGGATGACCAAATTAGGATCAAGTACTGCCATAACTTTTTTATATGATTGCAAGTGTAGACCAAATTCAACATGATTTTGATAACAAGTTTCACGTATCTTATTTATGCGTACAAAGGAAGGACACAAACTCTCAAAAAAAATTTGATATATTTTGACATTTAAAAATTCTTGCTTGAATGTTTGAAATAATTCACTTTGAGTTATATCTATGAAATGTTTTGGATGTTCAATTTTTGCACTTGTCTCTTGATCTTTAATTTGTAGAGTATCACATCTGTTGGAAGAAACACGAGAATGTGTGTCCAAAATTCAATAACTTGTCTTTTTACATCTTCAAAAATTTTATCTTTTCATGGAACTCTACAAATATTCACCTAGTTATTCTCAATGTTATCATCTAGCATATTTCTCCTCTTGATGTATCTCTGAATAGTTCTTCTAGATATATGTAATACATCAAAAATTGCACATACCTATTTTCTATGTGTCAATTTTCTACCAGATATAGTAGTCATCAATGCTCTATGTGCATTACTCAAATCACCTCCTTGAGTTGTGTTGTCAATTTTGTTATAAGCATTTTGCAAGTTTTCAACTATTATTTTATTAATATTATGTGCATGGTTTTTCCTGTTATCAACACCCAACAACTCCAAAATAGGTCTCATATATTTTCTCCTAAATAACTTGACAAATAATTGTGCTTGTCCAAATATACTTTTATCTTTGAAATATTCATCCCACATGTTTTTACAATGCTTTCTAATTGTGTTATCATTTATCATATGTTTAGATGGAATTTGGTTTAAAAGTAATTCCTCATCCAAATCCATCAAATTTGCTATGTCTTTTAATTTGTTTCTATTATTAGAACTGCCAATTTCTTCCTCTGCATTACTTTCATCCTCTTCAGGAATTTCAATAGGTTGGTTTTGGTTATGTTTTGTATGACCTTTCATTTTTTCATCTCTTATTATATCATATTTCCTTTATCTTTTCCTTGCATTGCCCATTGAATACTTTAATCTATAGAAGAAAAAAATTAATTTAGAGTTCACTAAATACCAACTAATGCTTCAATATAGAATACATAAAAATAAGTAGATGGGAAAAAAACACCATAAAAAATTTGATCCTTTGCAGTTGTGATTAAATCCATGAAATGGTTGCTGAAAATGGCTTCAAAAGTCATTCTCTTCTGAAAATGCTCTTTTATTTTTGATGGGGACACAACCCAAGAACAGAATGGACACAACGGAAAAGGGAAATTGTATTAACTGAAAAATAAGCTAGTACATTCAATACAGAGAAAATAAACTTCAAAACATGCCCTAAGGGCTTACAATAGCATAAATGTGGAGATAATTTCTCCTTTCAGTACCTCCTCTCAAACTCCACTCCGAACTGCCTTTTACAATGCCAAGAATCTTCTTAAATTGACCCTGGAGGGTTAAGGACTAGGAATACATTCTAGAAGGTGCTAGTAGGAATCCACCGACCAAATAGAAGGCTCCAAAAGCTGCTTTAGAAGTTGGCGCAAATCTAGAAGAATCCAGAAACGGTAATCGAACTTTCGGGAGGCATAACTTTTGAACCGTAGCTCCGATTGACAAACCGTTTACATTTCTAAAAAGCTCTCGAAGTGCTCTATAGCCCTATGGAGGAGCTTTGCTTGTCCCCCATTTTTTGGCCCTTTTTGAGGTTATTTAATGCCCCTAACTTGACTTTGAAGCATTCTTAGGAGGTCTCCAAAACCCAAAAAACTGCAATAACTTTCAAACCATGGGGCCTTTTGACCTAATTCTTTTTCTGGAATATTCTAAATCACAATTAAATTCATCTAGCCAATTCACACCTTCTAGTTTACCAAAATGATGGCCCAATTACATACTCTTATTTTTTTGAGATTTTCTAGCAGACTGATAGTGGGACTGTGAGAGTTGGAACCTTTATTTGACCCAAATGGGTGTCCAAAAATGAAAACACATGAAACATAAACTAAGTCTAAGTACATTTTTTTGGGTGACACAGGATTGCCCTTATACCTCTGGATGCTCCTGCATCAATGTTTCGCTTTTTACTTTTTTTTTTTTTTTTTTAAAGAAAAGAAAAAATTCATTTTATATGAAACAACCAAATTAACCACCAGCAGTTTAATAGGCCGATGGGGGTTACGGATGAAACACTTTTAGTCGAAACAGTTTCGGTCGAAAGGGTTTCAGTCATAACTATCTATGTGGCATCCTAAGTGGCAACCACACAAGTAAAAATAAGAACTTTTGTAAACATCTCACTTTGAAGGCCAATTTGACCTACTAAAATGAAGTTTTAAAAAAAACTAAAAATATACTTCCGTAGGTCTCGAGTCAAGATTATGATCATATAATTTTTATTTTATTTTGATTATGGATAATATGTTATAATTTAAAAATATTACAAGTAGGTATTTTAAGATTTAGGAAGATGTCTATTCAAAAATAGAAAAAAATAGTAAATCATGTTAAAAAATTATTATTTTTTAATTCTGCACTAGAGAAGAGAGTCTTCTTCAAGAATCTGTAATTTGTTTTAAAAAATATGTAGATTTGATGGAAAAAGTTTGGCGAGAGAAAAAAACTATCAATTTCTGATAACTTTGATTTTGACCAATTATAACTTGAAAAATATTGGCTAAATTTCAATTTTTCTTTTTTGGTGCACTATGTATACATGTCAACTCTAACATATTCCATAATCAGACCAAAATGTGATCATTTGCATATATTTGTTTGATGGGAAAAAGTTTTTATATTTTCAACATTTTTAAAAAATTCAAAAATAGACTTTAAAAATTCAAAAATAAATAAAATTTTCACTCAATTTAAAAAAAAAAAAAATTACAAACATAAACTTCATCCAATTTTACACATTTTATTAGTTTAGTTCATCTTCAAATTCTAAACACAAATGCCATTTTTATGTCATTAAAGTTGAAGAGTTTAAATTATGATATCACTTTCCTTTATAAAAGGTGACATAGGTTTGTGCTTTTACATTAGTGTCAAACACTTAGTCATATATAAAGAAAATTTGGTCATCACTACGATCGAGCTACTCTATATAAGTTGAGTCATATGAAGACTTGTAAATAAACATGCATATTTTGATCTCTATAGGATCTCTGCAAGTCTTTGGTCACCAAGTATTTTTAGTACCATCTGAGTGTAGTGAATGTTGAGCAGACAAAGCACATTGATGTTGAGCAACAAAATGAAGAAGAGTTATGACTGAGCATCAAAAATAGTAATCGTTGAACATCACAAAGTAGACATTAAAGTCTGAAATGATACAAAATTTGAGGTGAATCATTTCAAGCCAACATAGACATGACATTTAATATTTGTAGAGGTTGTTATGCATTTATGATCTGGATGACAAATCCCTTTGAGCGATGAACAACCAATCAGAGAAAAATGGAAGAGTTTAGAAAACTCTTTAGAAATTTTTAAATAGACATATCCAAACCTTATTTATATATGTAGAAAGAATAAGAGATAAAGATATGTCTATGATCATAGAAAAGATCAAAGTGTGAAATTGCAAACATTGTGAAGTAGGCAAAGAAGTTAAGTTTTTATATTGCATGTAAGAGAGAAGTTGTGTAGAACAAAGATAGCGACCTTATAAAGTAGTAAAGGATAGAGAAAAGCTATATCAAATTGAAGATCAAATCATAATTGAAGAGAGGAGATCCATAATTGGTAGTAGAGTGAAGACCAAAGGATTAGGTACTGAAGCATAACTAGGTTAGGGATAATCTCTTAATAAAGTGATTTTAACATACATTTGTAAAAATCTTAACTGAGTCCTTACATTATTGTAAGTGTAAAATCCTCTCACAAGGTAAGACCTAACAGTCCTAACAACCTTTAATAGGGAAGACCCCTCACAGGGTAGATCATCAAACTGTAACCCTAATAGGTTAACTTTATTACTCCAGTAGTGAAGATTTATGGCTATCATCCCCGCCCTAGTTTTACCTTTACCTTGGAGGGTTTCTGGGTAACCAAATATTTTTGTTATGTGTTTACATTTCATGCATGTGATTGATAGTTAGATCTACTTATTATATCATTTAATTTTACAAGATATGTTATGCATAAACTAGATATGAGATGGAAAATGTGGTGAACACAGTAAAGTTTTTTTAAGGCACAAAATTTATATAGATCTTGATCCCCCACCCCCCTCTTGGTATCTTAGTTTCCCAGTTAACCTCCCAACAAAAAAAAATATCAAATAGTTTGAGATCAATGACAACAATATAATGGATTATCATGATTGTGTCATCCTTAAACTAATAATCAACATCATCCATGCTAACAATCATACTCATAACTATGCTTATCTAATTAGCATCTTCACTAGTTACCTTCATTAATCATCTTATCTAATTAACTCTTGGATCCAATCATAAGATTATGAAGGTTTTCCTTTTAGATGTATAAATGTTATCAAAACATGTCATGTAGAATCTAAATATGATTTCAAAAGAATCAAGTCTAAGAAGCCCTCACCATGGTGGAAGAGAGCCTCGTCAAACACTATACTAAAGTTAAAACCTCATGTTAAGGGGACACAAATCCTACAAATGTTACACATGCTTCTTCTATTTTGGATAAGGTGTAGACTATTCTGGAAGGGGATGAGGCTACTTTTATTGATCTTTTTCTAGATAAGACAAAGATTTCAGACCTCGTTAGGTTGGAACAAACGATTAAAATGGTGGAAGAAAATGTTGGTCAAAATGTAGTGTTTTTTGGTTCTTTTTAGCATAGGTGTGTTAGCTCTATGAATACTAGTTTTTTGGATGTTGGTATTATTGTTGATATTGGATCTATCTATCATGATGTTGTTGTGGCTATTTTTGTTGGATCTATTGAATTAAATATTGATGTAACTCCTTTGGTGGTGGTTGCCAATGTTGATGCTTTAGTGAATGTTCTTTCTAGTTCAGTTGGTGTTGGGTCTTGTCTTAATTCTTCCCTAAGGTCTTTGGATTCTTATGCTTGACAAGATAAGGAAAATATGTTGGAGGAGGGTCAGATCCCTTTTATTGGAAAAAAAAAACAATAATTATCCTCATCTTTTGAATATGGCTCTATGATCCTGGAAGAAGGGAGGTAAAAGAAGATCTTAGTTTTTCCTTTTGTTTTGCAAGTTGTGAGTTCCTAGGGGTTAAAACCCATTGGGGTAGTTTGGGCTTATTTCCTACTTTTCTAAGTCATTATTGCATTAGACATTAGTTGGCTTATGGTAGTGTTTTTATTCAGGGGGCTCTTTGAATATCTTTTTGTTATGATAGTGTAAAGTGTTTTAGGTCCCTTCAAAAATTGTTTTTAACTTTAATAAAAAAAACAAGAAAAAGTTTATCTTATAGTGCTTGTGGATTAAACCATAAATAAAAATTAAAAATCAAATTTGTAAAGGATTCATACAATAGAAAAGAGAAATAATAAATGTAGAAAACCAAGGTCGTATAGATTTCAATTTTTAAAAAGAAGGCACAACACTCCATATGAAGATTGTCTAATGATAAATTATGATTTTGACAATAGATAAAAGTTATAATTTTGGCAATTAATAAAACATAAGTTGTGAGTTAATAGTAATTATTGTTTTTATTAGAGTAAATAATTATTTATTTATTTATTCTATTACTTGAGCTTACTTAGTTAAATGCATGTAGTTAATAGTTGTAGAGATAAGTTGTTGACAACATGGGAGTTTGTTCCCTTCTAGCATGTTCCACCTTTTTGTGGAAAGTGTGCTTAGTTGTCAAACTTATCTTCTACCACCTTCCAAGCTTTTTCTACAAGCTTCCTTGAGGCCTTTATAAGCGGTCTCTCTCTCATTGTAAATTCATCCATTCACATAGCAATTCTAATTTTTTTATTGTGAAGTATTCTCTTGTGCGATATTTTCTTCAAGCTCTTGCTCCCCAGGTTTCTCTTTAACAAGCTATTTGCACTGTAGGTGATCTTGGCATATTTTCAGAGTTGGATTCATCACTGCCGAACCCCATGCTGACATCATTTCTTGGTGAGGTGATGTCATCAATCTAGTTGTCAACATCAACAATCTGGTCACTGGATTTTTTTCTGGCAATGGCTTGGTGATAGCCATACGAGCATCAATTTTAACACAATGTCTATAATTTTCCAGCAAGGTGGTCTTTTTGGAGCAACAGTCAATTTTTTTGCCATAACTTGAGCATACAAAGGTCTTTTTCCAATCTAAAAGAAGCATCGGAAAGTTGACTCAAAGACCAAGACAACGGTGTAGGTTTCATCAGATTCCAAGTTTGTTTGAGCTCCATTTTTGGCATCAAAGTAGAGGCTTTTTTTTCCTCCTTCTCTATATCAACAATCCAGGTTCTTTTCCAATTTTTTTTTGCTTTTCATAGTTTTTTTTTTTGGTATTTGAGGGATATATTTGTACACTTGTGGGGGGGTATTTTCTTTTCTGTAATATTCTTTTAGATAAGACCCTTCTACTTCTGTCTTTTTCTTTCTCTCAATGGCAGATCCATCTGTGACCCGTCTCACACCACGCAACTACCACACCTGGAAGGCACAAATGATTAGGCTTCTCATGTCAAGTGGTCTATGGTCTTGTCTGGATGAGCACCAACCTACAGTCATGTGCCTTTTGAGGTTCTACAGCATAGGAACAAAATGGATGAAGCCATGGGATTGATTGCACTCAATATTTTAGATAGTCTGCTATTTCACTTGGATGGTTTGACTACTCCACGAGATCATTGGAAAAAATTTCAGACTTTTTTTGGTTAGGTGAATGAGTTCTAGGCACTTTAGTTGGATGCAGAGTTGACTTTTTTATCACCAGCTAACTTTCCCACCATTGAGGACTTTGTGATGAAGTTCAAATCCCTATGTGCAATTTTATAGGGATGTGGGAAGAACAAAACTAATGATGAGTGCACATTTTTTATACTCTCAAAGCTAAGGGGACAGTATCAAATTTTTTCTTCTACTTTCTACTCCACCATGGATGCCCTTAGTGATAGACATATGATGCCCACATTTGAGACATTTTGTGATCGGTTGACATGGGAACAGGCAAAGATCCAATAGGTGGATGCCTTTGGCTCTTCTCGCCAAGCATTGGTTGCCTAGAACTCTAAGGGGAAATCAAAGAAGAAAGGAAAAGTGAATAAAGAAACATCAAAATCTGATTATAAGCCTCCAGCTACTCCTCCAACAAACCCTCCCAAGGGTAAAGATTCTTCAAAGTCGAGTGAGTCTACCCCCAAGACCAAGAAGAAATCCAGTGAGAACTATAGTTTTTGTGGGAAAGATGGACATTCTATTTCTAGGTGTTGGAAATGATTGGAGGCTTTAGAGGAAGCCATGAAGGAGCATCAAATTTTAGCTCCTCAATCTTCATCTCCACCTATAGGAAAAGGTCATGCTCTTTTTGCACGAGCTATGACTTTAGCACCTACATGGATTCTTGATTCTAGGGATTCTCACCACATCACAAACACTCCTAAGTTTCTTACTTCACTAGCTCCTTATGCTACCACACAGATTGTAGTTGGGAACTCTTCACAACTTTTAGTTTTGGGTTATAGTACTATTGCATTGACTGGGGGCTCCCTACAGGATGTACTTTTTGTTCCTAATATTTCGATGAACCTCTTGTCTATCTATCAAATTTGCCACTCTGGCTCTAGGAAGATAGTTGAGTTCTCACCACAAAATGTGGTTATTCGAGACTTGCATGATCTTGAGATGGTTGTGGCTACTGGGAGTTTTGACTTTGCATATCACCTCTATAGATTTGATGGATTTAAGTCTTCTTATGACACAGGTTCATGCTTAGTTGCACATGCAAATTCCATAAGTTGACTTTGGCATGAACATTTTGGGCATGTCAATTACAAATATCTTTAGTAGATGAGCACATTGGATGGCTTCCCCAGATTTCCTGTCTAGATGGTGTTTGTTAGAGATGTGCACTTGGCAAGCAACATAGGGATTCTTTTCCACATGGATGATCCACTCCATGAAGGAGCATCAAATTTTAGCTCCTTAGTCTTCATCTCCATCTATAGGAAAAGGTCATGCTCTTTTTGCACGAGCTATGACTTTAGCACCTACATGGATTCTTGATTCTAGGGCTTCTCACCACATCACAAACCCTCCTAAGTTGCTTACTTCACTAGCTCCTTGTGCTACCACACAGATTGTAGTTGGTAACTCTTCACAACTTTTAGTTTTGGGTTCTGTTACTATTGCATTGACTGGGGGCTCCCTACAGGATGTACTTTTTGTTCCTAATATTTTGATGAACCTCTTGTCTATCTATCAAATTTTCCACTCTAGCTCTGGGAAGATAGTTGAGTTCTCACCACACAATGTGGTTATTCGAGACTTGCATGATCTTGAGATGGTTGTGGCTACTGGGAGTGTTGACTTTGCATATCACCTCTATAGATTTGATGGATTTAAGTCTTCTTATGACACAGGTTCATTCTTAGTTGCACATGCATATTCGATAAGTTGACTTTGGCATGAAAATTTTGGGCATGTCAATTACAAATATCTTCAGTCGATGAGCACACAGGCACTTGTTCTTGGGCTTCCCTAGATTTCCTGTCCAGATGGTATTTGTTAGGGATGTGCACTTGGCAAGCAACATAGGGATTCTTTTCCACATGGATGAGCCACTCATGGTTTAGCATCTTTGGAGTTGATTCATAGTGACCTCATGTCATTTCCTACTCCTTTTTCTGGGGCCAGATATGTGCTTACATTTATTGATGACTTCTCTAGACGCATGTGGGTGTACTTTCTAAAGTACAAGTCTGATGTCTTTGATTCATTTCGAGTCTTCAAGGCATTTGTAGAGAAGTAGTATGGTCTTTCTATTTGGTGGATACACAGATAATGGGGAGGAGTATGTGAACTAGGCTTTCAAAGATTTTTGTTTTGAGCATGGTCTTCAGGATCAGCTTTTAGTGCCCTACACTCCTTAGCAGAATGGTGTGGCTGAGAGGAAGAAAAAAACCCTTTGGGAGATGGAAAATTGCATGATTCAATCTAGGTCCATGGATTCATTTTTTTGGGCAAAGGCAGTCAATTGTGCTGATTACGTCTAGAATTGGATGCCTCACAAGGCACTTTGATATATGACTCCCAAGGAGGCCCTATCCCATGTCAAGCTTAATGTATCATCATTCAAAGTTTTTGGGAGTACAACATATGCCTTTGTACCCAATGCTTAGAGGAAACCAATGGAACAGAAGAGCCAACCACTAATTTTTGTTGGCTACTACAAGGATGTAAAAGCTTATAGGTTATTTGATCCTGATTCCAAAGAGGTCTTGTTTTGACAGGATGTGCAATTTGATGAGAGCCCTCCTGCAATTCATTCCTTAATTCCAATGCCTCCTTCAACTCCCACTACTCCCTCTTCCTTTCTAGATTGTTCCATGGATGATGAGGATGATGATCATGGTGATACCCATTTACCTCCACCACAGGATCCTTCCCAAATGCTTAAATGGGCTCGAGCTACAGTTAAGGCTACAAGATCTTTAGTTGGTGACCCATCCACTTCTCATCACACCCATTCTCATACTGCAAGTTCCAGTCTTCTCAATCATGCTATTAGTGTTGATCCTTAGACATTTTTTGAAGTGATAGGACATTCTGAATGGGATAGCGCAATGGAGGAGGAATATTCTTCTTTGATGAAGAATCACACATGGGATCTCTGTCCTCTTCCCAAGGGGAGAAAGCTAGTGTAATGCAAGTGGATTTATCATACTAAGTATGCTCCTAATGGTTCCATTGATAAGCATAAGGCTCATCTTGTTGCGAAGGGTTTTTCATAGGTTGAGGGTGTTGATTACTCTGATACTTTTGCCCCTGTCACCAAGATAAATTCTATATGCCTTGTTTTATCCCTCACAGCTTCATAGGGATGGCTAGTTTATCAGATGGATGTGAAGAGTGCCTTCCTGCATGGTGACATTACTGAGGAGATTTATATGGAGTAGCCTCTAGGTTTTGTGCAAGATCCCAACTTGGTTTTTAGGCTTTGACATTCATTTTATGGTCTCAAGCAAACTCCTTGGGCTTGATATGAGAAGATGGACTCATTTTTGCTATCTACAAGTTTCACTCACTACCATTCCAATCCCATAGTGTACATATAGCATCTTGGAGATGAGATTTTGATTCTTGTTTTGTATGTTGATGATATTATCCTTATAGGTAGCTTGTCATATATGCTTCAAGATGTTAAGTGTGCACTGATGGACCAGTTTGAGATGACTGATCTTGGTTTGCTGCATTACTTTCTTGGTCTTCAGATTGATCAGTCTCCTACTAGGATTTTTGTGTATCAGTAGAGGTATTCTCTTGACATGCTTCATTGCTTTCATATGCTTGATTGTAAGGCTACTCCTACACCATTTTAGTTAGGTGTCACTTTGTATAACCTCTTGCTCTTCACCTTTAGTGGATGCTACTTTGTATCGGCAATTGGTTGGTAGCTTATTGTACCTGATACACACTCACCATGATATTTTCTTTGTGGTTGGCCTTATCTCTTGATTTTCTCAAGACCCTCATGAGAGTCATTAGTAAGTTGTCAGACATATTCTGTGCTACATTTAGGGCACACTCATGTATGGCATTCACTATACTACGGGAACTCCACACATTGTTGGCTACACTAACTTAGATTGGGTCGATGATATCGATGATCATAAGTCTACTTCTGGCTTTGTGTTCTATCTTGGCTGAGGTCCATTCACACGGTTGATGCTCGAGCAATTTCATCTATAGAGGCTGAGTACAGGGCCACAGTTCTTGCTAGTTAGTAGGCTTTATGGCTTCGTCAGTTGATGACTAAGTTTGGCTTTCCTCTCGATCATCCCACTATTTTTTGGTGCTATAATTAGAGTGCCATCCACATTTCTCACAACCTGGTGGAGCATCAGTGTACCAAGCACATTGAGTTGCATATGCATTTCATCTGTTAGTTGATCCAAGATGGTGTTATTACATTGGAGTATATTCCTACTGCCAGATAGGTTGCAGACATCTTCACTAAACCTTTTACATTGCCACGCTATCTTTAGTTGCAATCTATGCTTGGGGTTATGAAATTTTTCCTTGGGGGGACTGGTTGAGGCCTTCCTTCCTTCACTTCATATTTTTTTTTAGCATGTTGTTTTTACCTCTTTTTGGAGGAGGCTTTTTCCCATGTGGTTTTCCCTCTTTCTCCATTTTTAGAGGTTGCATTTTCTTGCATTGTACATGGGTACCTAACATGGCCTTGTTGCCGGGACCCATTCTGCATTTCATCTTAGTTTTGTGAGCTTAAGGATCTATTAGACTTAATAAGTAATAAATTATTTATTAATTATTTATTCTATTACTTAAGCTTACTTAGGTAAATGCATGTAATTAGTAGTTGTAGAGATAAGTTGTTGATCACATGGGAGTTTGTTCCCTTCTAGCATGTTCCACCTTTTTGTGGAAAGTGTGCTTAGTTGTCAACCTTATCTTCTACCACCTTCCAAGCTTGTTCTACAAGCTTCCTTGAGGCCTTTATAAGCGGTCTCTCTCTCATTGTAAATTCATCTACTCACATAGCAATTCTAATTTTCTATTGTTACATATTCTCTTGTGTGGTATTTGCTTCAAGCTCTTGCTCCCTAGGTTTCTCTTCAACAATCTATTTGCATTGCAGGTGATCTTGGTGTATTTTCGGAGTTGGATTCTCAACTCCTATAGTTTTGATGTATATTCTTCTAAAGGATTTTAGTATTATTAGACTTGACAAGTGTGTTAGTTGTTGATTTAGTGGTAGTTGAAAATAAATAATTAAGAATAAAGACAAATAAAAATCATCCACTTGACAATGGAAAGTGGCATAGAATAAGGTAATAAATGTATATGATCCTAGTAATTATTATGGTAATGATAGAGAAAAATGTCAAAATATCATGAACATCCAATTCACTATCATGACTAGGTAGACAACATTATCATGACATGAGGAACAAGGCATTGTGGTATTGTACATAGAAGGTAGTGTGGTAGAGAAATATATGGGATGTAGTACACTAAGAATTTATAAGTAGATGGTATTAAAAAATCATTATCTTTTAGAATGTGTAATTTAGGGATGTGAGTTTATAAACCTGTTGTTGTAAGATGTAATCTTAGAGGTCTGTATAAAAGGAGAGAGTGTAAGGGAACGGAGTTGATAATCATGATAAATAATGGAAATAGATATAAATGTCAAAATTTATAAAATGAATGTGAAATGATATTGTGTGTGGCATATATAAGTGTGAAGTGTAAGAGGAATGATAGATAACACTGTAGTTATAAACAAGATATGGGTACAAAGAAAAGGAGGTGTTAGAATGATTTAGAAAATTTAAGAGGGGGGCGGGGGGTAGGGGCGGGGAGCGGTGAATTAGTTATCCTCAAGTCTAGATATACCAATTGAACTTTTGAATACTTCAAAAAACTTAGATCTATTCTTTAATCTACTTGATCTCTATAGCACCTTATCAATAACATAAACTTGTAGTCCACTATCCCAATAATAGTCAACTTGCAGAATGTAAAACATCTCAAACATCATTCACAAAAGTATGATACCAAGATTTAACATGGAAAATCAATTTGGGAAAAACCACCAATAATATGTCACCAATTTTTCACTCTTTTGAATTGAGCTTTGTTAGGAGCCAACCCTGTTAAAGGTTACAATATATATTGTTAGGTGTGACCTTGTCAGAGGATTTAACTACCCTAATAGGAGTTTCATTGTTAGAGGATATAAGAACACTCCATTAGAATGTCACCTTGATTAAAGAATTTACAAATGATTGTTAGGTCAACCTTGATTAAATGATTTTAACTAATGCAATGGTTAGAAAGTAGTAACAGGTTGATCTGATAAATACAATACAACTCACTTTGTAAATACATATCACAATGTAGCTCATCTGCTAATTTATTGACTAAACTCGATTCATGTCTCCATCTCCAATCTCTAATCTGCTTGGGAAATCCATCAAGCAATCCTTTGCCACCTATACTCAACTCCTTCTTCACAACCTTCTACTCAATTTCTCCAATCAACAAAAATCAGAAACTACTAACATCTATAGGTTAATAATTATGCCTCCTTAAATAGGTATCTTTGGTGTTTTCCACTTAAATGTCACCATTGATCTTAGGGTTAGATCAGGTTCATCAAATCCTTTCATCATTTCATTTCATCCTTCTCCTTTTAGATACTTCTCAAACCTTCTACTAGAATCCATGTATAGAAACACACAAACATAGTTTCTCTTGCATTTAATGATCCATCTCATCAATACTTATCCTTTAGACACTTTGACCAATCCAAAAATTCAACTATGTCGGCTAGGAATCTCAATTATTTCACAAACTGTCAAATGTTGACACTTGGTCAATATTGTGTTCCTCAGCCTTGGTCATCACTAAATAACTTGATCAATACTAATTTTCATTCTTATCCAACATTATATTTATCTTGACTATAACTATTCACTCAGTCAACACAAGCATAACTCAACTTCTACCATAAGTTCCTTAATTTTCTACATTATTTCTAGGTTTAGTTTATGCATATGGTCCTTCATTGATCATATCTTCTAGGCTTCAACTCAAGTATCTTCTCCACTTGGTGTTATAATTAAACAACACATTATCTTGTCAAAGTCCAACTGATCAAGTGTTCATTATAAATCCACATAAGTCAACCTTTCTACTAGGTCTTCTTCTTATCTCTTCTTCTCAAATCATCTTCATTAATCATGTTTTTATGACACTCTACTCAGGTGCCAACTATCTCACCAATAATTTTTTACTTCAATGACAACATAACAACTATTCCAATTGTAGTTTCCAACAATCTCCCTCTTTAACATTGATGGAAACACCTCACCTCAAGTTACCATCTAATCCAAAACACTTAACTTGTTTTAATAAACTCCCTCTATGTTTAGTAACATATATTCATTAATATCCTTAGTTTCATTCTTATTCTCATCTATATAGGTCTAATATGTAACACCTCTAGACATTAGTTGTAATATCTCACAAATTCTATCATATCAGAACATGAGCTCCTTCTTGTTGTACATACTCTCCCTCTTTTATGTATGACTTCAATCATCTTTCTCATTACTACATAGGTAATAGATAATCTCTCCATCTTTACTCTTTCTTCTCATGGTAACTATTTAAACTCTCCCTCTTTGACAACAATGCCATAGACACTTCAACATCCTTAGTTGACTATGTCATATACATCTTCAACATGTAAATATCTCTTTATCATTTCTCTAAACTAGGTTCATCTTCTATCATCCTGCTTATGAATGCTTCAACATCTTGTCCTTATCTCTTTACAACTTTAGGAATGTCCTAAAGTGTGACCTTATGCATCAATTAGTAAGATATTCTGATCAAAATCTTTGATGGAGAGTTCCATATGAGATTAAGTAGCCTTAGTTAGGGGAATCACTCCCAATTTACCTCTTAGATATTCATGATTATCCTTAGGTGAATATTTTTTGAATATATCATTTATCTATTTCTTTGTATTCACATACTCCAATTTGACTTCTTTTTCTTGTACCAACTCTCTCAAGTGATGATACTTGATAGCAATATGCTTGGTCTTAGTGTGCATCAAAAAAATTTTAGATATGTTTATTGAACTTGTGTTATCATATAATATAACAAAAGGTTTAGTGATATCTTCCTTCATTCCTTTCAAGAATTTCTTTATCAACACTATGTTAGAAAAATTAATTATTTTTGCTACATATTCAACTTCTATTGTAGATTGGGAGATACAATTATGCTTCTTCTTTGTTCATGAAACTACAATTTTTTTGAGAAAGAAATCTCCTTCACTTGTACTCTTTCTATCATCAACATTTCCAGACCAATCTATATAAGTATAGACTCTGAATTCAAATTTGTCATTGTTCTTATAATACAATCCATAATCCTTTGTTTCTTTCAGGTATCTCAGTATTCTTTTCACAACCATCATGTGATTCTCTTTAGAATTTGGAGAAAATCTAGCATCTATCTCAACTACTAATACAATGTTTGGTCTACTATGAACAACATATTGTAATTTTCCAATCATTGATTTATACAAGGTTTATTTTACATCAATATAATTAGCATTTTTTAAATTTTATGTCTAGTAGCCCTGGGTGTTCCATCAAAAAAGTCTTTAATATCTCCTTGATGTATTTTGATTGTGTAATGTAGATACCTTTCTTTATTTGATACACTTGCAAGAAAACAAAGAATTTGATCTTTCTAAACATAGACATCTCAAAATCTTGCCTTATTTCATCTGCAAATGACTTACACAATGAATCTCTTCCTCCAAATATGATATCATCCACAAATATCTTAGCTAACAATATCCCATTTTTAGATTCAATCTTCAAGTATAGATTTCTATTATCATTTGTCCTTGCAAAACCAATTTTCACAAAATAAGTGTGTAACATTTCATACCAAGCTCTAGGGGCTTGTTTTAGTCCATACAATGCTTTGTGCAACTTATATACCATATCTCTTTTTTTTGGGTCAAAATATCCTTTAGGTTGTTCAACATAGACTTCTTCTTATAGTAGTCCATTCAAAAATGTAGATTTGACATTCTTTTGGTATACTTTGAATCCTTTGTAAGGATAATATGCAAGTAGAGTTCTCACTCCTAATCTTACAGTAGGGGAAAATATCTCCCCATAGTTAATACCTTCTTCTTGTGCATATCCCTTACAAACTAGTCTTTCTTTTTTTTCTTGTGACTTCACCTTTCTCATTCAGCTTGTTTCTAAATACACACTTTATTTCAATAACATTCTTGTCCTTTGGTCTAGGTACTAGTGAATAAATTTTATTCTTCTCTATTTACTCAATCTCTTCATTAATTTCTTGAATCTGGTGTTCATTATCCAAAGCATCCTTTACTATTTTAGGCTCAAACTCACATAGTAGGCATGTTTGGTTCCTCAACTTGTTCCTTGTAGCAACTCCAAAATCCAATGATTTGATCAGGTGTATTGTGTCTTCTCGCATATTTTTCTAGTGGGATTGGGTCTTCTCACTTCTTCTTCAGATTCATCTTGTAGATTAGTGTTTAGTAGCACTTCTTGTATCTCATCTTGATCTTTTGGTTATTAGATAATCTCTTTCTAATGTTTGACATGCTAATGTTGTAACTTGGCATGTAGTTAACCTTTAGTAACTTAGTTGCAGAAAGATAAAGTAGTAAGAAAATAATATGAACACATGAGACACCAAGATTTAACGTGGAAACCCAATTTGGAAAAACCACCAATACAGCTAGTTACAAATTTTCACTCTTCTTCACTATCAACATGTTTCCATTTTGAGTTTCCTCCTCTTTTACCAAGATTTATTTTTGCTTTGAATGCTAATTATATGTTGCAAGAGCTAGGAAGATGGTTATCAAAGTTATCCAACTCAAAAGTTGTTAATCTTCCCACTAGTGCATCCAAAGTTATATCATTTTTGGGATTGCATCTCATCTCTTGAATAGCTTAAACTCTAACTGTATAAATAGAAAGAAGAGTTATTAAAAATTGCTGAATATTTTTGGCATCATCTATTGTTCCTCTTGAGGATCTGATTGCACTTGCACTTGCTTTGATTCTTTCATTGCATTTTGCAATTTTTTCATCTTCTCTCATTCTCATTTGATCAAATTGGCTTCTTAGACTTTCTACTTTGGCTATTTTCACATTTTCACCTCCTCCATATATTTTTGCTAGTTTGTTCCACATATCAAAGGTAACAGGATAGTCTTTAACTTCATTAAATTTAGAATAGTTGAGAGAGGAAGCAATGCCAATCATCATTGTGTTGTGATTCTTTTTATCCATCATCTAATCCATAGTCAAAGGACTTGGTGGTGCCACATGCTTGTTCTCTAATAATTGTAGACCTATATATCCAATGGCTCCCAAATGCAGCTTCATGAGTTCCTGCCATGCTTTAATTTTTTCTTTGTTCAACTTAGGAATCTCTCTTCTGTAAGACATCTTGATCTTTAGCTTAGGTCTTGAAATATTTTCTACAAGCACCAATAGCTCTAATACCAATTGTTGAAAATATAAGAGGAGTAACTGAGAGGGGAGGGGTGAATTAGTTAACACTAAAATAATTTCAAATCCCTTAGATGTCAACACAAACTTCTTATTAGTTCAAATTCTTGCATAACTCAATTAGAACTAGATAAACACTATAACTTGGTTAACAAACCAATCTTAAGATATTAATGTATATTAACCTTAGTAACTTAGTTGTAGAAAGATAAAGTAGTAAGAAAATAACATGAACATGTGAGACACCAAGATTTAATGTGGAAACCAAATTTGGGAAAACTACCAATGCAACTAGTTATAACTTTTCACTCTTCTAAAGTGAGCCCTGTTAGGAGCCAATGCTGTTAAAGGTTACAAAAACACACTGTTAGGTGTGACCCTCTTAAAGGATTTGAATCACCCTATTAGTAGTGGCCTTGTTAGAGGTCTTAAGACACTTCAATCTAGAAATGCCACCTTGTTAGAGGATTTACAAAATGATTGTTAAGTCAACTCTGTTAAGAGATTTTTTCACTGCTACAATTGTTAGAGAGTAACAATGATTGACCTGACTGATGAAGCAACTAAATTACATATTTATATCACTATTTTGGATTATCCTCTAGATCCTTCCTAATTAGAATATTCTTTGTAGCTCCTTGGATGTTTTTCCCTTAATCAAATATCCTTCTTTATTCACATCTTATTGTCTTCCATATTTCCATCCACAACTTGACCTTTCATATATATGTAACCCAATGTCGAGTCAACTTGAATACCCTTATAAATAAATAATTAATATCCACTAAGTTGGTGGTGCAGGAGCACTAACAAAATGCATAGAAGTATTCTATAGTATTCATAATTAAATTTAATTGATTTTTCATTAGTAATGTTATTTTGAGTCAATATGAATCAATATTTAAGGTTAAAAGAACCCATTGTAATGAATTGTCCTAATATGGTCTTGAATTAGTTATTTGATAAAATTTTTATAAAATAACCATGAAGTGGTAAAATTATGATAAAATATATTATTATTCCATTCTAATGTTTTTTGGATAATCTTGTGAAGTTGTAAAATTAGTTGAGTCAAATATTGTAAAATTCATAAAATGCAACTTTTCAAAAGTTGTAAAAAGACAAAATGGGAAGTTAGATGGTCATAAGAGGAAGTTGAGGAGTTATAAATTCCACATAGAGATGTAAAGGCTACTAAAAAAATTTTAATAATCTTTCATAGGAATGCTGTAAAGTTGGAGAAGGATTGGAAAGCATTGGAAGCATTTTGGAATCAAATCTTCATTGTTTCAATCTATTGTTTTGTTGTCTTGAAAGTTTTTCCTCTTGTTTTTCAGGTCTTCTACAACCATGTACAGCCCGTAGAAAATTGTATTTATATTATTGTAGTTAAGTAAATTGAATAATATTTCCATTTCTTTTGTTATTTCGTGCACTATTGAGGAAGTTAACAAAATTTTGGTGAAAATTGTTTGTAATTGCCCAAAACTCTTATTCACGGTGACCAATTTTGGGAAAACAATCCTAACTTTTTATTGCACCATTAGATATTTCAATAGATTAAAGAAATGATATATAATTACCCATTATACAATATAAATGGTGGAATTGGCTTGATTGTGAATATTTGAAGAGTTATTGATGATTGTTTATGAGTGTATTTTCATGACTAGAATAGAGTTTGTTTCAGATGTGTTAATGCCTCTATCATGTTGAAGAAATTGTGTTGATCATTGAACTCTATGGTTGATTTGAGGGTTCTTTAAGGGTTTTAATATTCTACTTTCATCATTCAACTTGCAAAAACCAAATAATAAATAAAAGAATTTTGTTGTTGGTTGTCTAACATTGAAATTGAGTTACTCGATTAAGACTGAGCTCCTTTAGTAATTGACCTAACTTGATTTACACTGAACTCCTTTGGGACCTGACTCAATTTACATTGAACTCCTTTCGTAACTGACCTAACATAGTTTATGCCGAAATCCTTTATTGACCAACCTAACTCCATTATCATTGGAGTACTGAACTTGATTTCTTCTAAAGTTCTTCTCAGCTGATTATTGGAGTCTTTTGGGCTCAATTATAGTGTGACATTTGTGTAACATCAATGACAATATAATTTTGAATAATTATTTTCAACAATGTCCCTCTTTGGCATTAATGGAAACACAACATGTCATTATGAAAATAAAATTTAGAAGTAAATCTCCTTAGTTTGATTCTGATTCTTCATCCATGAGAACTTCCTCTGAGATTCTCCCTCTGACATCTTATCTTCTGACTCAATTTGATCAAGTTCTTCCTCTTGCCAATATACAAATTTCTTCCTTTGATTCATGAAATAAATCAAACTCTCCCTCAATTCTTTTGATATGAACATGACATATTCAATCTCTCCCTCTTTGGCATAAAATGCCAAATACTTTATACAATGAGTTCTAATGCACCTGATGTATTGATTCATATGCAATGAACTCTGACTTCTTTGCATCAACTTGATTTATCTCCACTATATTTTGTTTGATGCATCACTAATATGTACTCTAGTGAGCATCAGATAGGGGAATGACCCATAACTTTCCTCTGAGATACAAAAATTAATCCTTAAGTAATGGCTTGGTAAATATGTCAACAACCTGCTCCTTTGTGTTCACATATTCTATTCTTACTTCTTTATGTTGAACTAATTCTCTTAGAAAATTATACTTGATTACAATATATTTTGTCTTGGTGTGCATCATTGGATTCTTAGATATATTGATTGTGCTTGTGTTATCATAGTAGATGACCACTAGGTCCTTGATTTCTTCCTTCATTCTTGACAACAATTATTTGAACCTGACTATGTTGGAACAATTTACTGCTACAACAACATATTTTTCTTCTATAGTAGATTGAGAGATATAATTTTTCTTTTTGCTTGACAATAATTCTAACCTCTTTCCAAGAAAGAATGCTCCTCCACTAGTGCTCTTCCTGTCATTAATGCTTCTAGCCCAATCTACATAAGTAAAGGATTTCAACTCAAAGTTTCCTCTTTTCTTGTACCATAGACCATAGTCTTGAGTGCCTTTTAGATATCTCATAATTCTTTTGACTATCATCATATGATTTTCTCTGGGATTTGCAGAAAACCTTGCAACTATACCAATTGCTAATGCAATATCAAGTTTTGTGTGAACAACATACTGAAGTTTCATAATCATGGATTTGTAGGTAGTCTAATTTACCTCTTTTGAATCATCATTCTTGGATATTTTATGTCTAGTAGACATAGGAGTTCCAACTGGGTTGGAATCTTCCATTCTAAAGGTCTTTAATATCCCCTTGATATATTTTGACTGAGTAAGGTAGATGTCATCCTTCATTTGATGAACTTGCAAACCAGAAAATAATTTTATCTCTCCAAACATTGACATTTCAAATTATTTCCTCATTTCTTTAGAGAATGATTTACATAAGTCATCATGACCTATGAATAATATATCGTCCACAAATATTTTTGCTAACAATATCTTATTTTGTGGTCCTTCTTTAATATACATACTATTATTATCATTGGTTCTCTGAAAACCAAGCTTTACCAGATATCCATGTAGCCTCACATACCATGCTCTAGGAGCTTGTTTTAGACCATACAAAGCTTAGTGTAAATTACAGACCATGTCTCTTTTAGTTGGATCAATGAAACCTTTAGGTTGATCAATGTAAACTTCTTCCTCTAGAATTCCATTCAAGAAAGCTGATTTTACATCCATTTAATACACTATGAATAATTTAAATGAAGCATATTCAAGTAGTTTTCTGACTCCTTCAAGTCTAGAAACATGAGAAAATATTTCTCCATAGTCTATTCCTTCTTCTTGAGCATATCCTTTACACACTAGCCTTGCCTTATTCCTTGATACTTCACCATTTTCATTCAATTTGTTTCTAAATACCCACTTTGTACCAAATACATTTTTTTCCTTGGGTCTAGGAACAAGAGTCCAGGTATTGTTCCTTTCAATTTGTTCAATCTCTTCATTCATTGCCTCTATCCAACTTTCATTACTTAAAGCATCTTTTATAGTTCTAGGTTCAAATTCAGTAAGCAAACATGTACCTTTCAGTTTATTCCTTTTCATTATGCCTCATGTCTGATCTCCAATTATTTGTTTAGGTGCATGATTCCTTCTAACATATCCAACAAGTATAGGTGTCTTCCTTCTAGATTCTCGCCTTGATTCACTTCGTTCATTATGCTCAAAGATTAAGTGAGTTTCTAAACTATTCTCTACTTCCATTGTCTGAGACTCAGTTCCCTCTATCTATGAGTTGGGTTCCTTTGTTTGAGACTCATTTAGAACTATTTCTAACTCAGGTTACATAAGCTACAACTTGGGTTTCTCTGGTTGTGAATCGAGTTGCATTGTAGACTTGGGTGACATGGCCGATGTAGTCTATTGTGGCCCAATCACACTTTCTTGTACCTTGGGTAAAGTATTAGGCTCAAAGTGTAAAAAAATTGTGTAGTCTTTAGGTTCCTTGTTTTTTTTTTCTTCATTCTTTTCTACAAACTCGTCAATTTTTACATGTACACTTTCTATAACATTGTGAGTAGCAAGATTCAAATATTTATATTTTTTTCTCTTGTTGGAATAACCTAGGAATATGCCTCCATCACTTTTTACATCAAACTTTCCTTTCCTTGTCTCTTTCAAGATATAAAATATACTTCCAAACACTTTGAAATAATAGACATTAGGTTTGTATCCATACCATAATTCATAAGGTGTTTGATTTGTTCATTTCTTTAGTTGAACTCGGTTCATGGTATGAATTGTTGTATTGATTGCTTCCTTGGATAAAACATTTTTCTCTATCATCAGTGTTCTTGCACAATCCATGATGGATCTATTCCTTCTCTTTGCTATGCCATTCTGTTAAGGTGTACCAGGTGTAGATACTTATCATTTTAATCCTCTTTCATTGCAGAACTCATTGAATTCATTAGAGATGAATTCTCCTCCTCTATTTGATCTTAGGAAATTTAACTTCTCACCTATTTCTTTTTCAACTCTATCCAAATACCATTTGAACTTTTGAAAAGCTTCAAATTTGTCCTTCAAGTACATTTCTATTATCATTCTAGAATAATCATCAACAAAAAAATGAAATATTTGTCTCCACTATAGCTTTCTATACCTATTGGTCCACAAAGATTTGTATGAACTAGTTATAGGACTTCTTCAATATTGAAATTCTTTCTTTTGAAGCTAGTCTTTCCCATCTTTCCAATCTAACATTATTTGCATGTGGCCATTTCAGGTTCCTTCAAATTTGGAATACCTCTTACTCTTTTGTTCGTACTTATAGTAACTAGATTATCAAAGTTTACATGACACATTCTTTTATGTCATAGCCAACTTTCCTCTACTTGTTCCAAAAAGCATGAACATTTAGTGAGATCTAGATAGAATAGATTACCTTTTGTTTGATTTAGAGTTCCAACCAGGTTTCCATTGTCATCTAGTAGCCTGGCCTTCCCATTCATAAATTCTACCTTGTATCCAATGTTGTTCTATTGTGCCACACTTAGAAGATCATGTCTTGGTCCTTCAACCTACTAAGCATTGTCACATTTAAGTTCATCAGTCAATGCAATACATCATTTTCTCTTCACATAACATGGTTCATTGTTTCCAAATCTAACACTTCCATGATCATAGTGCTCCAAGTGTTCAAACTTATTTTTATCACCAATCATGTGATGAGAACATCCATTGTCTATTATCCACATATTATTCTTGCTAAAATGAGAAATTAGTGTCATATTTTCATTATCATCATCATTTGATTCATCTTTAATAGCAGTATATACCAATTCATCTTCATCGTCATTGTCAGAATCTTTAGCAATATAACAAGATTTCTTACCTTTGTCTTTGTAGTCTTTGTAACTCTTGAAATCTTTCTTGTCTTCAAATTTGTTGAATTTTCTATCATCTTTGGTTTCTTTGTTTCAACACCTTGCATAAAAGTGACCAAATTCTTCACAAGAGAAACAAATGAATGGAATTTTTTCTTTATACTTATCTTTGCCTTTTGGTAACCATCTTGCAAGCAAGGCTTCAATAGCTTCAAGGTCATTTTATGAATCTTCTTCTTATTCATTGTCAACCTACTTTTCTTTTGATTTTCCTCCTCTTTTACCAAGATTTAGTTTTTCTTTGAATGTTGATTCTATGTTGCAAGAGCTAGGAAGATAGTTATCAAAATTATCCAACTCAAAAGTTGTTAATCTTCCCACTAGTGCATCCAAATCTATATCATTTTTGGGATCACATCTCATCTCTTGAATAGTTTAAACACTAATTTCATAGATAGAAAGAAGAGTTATGAATACATTGTTGACTATTGTCACATCATCTGTTGTTCCTCCTAAGGCTCTGATTGCACTCGCGCTTTCTTTAATTCTTTCACTGTATTTTACAATTTTTTCATCTTCTCTCATTCTCATCTGATCAAACTGGCTTCATAGACTTTCTACTTTAGCTCTTTTCACATTTTCATCTCCTCCATATATTTATGCTAGTTTATTCCACATATCAAAGGTAGTAGAATAGCCTTTGACTTCATCAAATTCAGAATAGTTGAGAGAGGAAGCAATGTCAATCATCATTGTGCTGTCATTCTTTTCATCCACCATCTGATCCATAGTCAAAGGGATTGGTGGTGCCACATGCTTGTTCTCTAAGAATTGTAGGCTTGTATCTCCAATGGTTCCCAAATGTAGCTTCATGAGTTCCTACCATGCTTTAATTTTTTCTCTACTCAACTTAAAAATCTCTCTTTGTAAGACATTTGATCTTTAGCTTAGGTCTTGAGACCTTTTTTACAAGCACCAATATCTCTGATACCAATTGTTGGAAATATAAGAGGAGTAACTGAGAGGGGAGGGGTGAATCAATTACCACTAAAATAATTCCAAATCCTTTAGATGTTAATGCAAACTCCTTATTATCTCAAATTCTTGCATAGCTCAATTAGAACTAGATAAACACTGTAACTTGGTTAACAAATCAATCTTAACATATTAATGTATATTAACCTTTAGTAACTTAGTTGTAGAAAGAAAAATTAGTATTAAAATAACATGAATACATAAGACACCAAAATTTAACAAGAAAACCCAATTTGGAAAAATTGCCAATACAACTAGTTATAACTTTTAACTCTTCTGAAGTGAGTCATGTTAGGAGCCAACCCTATTAAAGGTTACAAAAATACACTGTTAGTTGTGACCCTGTTAAAGGATTTGAATAACCTTGTTAGGAGTGCCCTTGTTAGAGATCTTAAGACACTTCAATCGAGAAATGCCACCTTGTTAGAGGATTTACAAAATTATTGTTAAGGCAACTTTGCTAAGAGATTTCTTCACTACTCTAATTGTTAGAGAGTAAAAATAATTGACCTAATTGATGAAGAAATAGAATTGTAGATTTAGAAAACTATTCTAGATTATCCTTTGGATCGTTCCTAATCATAATATTCTTTGCATCTCCTTGGATGTTCTAATCAAACATCCTTCTTTATTCACATCTTATTGTCTTCCACAACTACCATATTTCCATCCACAACTTGACCTTTCATATATGAAACCCAACATCAAGTCAACTTGAATACCTTTGAAAATAAAAAATTAACATTAGCTTTTGGAATAATCTCATTGATAATTCAATAGGAAGCTGGCGGGTTGGAAAGTCATCACTCTGAGGTCAGGCTAGCAAAGTGATGCTGATTAAATCTACTTTGCAGAATTTCCCACTTATGTTTTAAGCCTCTTCTATATCCCATCTAAGGTAGCTGATAATCTGGAAGAAATACAAAGAAATTTTATGTGGTTTGGCACTAAAGGATACAATAAATACCCTTTGGTGTCTTGGGAGAACATCTACAGATCAAAGAAGCAGGGGGGCTGGGGATCAAAAATTTGAAACAATTCAACAGAGCCCTCCAAGAAAAATAGATTTGGAGGCTTTTCAAAACCAATGGGGAATGGAGAGATATTTTGAAGTTTAAGTATGTTAATAACATCAATTTCAAATAGTTTATCAGTAGGGATCCTAATCCAAGGGGCTCTAACATCTAGAATGGCATTTTGAGAACGAAGAGCTTAGCTTTTGAGAAAGTTAAATGGAAATTGGGTAATGGAGAAGATATTAATTTTTGGCATGATGACTAGCTTAGATCAGGGCCTCTATGGGACATAAAGTCATTTAATAGATGGGCTCATGATTGTATGGAAAGATATGCGAGCAAGTTGAGTGACTACAAGATCCAAAATGAGTACATCAATTTGACTAAGATGTCCCTGGAGCTCAATTCATTGATGGACATGGTCAAGCATATTCCCCTATCCCACAACAATAATTCCATAATTTGGGGGGAGACTATGAATGGAAATTACACTATAGCCTCTAGCTATGAGACTATGCAAAATAATGGACCTACCCCTGTTTGGGCCAAAGCCCAGTATTTGGCTCTCGTCCCAAAAAGTAACATTTTTTTCTAGATTATGCTCCAAAACCACATTCTAACAGTGGAAAACCTTACCAAGCGGGGGAATACAATGCCCAATAGATGCATTCTGTGCAAAAATGATAGTGAGAGTGTTGAGCATATCTTTATCCATTTCCATTTCATCAAAATTATCTAGTCTCATTTCTTGTCCTTTCTCAATATGACTTTCTGCTTTCCTTCCAACATTTTGGGGCTCTTTGAACAATGGCACCATGGGTTGTTAGGGGGTGATAACATGGACATGTGGAATTGGACCTTACCCCATGTGTGTTGGGGGGTTTGGAAAGAGCAGAACAACTGAATTTTTAGGAAGAAGGAAACTAAGGCAGACATTGTCTTCCACAAATACTTGAATGTTATGCTAGAAAAGTACACCAATTTCAAAGGTCCTATCCCCTTTCTTAGCATAAACAGTAGGGAGTAAAATAAGAGGGAAGATTGTAGATGGACTCTTCCGCTTGAGGGATGGCATAAAGCTAATTTTGATGGGGCAGCCAAAGGCAACCTGGGAAAGGTAGTGGTGGGAGGTGTCATCAAAAATTCATATGGTAAAGGGATTACTATAGTTTCTACCCCTTTGGGAATTCAAACTAATCATTATGTGGAGCCGATTGTAGCTCATCAAATGATCAAACTGGCTAGAGATATGGAACTTAAAAATATTTGCCTGGAAGGAGATTCAAAAAATATTATAGACTACTTTAACAAGAAGAACAAGCCAACATGGAAGATAAAAAATATCATTAAAGAATGCATCCAACACCTTAAGACCTTTGAAAAAACATAGATGGCTCACGAGTATTTGGAAGTCAATCAAGTGGTAGACAGGTTGGCAAATTTGGCAATCAAGTACAATGAAGTGGCTAAGTGGATGGATGGCCATAATTTCCCATCAAATATTAATGAGCTGATTGAAAGGGAAAGGATCTCAGGTAGATTGGGAATAATAAAAGGTCCATTATGATTTTTTATGAGTTATGGGGAATGTGCAAAAATATGATGTGTAGATTCATTATGATTGTTTATGAGTTATGGGGAATGCACATAAATGTGATGTGTAAGTATGACAACACTTGTACTTCTCACACCAATAATATCCATCAACTTACTTTGAGGATTGATTTTGGGCAAAAAGTAAACAAGGTGAAAGGAAGTTTCAAGAAAATGACTAGTGTGAATGATATTTTGGCTCTAAAGGGTATCAATACCAAAAATAGAGCTTGTATAGAGGAAGACATCATAGTAGGGGAAATACATAAGAGGGAAGCAGAAGGTGAAGCTTAGAAGTTGCGTAGATGCTCCAAGGTGTGGAGCATTTTGAAAAAAGGTGAAGCCACAAATTTCATAGAATGGTTCCATGGGTGGAAACCCTCTATTACCTAGAGCATGGTAATGAGCTAGAATGAGGGAATTGTTAAAATTGATGGGGTGGATTTCATGGTGACTGAGGAATTTATCTCTGTTGTGACTGGAATTCCTATTATAGGGAAGAAATTCTACAGAGATAGAAAGATTTTGAGGTAGGCACTGGTACAATTCATCAAGGATTTAGAGAAAAAGAAGTCACTGGTGAAGAAGGGAACTTACTACCTGCCGAGCTCCATTAAGTCACTGTGGAGGTTTGTGTTGTGGGTTATTATCACGTACATCTTTCTCGACACCAGATTTGACCACCTTTGCACCCACCATTTCAAGTGTTAGAAAAATATATCTATTCCCTTCTACCTCTACTCTTCTATTAATGAAAATATTAATGATTATAAGGAGAAGCATTCTAGCAACCCTACCTTCCATGAGGGGCTTTTTTTGTTAATCTAAAAAAATTTTAAGGCTAGGTATATGGGGAAGCAAATTAGGAAAAGGAAGGAGGGCAAGAAGGATAGAGGGGAATTAGAAGAGTCAAGAGAGGACTATATGCACTTCTAATATTGAGTAAATCCTTGAGATGCACTCAGACTCAAAGGAGGATGAGTCTCCACAGCACAGTTTTGGCAAAAGAATCATTAAAATGGAGAGGAAGGAGAAAAAAGCACTAACTAAACCTAAATAGGGTTTTTACATATCTTCAGACAAGGACTATAATGAAAGGGTCAAGGGCATATATAAGGAGGGTAACAATACTAAAGATGAGGAGGAGACTTATCTTAGAGAAGGAGAGGGCATAGAGAGGAAGAGGGGTAAGAGAAACATTACCATCAAAATGTTGACCAAGAACAAGGAGGATGTCATAACCTTTAGGGACAGAAAAAAGAGGGAAATTCTCTAATTCCAAGGAGGAAAAATAGGGAGTGGGGAAGGAAGGGGCAAAGGGGGGTATTAATAAAAGTGAAGGGGATGAGCAGGAACAAGGATATGAAGAATTTAGAATAAGCAAATACAAATTCTCGATTACGGGCAAGGATAGGAATGTGGTGTAGAGGAATTTTGAAACTATTACTATAAGAATGGGGATTAATAGAGAATTCATCACAACTTTTGTCAAAGAGAATAAAGAGGGAAAAATCCAAATGGAAGAGTTGATTGATCTGACCCTTGTGATTTTTAGTGACACCACTAAGGAAAATCCTCAAATGGATGTTCTCAAAAATGCTAAAAATAGTGTGGTGGACAACTTTTGCACCACCAAATGGATTTTTCATGAAATCCAAGACCTCAAATATAGAGTGAGCAACTTGGAGAGGGAGAACTATAGCTTGAAGAACAGGAAAACAGAAGAAGAAAAGAACATGGACAACAGAGTGGAGGAAGTGAATAGTAGGTCCAAACTATGGAGAGCTCAATGCATAATATAGTTGAACAAAGTAATAATATTCTCAAAGAGGCTAATGAGAACATAAAGGTACTCATTAACAAAGTGGAAGAAAATAGGGCCAACAAGGAGGTGGACCCTTCTCCCAACAACACCAAGGATAGGCCTCCTGAAGATAGTTTGAGGAAGTGAACTAGATCCAACATGAAGAAGAAGGATATCCAAGAATGTGACAAAGATCTATCTAACATGAAGGAGGCAACTGGTAGAATGTTAAAGCTAGAAATATTTATAGTGAAAATACTTAGAGAAATCACCTGAGCTAGCTTCCTGGCTTTTTTTCCATTCCTGGTTTTTTGTCTTGCCCCCTAGTTTTTTCAGGTTTCTTTCTTTTATTTATGGGGGGTTGTTTCAGTTGGTTTCTTTTAGTTAAACTGTTACTCTAAACATTCTTTTTATGTCTGAATTTTATTATGTAAGGGTTTTAGGACCCCCATTAAAACCTATTTTCCTTAATCAAAAACATCCAATAAGTCAGATTGCATAAACCAAATAATAAAAAAATGAATTATGTTGTAGGTCAGTTGACATTGAAACCGAGTTACTTGATTAACATTGAGTTTCGTTGGTAACTAACATGACTTGGTTTACACTGAACTTTTTTGGTAATTGACCTAACTCGATTTACACTGGAGTCCTTCATTGACTGACCTAACTCGATTAGCATTGGATCATTGAACTTGGTTTCTTCTAAACTTCTACTCTATTGATTACTAGAGTCTTTTGAGCTTGGTTAAAGTGTGACATTTTGTGTAACATCAATGACAATATAAAAATGAATAATTATTTTCAATAGTTGCTACTTGACAAATTTCTTCTCAGGTTCAGGTAAAGTGTTGGGGTTTCCTTCATCAATTTATGTGAAATTTCTATAATCTCTAGGTTCCTTCTTACATTAAACTTCATTATTCTCTCCATATTCATCAACTTTCACATTTTCACTTTCCACAACTTTGTTAGTGCTAGAATTCAAAGACTTATATGCTTTTCTCTTAGTATAATATCTTAAGAATATCCTTCGTCACTCTTTGCATCAATTTTTTATGTCTTTTATCCTTTAGTATATAACATTATATTCCAAATAATTTGAAAAATTTCACATTTGATGCATATTCATACCATAATTTAAAGGGTATGATATTTGTACCTTTCTTGACTTATAATCTGCTCAAGGTATAAATTGTAGTACTTATAGCTTCTCTCTAGTACTTAGGTGCAACATTATTCTCCATCATCAATGTTCTAACACAATCCATGATTGATATGTTCCTCCTTTCAGCTATACCATTCTGTAGAGGGGTCCTTAATGTAGGCACATGTCTCTTGATTCCTCTATCATTTTAGAATGTGTTGAATTCCTTAGATACAAATTCACCTCCTTTATCAGATCTTAGACACTTAAAGCTTTTACTTGTTTTCTTTTCAACTCTAGCCAATTACCACTTAAACACTTGAAGTACATCATATTTTTCTTCAAGAAACATCACAATCATCATTCTAGAGTAGTCATCAACAAATAGAATAAAGTATTCATTACCATAGTAGCTCTGCATTCCAATAGGTCCACAAAAGTCAGTATGAACCAACTCTAAAATATCATTAGAAGTATAGGTATTTCTCTTGAAACTAGACTTTGTCGTTTTTCCCAATTGACATTATTTACCATCACAATATCAGATTTCTTTAATCTTCTAAATCCTCTTACTCTTTTGATCTTACTAATACTTACCAAATTGTCAAAATTGATGTGGGATAGCCTCTTATGTCATAGCCATATATGATCACATTGTGCAAATAATTGTGTTATCAGATAGATATAGATAGAACAATTTACCTCTTGTTTAATCACCACTTCCAATCAATTCACTAGAACCATTGTAGATCTTAGCCTTCTTGTCTTGAAATTCAACTTTGTAACCTGAACTATTCATTTGTGCCACACTCAACAAATTATAGCTAAGTCCTTCAACCCTATAAGAATGATCACATCTAATCTTATCATTGAATATCATTGATTATTTACTTTTCACAAGACATGGTGCATCATTACCAAACTTAACACAACTTCCTTTATAATATTCTAAGGTTTCAAACTTACTTTTATCACCAGTCATGTGATGTGAGCAAACACTATGAGTTATCCATCTATCACCTTTACACACATATGAAATAAGTGTAGTTTTCTCATCAGAATCAAAATCCTCTTTCATAGCAACATAAACAACTTCTTCATCATGACTATCAAAATCACTATCAGTCTCTTCTTTAGCAATGTAGTAAGACTTCTTACCTTTTCCCTTGTAGTCCTTGTATCATTTGTTGTCTTTTTCATCTCTTCTTCCTTTAAATTTTTTTTCTTTCCTTTCATCCTTGTCATCCTTGGTAGGACATCTTGTAGCGATATGATCAACTTTATTACAAGAAAAACATATTATAAGAAGTTTACCTTTGAATTTCCCTTTACCTCTTGGTAGTCTCGTAGTCATTAATGCTTCAAGATCCTCTAGATCATCGTCAAAAGATCCTCGTACTAACCTCATACTTTCCTTTCTTCTTCTTAGACTTGTGTAAAACAAATTGTGACTTAAAAGGAGATTCAATAGTAGGGGAAGTAAAATTATCAAAATTTGACAACTCAAAAGTAGTAAGTATACCAACCAGACTATCCAAGGTTAAATCATTACTAGGAGTACATCCCAATTCTTGTATTATAGAAACTTTAATAGTATAAATAGTAAGTAAGGTTCTTAGTACCTTATTGATCATAGTCTCATCATTGATCTTTCCTTCCACTCCTCTAATAGCTTTCACAACTTCTTTGACTCTTCCAACATATTGAGAAATATTCTCACCTTCTACCATCTTCATGTCATCAAAATTTCCTCTTAATATTTTTGATTTGTCTCTTAGTACATTCTGGTCTCCTCCATGGACCTTTGTAAACTTTTCTCCCATCTTCTTTGCACTATTGTAGTCCTTTATGTCATCAAATTCTAAGTAGCCCAGAGAAGATGCAATCTCCAACATTGCATGGCTATGCTATTGTTTCTCCTTTATCTGCAAGGTTTTCATAGGTGTTGGTACTACTATGTACTCATGATCCAAGTAGTATACTATTGAATATCCAATTCTAGCAATGTGTAGCTTCATCAAGATTTGTGATGTAACTAGATCCAAAGTTCTTAGTCTAACTCTCAATTAACCAGACTCTCAAGGCTTCTCCTAAGCCTATAGGGTTACTACTTGACCCTATTCCCAAGAGGATCTCTCACACTTATCCCCTTCTGCAATATCTATTACACCAATTTTTATTCCACTTCATTTCTCCCTTAACTTTTGTAGGCTCCTAACTAGGCATTTATTGTTATCTTGAAAGGTAAGGCACCAATCCCAATGTAGCTTCCAAAATGTATCAAAATTTATTCGTCAAGCTTGATATAAGCTTCCCTAGTAGTCTTGGGTCTTGGCTCACAAACCCACTTCACAAACTCCAAATATCTCTACTTAGGCCTAGTAGCCCTAAGAGCCCCCAATTAGGTCTCCTATCTAGATTTATAATCCTTAAATCTTAAAACTTGGAAATAACCTTCCAAACTAACTGGTGTTATGATCTTGGTGGGCAGCCTTCACTAGCACCTTGGGGTTTTGGTGCAATGGTTTGTACCATGTCATATCAAATCCTCCACCCAGGTTTGAGTCTTAGAGTAGGTGGCAACATCAGCATTGCAATGTTCATCCAAGGCTCATACGGCCAAAAGAGGACCCGTCATATGGACACACATCCAACCTAGAGTCTAGACTGTGGATTGTGGGATGTTATGATCCTGGTGGGTGGCCTTCACTAGAACCTCAAGGTTTTGGTGCAATGGTTCATACAAACTAGTAATCTAGATACCCCTTTCAAAGACCTTCAAGATTATGTAGGTTTCAGTCTCCCAACCTACTTGTACATGACCTTAGCATAATACCCTATTTTTAAGGGTTTTGAGGGTTTGAGTAGAGCATAGCCAATACTGACTTCAAGACCTTGTCAAATGGTCTTTTATGGACACCAAAATTGGTTCAAGGTATCTTCACACCTTTTTATCCACCTCCTCTTCTTGGATTGGCACAAACCAATCCTAATCACTCAATTGCTAGCTTTGCAACAATATATAACTTGCTAGTCAAGTACATCAGTCTCACTAAGGGCATGCTTGAAAATATAGAAAACCAACTCCTTAGCACCTCAAAATGGATCTGTACATTATTAAAGGAGTTATCTTTTTTATTCTAGAGGGACATAGTGATTTGACCGGTGGAATTCAAGAAAGAGTCATTTCTCTTGTCACAACTCAAAACAGTACAGTAAACTATACAATGACAAAATGAATTTGAAACACATACCTAATCAACACTACCAAAGATTATATAGAACTACCTACATTCAGACCTCTAACTATCCATGAAACAAAGAAAACCTAATTAATCCATTAACATTTGATGTTAGGGTATGCAAATAGACTGTAATTGGAAATGCTTCAAAATTGTGTTATTGCTCCAACTCCAATTTGTACAATCTAAACACCAACACTTCTCCTTGACATTTGATGATGTTATATAGTGTTTTTTCACATGTGGAAATATCCTATATGGACCCAATAACTGAAAATAACAAGTTCATTCAATTTGGGTAAAAAGTTGTCAAAGTTGTCAAAATGCAACTTTTGTAAAATTGAAAAATTGCTTGAGCAACTTTTGCAACTTTTTTCTCTAAACATGTATCGATCCAAAAACCTTACATATGTGTTCCATATGGTTAAAAACTCATTTCTAAAGCCATTTATCAACATTAGATTTTTTGATCAACCCTTCACCTATGGAAGCCATTATAAGCAATATTGTTAACCCTAAGACTCCTCATTCATCCACCTATCTACCTACCCCTAATCACACCCTTGAGGCTTTATGTTTATCCCTTATTCATTTATGGTTGGCTTGAAACATCTACAAGCCCAAATGTGTTGGGACCTTAACCTAGATCCTAAGTGCTCCTACACCACTTTGCCATGCAAGAAAATTTTCCTTATTCAACTTGGGTACCTCCTTTCTATACATCTTGATCTTTATCTTTAAGTCCCTTCAAACTTTTCTTCACAAGCACCAAATTTATGATACCAATTGTTAGAGTGATTTAGAGTAACTAAGAGGGGGGGTGGTGAATTAGTTATCCTCAGATCTAGATGTATCAATTGAACTTTTGAATACTTAAAAAAAAGTTAAAAATTTTCTTTAATCCACTCAGTATCTATAGAAACTTATCAGTAACATAAAATTTTAGTCCATTGTCCCAATAATAATAAACTTGCAAAATGTAATACATAAAATAGCAAAAGACTTCAAACATCATTCACACAAATATGGCACTAGGATTTAATGTGGAAACCCAATTTGGAAAAAACCATTAGTAATATGTCACCAATTTTTCACTCTTCTAAAGTGAGCTTTATTAGGAGCCAACCTTGTTAAAGATTATAATACACATTGTTAGGTGTGACCCTATTAAAGGATTTAATCACCTTGATATGAGTTTCCTTGTTAGAGGACAGAAGAACGTTTCATTAGAATGTCACCTTGATTAAAGGATTTACAAATGATTGTTAGGTTAACCTTGATTAAAGGATTTTAGCTAATGAAATGGTTAGAAAGTAACAACAGGTTGATCTAGCAAATACAACTCTCTTTGCAAATATAGATCACAATGTAGATCATCTACTAATTAATTGACTGGACTCATTTCATGTCTCCATCTCTAATTTCTAATCTTCTTGGAAATTCCTTCAAGAAATCACTATTCACCTCTATTCAACTCCTTCTTCACAAACTTCTTCTCAAGTTCACCAATCAACAAAATCAACAACTGCTAACCTCTATAGGTTAATCCTTATGCCTCCTCAAATAGGTAGCTTTGATATTTTCCACGTAAACATTACCATTGATCTTAGGGCTAGGCCAGATTCATTGAATCCTTCCATCATTTTGTTTCCTCCTTCTCCTTCTAGATACTTCTCAAAAAATTCTCTTAGAATCCATGTCTAGAAATGCTCAAACATAGTTTCTCTTGCATTAAATGCTCCACCTCATCAATACTTATCCTTCACATGCTTTGACCAATCCAAATATTTAACTATGTTATCTAATAATCTCAATTCCTTCACCAACTATCAAATGCTGACACTCAATCAATATTTTGTTCTGCATCCTTGGTCGTCACTAGATAACTTGGTCAATACTAACTATCTTGCTCAGCAATAATTTTTCACTCAGTCAAAACAAGCATTTAACTTGACATCTACTATAAGTTCCTTAATATTTTTCTTTATTTCTCAATTTAGCTTATGTATTTTTTCCTTCATTGATCATCTCTTCTAGGATTCAACTCAACTATATTTTCCACTTGGTGTTATGATTAAAGAACACATTATCTTGTAAAAGTCCAACTGATCAAGAGCCTATTGTAATTCCACATTACTCAACCTTTCTACTAGGTCTTCTTGTTATCTCTTCTTCTCAAATCCTCTTCATCAATCATATTGATATGATACTCTACTCAAGTAGCAATTGTCTCACCAATAAGGTTTAACATCAATGACAACATAAAAATTATTCCAATTATAGTTTAAAATAGGAGGAACCTAGATATCAACTTATATTTGTGTAGACAAAATCATTCTTAACATTCAATATATGTAATAGTAGGTAAATTTTAAAGGGATCAAAACTATCTATATTTATGGATTAAAAATACAAGGAAATTTTTGAAAAGAAAGGGAAAATGTAACAAGAGAGAAAAATACAACAATGAAGGCACTTCCCTTATTAGCATAAACATGCACAATAGAATAGATAACTAACAAGTTGCAAGAATAGGATGTTGGCTTCTTATTATCTTCAAAAGTACAAAATTATAGATTTAAGAAATACAACATACAAAGCCACATGGGAATTTTCCTTACAATATTCTATAAGCTAGAGCCACCACCAACATCCCAAAAATGCTCTAGACAACCCTACGTGCCTTCATTATATAAGTAATTTTCCACCGCCCAAGAAGGTTTTAAAAATTTAACCCTAGACCCTTAGGCCAACCAACCCAAAATGTATATTAATTCATGTATTTTATTTACATTATAGTAGGCCCTACCAATTTTCAAAGATCAAAAGAAATTTTGAAGGAATTTCATTTTTGCCCTTTTCACGTAGTGCAACTTTGAAAGACCATAACTCATCACTAGTTGCTCCAACTGACTATTCTGACCCCATTTTGGAGATTTCATGACTTGATGTACACTTCCTAATTTGTGCATGCTCTACTCACCCAAGGTTTTACGCCTTTTTGGAGCCTCTAAAGCCTTCAAAACTGAGTTGAAAGTTTTTATACCCTCTTGCCAATACCAAAATGTTTTAATAACTTCACAAGTGAACTTTATATTGCAATGAGACTTTATTGACATGTTGATATATATAAAATGAACCTCAAGTGAAGAAATTGGAACATTTTGGAATGAAATGACAAACTTACTAAAAATGTAAGCCTCCAAAAATAGTAACTTTGCACTGAAATATCCCTTATTGAAAAATATAAAAATAAAAATATTTATGTGTGATGTGAAATTGCACTTACACCCGTGATCTCCTACATCAGACACTTGGGGTAATTTTCGAAGTGACCCGATCATGTCTCAAGTTTTTATAGGAAAACCAAGATGATTAATCTCATCCCTTGTCATCCATGATGAATCTTGAACAAGTATTCCTTTCTATTATATATTCTTTAAATGTCATGTTTCTTGTACTTCTACCAACACGACTATCCAAAAATACTCAATTTCTTCTATAGTTAAAGTAGTTGGAGTACTTTTCTATTCTTCTATGACCTTATATTCAAGACCTCCTAAAGAAATATTTAGTTCACTAGGCATCTCTACTTCACAAGCATTTCCTAGATCATGCTTCTTCAATAGCTTGCATGGTCCAAACTTTTTCATCTTCAACTTATTATAGGTTCTCACTAGAAATATATCCTTCCTTAAATAAACCATGACTTTATCTCCAATATGAAATATCTTGTCCCTCCTTTCTCATTTAACTTAGCCTTGTACTATATATTCACTTTAGTAATGAAGTTCTTTACCTCCTCATGAATTTTCTTCAAATGTTCTATAAAATTTTGAACTTTGTCACCACTTGGCTCACTTTTTTCCAACTTCCTTAATTCTAAGCATTTATATGACTACTTACATATACTACCTGGAATGGTGATTTACCAATTATCCTATCGACAAAAAATAATTATGCAAATTCTGCCTATAATAAAAAAAATCTCATCCCTTCAATTTATCTCCAATCAAGCATAACAATAAGTTTTATAAACTTGTATTCATTTTTTTTATTTATCCATTAGTATATCAATAATGTGATGAGATAAACTTCAAATCTTCCTTTAACTTCTTCCAGAATGTTTTCCAAAAGAACCAACAATCTTGATTTCTCAATATCCAACTATGCTCTTTGGTAGACTGTATAAACTCACCACTTCTCTGGAAAATAATTCTACTACATGAACAACATCAATAGTCTTCTTATAGGAAATTAAATGTGTCATCTTTGAAAATCTCTCAACCACCACAAAAATCAAATAATACCCTTGATGAGTCTGTGGTAAACCAAGAATAAATTATATATTGATATCTTCACATGGTTTCTCTAGTACAAGTAATGGTTGATATAACCTTGTATTCTTCTTGGCTCTTTTTTCCATCTAACATACTCTACAACTTTGTACAAACTTATTGACATCTTTCTACAACTATGGTCAGTAATAATTCTCACTAACTAATGCAATGATTTTGCTTCGACCAAAATATGCAGTCAACCATCTTCTATGTTTCTCCTTGATGACATTCTCCCTCATAGAAATCCTTGGAATTCACAATTGACTTCTTCTAAATATCATTTTTATAATAATTTAGAATAATTGGGGGGGGGGAAGGGTTGGAGGGGGGTTGAAACATTTATCCTCAGGTCTAGATGTACCAATTTAAATTTCTAATAGTTTCAAATAGTCCTATTAAACAACTTGGTCCATATATGGATGTATCAACACTTTAGTATTCTCTTTCTTCTATCCATATGTGTGTTTGTCAACTAATAGTAAAATAAACATTTGTAAAAATAGCATGCATAAAGTAACATCCACACATGTAAATAAAACTTTGACACTAGGATTTAACATGGAAACCTAATTTGGAAAAAACTAGCAAGTAACATGCTACCAATTTTTCACTCTTCTAAAGTGAGCTCAGTTAAGGGACAAACCTATTAAAAGTTATACAACACACTATTAAATGTGACCTTGTTATAGGATTTAATCACCCTTTTAGAAGTGGCCTTGTTAGAGGACTTTAGGTCATTCCATTACAATGTCACCTTGATTAAAGGATTTATAAAATGATTGATAGGTCAACCTTGATTAAAGAATTTTGACTATCACAATGGTTAGAGTGTAACAATAGGTTTGATCTATAAATAAACCTCACTTTGAAAATTTAGATCTTCATTCACTCATATGTTGGTTCATTGATTGACCTCCATTATCATCTCCATTATTGGTCTACTTGGCATCCCTTCAAGCAATCACACTAATCTCTTCACACTTCTCCTCTACTGCTCTGTTGCTCACAGCCTCTTAAGATCACCAATCAATAATGAACCAACCTTAGAAAATATCTCTTGTGCCTTCTTAAATTAGTAATTTTAAGCTTTTTTTCTACTTAAACATCACCTTAGATCTTAGGGTTAGGTTAGATTCATTGAATCCTTTCATCATTTTGTTCTCCTTGTCCATTATTGATATTTCTAAGAACTTATCTTTAAATATTTTCCTTTGATCGTATAACAAACTCAATTCGTGTGTTAAATACATGATCTCATCAATCCTTATCATTCATGCACTTTGACTTGTTGAAAAAATCAATTGTCATCCTGAAAATCAATTCTTTTAAAAACTATAAATTTTGTTGTCACTCAAAAAATACTAAGTCTATTTGCTCGATCATCACTTTGTATCTTGGCATACACTATTATATTTTTCTCTACATCTACTAGCTTTCTTAGCCATTACTATTCTTGGTCACTACTAATCTTCCTTGATCAACTTTCTCGAAAATAACTATCACTTGGCTAACCCTATTTATTTGGCTTCTACTTAAATTCCTTAACCATCTATTTCATCTCCTTCATTGACCAACCAAAACTAATACTCGGTCATGCTTAGAGTTTTAACTTAACTCTTGTCATTTCACTCATACATAAATTTCATTTTTCTTCTTTACTTCATGTATTGATTAACCAACACATTATTTTTCAGTGACTAACTTATCAAGTGCCCATTGTAATTCCATAATACTTAACTTCTCTTCTCAACAACTTGACTAGCACACCTTGTTATCTCTTTTTTTCAAACCCTCTCCATAAATCAACGAACATGACACTCTATATTGTTAGCAAATATCTCTCCAATAGGTTAGACAATATCTTACCAGTAAATTTGACATGAATTACAATATAATAATTATTTCAATTGTAGTTTCCAACAATATCCCTCTTTGACATTGATGGAAACACCTCTATTTACCATGCAATCCAAAAAATCTTCATCTAAACTTGTATTGGTTTCTCCCTCTATGTTTGGCTTCTCTCTTTCTTAGTTTCAATGTAATCTCTTGATGCTCCCTTTAACATCAATTGTACTAGTATCAACTATATGATGTTGCTCCCTCTATTATTTTAGATGTAGAATAGTAACTCCATAACTCCTCCCTCATACTAATAATAACTTCAACAACTCTAAAAACATATGTCTCCCTCATTATATGAATGGTAACAAAATATGTCTCTCCCTATTTCTATGTAGCATATATGGTAACTTGTACACACTTTCTCCCTCTTTGACAACAATAATGCCAAAGATATCAACCATTCATATGCATCGCATCTCTTTTCTCTAGCATACATAACATCTTCATGTCACTATTCTGACTGATATAGAAATGGAATTCCATCATCTTGCTTCATAATTCCTTGTAGCTATTGGAAATATAGATGAAGTAACTAAGAGGGGAGGTGAATCAGTTACTACTAAAACAAATCCACATATCCCTTAGATGTCTTAAATAACTAGTTATTGTTGTCACTCGGTAGATGAACTATGTATTAACTTATTACTGATCTTTAAGCATTCACAATTATAAACATGCATGCAAAAGGAAATAACATGAACACAAGAGACACCAGATTTAACATGGAAACCCAATATGGGAAAAACCACCAAGTAACTAGCTACCAATTTTTCACTCTTCTGAAGTGAGCCCTATTAGGAGCCAACCTTGTTAAAGGTTACAAAACACACTGTTAGGTGTGACCTTGTTAGAGGATTTAATCACCCTACTAGGAGTGGCCTTGCTAGAGGACTTTAGAACAATTCAGTAGAACTGTCCAACTTGTTAGAGGATTTAAAAAAATGCTTGTTAGACCAACTCTGTTAAGAGATTTAGGAATTACTATTACAATGGTGGGAAAGTAACAATAAGTGACCTGAATGAGATGCAACTGAACTTTGTTGATACAGATCTATACTTTGCTTCACTAGATCCTCTCTGATTGAATACAACTTTGCTACTCCTTAAGGATATTTGATCCTTCTTCAAAATTTGCTCACACTTCTTCTTCACACAATCAACTCACTTGCCTATTCACTCATTCATTCATTCATTCATTTGAATTCACAACTTGACCCTTTATTTATACAATACAGATTGTCAAGTAGGCTCAATTACAAGTTACAATTACGAATAAACCTTACATCAGTTGTCTACCATCATTACATGAAATAATTAAACTTTATTTCCCAAAACAATGAAATCCTTCATTGGTTGACCCAGCTCGGTAAACACTACTCTAGAAATGATTTCCAGTGTTAACCAAGTGAAGTTCAGTAAACACTGCAAACTCTGCAAAATCCTTTGGAGACCGAGTGAACTTGGTAGAAACTAACTCCACAGTGTAATATTGAGGAATGCTCGATAGACTCTATAATTCACTTAACTGACCTTCTGAGCTCAGTAGACTTTGTTATTTGCTTTTCTTACCAACTGAGCTTAGTAGACTCTGTCAACTGATATGAAATTTGTGTAACATCAAAGACAACACACAATTGAGCAATTGTATCCAATAGTAGCTTCATCTTCTCATAGTTCAGTGTCTTTCTTTTCACAACCTTAGGCATATCCTAAAGTGTGAACTCTTGCATCAATCTTGTAAGATATTTTGATCATAGCAATTGATGCAATGAAACAACTCTTCTCAATTTTCTTTAGGTAGGGGAATGACCCCTAACTTACCTCTTATATACTCAAAAGCATCCTTGGGTAGTGCCTTTTTTAATATATCAACTATATATTCTTCTGTGTTCACATATTCCAATCTCACTTCTTTGTCGTGTACCAACTCTCCCAAGTAATGATATTTGATCTCTAAATATTTAGTTTTTGTGTACATCATAGGTTTCTTGGATATGTTTATAGCACTTGTGTTATCATAATAAATCACAACAGATTTAGTGGTCTCTTCCTTCATACCTTTCAACAATTTCTTGATCCGCACAATATTTGAACAATTCACTATTGTAGTAGCATACTCAACTTTTGTTATGGATTGTAAAATATAGTTCTACTTCTTGTTTGTGCATTAGAAAATTCTTTTGCATAGAAATAAAGTGCCCCCATTTTTTCTCTTTCTACCATCAACATTTCTAGTCCAGTCTTCTTTAGTAAAAACCTTTAACTCAAACTTATCATTTATCTTGTACCATAAGCCATAGTCTTTTGTTCCTCTCAAATGTCTCAATATCCTTTTCACTATCATCATATGATTTTCTGTAAATTTAGTAGAGAGTCTAGGAATAATTCCAATTTCTAATGCAATATACAAAATTTTTTGCTTTTCCAATCATTAACATGTATAATGTTTGATTCACCTCAGCAGAATCATCATTCTTTGAAAACTTGTGTCCAATTATCATAGTTGTTCCAACTAATCTTGAGTATCCCATTCCAAAAGTCTTCAATATCTCCTTGACATACTTAGATTGTGTAATGTATATGCCACCTTTTATATGATATACTTGTAATACCACAAAGAATTTGATCTCTCTAAACATCAACATCTCAAATTTCTTCTTCATTTGATCAACAAATGAATTACACATTGAATCTTTTCCTCCAAACATGATATCATCAACAAATTTCAGCTAGCAATATCTTACTTTCATATTCACTTTTCAAATACAGATTTCTATTGTTATTAGTTCTTGCAAAACCAATTTTCACCAAATAATTGTGTAACCTTTCATACCATGCTTTATGGGCTTTCTTCAAAACATATAAATCTTTGCATAACTTACATACCATATTCTTCCTTCTAGGATGAAAAAATCCTCTATGTTGTTTAATGTAGACTTCTTCCTCCAAGATTCGATTCAAAAATAGAGATTTGGCATCTATTTGATATACTTTGAATCCTTTGTAAGTAGCATATGCAAGAAAAGTTCTCACTCATTCCAACCTTAAAACTAGGGGAAAAAATTCACCATAGTCAACTCCTTCTTCTTGTGCATATCCCTTACAAACTATTCTTTCCTCATTCCTTGTGACTTCACTTTTCTCATTCAGCTTGTTTCCAAAAATTTACTTAGTTCCATTCACATTCTTATCCTTTGGCCTTAATAATAGTGTCCATGTCTTGTTCTTCTCAAGTTTCTCAATTTCCTCGTTCATTGCTCATTTCCAATCTTCATTTTCCAAAGAATCTTTAACTAATTTGGGTTCAAATTCACATAATAAGCATGTTTTACTCTTTGGTCCTCTTCTTTTTATGACTCCTAAATCTTTGTCTCCAATGATTTGATCTAATGCATGATGTTTTCTCACATACTTTTCCAAAACAAGTTCAATTTTTTTTTTATTGTTTCTATTATGCAATGGATTTCATCATGCTCTTCTTCTTTAGGTATTTTTGGCTAAAACTTGGCTACCTCTTTCTGATGGTAAAAAAAAAATATCTACAATTCAACTCCAATAACTTGATGCTTGGCAATCTGTTAATGCTCAATAGCTTGCTGATGATCGATAGAAGTCTTCTGCAGAACCTCGATAGTGCCTGACTACTAATGTTTGAAAACCACCTTTTGTAGTTAGGGTAAGGTACTAGGTTCACATTCATAGATATAAACAAAATTTGTGTAGTCTTCAAGTTCTTTATTGCATTCTTCTTCATTCTTTTCTGCAGATTCATCAACTCTAACATTTGCACTTTCTACAAACTTGTTAGTGTTAGAATTCAAACACTTGTAAGCTTTTCTTTTAGTGGAATAATCTAGAAATATACCTTCATCACTTTTTGCATCAATTTTTCCTTTTCTTTCATCTTTCAATATGTAACGCTTGCTTCCAAAAACTTTCAAATAATTCATATTAGGTTCATAGCCAAACCAAAGTTCAAAAGGAGTTCTATTTGTACCTTTCTTCACTTGTACTCGATTTACTCTCCACTTCTAATTAGTTTGCTAGTAGCATCATAGATCTTTTCCTTCTTGTTTTGGAATTCAACTCTATAACCTGAACTAATAAATTGTGCCACACTCAACTACTTATATGCAATGTCATATTTTGATCTTATTATTCAGTATAATTGACCATTTACCTCTCACATAACATGGTGCATCATTTCCAAACTTAATTATACTTCCATTATAATGTTCTAACTTCTAAAACTTACTTGTATCACCAATTATATGATGTGAGAAACTACTATCAATTATCCATTTATCATTCTTACTCACATGTAAAATCAATTCATTTTTCTCATCTTCATCAAAATCATCTTCCATTTCAACATAAATAACTTCTTCATCATGATCATTAGAATTACTATCAAAACCATCTTCATGATTGTAGTAAGATTTCCTACCTTTGTCTTTGAAGTCTTTGTTACCTTGGTTGTCTCTATTCTCTCTCCTTCCTCTATACTTGAAGTCCTTCCTTTTATCCTTATCATCTCTATCAAGATGCCTTGTAGAAAATTTACCAACTTTTTTACATGTAAAATAGATCATAGGAAGTTTACCATTGTATTTTCATTTTCCTCTAGGTAGTCTTCTAACCAATAATATTTCAAGATCATCAAGATCATCATCAAATTCACTATCACTTTCCAGATATTTTCTTTTATTCTTTCTCTTGGATCTATCGAGGGTCATTTTAGCCTTAAAAGTAGATTCAACACTAGTAGGGGAATAATTATCAATTTTTGATAGTTCAAATGTAGTGAGTCTACCAACTAGACTATCCAAGGTCAGATCATTATAAAGTGTATATCTTTGTTCTTGAATTGAAAATAATCTAATTGCATAGATAGGAAGTAAAGTCCTCAATACCTTACTTATCAAAGTCTACCAAATATGATGCTTCCAACTCCTTTGACAACATTCACCACCTCTTTGATTTGAACACAATATTGGGCAATGGTCTCACCTTCTTTCATTCTCATATCATCAAACCTGCCTCTCAGTCTTTATGCCTTAGCTCTCAATATATTTGTGTCTCCTCTATGGATTTGTGCTAATTTGTCCCATATTTTTTTGTAGTGGTGCATTCCTTCACATCATCAAATTCAACATAACTTAGGGTTGTTGCAAGTTCAATCATCATTTAGTTGTGCTCCTACTTATCTTTCATTTGTTCAACAGTCGTGGTTCTAGGTACCTCAATGTATTCATTTTCTAGATTGTATGATGTAGAATCTCCAATACCAAATAAGTGCAATCTCATCAAGAGTTTCCATGCTCAGAAGTTCTCCTTCATTAGCTTGGGTGTCTCTCTCTTGTACATCTTGATCTTTAACTCGAGTCCCTTCAAACTTTCCTTACAACCACCAAATCTCTAATACCAATTGTTAGAATGATTTAGAATAACTAAGGGTAGGGGGGGTTGAATTAGTTATCCTCAAGTCCAAATGTACCAATTCAAATTTTCAATAGTTTTAAACAATTTCATTAAACAACTCAGTCCATATAGCAATATATCAATAATTTAACATTCTATTTTTTATGTCTATATGTGTGTGTGTGTTATTTAATAGTAAAATAAAAAACTATAAAAATGGCATGCATAAAGTATCATCCACACATGTAAATAACACTTGGACACTAGGATTTAATGTGGAAACACCACCAAGTAATATGCTACCAATTTTTCACTCTTCTAAAGTGAGCTCAATTAAGAGCTAAACCTATTAAAGGTTATACAGAACACTGTTAAATGTGATGATATTATAGGATTTAATCACCCTATTAGATGTGGTTGTGTTAGAGGACTTTGGATCATTCCATTAGAATGTCACCTTGATTAAAGGATATACAAAATGACTATTAGGTCAACCTTGATTAAAGGATTTTGTTGTGATACTGGTCAAAATATAACAACCAGTTTGATCTATAAAATATAAGTCACTTTACAGATTTAGATCTTTATTCACTTATTTGTTGGTTCATTGAATGACCTCCATTATCATCTCCATTACTTATCTTCTTGGAATCTCTTCAAGAAATCATAGTTCACTAATCCCTTAACACTTCTCCTCTATTTCTCTACTCCTCACAACTTCTCCATAATATCGCCAATCAACAAAAAACCAACCTCAAAAAATATCTCATGTACCTCCTTAAATAGGTAATTTTGATCTTTTTTTCTTAAGCATCACCGTAGATCTTAGAGTTAGGTCATATTCATCAAATCCTTCCATCATTTTGTTCTCCTTCTCCTTTCTTGATATTTCTAGAAACTTATTTTTAAATCCTTGCCTTTGATCATATAGAAAACTCAATTCATGTATTAAATATGTCATCTCATCAATCCTTATTATCTATGTGGTCTGAATCATCCAAAAAATCAATTGTGTCAGCCTCAAACTTGATTCTTTTACACATTGTAACTTTTTCACTATGTAGCTCAGCATACACTATTTTGTTTCACCTATCTTCTACTAGCTCACTCGGCCATTACTATGTTTGGTTGCTACTAACCTTCCTTCATCAAATTTCTTAGCAATAACTATCACTTAGCTTAAACTATTTGTTTGGCTTCTACTTGAGTTCCTTAATCTTCTATTTTAACTCCATTGATCGACCAATACTGATACTTGGTCTTGCTTAGAGATTAATTCAACTCTTTTCATTTCACTAATATATCAATTTCATTTTTCTTCTTCACTTCATGTATATATCAAACAACACAATATCTTGTCAGTGACTAACTTATCTTGTGCCTATTGCAATTCCATAATACTTAACTTCTCTTCTCAACAACTTGACTAGCTCATCTTTCTATCTCTTCTTTTCAAATCATCTTCATCAATTAAAAGATATGGCCATTTACAATATTAGTAAATGTCTTTCTAGTAGGTTAAAAAATATCTTACCAATAGATTTGACAACAATGACAACATAACAATTATTCTAATTGTGATTTCCAACGTATCATACCATCTTGCATGATAAAATCCAACCATATAATTTTTTCTAGAGTAATAGGATTTGTACAAACTTTCCAAGCTTCACCAATATCAAGATCCTCTGGATACAAACTCTTGAGTTCCTTGAACCCTATAATATCAATATGGATATCTATCAACAAAATTTTTATTTTTCTAAGAGAATCTACAACCCTATTAGACTTCTCACTCCTATGTTTCAAAACAAATCTCTAACACTACCAAAATTCAACCCATTTCAAATGCCTCTAATTTAATTTTCTTTGACTATTCAAAATTGCAAAGGTTGATGATCAATACATAAAGCACATTCCTTATACAAAAGATAATGTCTCTACTTATTCAATGCATGAACTATAGGATAAAACTCTTCATCGTAAACATAATATATTCTTTTGGCATTATTTAACTTCTCACATAAATAAGCATTGAGTTTACCTTCTTGACTCAAAATAGCTCCAATTGTATTACCACTACCATTACAGTCTACTTGAAATACCTTATTAAAATTTGGAAGTGCTAAAATAGGTTATTTTGTAACTTCATGTTTCAACAATTCAAAACTATTGTCTTCTCCTATAGTCCACTTAACTTATTTTCTATCCCCTCTCATTATTTATGTCAAGGATCTATTTCCACTACTAAAACTCCTAAAAAATAATTATGTAAAAGCTATCCAAACTATGAAAAGATCTTACTTGACTAGCACTCCTTGGAGTAGACCATTACAGGATAGCCTTTAAATTCTCTAGGTCCATTTTTAGACCTTCTATTGAAACTACAAATCCTGTTCAAATAATGGGTGTTACGCCCATTGCATAATATTTTTATATTGTATTATTTTATTTTATTATGTTACGTTGCACCTAGATAGGCATGCAACATGTAAAGATTCACATGGGATATATTTGATGAGTTGTATTGTAACATTGTGATAATATTTCATATAATTATTTAATATTGGGGAAAAGAGTTAAATTTCTAATATTAAATGTGGGGTCAATGGGTTAGGTAGCACATGGTTTATGTAATACCACTTGGTGATTTTGTGAGACTTGCTACTATATAAGCAACCACAAGGGTAGTTGTTGGAGTAAGAAGAGAAGAAGGAAAAAAGGGAAAGAGTCAAGTGGGATAAGGCTTGACAGGTTAGCCAAGGGAGCATTTGTGAAGGTTCAAAGCTTGGCATGGGATGTGTGGATTCATGCTTGTTCATATGGATTGTTTGGTAGTGGCTATGAAAATTTTAAGGTTTCAATTGTTGTATTGCAATGGTATTTTTACTTAATAATACATGGTGATGGATGTATTTGGAGGTTGGATTTTTTCCCCTTAATGAGGGTTTCCCAAGGTATATCTTGTGTCACAATTTTTTTTGGGTATGTTGTCTATTCTCTTGCATGTGCATTTTAATTACATATTTGTTGCAGATCTATTATGGGTTATGTGGAAATGGTTACATTATTTCTTGCAAGTTTCCTTACAAGTGGTATCAGAGCTATGGTTGTGTTGCTATTGTTAGGAATAAGGTGTCTCAACCTTGGATAATTCCTATTCTTATTATTTGTTTTGTAAATGTATTTTTTGCAAATAATGTAATCAAGTGTGAGCATACATGTCTAGTTGGCATGTTGATGTGTCACTCCACGTGTATGTATCAACATCTTGAATTGTGTGTAAGGAGATCATGGCTAAAATGGTTATGATAGATTCCTATGATGTGTAAGAGCTATCTTTGGAAGATATGATGATGGGTGAAGACATGAAGACATGTGGCAATTGATCATTGAGTACTATACACTTGAGTCTCCATCTAGCACCCAAAGTTTGACTGAATCATATCCTCTATATGCTCCCTCTCTTTTAAGGGTGCCTCAAATGCAAAACTCCCTCTGAGTTTTGATCTTTCTCTTCCTGTAATAACATTCTCAAAGGAAAAGATCAATGCACAACTTTTATACTAATGTTAAAATGAAAAATTAATCGTATTAAGAATGCAATATTTGGAAATTATACTCAAAGGAAATATCTATCTCATATAGTCAAAGGATAATGCCCTTTAGATGACTTCTTTTTTCAATATTAATACTTCTCCTTGTTTATAAATAAATTTCATATTTCATTCTATCCGATTATAATATTGGTATCTCATAATAATACAAATAAGTTGTATTGCTATCTTGATATGTACCCACTAAGTTGTTTAACATTTATAATAGTAGATTATGAAATATTATTATTGAATATTATTATCCTTGCTACACAAATTAAATTACTAAAATATATCATTCATCTACTTTTTTATCTATATATGTTCTAGTGTATTCATTAACATATTGATAGTGTAAGGAATAATACATTCCATAATAGTATGAGAAACTAAATAATAAATCACCTATACTTACCTTAATTAAAATATATCATTCATCTACTTTTTTATCTATATATGTTCTAGTGTATTCATTAACATATTGATAGTGTAAGGAATAATACATTCCATAATAGTATGAGAAACTAAATAATAAATTACCTATACTTACCTTAATTCCCCTAGTTGGGTTCTTACCTTTCTGGAGAATGGTAAAAACCCTAATATGGTTCCTCTTTGGAAGTTGCCCTAAAATGGAAAGTGCATGATATAAGTGTTTTTAGGGTTGCAAATAGGAGAGAGAGAAAAAGTGTATTGTTGGTAGTAAATGTTCCTATTGGATTTGTCTTCCATGTCCTGAAAGAACTTGCATTGCAAGTGTGTTGTAACCTTTTGTATTGAAGATAATACATTGTGCAAGTTTTGGAGGGGTGGGGTTGTTTTACCGAAAGGTTCTTCCCCACTGACATATCTTTTTGTTTATTTATTTTCTTTCTCTATCTATTTTATGTATTCATGGTTGACTGCAATATTATTGTTTACATAATATCAAATCTAAAATTGTAAGGATTTAATAGGAATTTGTGCAATACTTTTCTTAAGGTCTTAGTGTAGGAAGTTGTTTCAGCACCTAAGTTTCCTTACAGTTGTAACCCTAGATTGAATCCATGGGAATGCATGAGAGCATAAAAGAAAGGGCAAGATATATGAGTTATTTATTGCAGATCTAAGGGTTTTGGATTTGCTGTTATGATGGGATATTGATAGATTTTGTGCATGTAAAATTATTGGACAAACAGGTTTTTTGGATGTTTCATTTAAATGAGGTTTTAGGGGTTAGCTTGCAAAAATGACCTCTTGGGCAAAAATAGACCTCACCATTGGATTCGGGTAGACATTTCCATAAATTTTGATTTATAATATGCCCTAGTTTGGCCATGTTCAAATGAAATGAAAGAGTTTTTTTAGTTTCAGCCCATGATGGCCATCAAATTTAATCCTGTTAGAATTTTCATCACAAAAAAAAAATGTAATGAAAATGGTAGAAAGACTATTTTAGTAAAATGACCATGACTTTCTCTCAGGATATCAGATTCCAGACTTCTTATAGGTGTTGGAAAGCTAATTCAAAGCACTACAACTTGGTGTAGGTTTAGTTCTGTGATTTTGAAATTTTGTCAAGTTTTAAGAGCCCAAAAGTCAAATGTTATTTATTTTGAGCACAAATTAGGACATAACTTGGGCATACAAAGTTAGATTTTGGACTTTGAGTAGTCAATGAAAAGCTCTTGGAAAGCTCTACACATTGGTTTAGATTTGGTGTAGGTTTGGCATGGTTTATTTGGTGATATATTAATCTAAATAGTTTATGATATATATTGACTATGGTAACATTATGAGTTTATGATATTGTATATTTGGATATTTAAGATTTGATGTCATTGTATACTCAGTTCATATTTCAAATTAGTCTCATGGTGATATGGTTATTAGTATTTGGTTTGGATATGTATGATGACTTGTTGGGTCTACAAGTTGTGCAGTGTTGTAAGTGGTCTATACTTATAGGTTGTGTTTATGGCTTGGTTATGGGTTGTCTTTTCCCATTGATCTTTTATTATTGATGCATATTTAGATTGGTGGCTTGGATTTGGGTTGTCTATGCCCTAAGTTACATGATTTTATAATTTTTCTTTATGTAGAAGGGATGAGAGGTTACCAGGTACAGTCATGATGATGATGGTTGACTATTTTATGCTGATAGGTTGGACACATTAAGAGTTAGATACTCAGTTCATGGATGTGATCATGGTGCCATGGATTTTTTTGGCATGACATGATTGGATATACAGGTACATCCTCAATGTTTATTGGCTTGGATTTATGATTTGGTTATGGTGGTATATATCTTCTTGGTTGAGGATCATGGTTATTTGGTTTCCTTTAAGGAGCTCATGATGTGCACTTTGAGTTCTCTGATGGTTTGATGCCTTGGTTGATTCTCATGGCTAGAGGAAAGTTTTTCATCATGATGTCATCGATAGCTTGGATACACATTTTAGTGGGAGCTTGTGATAGTGATGAGTTGACAATGCACGATTAGTTCTTGGTTCTCCTAATTCAATTTGTATCTTCTTAGGTTTAAAGATCTTGGTTTCACTTGGTATTGATACTTTGGTTGTGTGTATAGACCTATAGGATCTTTATGTAGGAGATGGATTTTATGATGCCATGAGTTACTAGATACCATGGTTGAGTGGGAGTTTTCTAGCATTGTTATTTATTGAGTGTTTATAGATGTTGGAAGTTTGTCTTAGATCCTATTGTTGCATAAGCATCTTTGATATTCGCATGGTGCACTTTTTATCTTTATAGTGTATGAAGATGGTTAGATCTTGAGGACTCATGGGGTTCTTGGTTATCTACATGGTATGTGGAGATATTTTTCTTCATGGTGTATGGAGATGGTTGCATCTTGAGGATTCACAAGGTTCTTGGTAAAGGTGTGGTTTATGCTTTCATTTGACATGTTATCCTTGGTGTGAGGATGGTTTCATTATTATGTCATGATATACTCTTAATATCCATTCAGAGTTTTGACATGTTATAGTATGTTCATATGGAGCAGGTTATCTCCATTGGTTGAGATGGTTAGATCATGTTGCCATTTTTATGTCCCTGAGGCCATGGTTGGACCTTTGACACTGATCTTGGTTTAGCTTCTTGGTATTGAGTACATTGATCATAAGCTGGATACTTCATGATATTACTATGTTGCATTTGGAGTTGGCATGGATTCATTGTTTACAGGTGCTCATGGATACTTAGAGATGGTGGTGATGTTGATTTCTCTTGGATCAAAGAAGCATTTGTTCAGATGGTTGATGGTTTCAACAGGAAGTTTGAGGGGCATTCACCTGACATGCACTTGAGAGGAGATTGTTATTCATTGAGTCTTGGTTGGAGACTTGGATATCTTGATGAGCATTCTCATTCCTCACTCTTGGTCTACTCAGCGGTTTGCCCCATTGTTTCTCTCAGGTGCATTATGTTTATGATTGTCTTTCATGGATATGGATCTTGAGCTACAGTACATGAGTTAGTTCTGGAGAGTTCATTTGAGAGATGGTTTAGCATTGGTTATCTCCATTTGTATATGTTGTTATGCTGGTTCAATTTGGGAGATGGTTTTATATTGGGCATATTCCTTGGATTAGAAATGGTTTATGAGTTTGATCTTCTTATGAGAGGCTTACATCCATGATTAGTTATATGGTATGGTTTGGGTGTTGTTGAGGATTCTTGGTTGGGGTTTTATTGGAGGAGATCATACTTGCAAAATTTACATCTAGAGGTGTGTGTAGAAGGACATGATATAGGTTATGATTTGCATGGTTTCTCTCTTTGGTCTTGGTTATCTTCATGTATGTTCAGTTTCACTTACATTGGATTTGAGATTAGCTGGAGATTGTAATCACTAGTTTGTGTTCATGTATGTCATATCAAAGATGATAGGGTTATTCCTTTATCTCTTTCCTTTATTGGTTGTGGAGAGCTTGGGAGACTATTGAAGATTTTTTATGAGAGTTGTTCTTGTAGGTTATTGGTTTATGTATTGTGGATGTCCTTGATACTACATGGATTCACTTCTTTGAGATGTTGTGAGTGAATTGGTTCTAGATTTGACATTATCTTTTGTGTTGGGAGATTCTAGGTATATATGTGGTAGGTATTGCTCTTGAGGCTTGTGATTGCAAGTTACAGATTGGATATGTTGATGATGTGAGATTCACTTGGTATACCTTTGGAGGTATGGATAGTTGGATGGGTTTGGCACTTGTTGTGGGTGCTATTTTAGCTATGGATATTTGACAACTACGGATACATGTGATTACCTTTGGATTAGGTTTTTGTGTTTGGCATTTTAGTCAATAAAATTTTTTATGATTTTCTAATGCAACAGGTTGGGTGGCTTTCTCTTTGGATGGCTTCTATGTATGTTCAATGGCAGTGGCATAATAGGAGGTCAAATCATTCATGTTTGAGATGCTAGATACTTTGATTTTATTGTGGGTACCAAGATGGAGCACATGGTGTAATTTGATGTGCTAGGAGGGATTGTTCCCTTGTTCATTTATGTGACTATAGATTGACCCTATGCAATGTATACAAGTGGGAGATTGTTGAGATAATGGGTTTTGCATACATTGCATAATATTATTATATTGTATTATTTTATTTTATTATGTAATGTTGCACCTAGATGGATGTGCAACATGTAAATATTCTCATGGGATATACTTGATGAGTTGCATTGTAACATTGTGATAATATTTTATTTAATTTTTTAATAGTGGGGAAAAGAGTTAAATTTTCAATATTAAATGTTGGTCAATTGGTTAGGTATCACATGGTTTTAGCACATGGTTTATGTAATACCATTTGGTAGTTTTGTGGGACTTGCTACCATATAAGGAGCCACAAGGGTAGTTGTTGGAGTAAGAAAAGAAGAAGGCAAAAAGGGAAAGAGTCGAGTGGGACAAGGCTTGATAGCTTAGCCAAGGGAGCATTTGTGAAGGTTCGAAGAATGGCATGGGATGTGTGGATTCATGCTTGTTCACATGGATTGCTTGGTAGTGGCTATGGCTTTGAAGGCTTCCACGGTTATATTGCAATGGTATTTTTGCTGAATAATACGTGGTGATGGATGCATTTGGAGGTTGGGTTTTTTTTCCCTCAATGAGGGTTTTCCAAGGTATATCATGTGCCACAATTTTTTTTGGGTATGTTGTCTATTATCTTGCATGTGGACTTTAATTACATATTTGTTTCAGATCTATTATGGGTTATGTGAAAACGGTTACATTCTTTCTTGCAAGTTTCCTTACAAATCCTAGATACACTAACTCCTTCATCACAAAACTACACTTCTCCAAATTCATCAACAATTTCTCTTCTCTAAGCCTCTCAAACACCCTATAAATATGCATTATATATTCTTCCAATTTCTTACTGAAGATCAAAATATCATCTAGGTAAACAATGACAAATTTACCCAAAAAATCTTTCAATACCTCATTCATTAGTTGCATGAATGTGCTTGGTTGATTGGTTAGTCCAAAAGGTATGACTAACCACCCATACAAACTATATTATATCTTGAAGGTGTTCTTCCATTCATTTCCTTCTCTTATCTAGATCTAGCGGTATCTTCTCTTTAGATATATATTTGTAAAATATACAGATCTTCATAGACAATCCATAATATCATCCATCCTTGGCAAGGGAAATATGTACTTGATAGTGATCTTGTTGATGGATCAATAATTTACACACATCCTCCATTCTCCATTCTTCTTTGGTGGTAATATTGTTGGTACACCACATGGACTCAAACTCTCTTGAATCAACTTCTTCTACAACAACTCTTGTACTTCTCTATTAAACTTTTCACTTTATGTTGGCATCATTCTATGTGCTACCTTATTTGAAAATTTGGCTCTTGGAATCAAGTCCATCCAATGAATTATCTTTCTCACTGGTGGAAATTCATCAGGAACATTATTGGATACCATATCCTAAAACTCATCTAGAAAATTTTAATCTTCTATAGGTACATCTTCTACTTCTCATTTACTAGTTTTTGGAATTAAACAATGACAAATTTACCCAAAAATTCTTTCAATACCTCATTCATTAGTTGCATGAATGTGCTCAGTTGATTGGTAGTCCAAAAGGTATGACTGACCACCCATACAAACTATACTATATCTTGAAGGTGTTCTTCCATTCATCTCCTTCTCTTATCTAGATTTGGTGATATGTTCTCTTTAGATATATATTTGTAAAATATACAGATCTTTAAACAATCCATAATATCATCCATCCTTGGTAAGGGAAATATTTACTTGATAGTGATCTTGTTGATGGATTGATAATTTGCACACATCATCCATTCTCTATTCTTCTTTGGTGGTAATATTTTTGGTACACCACATGGACTTAGACTCTCTTGAATCAACCTCTTCTACGAAAACTCTTGTACTTCTCTATTAAAATGTTCACTTTATGTTGGCATCATTTTATTTTCTACCTTATTTGAAAATTTTCTTGGAATCAAGTTCATCCAATGAATTATCTTTCTCATTGGTGGAAATTCACCAGGAACATTATTGGATACCATATCCTAAAACTCATCTAGAAAATTTGCATCTTCTATAGGTACATCTTCTACTTCCCCTTTACCAATTTTTGGAATTAAATAAAAAATCATGTGTTCATGCCTCATACCTTATAGGAATCATCTTTGATCAAATAAACATATTTTGGTATTATAACAAACCTTTTCTTCCATTTCCTTCAATGATTTAGCTTATGTCTCCCTCCATCCTTTGTCAAGGAGTAGGTATTTGCATAGCTATCATGTATAGGGTTTCTACCAGACTGTCATGACCTCCTCAACAATATATGACATGCATCCATGTATATAACATTGCACAATACCTCATCATGGTAGCTCCTAATCTTGAACTTTACCAAGCACTACTCATTGACCATGAACTTGTGGTCATCCTGCACCCAGGCAATTTGGTAAAGATGTGGGATTCTCTCTCTCTCTCTTGAATTTTAATTTTCTAACCATCTCCTTAGACACCAAATTTTTAGTGATCCCACTATCAAATATCACATCACAATACTTATCATTACACTTACAACTATTATGAAATAAAATATTTCTCCGATCTAACTCCTTCACTTCATTTATCAAGGTGCTCCTAGGGTTTCTCCTAATGTGGGAGCATCATGGGTTGTTTTCTTATCCTAATCAATTTGAATGAAGGTGTTGAGTTACTTCCTTGAAAGTTCTTAGTAGTTGTTTTTTTAGTTGGCTCAGTGACTTTCTTTTCTCTTCTTTCACTGAGTAGGCTTGGATTATCTTAGTGCACCTATTTTCTAAGTGATTATTTTCTTCATTCACCAAGAATGTTTGGTGGCTTATCTGAGTTTTTTTGTTGATTCTTTTTCCATTAGTTCACCAAGTTTTTTATTTAGTTCTTATTTCATAGTTAACTTGTGTATTTAATTGGTGATTTTAATTTATTATATGGGATCAGACACTAGTAGCTATGTAGACCTATTTTGGGTTGTTTCTTTACCAATGCAGATCTAGAATCTTTTGTAAGTCATTTTGGCAAGTATAAATAGGGAATCAAAGTCTTAGGTTTTAGGCAAGGTTGGTGAATGTGGAAAGTAAGATAGGAATTCTATAAGATCATGTATGATGTGTGAAGAATATATGCTTGAATCTTGTACTTGGCCACAAATGTAAAGGCCTTATGTCCTAAAATGTATAAAATAAATTGTAGAATCAATAAATATTGGTTGCTTCCTCTCTTTTTGGCATTCTATCTTGGTTATTTTTATTCTTTTCTTTTATCTCAATGAGGTTGCATAGTAATTGGGTGAACCTTTGGCCCTAGTTATCATCCTTCCTTGTGTTAGGTGGTATCATAGCAAGGTTTTTTCCTTGTGAAGTATGCCTTGAAAGCTGAAGAGGTTTTAACAAAGAGGAAAGATAAAAGAAAAAGAGGAAGAGGAGGAAGATTTCAAAGAGGTAGAGGTAGATCTTACAGTGAAAATAAGAGATCTGATGATATACTACAAGATAAAGGAAAAAATGAATGCAAAGAGGAAGATAAAGGCAAGACCGAATGGAAAGGAGGTAGTTCTTACCAATGTGGATATAGAAAAGAAGGATTTTATGAAACTTGTTTTAAGTGTGGAGAAGTTCATAGAGCCTTTGAGTGTACTCAATCTGAAAAGAATACTAGAAGTGGTGGAAAAAATAATTTGGCTTAAGAAGAATCTTTGAGTCTTCCTAATGAATCAATTAACATAAGGAAATTGATGATGAGGAGAACCTTGTGGAATGAGAAAGTTCATGAGGAACCTATTTTAAGAGGTGTGCTCAAGACCAAATGCAAGATTGCAAGAAGATGTCACAAAGTAGTCATTGATAGTGGTAGTACAGATAACTTGGCATCTAATGAATTGGTTAACATGATGCAATTTTAAAGGTTGAAACATCCTAAACCATATTTTATGGCTTGGATCATCAATGAGCATAAGTTTCTAGTAAGTGAACAATGCCTTACAAAATTCAAGATTATTATGATGAAGTCTTGTGTGATATCATGCCTATGAATTGTTGTCATATTCTTCTTGGTAGACCTTGGTAGTATGATAGAAAAGTGCATAATGGGAGATTGAATCAATATACTATTTGGGCTAATGGAAAGAGACATGTATTATTATCCTTGATAGAGAAGCGAGACGAGAATCATCGTACAATAGTTAGGGTTTTCCTAGTGAATGGAAATCATTTTTTTAGAGATGTGAAATGATAGAATTTTTTCTTTGTTATAATTCCTAATACATCGAGTGATGACAGTGTTGACTGAGTTCCATCAAAAGTTGATGAGTTACTCATCAAGTACAAGAATATTATTTTAGATAATATGCCTATTGGTTTACCACCAATAAGGAGTATAAGTCATTGTATGGACCTGATTCCTAGATCTATTTTTCCAAACAAAGCACCTTATAGGTTTACACCAACTGAGAATGAATAACTTAGAAGACAAGTGCATGAATTATTGTAGAAAGGTTTGATCGGAGAGATTTTAGGTTTGTGTGTGGTAATTTTTGTATTAGTACCTTAAAAGAATGGATAATGGAGAATGTGTATAGAATCCAAAGAAATCAATAAGGTCATTGTGAAGTATAGGTTTCCTATGACAAGGATAGATGATATAGTAGATTTTTTGAGTGGTGCAAGATATTTTACTGAGATTGATTTGAAGAGTGGCTATAATCATATTGAAATAAGAGAATGTGATGAATAGAAGACTTCTTTCAAGAGAAAAGAAGGCTTGTACGAGTGGTTGGTTATGCCTTTTGGTTTAACTAATGCATCAAGTATTTTTATGAGGTTGATCAATGAGGTTTCAAAGAAATTCATAGGTAAGTTTGTGATTTTATACCTTGATGATATTTTGGTATTTAGTAAGACTAGAGAAGAATATTTGTTGCATATTAGGCAAGTATTGGAGATATTTAAAGAAGAGAAGTTGATTGATTGATTTAAAAAGTGTTCAATCATGAAAGAGGAGATTTTATATTTGGGTTTTGTGATTTCTACTGATGGTTTGAAGATGAATCTTGATAAGGGAAAGAAATTCTTGATTGGCCTACACCTGAGAATGTTAGGGAAGTTATATCATTTCATGGACTAGAAAGTTTATATAAGAATTTCCTCATAAATTTTAGTTCAATTTGTAATATTATGATTGGGACAATGTGAGGAGATAAAAATTAATTCAAGTGGACACATGGATCTGATTAGGTAGAAGGTTGTTGAATTACTTGTGTTAGCTTTACTTGATTTCAATAAAATATTTCAAGTGGAATGTGATGCAAGTGGTAGTGCAATTGGAGTTGTGCCAAGAAAGTAAACCTATTGCTTTCTTTAGTGAGAAGCTAAATGATACTAAAAGTAAGTATTATGTGTATGATCAAGAATTCTATGTTTTTTTCTTGAGATTTGAAGAAATGAAGACATTATTTGGTTCCTAAGGAGTTTGTGTTGTATATTGATCATAAGGCATTACAATATTTGGTAAGTCAACATAAATTGAATTAGAGGCATATGAAGTGGGTTGAGTATTTTCATAATTCACATTTTTTATCAAGCATAAAAGTGGAATTACTAACCGAGTTTCCAATGCATTGACCATAAGGATATCTTTGTTAATTGAGATGAAGATTGAAGTTCTTGGTTCTGATGAGATGATAGCTTTGTATGAAACTGATCTTTGTTTTTTTGAGCTATGGAGAGAAAGCAGAGCCCCAATTTTTTTAGATCAACCAAGTATGAAGGTTATTTCATTCAAGAAGGTATGTTATTCAAAGGAATTCACTTATGTATACAAAGGGGATAAATGAGAATTAATTTGATAAAGGAAAAGTATAATAGTGGCGTGGTTGGACATTTGGTATTGATAAGACATTTGGTTAGCTTAAGGAAAATTTTTATTGGCCTCAATTACATAAGGATGTTCATAATTTTGTAGGGAGTTGTGGAGTTTGTCAAGTTGCAAACGGAGTAATTCAAAATACTAGATTGTATACACCTATTTTAGTTCCTTAGAAACCTTGGAGTGATATCAACATGGATTTTGTTCTTGGATTACCGAGGACAACAAGGGGGAATGATTCTGTATTTTTTGTTGTGGATAGTTTTTACAAGATGAAAAATTACATACATTGTAAGAAGAAATCAAATGTTGTGCACATTTTAGATATTTTATTTTAGGATATTGTCACATTGCATGGGTTACCAAGGAACATTATCTCTGATAAAGGTAGTAAGTTTGTTGGTTATTTTTGAAAGACTTGTGGAAGAAGTTGGATACTAAGATAAATTATAGTTCTACCTTTCATCCATGAGCTAATGGGAATACAAAAGTTGTAAACAAAAGTTTGGGTAATTTTTTGAGATGCTTAGTTGGAGATAAACTGAGTAATTGGGATTTGGTATTGGCATAGGCAAAGTTTGAATACAATAACTCTGTGAATAGGAGTACTAGAAAGAAACCTTTTGAGATTTTTATAGGAATATAGCCTAGAGGTATATTAGATTTGAGGGATATTTCTAGAGAAGAAAAGAGGAGTGTTGAAGGAGATAAATTTGATGAGGTTATGAAGTCTTTTCATGAAAAAGTGAAACATAAGTTGGAACAGAGTAAGCTAAAATACAAGGATATTGCCAATAGATCAAGGAGACAAGATTTTTGAAGCTGGTCTTGAAGTGATGGTTCATTTGAAGAAAGGTGGATTTCATATTGGTAAATACGGTATGTTGAAGATGAATACGTTTTCTCCTTGTAAGATCTTGAGAAGATTTGACAATGGCAATCCTTATGAAGTGGATTTACCTGATGACATGGATATATCACTTATATTCAATGTTGCTGATTTATATGAGTATCATGAACTTGATGAAGAAGTGATTTTACCAAGTGATTATCCTAAGAAACTAGTACAAAAGGTTGAATAAATGTTTCACTGAGAGTTGGAAAGAGCACAAGAGGAAAGGATTACATGGAATATTTGGTAAACCAAAAAAATAGACCTATTGGAGATGTTTTATAGATTTCTCAATTAGAGTTTGATTTAGCTCAGGTTGTGATCCCTTGATGATTTGGAGAATCATTTCAACTCCAAGTGTTTGATGTAGGAGTATCTTGGGTTGTTTGGATATCTTGCTCGATTCAAATGAAATAACCTTGCTCGATTTGAGAAATAGAAAATGCAAAGACAAACCAAGCAATGAAGTACAAAATAGAGTTTATCAAATTAGACAAAGGATCATGAATTGGAAAGATGAGATTATTAATCAAGCATCAGAGTGCTAACTGAAGGAACGGGTATTGATACATTCTAGCAAGTGAATTAGGGTAAATCTCTTAATAGGGTGGTCCTAACAGACCTATACAAATCTCCTGACAAAGTGCTTACTTAGTTGTAATTTTAAATCCTTTAATCAAGGTAGACTAAATAAGTTTTGTTATCTCTTAGCAAGGTAGGCCCCTCACTGGGTAGATCACCAGAAGTGATCAAATATTGTAGCCTTAATAGGCACATTTTATTGTTGTAGTAGTGAAGATTTGTGGGTGTCATCCCCACCCTTGTTTTACCTCACCTTGGAGGGTTTCTAAGTAACTAGATCTTTTGTGTAATGTGTTTACATTTACTTTCATGTTGATGGATGTGATGAATAGTTAGATCTATTTCATTTTATGGTTATATGATTCATGATGCTAATATGATATGGATTAATGGTGAATGCATTTGATTTGTTTCAAGAAGATGAAAAAATTATAGATCTTGATTCACCCCTAAACCACCCCCCCCCCCTCCCTCAGTATATTATTTTTCCAATAGACTTCCAACAATTGGTATCAAAGCATTGATCTCTTAGAAGGAGTCTAACCACTTGAGAGTTAAGATCTTAGAGATGGAGTTTTATAAGCTAGGAAAGATCGTTGAGAATCATAAGCTTGATATATAGATCATACTACAACAACTTGAAGTAGCAAGAGAGAAGTTGAAGAAATCCTTAAAGAGAAGGAAGGAATTGGCTATCCAATAGAATGACACTCAATATCAAAAAGAAGACACTAAAAGACTACTTAATAATAGCAATTCTAGTGAAAGTGATGCAGCAATAGTAGACCTATTCGAAAGAAACAACATGTTGATTGAAGAGGTCAAAAGATTAAAAAGAGAGCATGAAAATCAATCAGTAAGACTATGCAAAGTTACTTAACTGAAAAGGAAAGTTGAGGAAGACAAAAACAATGGTAGAAGAAGATAAGAGACAAATGGCTACTAGATTTGATGAAAGGACATCTGATGTCCAGAAGCTTACAAATAATCAACTGGATATGGTGAATCAATTGTTACTTGCAAATCAAGAACTAAATAGAAAGGAAATAGAAATTGCAAATATGAGGAATGAGTTAATATTTGAAAAGGAACTCATGGAGAGGATAAACAAACCTAATGAAGCTATGAGATACTTTGAGGAACTAACGAGATAACCAAGAATACCTAGTGACACCTTAGGACTAGGATAATCCAAGCACCTATTATCTACTAAAGAATGAGAATCATCAAAGAGTGGAGCATAGAGGAATTCAAAGAAAAAGGATAACAAACCTACATGTCATCACTATGGAAAACTAGGATATACAACAAATATCTGCAAGAGCAAGGCTAGTAAGTCTAGTCCTAAGCCTAAATTCAATGGATATTACTTTAACTGTAACAAGCATGGACATAAAGCACATAAATGTAGGTCAAGGCTAGTAATACACCTATAGCACCTAGATTTGAAGGATATTGCTACAATTTTTAGACAATTTGACATAGAGCTCAAGAACGCATATCAAAGGCAAAACCTAATTAGACAACCAAGAATCAAGGAAAGGCATTCAAACAAGGTAAACTCTACTATTTAGATTATAACTCATGGAACAATTGTCATTTTTGTGGTAAATATGGTAATATTGCAGAAAATTTCATCAAGACACACTTTAGAGGAAGATCCAAGAGTTGGATGAATTGAAGTTTGGTTTGTTATAGTTCTCACAAGATTGGACATGTAAGTAGAAACTATAGAACCAGAGAACCAACACCTATCAATGAACAAAGTAAAGGTGAAAAGATTGTTGAGATGATAAATAACTAGATGAATCAAACCTAGATAAAGAAGGAAGTGGGTAGTAGTGGAACCAGTGAAGCTGAGGTCACCCAATCCAATGGATCAGGTCATCACACTACTTCTAACTAGGCAAAGGAAGTATGTAAGGAACTAAATATTTGAATGGTACCTTATACACTGGTTCCTAACATAAGATGTAATAAGTCCATATCTACATAAATCAAGATGCATTAAGATATATTTACAGCAAGAACCGAGCAAATATTTCATATACATAATTGGTGTTGAGCATCAGTATTGGTGTCTATAATGACCAAGTATTGTCATGTGGACTAGACTCTCATACAGACTGATTTTTTTATGTTAGACAAGCCAAGTATGGAAATGGTAATGGTGACCAAGTTAAGGAAGCTATCATGTTAATGAAGTTCTTATGTAAATATTGAGCCAGCTATATTGCACCTACCAATGTATGGAGCATTTATTGAGGACCTAATTTGATCATTTGAAACTATATAGAAAATTTTGTAGATTATTTTCACTCACCTAGCGATCAAAGAACTTGTAGAGCAATCCAAAGGTGATTGATAGAGAAATTTATGTGAAAAATTAGAAGATTCAATAACGTGTCATTGACAAAAGCAAAATAAAGTTTGGAAATTTTCTTGGAACAAAGTTTATTACTTTGTGATTTAATTTGAAGTTTACAAACCCTAGTTCATAATAGAATCATCTGTACCCACAAGTGGAAAGAAGGATGTTCTAAAGGAAAGTCAAGCTCAACTTGTGTATAATAATGCATGCCCTTCACAAAAATTTAGGGCATATCTGGAAGTTGCAATGACTAGAGACATATCTGGAACATTATCATCCATTCTTCATTGACTCATCATGGTGCATGATGTGAGATCATGTTATATGTGTCAGATTGGAGAAATTGGTGTTTTTGAACTAAGGAATACTTCTGACAAGCTATGCAAAAATGGAATTTTGAAAGTGGAGAAAAGAGTAGTTGTCGAGAAAGGGCTTACCCATACCCTAGCTTTTCCTAAGGTATTTAAGGTTGAATGGATCAAAATCATTTTGAGAAAGGTACATGACATGAAGTTGTGGCTAGAGAATGGGATAGTTAAGATTGCCAAGGAATTTTTTCATCAAGTGACTGGGTACCCTACCCTAGATCAAGTAAAATCATTATGATGTCAGGCCAGAAACATCATCGTAAAAGTTACCAATGTGAAATTGAATGGTCGAGGGATGTCAATTGTTGTAATTAAGGATCCTATTATTGAATTTAAAATTTGAGTGATTACACACAAATTATATTAATTAAGTTGATTGAACAATGTATTGTGTGTAGCAGTAGATTTGGCCTACAAAATTATGAAGAAATATCATAGCTATGACCTGGCCGAGCTACAATTGATCTAATTAGCAAAAAATCTTGGAGTCATCAAGAAAGCTAAGAACACCTCATTTAAGTTTGTCTCACTATTGTTGTGCATATTATTTTATGTAAAAAAGTTGGTTCCTACCAATGGAGAAATTGTGTGGGATAAATTCAGACTTGTAACTGAGCAGATCAATGGTTAGATTGAACAACTAGGAGAAAACTTTGAAACCATTTTGGATGAGTATTTTGATAAATTCAAAGGGAAAATGAAGAATAGAATGATAATCCCTAAGTCATTCATTGATCATTACTATGATCACATTTTTTTCATGGTGGATAATGACTTCACCTAAGCATAGACAGTCAGACCCAAGGTTGTATGGCTAAGGCAAATGCAATATGAAGTAAATGTTGATGAGATATGTGTCGTAGTTACTGCATTATTAGATGAAGAAACTAATAAGAATGTCAAGACATTTGGCACATATGAAACTACCATTATAAATATTCTCATGCAAAAAAAATCCCACGATGGACAAAAAAAGAAAGAAGATGATATTAGATATGGAAGGTAAACTTGGAGAGGCACCCCTACAGATCACATAAGGCAAAGGGGAAGATGAGGAGACTAGGGAAGATGAAGAAGATGAATCAAAAGGAAAGGAATTAGTGGTTTCCAAGCCTCAGGCACCAAAAAAAGACTATTGTAATTATAGATCCAAAGGTCGAGAAGAATCTAAAGAAAGGGGTTACACCTCCCTCCTCTACACCTCAAAGGAGAGTAACCAAGCAAGGATCTAAGGCAGCATCTCCTGCAGCTATCAAGCCAAAGAAAAGGACTATAAATATTATAAATCTAGTTAATGGAAGGTCCTCAAAAAAGAGGAAACTTGTAGCTAAAGGGACCAAGAAAGGTTAGAAGAAGATATCAACGAGGAAACTAATAGTAAATCTTGATGATCAAGACGAAGATGAAGAAGAAAGAACTAGATCTAATGACATGAATAGATTTCAAATTGTTCCCAGGCAACCTCCTCAGGACATTGAAAAGGTGTGTGATAACATTAGAAATTTGGTAGGTATTTTACATTTTAAGCATGTAAAATATTATTATTTAGAGAAAATTGATAAAGAGAAGGTTGAGGAAGAAATTTTGGACATGGTGATAAATTTTAGGTATACACTTATAGAATTGGGTAGGTAATACTAGAAGATTTGTATAATAAAATGGATTCCAAATTGAAATGGGCATTAGGCATTGAGAGATAAATAAGGAAACAACCTTAGCCCAATTAATGTTATATTTAGGCAAGCCACATATGTCTATAGCCTTAAGATATTTTTCCAAGAAATTTGTGCCAAAGCTAAGGGCATATAAAATTTTGTAAAATAAAATTGAGGAAGCAGTACAAGAAAGAAATTTGGTTTGGAATAAATCATTTGGGTTGTTAGCTACAGCAACTGAAGAAGAAAAGGAGGAAGAAGTTGAATTAGATACTAAAGAAGATATAAATGAATCAAAAAAATTGGAGGAAGAAAGAAGGAGAAAGGTAGAGGAGAGTGAAAAACAAGACATTGTCACTATTGAAGATATACCTAAGGATACAATGTTAAATATTAATACCTTGACCAAGGAAGATCTTAAGAATGAAACATTCATCGAGGAAACCTCAGATACACCTCTACTATGCAAATCCAATTTTGATACAAGTGCATGATTACCCCAAGTTAGAAAGTGCTCCAATTATTGACTTAGTGATTGATAGTTCTCTAATTGTCACAGTTGAAGAAAAGAGCATACAAGGTGTAAGTGTCGAGGAATATGGTAGGGCTATAATTACAATTCTACATCCACTACCCAAGGCCAACCTTGTCATTGATGTATAAGAAGGAGAGGAGAAAGAAAAAGAAGATAAGTCTGCAATTGATGCCTCAAAACCTCACATTGAGGGAACAAAGGAGGTTGTGTAGCCAACAACCAAGGAGCACCAAGATCCTAAAGAACAAGAGTCTATACAAGCACTAGTTCAGCTACCGAGCACAGAAACCCCTGCACATACTGAAACAAAGATACTCTCTACACCTAAACAAAATGTGATTACTACTCATCAGGAGTCTATTTCAGTTGGTATTAACACTAGTAAAGGATAAGGTGAGTGGAGATTGAGCATGGACATTTCATAAATAGAACTCACTGTGTCGGGTAGTAGCACACCGAGGAACAAATTGTTGAAAAAGAAGGCCAAATCCCCTGCTAAGCCTGTAACATTAGATGAGGACATTGTGCTACCTAAGTATGACCCTAAGAACATAACGTTTAATCATATGCAAATTTTTTAAGAGTTATTGAAGAGGAAGACCAAACAAGAGGAATTGAAGAGAGAAAACTAGAAAAAATAGGTACTTCATGAGATAAAGGATATTTTTGTTGATGCATTTGAAATTTAGGATACTAATGAGAAGACTCTATTTTAGATCAGCTAGTTCACATTGTTGAGAAGGTCAACAATGATGATAATGAGGCTAATGAAAAGTTAATGAGGTGGTCTCAAAGGAAATTTGAGACTAAAGTTTTGGAGAAAGTTTCAACAAAGATTTCCATTAAGCGAGTTGAATTCCCTACCCTTGTACATAATTTAGAGGAATGTATACAAAATGTTCATTCTTTGTATAAGAAGCTTTGTGATGTAGAGTTCTTTGCTAAGGATAGTCAACACTCTATTGACAAGCTTCAAGCATATTTGAAGTCAATAGGATATTCTTTGAGCATGGACGCAAGTTCAAGCTCCATTCATTTTAATAGGTTGACTTATGTGCAAGGAAGATTAGCCAAGTTAATGGCCAATGATGGAGAAATTGATTGCATTTTAGAAAATGTTAACACCTCATTTGGAGGTCATGCAAAAAGAACTAACAATTGCAAAGCACTTAGTATAGAGATATCTGTGTCTCTCAATTGTAGACAATTTAGTTGATCTAGCTACCTAGCTAGAAATATAAATACAAGTTTGGAATTTGTTAGATCCAGTTGTGATAATGCACTAGCCATGATTCTACATATTCATAAACCATTTTCAGACAAATATAATTTGATCCCAGTACCACCATAGTCATGAGTGACAAAAATAAGGGGGAATAGATATATACATAAGGGGGAAATAGAAATAGATGAATGTCACAAGGGAAAATTGACTGAAGGTCAATAATGTAATGAGATAATCTAGAAGGTATGATATAGTGTAATGTATTGCTCATTTTTTAAGACATGTATATATGATGTATATAGTAAAGTCTTTATGAAGACTGAGTCATAGTCTAAGGGGGAGTACTATTTTGTACTTTTGGATGTTATGATTAATCATTACAAAGTATTTTTGCCACTAATGTCAAATGGGAAGATTGTTGATCTCCTAGTCATGTTGTCTATCAATGTCAAACACTTAGTCATTTCTTAGGTAGAGTTGATGGGTCATCACTACAACTGAGTCATCCAATAACAGTCGAATGATGCATTCAGACTTGTTATCATTTCATTTTGAGTCGAGAAAGTCTTTGGTCGCCAAGCAACCCAATAAGTATTGAGTGATAGTTTATGCAGAGTAAGTTAGAAGTTAGTAGATGTCGAGCTAAATAGAGTTAATTCATGTCGAGTTACACAATTAGTGTCAATCATTCAAAAGTCGAGAAACAACATGAGTATTAGTAATGACTGAGCATCTGGGTATTCATGTGTCGAGTAAACCAGTTTTGGTATATGTGTTTTGAATGACATAAACACTTATGTAAACTATTTTGGCTGACTTCTATACATGATTTAATGATTATTGAGACAATTAAGGAGTTTTTTACATTTTTTTCAGAGACAAGTAATCCCTATGAAGGAAGTGTAACCAATCAGAAAATTGTAAGGATTAAGCAACAAAAGGGAGAAATTTGGATCATTGATTATGATCTAGCATTGTGATGTTGAGCATAATCAGACTTTAAGGTTTATTTGGCACAATTTCTCCCCATATTATTTCTATGGGGATTTGGGGGCAGTGCCCCAGGTGCACTCTCTGTCGCAATACAGGGTGGGGTCAAGGGGCAATGCCCCCGCAGGGATTTTCAAGGGCAGTACCCCCAAAGCCAAAAATGACTCACTATTGTAAAAGGAATTGGATGTTATTTTTTCTATTAGATGAGTTATTTTGGCCCTAATTTTGTAAGCAAAAACAGCTTGTATAAAATGTCATAGGGTTAGGGATTTCATAATGAATGGTGACATTGTAGCTTCTTGTGGTGGTATTGAGTTGTAAGGGACTGCGGATTGTAATCATTGGATAATAATAATATTGGATTTGTTGGTGGATGTAGCCCAAGGATTGAACCACATTAAATCCTTGTGTCTTGTATTATTTTCTGTGTGATTTATTATTTTCTAATTTTGGTTATATTTGCATGCAATTGTTAATTATGTCTTCGGTTAACCATAACATCTAGAACCTTCTCTAATTTTTTATTTAAGGAGGATCTAAACCCTAAATCAAATGATGAAGAGAAAAGGAGTGAGTGAAGGAGAGAAGTGTGTATGTGAAAGGGGCTAAGTTTGGATGTTAGAAGCAAGAATGAGGCAAAGCAACCAAGCAGTACAGTACAAGATAGAGTTTATCAAATTAGAGAAAGGATCAAGAATTGGAAAGAGGATATTCATAATCAAGCATCAGAGTGCTAACCTAAAGATCAGGTATTAATACATTCTAACAATTGAATCAAGGTAAATCTCTTAATAGAGTGGTCATAACAGGCCTATACAAATCTCCTAAAATAGTGCTTACTTAGTTGTAAGTTTAAATCATTTAATCAAGTTAGATTGAATAAGTCTTGTAAGCTCTTAGTAGGGAAAATCCCTCACCTGGTAGATCACCAAAAGTGATCAAATATTGTAGCCTTAACAAGCACACTTTATTGATGTAGTAGTGAAGATTTGTGGGTGTCATCCCTGTAATCACCTAAAAATGGTCATCTAGACTATTAGCCCCCTTTTCAACATTTTGGCTAAATTAATTTAATCACTTACCTAAGCCAAATTGCTAATAATCAATTTATTTGATTATAACCTATAGTTTGACTATGCTATCCTAAGTTCATTATTTGATTAAAAGAACATGTCCCCTTTTAATTAAATAAAAGACCCCATTCTTCTAACCCACTTAAAGTGCACACATAAAGTCTTTTTTTCTATTTTGCAATTAAAAGAAAAGGCTTTGTGACTTTTGTCTTATATGACAAGTCAACTTATATTCTATTGGTTGACTTGTGTGTGCACATGGATCACACCTATTTTCGAATTCTACCGTTGATCATCCACCATCTTCATCTTGATCTCTACCATCCATACATCTTTAAAAGAGAGAGAGCTTTCCCCCTCAATCCATCCTCATTTGAATATTGTTATGCTATAGGTTTTCTAACAAGTTTCCTTGGAGCTTTGTGGAGAACTTCTTTTCCTTGTCTCATTCTCTCATTTCCTTCATATTAGTCTTAAGATCATATTGCATGATAGTGTACTTTCCTTTGCAAATAATTAGATCACATAGATTAATAGTTGAATTTGTAACATTCCCATCTCATTTTTAGCATAGCTTGCATTGTGCATCTCATCCTAATTTAGTTTCATTTTTGCATTGCATGATCCAAGAGTTCTTTGACACTAGCACTCTTGCTCTTGTCTAAAGAATCTCCCATTTTGTGGTTTATTAGCAAGGGCTATATTTCTAAGGCTCATCTGAGAGCTCCTATATGCTCATTTGTATGCCCCTTGCACTCCATGACTAGGGAGCTCTAAGTCGGCATTCGAGCTTTCCAATCTATGGAGAACCTTAGATAAAATGATTTAGAGAAGCGCACCTTTTCTAGTGTACATTTTTGGCGCCCACCGTTGGGCTTGAATCAAGTTCTAACTCCATTTGCTTTTATTTTTCATCTCTAGTTTTTTACAGCAGCATATTGGATCTAATCAAATGCTTTTGTAGAATTATCACTTTGGTTTTAAAGCCAACCCATAAGTAAATTGGTTTGAAGGCCAAAAACTTAGTTGGTTTAAAGATTTGATCATATCTTTTAAACCGCTTGGAGTTTGGTTCTGAAATTTTTTTTTACAAGTTTGGTATATGCTCAAAATGTCTCAGTCCAATTTGCAGAGCATTTTGACATGATTTTCAGAAGTTATGAGTTTTTCTTTATTTTTCATAAAAAGCCATTTTTGGTCGCACATCAGCGTTTTTTTTTAAAACACTTACATTTTCAAAAAGAGTTTTCAATTATAATGGAGGTTCTTTCTTTGTATTTTGAATTTTGAGGTCGTATTAAGGATCAAAAACTCAATTTGATAAATTTGGTCTGTTTTGACAAAATCGATCTCTAGAGCACAAATGAAGAGATTTTTTAAAATTTCTTGCATTTTTGGAAAGCTCTCTGATTTTTAATAGGGGTATCTTATTTTTATTTTTATTTTTGGATCCAAAATCATAGCAAACAAGTCCAATCTTGTTGACTAGGTCAAAATCAAAGAGTAAAAATGAAAGCATTTGTGATTAACTTGCACTTTCTTTGCATGCACTTGGTTGGAAGATAAATTGGATTTTTGAAGCAACTCACCACTTTTTATTGCATATTTTTATGTTATTTCACACTAACTTTTGGTGCTAACAAGTTGTGATTACAGGTTGCCATCCGTATGAAAAAAAATTGAAACATTGCATAAAAAGAACACATGTCAAAGTTTCAAATGTGCAAGGGCTACTAACATTGTTTGCAGGGCTGCCTAAAGCATAAAAACCCAAAATTTCTTGCTTTTTTGTTTTCATGTGTGGCATTGACTAATTGTTCATTTTCCATAGGCACATAAAACTTGTGATTGGAGTCTTTTGGTAATAGGAGAGTATGCTCTTCACCCTTGTGGTGAATCAGAAATCTTGACTTGCCATTTGGTTTCAAAAACAAGGGGTAACTGAATCTTCCTGGCGTGTTTGGGAGAAAACAATTGGAATAAGAGAGTATGCTCTTCACCCTTGCAGTAAATCAGAAATCTTGACTTCCGAAAGTTGTTCCACTTTGTATAGTTAAGATCCTTTAGAGGGCCTGCTCTCGAACAACCTGAGAGGGACGACCAAAGTGGGGACAAGCCGATTACCTGGCTCTTCCAACCCATTATAAACTCAAGGCTACCAAGGACACAAAACTTTGGTAGACATAGTGTTTGTCTTCGCCTAGTGTGATCGCTTATGGGATTTCGACCATAGGAGATCACTAGGCAAGAATGCTTAAGGTACTCTTGTGATCGCGAGATCGGTTACTCATTGCAAGGTGAGGTGTCCCATAATTGGGAGCAAGAGGAACACTATGAATGGAAGCCCGATCTAAAAACTCTAATTTAGTAACTACCTTTTTTTAGCGGCTCAACTTCTTGGTGCAAGGATTGATCCTAGTGGACTACCCAGATCACCCCAAGATTTACACTCACCATATGTGTTCCCTTGGTTATGCTTATGGCATTTTCATGACAAAGCCAATATCTCTTGTGGGAAACCACTTGGTGTGAGGCAAAGGAGCATCAAGTGTGGGCCAAGTTGTTGAGTAATGAACCATGCCCTTTAGGTAGATATTGCTTTATGTGTTCTCGAATGTGCTATACCTGTGAAAATCTTTTGAACATACACATGATGATAATTCTAGAGAATTCTTTTCAGATGTCACATATGCTTGTATCATGCAAGGTTGCTTTGTCCCTTGCTTGATTGTTTGAAGAATACTCCATGTTTCACTATCTTTCTTTAAAAGAAATTATTTTTGAACATCAAACTTACAATGCTATCAACTATTGTCAAAAATTTTCAACCAAGTCAAAACATCAAATGCAAACATTTTCTTGTGTTGCTTGCTAAGGGGAGTCTCATCATTTGACTTTGATTTGCTATGTCTCTAGTTCTTGAACATGCTTAAAGTAACTCTTTGGTCTTGGTACTCTTGGTCTTTCTATCTTCATGGTCTATGTCCACTTGCTAGTTATCCTTTTGCTGAAATGGTTTCCTTGATTTCTTGACTACACTCTTGGGTTGGAGAGTTGTTCACTTGTCACCCTACTTGCTCTATCTATTTGGATATTTGGTCATCTTGCCTACCTATTGACTTGAGTCATTCATGTCGTAAGTTTCTTGGACATATTGTTTGACAAGTCGCTTTATCTTATCTCCACTATCTTGGCAAGTGAACACTCTACCTCCTATAGTTTCAACATCAAGTTATCTTCTAGGCTCTTTTATGCTTGGCTTTGCATCTAAAACTATGGGATCTAAACCTTGTGCTACCAAACTTCAACCAAATATAGATGATCATGATATCCTCCATGTCACTAAAGAGTTTCAAGATCTATATGCACAATATAAAGAGCTAGAAGAGACAAATGATCTTTCTTACCTTCATCTCTCTAAGCGCATGACAGAAATGAAGTCTAAACTTGGGAAAAGGTTAGAGGAAAAGATTGCATCACTACATGAATCTTCGTTAAGGTCTTTACATGCATGTGAGTCACCTTCTTTGAGGTCATCCTCTTCTTCTAGGTCTACATGCTCTACTTCAAGACATCAAATGTCTTCATCTTCTAGATCTAAAGACCTTTGTAGAGAACAAGCATTTGAGCCTATGCTAAAATTTTATGATGGACCTATCTTTGACCAAGCTAATGATGAATACATGGATGCATACCATTCACTTGAGAAACAACAAAAGGACTCTAGACATACTTCTAATAGAACGTTTTCTCCCTTGGAAGATTCTTATGATGACACATTGCAAAGACTTCTTGGCAATAAGATCATCATGTTACCAAAGTCTAGCTCATATGGAAACCCATTCTTGGATATCTATTGTGCCTATCATCGATCTAATGACCATGCTACTTCTAATTGTATAGAGCTGAAACATAAAATCCAAGATCTTATTGATAATGGAATTATTGGAACCTCTATTGACTCATGTGTTGAGGATACTTCTCTTGAGCAAGATTATGTTGATGAACCTATGTCTATTAGTGGCTCCTTTACATCTTCCACTTCTTCCAACACTCATGCATCTCCCAACACTTCAAATCTTTCCAACATGCCTCCATCAAATAAAGAACCTAATGCTTTCCACATTTACTATGTGTATCCTCAAGGGCTATCTCTAAAAGAAACTCAAGCTAACCTTCACTTGGTTGCAAACCTTTTCCATGCTACTAATCCTAAACATCCTCAACCTTCATGCACTACTATGCCTAATACAAACACTACTCCATTCACTCTTCATTCTCCCTTGTCCTTAGAAGTGGCTCCATGTCAAGAGGACTCTCAAAAAGAAAAAGCTATAAATGTCAAGAAAGATCAAGATCAAGGACCCTTTCATCTTCAAAATTTCACTCCTCCATATCCTATGTCTTTTCCATCCCCCAAGTATGATGAAGATACCACTTCCATTATCTCCCTTGAGCTTACTGAAAATTATGAGAAAAGTTCTCTTCATATGCTATCCAAAGCTACTTGTCAAGATCAAAGCATCCCCTCATGTTCTACTTCTCCACATCCACTTCAAAATTGTGCTCAAGCTTCAAGTGTTTCTATTAAAAATGTTGTTCCTATCAAAGGTACTCATGATTCTATTGATGGCTTTGACCATGTTGCTCACTCTAAAGATGTTGATATCCCCTCCCACTATCCATTTGCATCTTCTAAATCTATCCTTGGTCCTTATCCATCTAAGCTAAATCATTCAAACCTTCCATCCATTTTGGGGTCTTATGTTCCTCCATCTCCTACATTCACTCATAGCTCATTCCCTAGCTCTCCTATATTACCTCAAGATCAACAAAGACACTCATCCTTGATGACTTTTCACCCATCTATACATCTAAACCAGTCATATCATCCTTATTCATCCACAAACCCCAATTCCTTTGGAAGTGAGAATAAACATAAGAATTCATTGAAAAATGAAGATCACTATGTCCCATCTAATCGACATGTGAATGCTAAGAAAGAAAATGCACAAAAGAGACTACAAAGGTCCACTATTAAGAGAGCTAAATCAAAGAAAATGTGGGTTCCTAAATCCATCATTGAAGAAATGCACTCTCAAGTACCCAAAGAATGAGGAAAATCTAAAGCTATGTGGATTCCCAAGTCTCTTTTAAAAGACTTCAAGATTGAAAATACTTCAAAGTTGACATTCAAGCTTCCAAAGGCTTCCATTCCATCTTCTTCCAAAAATCTTCCTAAAAATATTCCAAAACCTTCCACTCCACTTTTTTCCAAATCTTTTCTACCACCTCATACATCTAAATCTCAAGCTATTTCATCCATGATTCCTCCATCATTCCAATACCCTTCAAGGTGTGTGTCAATGTTGATCTTGTCCAATATTAGCTACCCACATGAAATCCTCTAAAGCTTACACCTCCTTTCTATACATGAACTCTTATCCTCCATATATTCTTCCTACTACCATTTCCCTTTCATCATCCTATCAACATCTTTGAGCATACCTTTCTATGGTCTTGGCTTATCATGGCTTATATTTCCTATAGGAGCACTATCTAAATTCAAAAAGCTTGAGCTCTTTCTATAAATTCAAAAAACAAAACAAAAATTTGAAAAAAAGAAAAAGAAAATGTGCCTTGGTGAAAACTACTTCTTGTGGCACCTTGGTAGCAAAAGTAAAGAGAAATAAATGCATCTTATGGTGAAAACTGCTTCTTGTGGCACCTTGGATAAGTACCATGATGAAAACCTGGCAAATAGGCGTCATGCGTAATTCTTCCATCATCCATCTATCCCCTCTTCTATCTTTGATCTTGACAATGTTGAACTATCTTTGCATATTGGCAATCTTATCCACGAGATTCTCTATTTGTGCTTTCCCATTCACTCATAGCCTCTATCTTGAGCTTTATTCTTATTGCTCTATCCCATTGCTATACTATCTAGTTGACCCCTTGGTCTTGATCATAATAAATGAAACATGGTTCTTAGGTCTCTTGACATGTCTACTCTTTTGGACTACATGCTTCATGTTATCTCACTTGTTGGCTTCACTTCTTATTCTACATGCTATCTTTCTCATTACTTCCATTGCTTATCCAAAATATTCTTCATATGACTATTTCACCTCTTCCCCTAGCTTGGGTACTCTTGAGGAGTCAGTTCTTGAGGATCACTTTCACTTGCTTCACATTCCTTTCTTATACATCTTTGCTTATCTATCGGCTTGTTTCTCCATCGTGTCCTATACCTTGCTAGACATTGGGAGAAAAAGATGTGATCTTGCTTGAGAATTAGTGATATCTAAAACCTTCTAAAAATCTAAAAAATCATATATGATGCTGAAAAAATCCTAAAAATCAAAAAATGTCCTGAAAAAATGATCATCTTAGTGAAAACCTAGCAATAGGTGCTTTGATGTATCACCAAAAAAATTGAAAATACAAAAATACAAAAAATTGAAAAAAGTCCTGAAAAAATCTGTTAAGTGGTGAAAACCTGGAAACAAGCACTACTTGAAACCCTTGCAACTATGTCTATCAATCTCAATCATCCACTTCGCTACACATTTCCTAGCTTGGAATTGTTTCTTGTCCTCATCTTGGGGGCATAGCTACTTAGCCTATTGAGGTATTCTTGTGCATTAGGGTTTCTTTGAAAACTCACAAAATATTGTTTCTCAACACTTCCCCCACCTTGACATCAAGTTTTTTTCAACACTTTTCAGATAGTTTACCTACGGTCTCCGATGTCACAATATTTCTCACTATCAGAATCAAGTCTTGAAGAAATGGCCAAGTGACTTGCACACATGCACTTTAACACTTAAACGACTGAGCTATGCTGATCTTTATCTACTTTGTGTGTTGTCTATGATGATTTCTTTGCCATGTGTTCCCTCCCTAATAGTCTTTCGAGGATGTCATTGACTAGAAGACTGGGGGCATGGGGCATGTCTTCTTGATTTCTGCTTGTTGGTATACTTTGTTTGTCTATAGTGTTGTAAGCATTTATGCTAGTCCTATTCAACACGTTGACTTACAAATGTATCATCCTTGACTCTTTTGCAAGACCGCACTCAGGGTTTATCCTAGCACTTATGCCTTGATACAAGTGTAATCTTGCTAAATTAAAATTAGGGAATCTAATCGTGTAGTTATCTTGACTTACATGTCTTTGATGCTTAGATTGGATTTCCACATACCTATCTAATATCGATCATATTCATATCCTCATAGTTATACTAGTGATGGTTGTATGATCGCATGATGTCCCTAATAAATGCTCAATGATGAAATTAAGAGTCTAAATGTTATGCACTTCTTGCTGGTAAACCACTTTGCATATTAGCTTGCATTTTAGGTTCATTTTCTAGCTTAGTCTTGCATTCTTGCATATGGGGAGAGCTCTCTCTTCATCTTTTTGTGGACATATCAGCTAACTCCTTTCATATATTTCTTTACTTTCTTCTTGTTCATGTCTTTTCACCTTCTTAATCTTTCACTTCATCTCTTTTCTATCTTATCATCACATTATATAAAGTTTTGACCTCTTAAATAAATTCAACGTCCTAGATTCATTTTCGGGATCGAAATCCAAATTTGAGTTAATCCTGATGGTCAAAATTGTCTTTTAAAATTCTACTTTCTTCTGAGCAGTTAGCTGACCTTTTGAGGTCTAATCTCTAAATCATCACTGGGGCATCTTCATTTCTTCATGTCTTCATCATTTCCATACTTCATATCTACTTCAATTCACCGTTTCATGTCTAAAATCACCTTTCTACTCATTTCGACCTAATTTTTATGCTATATCCTTCAAGGTCAACTCTAGTCAAATTGGGGCATTTTATCAGTTTCTTATAGTCATTCTTGGGTTCTAATCAGCTATCTGTCATCTTGGACATTTCTATATTCTAATTTTCTCATTTCTAGCCAGTTTTTGCATCCCCTTACCTCATTTCAATTTTGATCCCGAGGGGGCAAAAATACTCTATCACTGCTTAGGAGCATTTATTTGATCTTCTCACTTGCTCTCACTCTATCTTCTTTTCTAAGTGTTAGTATTCTTCTTGAATTCTGACATCATCTCTTCCTAGTGTTCAGTACTACTGCTATCAGGCTGTGCATTCAGGACTTACTATCTATTTCTGCATTTTACTCTTCGGAATTAGACATCTATATCTATCATCGCCTACTTGGCTTCAATTTTCTTTGACATAATGTGTTCCCAGATCGATCACGCATTAGTCAAAGAGGGGCAAATGTAATCACCTAAAAATGGTCATCTAGACTATTAGCCCCCTTTTCAACATTTTGGCTAAATTAATTTAATCACTTACCTAAGCCAAATTGCTAATAATCAATTTATTTGATTATAACCTATAGTTTGACTATGCTATCCTAAGTTCATTATTTGATTAAAAGAACATGTCCCCTTTTAATTAAATAAAAGACCCCATTCTTCTAACCCACTTAGAGTGCACACATAAAGTCTTTTTTTCTATTTTGCAATTAAAAGAAAAGGCTTTGTGACTTTTGTCTTATATGACAAGTCAACTTATATTCTATTGGTTGACTTGTGTGTGCACATGGATCACACCTATTTTCGAATTCCACCGTTGATCATCCACCATCTTCATCTTGATCTCTACCGTCCATATATCTTTAAAAGGGAGAGAGCTTTCCCCCTCAATCCATCCTCATTTGAATATTGTTATGCTGCAAGTTTTCTAACAAGTTTCCTTGGAGCTTTGTGGAGAACTTCTTTTCCTTGTCTCATTCTCTCATTTCCTTCATATTAGTCTTAAGATCATATTGCATGATAGTGTACTTTCCTTTGCAAATAATTAGATCACATAGATTAATAGTTGAATTTGTAACATTCCCATCTCATTTTTAGCATAGCTTGCATTGTGCATCTCATCCTAATTTAGTTTCATTTTTGCATTGCATGATCCAAGAGTTCTTTGACACTAGCACTCTTGCTCTTGTCTAAAGAATCTCCCATTTTGTGGTTTATTAGCAAGGGCTATATTTCTAAGGCTCATCTGAGAGCTCCTATATGCTCATTTGTATGCCCCTTGCACTCCATGACTAGGGAGCTCTAAGTCGGCATTCGAGCTTTCCAATCTATGGAGAACCTCGGATAGAATGATTTAGAGAAGTGCACCTTTTCTAGTGTACAATCCCCACTTTAGTTTTACATTCACCTTGGAGGCTTTCTAGGTAACCAAATCTCTTGTGTCATGTGTTTACATTTACTTTCATGTATATGGATGTGATGAATAGTTAGATCTATTTCAGTTTATGGTTATATGATTCATGATGTCGATATGAGATGGGTTAATGGTGAATTCATTTGATTTTTTTTATGAAGATAAAATTTTTATAGATCTTGATTGAACTCCCCCTCCCCCCCCCCTCTCTCAGTATCTTACTTTTCCAATAGAATTCCAATAATTATGATCCCATTTTGTAAATATCATGACTTGATCTATAGAACTTAACTTCAATAATCTCTAGTGAACTAAGGTTTTATCCCTTTTTGTAGCCTCTAAAACCTTCAAAACTAAGATCAAAGGTTTTATAACCTGCTACCAATACCAAAGAAAACTTCAATAACTTCGCATATGACCTTGATATTGCAATGAAACTTTACTAGCAGGTTGATATATCTAAAATGAACCTCCAAGGAAGAAATCAAATATTCTAAGCTCAAATGAGAAACTTGCTAAAAATATTAAGCCTCTAAAAATAGTAACTTTGCATTGAAATAGCCCTTTATTGAAAAAGACAAAAATAAAAATATTTTTGGGTGATGTAGCATTGTCCTTACACTTAGGATGCTCGTGTATCATAAAATTAAGGTGTCACCATGGTCAAAATGAAAAGAAGTCATAAATTCATTATGCGTTACATCATTCCCACGATGATCAAGTAACAAAAATTAAAGGAAAAAAACATAACAAAAAGATGTATCACTCATGGGAGGAGAACAAAAACATCAATAATAAGCAACACAAGTGAACATAAAGAAGAAAAATGTGTCAAAAAAATAAGGCATAAATATAAAAGAAGACATGTTGAGAAAATTTAAAAAGAAGCATACAACACCATATCCAAGAAGATAAACCATGAGAGGCATACAAATACATGAAAGAGTATATAAAAAATAGTTTCTTGTCACCTCAAGTGTTGTCATAATGTGTAGTGCCTGCCCCTAAGTCGCATTTCAGTTATCATTGCCAACTCTTTTAGGCCAGTTTTATGTTTTATGATTAGTGGCATTGTTTTGAGATTATCAGATACTATTTTATATCTAGTTTATTATATGATGAGGTTACTTGGCACTCTACATTTCATGTATGCACGATGATTATTACAGTGTTTTCAGTTCTTGATGATGATTAGTTAGATGGTTTATTATCAAATGTGTTTTCTTTTGGATACTTACCCCATATTGCATGTGTATGGTGTGCGTGTTTATTTTCTTTATGTATGGCATTTCTGATGTGGTTAAGGAAGGGAGTTGTAGTCACCTACTAGTCGAGATCTACACGATGCACCACTTATTGCCATTGCTTGTTTAGCTTAGAATATTATTTATATACATGCGTAGATTTTAAGCAAGTTGCAAGTACTGGATATCGACCTCCCTGAATTGCCAAGATGAGTGTACCTTATTGCAATATCTCAATGGTAAGAGAGGGGAGAAAAATTCTCAAGTCTAAATCCTAAACCCTTAAGCCATTTGTCCTAATTGATAATTAGGACAAGTATATGAGTCGAGTACCCTCTGAATGCGTCGGATGATGTTAATTCATGATTATAACCTTTTAGTTTGATTTTGTATGTGTTATGCTATGGTGGGTTTTTGTATGTTGTTTTATGAGTCCTTGACGATTTTCTATTAATTAAGTCAAATTAAAAGATTAAATTAATGATCTAATTTAATGGGAAATTATTAAGATATTTTAATATTTAATTAATCGAGAAATTAATTAAATAAGAGGATTAAATTTGAAGATAAAAGTTATAAGAATAACTTTAGAACGTGATAATATTTATTTAATTTAATAATAATATATTTAGAGTTCATTTTTAAATAAATGCTAAATAATATTATTATTTAAGTTAATAAATATTTTATTATTAAGTTTCAAAAATATATTAAATTACTAAAAAGATATTTTAATTGCATAATGTGTGCATGAGTATAAAAGTTAATAAATTAATTGAAAGCAAAGTTAAGTGAAAATTAAATAAAATAAAATTAAGTAATTTAATAAATGTGCATGAAAATATTAAAGCAAGATTAAGAAAAGATTAAGAAAAGTTAATTTTAGAGTTAACTCTGGTGAGCAAGGAATCCTCTCGGTTGAATGCACAATTAGTGCCCTGATTTGAGGAGAAAACTCCTTATCACAACTTTGGGGTTCATTTTTGAGGGACACAAATTTTGGAGATGAATTTGGATGCAAATTTTGGGAAGTGAATTTTGGAAGGGAAATTTTGGGAAATTGTTAGAGAGAAGACTTTGGAAAGAAGTGAATTCTCTCGCAAATCTTCGAAGCGTTGTGATTTTAGCATCAGAACCAGGTAAGTTCTTGAGTTTTATGCACCCAGTTAGAATTATGTCTTCTTCGTGACTGTGAATCTGAGTGTTTGTATATCGTTGCAATGAATCCTTCAATCTTGTAATTTTTGAAAAATCCTAATAGGCATGTTGGTTTCTTTTGTAAGCAAAGAGATCAAGAGAAAACTCAATTTGAAACCCTCATTCATAGGTAAAAGACAATTGTAATTAGAATTTGATTCGGAAAAGTTTTGCAATGAAAAGAAAATTTGTAATTAGGAATTTGATTGGTTAATTATATTTTTCCTATTAGACTTAAATTGCAAAGGTTATATATATATATATATATAGAGAGAGAGAGAGAGAGAGAGAGAGAGAGAGAGAGAGATTTGTTTTGTTTAAACTTTATAATTGATTAAAGATTTAATAAAATAAATTTAATTAAAACTGATTTTTTTTTTTTAAAGAATATGTATCTTAATTACTTAGAATGGGGGTCGATTTGGAAAGTTTTTAATTAAAAATTAAAAAAATTAAAAAACATAATATAAGTGGGAGGGTTTTACCCCCACCACTTACCATTTAATTTTTACCACTTACCCAGGTGGCTGACACGGCTCCCAATGCAGGCATGCATGCTTTTAAACTTTCGCACGACTATAATAAAACCGGCGGCCCTATTTTTTTCATAAAGGAATGTGTTTAAAGTTTTTTTTCAAGTTTATAAACTCATTACGTTTGTTACGTACTATTAATGTTTTAAAAGTAATATAATATAAAGTTATTATTATTCGATAACTTTTTAATTAATATGATTTATAAATAAATTTTATTATTATTATTTAATAATTTTTAGTAATAGATTTTAAGATTAATTAATAATACTTTATTAATAAGTTTTACAATGTAAACTTTATTATTATTTAATAATATTTATTGATAGATTTTATTATTATTTGTTAATTTAAATATTAATGCGTGAAAATATAGTAGATTTTTAATTAATAAAATTGTTGTTAATTTTATTAATTGTTATGACTGATAATTACTTTACTGAGAAATTAATTTAGATATTTATATGATTATTAATTAATTTAATTAATTGTAAATTAATTAAGTCTAATTGATAATTAAGTTATTCAGTGGGGTTTTAATTTATTTAATTATCGATGATACCAATTTTAATAAATTGTAAATTCTTCTACTTGAAAATCGATATGTATTAAATAAATAATTATCTTTGATTATTTTGAAAAAAAAAAATTTACAATTTTAATAAATTGTAAATTCTTCTACTTGAAAATCGATATGTATTAAATAAATAATTATCTTTGATTATTTTGAAAAAAATTTACTTAAATCGAATTTGGGTAATAGTACCTTTTATTCAAGTATGGGAAATGGGTTAAACTATAAGGATTAAAATGTAATCTTTTCAGCTCGAAACTCACATATATGAAAACTAAAAAACTTAAACCTTATTGTCTAACTCAAAACTATGTGCTTTCAATTCAAAACAAATGTGAGACTATGATGTTTTTCAATGTACTATCTATGTTTTTGGGTTTCAGGGTTGTCCTAGCATTGACCAATCTTAGGTTGTTACCAGAGGCTTGGGGTTTATGTGATTGTGATGTCATGTTGATTTGGTCCCGATTCTTTTTATACCCAACCATGGTAATGTGATGGTGTGCTCTATGATATGTTTATATTTACTGGTTGTTGTTGCTTTCCAGTCTTCTTGTGTGAAGTTGAGGTGTATGTTTATGAGACATCTGACTTAACCATTTATGAGTCCTCGATCAGTTATACTTGGGATATTTTCCAATTGCCTTGATGGGACTGAAGTGTTGCTTTGTTTTGATGATGTCATGTTGTGACATGTTTGACTTGACCATTTTGGAGTCTTCAATCAGTATTATTTTGGGATGATTTATGGTTGCTCGTCGAGAACCAATGGATATTGTGGGATACTTTCTGGTTGCTCGTTGGAGAACCGATGGATATTGTGATTTATCATTTGATGCTATTCAGTTGCTCGTGGAGAACTGAGGTGATTATTGTGGATTATACTTATGATGCTTTCTAGCCACTTGTACAGGACTAAGGTGATTCTACTATGATTCTTTGATTTCATGAGCTTAGGGTAGGTAATCTATATGTAGTGTCGGAAAGTGGCTTGCAATGGGGTCGGGGCCCTAAGTGGCTGCCAGGGTAACTCATTGTAAGTTTTTTTAATAAGTGATAACATTTACACTAAATGAGAGTAAAATGAACCTAACAAGATTAATTGTATGTTCTCGCCCATGCCTTGAGTGCTAGTACATACTAGGATGGGAATAGAGAGAACGCTCGGTTACAACCTTGCATTCCGTAGTATGCCTCATCAATATGAGAGGATACTAGTGGCCGCAGGGATCACTACGGATCCAAGATTCCTAAGGGTTAGTCGAGTAACTCTGAATGTGATTTGTGCGATGACGCTTGCTTACATAGTAGGTTTCCTACGTGTCTTTGTGGTGCCTCTGGGTCTAGATGTCAATCTATGTGTTGGAACGTTTGAGTTAGTACACTTTTAAGATTTCCTAGACTTAGAGAGTATTTGTGTTATGTGATTTGATATCCTGTTTGGGACTTGAGACTATCTCCTCCGCATGGTGGGAGTGGGCCATTTAGGTTCCATGTGGTCGAGTGGTAGTGCTTTTTCACTCTTACCATTGAGATTCGTTCGTAGTCACTGTGGCTGGAGCATTCTTTGTTGGCATTTACCTTCATTCTGTTCATGGATCATTATGATGGATGGTTATATTTTATGATGGATGTTATATCTTTTGATGTATGGATGTATCATGTATGGTGGATGGTTTCATTTATTTTATTGTATTGCATTTGCATCATGGATCTGAAGAGGATGATGTATTTCTATTTCTACATATGTATATTCTTTTAAGCCTTTCATACCCTATGACATGTACAGTGGATGATTGAGCATTTCGGATTTCATTTCCCAAGAGGCATTCGAAACAAGTGTATATTATGGACATTGGACTTTTTCATTATTTTTTCATGTGGATGTAGTAGTTGTTAAACTTAGAATTAATTAAATATTAAAATATTTTAATAATTTCCCATTAAATTAAATCATTAATTTAATCTTTTAATTTGACTTAATTAATAGAAAATCATCAAGGACTCATAAAACAACATACAAAAACCCACCATAGCATAACACATACAAAATCAAACTAAAAGGTTATAATCACGAATTAATGTCATCTGACGCATTCAGAGGGTACTCGACTCAAATACTTGTCCTAATTATCAATTAGGACAAATGGCTTAAGGGTTTAGGATTTGGACTTGAGAATTTTTCTCCCCTCTCTTACCATTGAGATATTGCGATAAGGTATGCTCATCCTGGCAATTCAAGGAGGTCGATACTCGATACTTGCAACTTGCATAAAATCTATGCATGTACAGAAACAATATTCTAAGCTAAACAAGCAATAGTAGGAAGTGGTGCATCATGTAGATCCTGACTAGCAGGTGACTATGACTCCCTTCCTTAACCACATCAGAAACGCCATACATAAAAAAAATAAACACGCACACCATACACATGCAGTATGGGGTAAGTATCCAAAAGAAAACACATTTGATAATAAACCATCTAACTAATCATCATCAATAACTGAAAACACTGTAATAATCATCGTGCATACATGAAATGTAGAGTGCCAAGTAACCTCATCATATAATAAACTAGTTATAAAATAATATCTGATAATCTCAAAACAATGGCACTACTCATAAAACATAAAACTGGCCTAAAAGAGTTTGGCAATGATAACTGAAATGCAACTTAGGGGCAAGTACTACATCCACCCCCCCTAGACTTAGGATTACTCCTAGAAGCCTACAAGAAAAGTAAAGCTAAGGACTCACTGTATAGGAGGATATGACTCTACTGAGTACACTCTCTAGGTTCTACCCATGTCACCAACTGTAGGTTCTGAAGCTGCAGGTCTCTGGCCTGAGAACTGTGGTTTCCCTTAAGGGCAACAAGACGACTTGTGTCCACGTTGTCCACATGAGAAAAATTCTCCATTGAAGCTCCTCTGAACTCTAGGTGCACTAGACTACTGGAAACTACCCCCACTAGGATAAGATTGAACACTCTGAGATGGCCGATCATACTGGTTGTGCTTGTTGCGCTGAGCGTTGTGATAGTTCCTAGCATTGGAACCACCGCCACCACTCTATGTTGGAGGGTAAGTTCCTCCTTGCCACTGATTACCCCTAGAAGGAGGTTTCCTATTGCCACCTGCTCTCTGACCACCCTTCACTCTTGATGCTGAAGGTGCTCCTACAAAGCCGCCATGACCTAGGTTCACACTCTGCTACAAGAATGGCTCGATGTACCGCATCCTTGAGGGTTTTAGGTTCAAACACCTTAACACCCCCAACTAAACCGTTGTTCAAGCCTCTGATGAAATGTTGTGCCAACTATGCTAGGTTATCACTAATTCTCGAAAAAGGCATAAGCTCATAGAACTTGCGCTCATACTCTTCAACGATCATAGTGAACTATCTCAAGTTATGGAACTCGTCTGTCCTATGCTGCTTCCATTCCTCTGGTACGAATTGCTCACAAAAGCTCTCCAAGAATAACTCCCATGTGACACTGTTCATGTTTATACCTAGCTTCTTTTCCTCGATAGTCCACCAAGTGGCTCCAAAGTTTTCCAGGTTGGTAATAGCAAACCTTGCTTTGACTATTTTCAAATTCCTGCATAGCAAAAACCTTACCAAGAGCAATAAGCCATTTCTCAGCTACATAACCTAAACCCAACCCATTAAAGGGCTTGACCTTGGACCTCTGAAGGTCCTTCATCTGAGCGAATACTATGGATCTCTGTCAATCCCTCAGAGGGCTCCTAGACCTAGGTCTATGCTCATATCCTGCCTGATGTGCTCTATCCTAATCATGAATAGGAGGTAGGCAATTAATGATGGTTCACATCATTTACCTCAGACCAACCTCCTCCGAGTTAGCATGCTCCTCTCTATGGTTCTCTTCCTGATGCTCACTGACATGCTCTTCCCTATTCCCTTCCTGATTAAGGTCTTCGTGGACAGACTCATGGACACTAATAGCTCTGCCTCGTCCACGGCCCCTACCATGACCTCTAATGGATGACCTCGTCCCAGACACCATCCTACAATAAAGATACAAGATACTATAATAACCATAAAACATACTACTGAAAAGCATAGATAAAAGACATGGTATATAACAGAATAAGTTCAATTTGAGTTTTGAAATCTAAGTGTTGAAGTATGAAAAATATGCAACTAACAGTTTAAGTTATGTTTCAATTCCACTAGTTCAAGTTTTAGTTTAAAAAGGATACACATGATAGTTTAAAGTTTTCATTTTTGTTCAACTAGTTAACAAATAGTGGTGTTCCAATATACCAGAGCTCCCAATGTAGAAACTCGGGCTCTGATACTAGATGTAATGCCCCACCAAGGGATCCAAAAGAATCAACCTAAAGTTTGCCAAGCTTTTTAAAAAAAAAAAACAAGAAAGATAAATCATCCACATCAATCACATAGTAGCGGAAGCAATAACATACAATCAACTGTAAACATACATAATAGGTTAATTCTTTTGGATCCCTTGGCGGGGCATTACATAATGGCTCACCCACATAAATAGGGGGAAGCAAGTACGAGGAGAAAGAATATATGTACAAAATAGGGTAAGAAAGAGAATAGATATATGGAAGTACCAGGTGATGGAAGCTCATTGGCTATAAAGTCATTGTCAAGAAATCTATAAAATTATTAAAGGTAGCATGAAAGATATATAGCCAATGTTAGGGAGGGTTAGATTGAGAGAGGATAGAGGTTAACTACTACTCTAGGGGAATTGGTAGAGAATGAGATGAACTAACAAAAAGAGAATCTAGTTAGGGTCTTGAGGTCTCATCGATAAGAATTCATATCTTTAGTTTGTGACCCATGATACTCTATATATATTGAGAGATTATAAGTCCAAAAGTCAACAACTAGCACCTAAATGATAACTATGTTTAATACTACTAATATTTTCTATCTAGTGTGAGTGGAGAATCATGTATTATAATGCAATGATGTGATATAATAATCCACTATATTGCTAGAATTATGGACACTACCAAACAAGTATTAATTACAAACAAAAATCTTGGTAATATTATTAAAGTCGTAAATATTTATTTAAAAAGTTGAATGATTGATAATATCTAAAAACTCTCATAATGCTTTATGCTACCAAAAATATCCCCTATCCCACTAAGAAAATCTTGAAATCCTCTAGGAAAGATGAAATAATGCTAAGTTATTCAAAATGCAAAAGGAGATATCAAGGACACATAGCACAAACAAGTGAGGACTTGTTTGCAAAATTATATAAGAAAAGAAACCTAGAGTAGCTAATATTTATTGCTTGGGCCTTTAGATTAGGCCAAGACGATGATTCCAAATTTCTTGTGCTAGAAATAATAGTGAATTCCTTGAAGCAAAGGGGACAATATTTTGACTTTGACAAAAGAAAGAAAAAAGGGTATTGATCTAAAATCTAGGGTTAAGATACAACACATAATTGAAATTCAATTTTAAATTATACTGACACTAATATCAATGGAAAATCAACTAACATAAAGAGCCAAGATTTTAATTATACATATAAATCTATGTCCCTTGATTGATTGTGATGCAACTAAAGAACTAAGGATTGTGTGATTCCTACAAAACAATAAATCATTCATCTCAAGCCCCTTCAACATCAAGGAAGACATAAATTGTTCATTTAAGGAACCATTTTCTTGCTAGAAGGATATGGTGATGAGGTAGAATGAGAGCTTGCAAATAATTTCTTGTAGATCTTTAATTTATAGACTCTTTAAGTTTAAGATGTTTTCCTTAATAGCGAAGATTAAAGAAAAGGGAATTTAGAAGAGAAAGGTTGTGACGAAGAATTTAGAAGATAAAGGTCATATTGTGGAAATCGATACTCTATTTATCATAAATCGTGATTTAAAAGAAACACTGTTGATGGAGGAATGAGAATAATAGCATTCAATGGGTACCTTTCACTACCTAGATGGGACATATGTAAATGTGTAAATTTTAATGAAATTAAGAGAATAGAAATAGAAATGTTAAAAAGATACAGTAGGCTACTCAGCTTGTTTTGGATCATCATTTGATCAAATTGTAATATTGGGAATCGCCTTTATATAGAGATTGTCCAAAATCTATTAGATTAAAAATATTTGAGAAAATCAAAGTTGTAATATGGAACAAATTATCATATGCATCATGTAAAATGTAGTAGAAAGTCTTATACATAAAGGAAAGGATATGGAGGTGAAAAGGTAGAAATAAAAAATTGACAGCCTCTCTTATTGAACTTTATGAGCAAGTGTAGAGCACGTGGTGAGTCTACTTATGGTGAGATAAAAGTGAATTGTCTCTCTAGGTGAGATGGTGAGATTTAGAGTATAGAGAGTAAGCCAATTTGGCAATAATGTTTTGACATTAACATATCATAGGCCATGTAAATCAGTTTCTGGATTAGATTGTGTGGAGATTTCTACCATCAACGTTTTGAATCACACTACGTGATCCATCATCAGGATGAGAGAGCAAGAGATGTCAAATAAAGTGATATCATAGGCCTTCAAATTATTATGTTCCTCAACAAAAACTAAGAAAACAAATTATTACAAAATTTGATGATGTAGTAACTAAAGCTACAATTGGCATTGATGGTCACTGACTCAAAATCGGGGGTGATGTGTGTGACCAGAGAAAATGTGGAGTTGAAATATGGTGGTGGAATTTGAAGATATTGTTAGAAGGGCAAAGCTGGGTCAATATTCATATTGAACAACGACCTTGGTGATTGATTGATGGTGGGTCAAGTGAGGTGCAACCCTTGCTAGTGTGGTTGACCTGTGCTCTTGTTGAAGTGCATCTCTCATTTGCTCGAATGAGGTGGTGCAAATTGTTGGATTTCCTTCATTCTTTGGAGTTGGACTAGGTTTTGGTTGGTGAGCACATGGTGAAGAAGCTAAAAGTGACAACCCTAAATTTGAATGTGACTGTGAGAGAGGATGGGAGGGAAAGAATTTGAAGGCGGATTCAAGTGAGACAGAGAAAGAGGGGTTTTGAGAGGGTTGGAGTTTGTTCAATGGTACATAATGGAGAGTTCTTGCCTTGTAAAAATCATAAAATAATTTTTGGAAATAATAGATATTCACTCATCTCAATGCAACAAAGACCTCTCAAATTTGAGACATACAATATCATTGAAAAATATTAAGAGCTTTTTGTAAGAGCTTTTTTTAATCACTTAAAGATACCCTTTGATAAGTTGAAAAGCCTTTTAGAGTAAATATTCAAAAAATGATAATTGCTTTTTTTCAAGATACAAGACATAGAAAATATATCAATCATCCTTAATGAGGTTATTATATTTTTTTATTAGAATTATCTTTTAGGTTTTAAAATGAACTTTTTGTTAAGTAGTTTGCTACAATTCAATTGAATTGATAAGCAAATATGAAGTCAAATCATAAAAGTATTTAATTTTTTAAATTTTAAACTTATTTTATTATTTGAATAATACTAATAAAAGATCAAATCTAATATATCTAGTATTTTGAATATTTTAACAAATCTAAAATAATTTTCCATTAATGATACATAATTCTAGTATTTTGCATTTTTTAACAAACCTAAACTATTTTGTATTAATAATACATAATTCCAGAGTAAGTTGGGAATATATACATGAAATAAACATTTACCTGAGTTATATTTAAAATACGAACATTTACTTTTTCTGAAGTTTAATTAAATTTCATCTATATAAATTAAGATGTTTGATGATGGTTTGGGATCTCTCAAAATTGTGATGAAAATTTTAGATTTTGGAAGATGTTATAGTCTCTAGAACTTATTTAAATTGGAATAATGAGCAATCTCTTATCATTTTCTTCTTCTAGTCGTTTGAGATAGTTCTAACTAACCAAAAGGATTGTAAAAACTCTCTTTTGAAGTAGTACCTATTCTTATGCAAGAGATCTGAGAAGAAATTCAAGTCAAGTTCAGGAAAGTGGCAAACCTTTGATTTTTTCAAGATATTTTTTTAACTTGATAACCAAGTTGCCTTCTTTAGAGAAAACCATAGAAGAAACTAGTTACAATCATGGAAGAGTGCCCCTAGTCAAGCAGGGTTAATGTTGTATTTGAAAAGCATTTACAAAGCTTTGCATGTTAATCTCCTTGCTCCCTACTGAAACCTTACGTAACCTTCAACTCTATTCACTCTCTTGCACCTCTTAATCCTGGTCCTCGACTAACATGAGGTTGTTCACTTTCGTAGTGGTTGTCATTGATGTCAAAAGATTGTCTAATATTGTGTGAATGAAGTAATGGATCAAGTATCTATACATTGATATCAATAAGTATTCATCTGTAGATTTGATTGATTGAGCAATATAGTATTCATATCATTGGTACGACATGAGCTATATATATAAGTGGTGGTAATTCAACTAAGATTCAGTAACCCATTTGCTACTTGAAAACAAATGTAATTAAGAAGCATCATCTTTTGTTACCGATTCTCATTAAAGGATAACTGATTATCTCTTTTGTTCTGATTATCTTTTGGAATTTATGAAAGATGCTGATAATTAAAACAACTGATTTCGGTACCTCAAATAATGTGACAAGGAAAAAGGCCCTTATGTCAATAATCGATTTGTCACAGAATCAAATAAAGGGCACGCGGTTTTAAAGACAGTTTAATGGTCATCGATTTGACTAAAGAAGAAAACGTGCTTCAAAGATCTGTGCCGTTTTTTAAATGGAAAACTAATTTATAATTGTCGGTTTTGTAAGCTTTAAAAAACCTCTATCAGTATCGTTTTTACATATAGAAGAATCCACTTGTTTTAAGACTAATGGCTTTGTCTTAAAAGAGCATTAAAAGCTGATTTGTTATTAACAAATAAAATTCAAAATGCAGAGCTCACAGCGGATAGTTGTAAAGCGATTTACAATGGAGATTAATTTAGTAAACCAGCACTTTGCATAAAAGGAATTTTTTTTTTTTTTTTCTCATAACTGGTTTGGAACTCACACTTTTTTGTTATTGTTATTCAAGAATGTGCGAGTATGAGAAGTAATCGGTTTTAAATTAACAGAAGAATGAAAACCAATCTGGAAAGAGATTTTTTGATAACCAATTTATCTATTTATGGAAAACATGTTTTTTGGTTAAGAAAACCAGTTCTACATCAGCATAGATTTATTAGGATTTGAAAAACTGTTCTGTTACTCAAATGTGTTGAACTTATTAATACACTGTTTTCATAAATGGCTGTAAAAACCATTTTCTAAATATATTGGCATCTCTTATAAAGAAAGAGAGGATGAAAAAGAGAATAAGTCGTGAATGAAAAAAGCTGAGAAAAACTGAGGGAAAAAGACACAAGTTTGATTCGTGTTAAAGCTGAATAACTTCAGAAGACTGTGTGGAGAGACGACAAGAAGAGGAAGTTCATTGATTGACAGTAAGAGTCTATTTTCAGATATTCTGATTTGCTTTAAAATTGATTGCAATCTGCATTTGCAATTTCTTCCACAAATAATTAAAGTCAGATTGATAAGAGAAATATTCATTACTTTCATAAGACTGAAAGTATATCAGAAACAGATTACTTTCATAAAGTTCGTAAAACACTGCCAGTGAAATTCTATTTGACCCTGTAAAAAATATGACAGAAAGCATTTGGGATGCAAAATGTTTATCAGTAGCGATTTGTTTGCTTTCAGAATTGAATATGTCTAATACTGTAAATAAGTTGAAGTAAATATCACCTATGTTTGCAGTGAGTAAGTATTTCAGAAATTGGAAAAGAGACTAACAATATTTTTAATACTTGTGGTGTTTAACATAAGATTCTGAAATGTGTGTTAAGTGTATCTGATGCAAATTAATGCAGATTTCTTGGTCAACATTCTCAGACATATTATTCAGTCAAAGGTGAGGTTTGGAATAATTAATTGTCAGCTGTTGTTGTAGAAGTGATTTGAGATAGCTTTGTATTTACAATATATTAATGATTGATCAAATCTGATTGCAAGATTTTGTGACAGTTGTATTTGTGAGATGATAAGTTAGAATATTTTATCATCAACTGACACAGATTGAAGATTGCATATTCATGACAAAGTGAATTTGTAGTTGCAGGACTGAGTGCAGATACAGAATATTACCAATGAAATAATTAATTTGTAACATGTTATATATGCAAGCATATTCGTAAGGTGCCATGTTTGTCATTGACTTATGCAGGTAGTAAGAAGAATGCAAACATTAGAGTTGCAGCATTACAATTGGAGATTGAGTATGTTATGGTGTCATTTTTGACAAGATGTCTATTTGTGATTATGTACTTTGTAATGAAACAAAGAACAATTTGGCACAATTTCCTCTCCAAAAATACTTGTGTTCTAGCTATTGTCAAAGGAGTAGCAAGAAGATATCATGCCAGAATGAGGAGGGATTTGGGAGGAAATGGGAATTAAATGATCTGCTTCACCAAAGGATTCATCTCAGATGTGTTTGGTCTGCACAAGGCAGCCAATAAAGTTATAATTTTGATGCTTTCAGAAAAATACATAACTTATATAGGGTGTATACAGGTCCATCATTGTCCCAAGACATAGAATCAAAGGCTCGGATACAAAGCCTGTCAAGGTTTCATTTTTGGTGAAGGGGCCTCTGGTTTAAAGGTGTTTGAAGATTACTTCATCAAAACATACTTTTCTCTAAGCCAGATTGTAGAAGATTGAGCATTGAAGGTCCCAATTCATTCGATGTAAGTGGCATCAGATGATCAGGATTTTATGCTCAAAACTATGTTTGATTTTGCAACATTTATTGTGAATGATAAAATGCTTAACTGGTACTCATTGATGTGCAATATGTTTCTATATGCTGCTAGAGGTCTATGTCATGATTAATATAAACCAATCTTGAGAAACGCTTGTGTGAAAGCACATCAAAAAAAACCGTATTGGGTATATCCAAACCTGCAGCATATGATTGACTCAAACACTGCTTTATCCTTTTGTGCACAGGTGCCATCAGACACTGGAATCCAACAACTTATTTCTGCTATCCATTTACTGGTAAGCAAAAAGAGTTGAGTTATCCAAGGAGATTGCCCTTCAGATATGTTGTCGTTAAGAATGTAGCCATGTCATTTTGACAAGCCCACAAGTATAAAATCAGTTCATTATGACAAACCTCACTCATGGAATGAGCATTTGAAGATTGTATATTTGACTGAGAAATGTACCCTATAACACTCATCTCTCAGTATGTGATTGATAGGTTCCATTTCCTACTAATACCAGTGACTCCCTCCAATAGACACATTAATCCCTACTCCCATGCAGACAAATTACTTTACGTTTAAGTGTATCCATGCACCTTGTATGGAATTAAAACAAATGTAAATGCTTCTACACCCGTGGATTCCAGTTGTATTACTTTTTCTCCGTGCATGAATCTAGGTCTTTATAAGGAATAGTTATATGTTTTTACCTTCCTTGGAATATATAAATAACAATAAATGTTTTTGATGGCCTTGTCTACTTCTGCTGGATAAATCAAAAGAACAAAGTAAGCTTTACTGTAATCACATACTCTTCATTTTCTAAAACCTGTACAAAGAAGCAATATTTATGATGATTAAATACACTTTCGTAATTCAAACACACATGGAAGTGTTTAGAGGAATTTTTCGATTATGAAAGGAAAGCAAAATTGGCCCAATATAACATTTTGCTCATTTCCTAAGATGTTTTTTTTACATAATTCTGTGTTATAATATACACCACAGGAGAAAAACACTCAATAATCTTTCTATTACATAAATGTTACAAATCAGCTTTTCTGCGATCCCCCACCCAAATATTTATATAACCCATATGTTGCGGCACCAGCAAAGAACAGTGCAACAGTTGGAGTGAAGGAAGGATACAGGTACTTAACCAAAAAGTTATCCCATTCTTCAGGCAAGAATCCTGCAAAAATATCTTCATAATTGCTATCAGTACAATTATACATGCAACTGACCACATGCTAGAAGAGAGCAACAATGTAATAACTGACTAAAGCACAACAAAAAGCTAGGTCAATGGCAGATTTATCATAGTGAATGTATTATTCAAGTTGATTGTTAACTTTGCCCAGCATGGATCAGGTATAAGAAACAAGCACAAACATTTTTGAGACAATGAAAAGACCATAAATTGTGCTTCATAAAAAAGCAAACGTTCTTGAACGCAAGGTTCACAAAACTGGCTGCAAGCAGAGCAAAGCATGTGTGATAAGGATAGTTAGCATAAGTAATAATAAGAGAGGAAATCTTGATAGTTGTACTGTTGAAGTTTATCTAAATTAATTATAGGAAACACTGAAGGTGAAAGTGAAGTACCTTTGAAACAAGACGAGAGCTGATATGTTAGTTTGATATTTCACAAGAAAATATCAAAATGAAATGTCAGACATTGTTTCATAGGTATGTTTTGCATCCTTTAATGTGGCATTTAGTAAGGTATACATACTACTATATTTATCATGCATTTGTAAGCCTGGCCAATTACCTTTTAGAGACATCTCAAGGGGAAACAAATCTCAAATTAAGTGAGTACTTATTGCTCCAACTTTCCAGTTCAAGTCTTAAAACATTCTCATTAGGACCAACATGTATGGCATACAGTATGTACATTTACATGGAATATAAGGCAAGCTAGGCATGAGAACTTGACCTTGAAGATTCTAAGAAAATAGCTAAAACATTTGTAAGTATGAGATGGTGAGAATGATACAGGATTATGTGTATATCACTAAGTTGCCACTTCGGATTCTGATTTGGATGCGGGTTCAACATTCGGGTTTGAAATTCGCTCGAAGTTTTTTGGGGCTGAGTTCGGGTTAGTTTTGGGTTCGTCCATAAAAGTGTTTTTTTAATATATATGTAAAAATATGCCACGGCAAATAAGTTCTTACTCCACTATGCTAATATTAAAGCAACTTAGCAAAATACACCACCACATATATTAACTTAGCTGCTCAATAGAGGCATTCCCCAGAGTATAGCCCAGTTCACTGGCCAGAAAATCTGTACCTACCAAAAACTACATCCAATGAAAGCCTCAAGAGGAAACTAGAAAGTATCAAATTGATGTAAAATTTGAACTGTATTAGCTTTTAGACTTGGTGGTAATTATCTGTCTCACATAAGGATTATACATTTTAGTGAGGTCATGATGCCAGCAAAGGTTCCCGTTCACCTTGTAAAGCCACTGTCAATAGAATAATCTTCAACTTATTAGGATAATATTTTTGACCTGGGAAATAAGTGACTCCCAGCATGAGCTATTAGTATTAGCAGCAAAGGATGCCACACACAAAAATAACTCCGCAACAATGTGCTTCTTTATTGGTCATCTACATCCAAAAGCAAAGAGATAACCCCGGATCCTTCTACAAGATTGTCTACTTAGAGAGATTGAGTGTCTTGATCTACTAAGGCAAAAATTTACCTCTGAAGTCAGGCAGAGGATGTAGAGCAGATCCTCACCATCAACTACAAACGCACTAACCTGTAGAGGTAAAAAGATCAACTAGAAGCTAATGACAGCACATCGTGCTGCCAAAACCATGGATCTATCTTGCATTCCATTCCATTTTACGTTGGCTATCCCATGCACTGCCACTCCCCAAAGAAGACATCTATGATGTTCGTACAGGTGAGTATGAGCTGCTCTAACAAAAAGCAGCATCAAATACAACAGCATGGACAGGCCAAAAGATATGCCGCCATTTAGCTATGCATTACAGACATCCAACTTACTTTTCCTACTTATCATTTGGCTCCACTGACAGTTACTAAATTCGTTCTAAATTCCCCCAAAGTTGACCAGGGTTTGAAGTATCGATTCGGTAGGGAATTTTGCAGGAAAAAGAGAATTTGACAAGACTTCGAACCAACTTCAAATTTGAGAGAATCAAATGTCAAATTTGAGGTTTCTGGAGCGAATACAGCAACTTAGGTATATCAAATAGAACCAATAGCTACCTGGTGATAGGGGTTTCCTTGTACACTACTTGTAAAGTTTCTGCAAATTCTACTAAAAACAAACTGATATAAAACCTCTCTAGTGCTGGAGATGAACTTGATCAGTTAAGGATGACATATTAGTCCTTCTTACTGAGATAATAATTCTGCAATAATATATATTATGTTCTGCTACAAATTCAAATAAAGCAGAGAATGCTAAAGGAACAGACTTCTTGTTCTTGTGTGTCCTTTATCCACATCCCTATCTCATATATATAGGGCACCCAAGAGTCATGCCCTAAGAAAGGACATAACTCTTCCTAGGTCGGCCCTACAAACCAAAGGATAAGTTAGCCCAGATCAGCGTCTCATCTAAACAGATTTAGTTAGTAAATGTACTAACACTAAATAAGACAATTAGAACAATAACAAATGCTCTAAGAGGGATGCTCATTAGGTAAATATCATAAGGTATTTAATAGGTACAATCCATACAAAGGATATTAATGCATTGCTACATCCGTAGGATCAGCAGTTCAGACCATTATGTTTATCAGAGTTATTTTAGGATTAACACTACTGCCGTTCACAAAAACAGCCTTAACTAGAGTGACAAAGGTGCACACCCTTTGTCAGTGCTAACCCCCTTTGTGACCAATTTGTAGTACTTTTTTGGTACCCAAAGATGAGAAAGGATTGATATTTTTTTCCCAGTGTAATGATTCTTGAATGCTACAGATCTTGGCAAGATTGGTTAAAATAGTTAGGTATCTACCTAAAGCGCTTCTGTATTAAGTTTGAAGTGTTCCACCATCTTGCCCTTGATAACACATGAAATGACCATTTCAACCAAGGATTTGGCCATTCATTTACCATTATTTTGATAGACAAACACTATATATTAAGATGATAGAAGTCTGATACATAAACAACATACTGAAGGATTATAACTATTAGTAACCAATACTATAGTGAAACTGAATCCACTCAAAGTTTCCGACAAATGTTACTAAAGTCTTAACAAAACATGCAGCTCTAAACAAAATAAATGCTAAATCCAAGAAGCACAAATGAACTGTTACCAGCCACCAGTTGTCAACATTCTTTATCATTGCCCAAAAAAAGATAGCCACTGCAAACTGAGAAAACTAAATCAGGTTGCTGTGCCCTTAGGATACTACTGCATTAGGCTAAGTTTACAATAGAAAAACGTTTGCATGGACTATATTATATATTTATTCAAGTAAAAGAATCATGATTAAATTGATATAGGAGATTTGGCTTCAAATTCACACACCTGAACTATAGATAGATTAGGGAAAAATGAGTAAAGAATGTAAGACTTCCAATCTTCAAGTAGGCTCCCTCAAAGCTTCAAGACCCAGTCCATATCCCATCTTAGGATTTGCTCACATCATGTCTCTTCCTAAACTCAACCCTTCATTATTTTGAAAGATTTACTAAGTTACCATGCTTCGTCCTTGGACCCCCCGGACTTGGAGAAGTTCAAACTGGTTCAAAGTTCGCGTCAGGTTCGCAGTTCGATTCGGGCAGGGTTCCAAATTTGTCTGTTGGTTCGATCTGGTTTGAACCAAGTATGTACCTGGGCGAACCATGCCAAACAAATCAAACCAAGTTTGAATAATGTTCTTTCTGGGCCCTACTGACAGCAATAAAGTGTTTTTTTTGCAAGATTTAATAAGTTTTTGGCATCCACAACCCTAAAAGATTGTTATGAAATGCTTTTGGTGACCTCTCATTGCCATTTTTAGTGGCCTCTCATTGTCATTGTCATTGTCATTTTTTGAAGAATGTGATGCCAATACCATTGCTGTTGCTACTGATTCCATTGGCCTTAGCTCTATTGCTGAGTCAACTAATGCCGGACAAGAAGATGAAGATGAAGATGAAAATGAAGATGAATATGAAGAAGAAGATGAAGATTGAAGAACTTAGGATATTAATAGATTTTTATTCCATTAGTTGAACAATGAACATGAAACAATGACACTTGAACTTGATGCTATGATTATTTTTAATGTTTTGAATCTTTGATGTTAAACTATATGATGGTATGAAGTTATGAACACTATGATTACAAGTTTATGGTGTTTTTGTTGTTTAAATGTGTTTATGCTACTATGCTACAATCTAATTTTAACTCATGCTTCATACATATACATATTATTAATAGATTTTTATTCCATTAGTTGAACAATGAACATGAAACAATGATACTTGAACTTGATGCTATGATTATTTTTAATGTTTTGAATCTTTGATGTTAAACTAGATGATGGTATGAAGTTATGAACACTATGATTACAAGTTTATGGTGTTTTTGTTGTTTAAATGTGTTTATGCTACTATGCTACAATCTAATTTTAATTCATGCTTCATACATACATACATACATACATACATACATGCATACAATCTAATTTTAATTCATGCTTCATACATACATACATACATACATACATACATACATACATACATACATACATATATATATATATATATATATATATATATCTTTTACAAGTTTTGTCCTAACGAACCCAAACCCTTTTCCAAATTTTGATGAACTTGAGAACCGGTTCTCGAACTTGGAATTGAACCCGAACCGGTAACTTAGCTTATTTACTTTAATTCCTTTCTTCCTCCACTTAACTCCTAGAATCCCTTTCAAGTGAACTCTCCTCCCTCTTATATCTTGTTTTGAGGGAGTCACAACTCTTCATTACATATCTCTTGGCCTTTCATTGAATTTAGTTACTTTATAATATATTATATCTTATTTTATTTCATTTAATTATTATTTATTATTAAATCCTATTTCAAAAAGAGGGCACTACAATCTGCCCTTCCCAAAATTGCTTATCCTCGGGCAATGCCAATTTTTATACAAATCATTCGACGTGAGTAGCTTCTACTACGCAACTCTTTCGCAAGGTTTACAATTTTTAGATAAGTTTTCTCTCATCTTCTAGAGACAAGGATTACGACCAATTTTGTAATGGCATCAAAATTGATTTGGAATTGACCAACAATTGCAAATTAATTTGTATCTTTGGGTTCACTCTAGTTATTCTCTTATTCTAGATCAACCAAAGTAGAAGCACACATGGAACATGCACTTGAAAATACGAAGTATGCACATGAATGTATGAAGATAAAGTATTCATACAAGACACACATTGTTAGATTCCTTTTTATTAACTGGGATGATTCATTGATTCATCTTTACCCTACAAGATGGTAAGATCAAAGCTCAGATATCACTTTCCCAATGATTAGCATACATCACTATGTATTTAAATCAGATTGAATTAAGAAACAATGAATAAATCATAATGCATTTGGGAGTTAACATTAGTGTTACATCCCCTATTTCGTTTAATTATAAAATGTTCTATATACCTGTTGAGACTTCATGCGAAGTTGAGTTGATTGGTTAAATAAGTTAATTCGTTATGGTTTCATGTGAAGTTGAAATGTTGGTTATTCGTTATGATTCATGAGAATTAGAAATATTGGTTGCTATGATGTTATGCTAAAATGACTATTTCATTTTGATTAAATGATTGGAAATATGTTATTACCATGGTAAATTTCATTTTAGTAGGAACGCGACGAAGAAGGGACACATTGCCAAAGAGGGAATTGGGTACAAGGACATCAACCTGCCATCGAGCTAACAGGTATGAGTCCTAACTGCCATGACCAAGGAAATGAACTTGGCAAGCAAGGGTATACCAAGTGACCACTATGAGCTAACCAGGTCAACACATTTAATAAAACAATAAAAGTAACCACTTGAGCATGAATCGAACTAAGAATAATTGTTCCCTTTATGCGTGTATTCATATATGACATATATATATGTATACGTATACTTAAAATACAACGTAAACACAAAAATACGAATATTTGGAATATTACATGTATATATGTATATGTGTATGTCACACGTACAAATGTATGTAAATACAATAAGCATCATTATAGTAAAACATAAGGAGTAAAATTATTATTTCCATATTATGTCAATGTTTTAATATTATTTCCATCGGCCTTTTATTTGTGGCTTTTGAAATTTCAATGAAGAATGTAACTTATGATCGCCACCTTCAAGTCATCTTGCACATAACTCCTTTTGGGAGATTATGACTTGTAAACCGAGCATGCTTAAGAAATCAGTAAGCCATTTCTTGTTCTGCGATAATCTTCCCTACCTGTGATTTATCTCTAATTGCAACAGCACGCCATTCCAGACTCTTACTTTTCCCTTTTCATAACCAGCAGTCATAGCAACAGTAGAGGATTGGGTTTTCTACAACTGCGGCGCCAAGTTTTGCTATTCACAATCAAGGTTGACATACCTCCATTATTGCGAGTCGGGTCATGCATCCTTCTGCACTTTATCTTTCCCATTTGTTATGTTTTGAAAGCTCTGAGAATCAAGCATGTTACATGAATGATATTAATAATGCTAGATGGATTAGGATCCGTGTTTGAGTACTTGCTTATATATGATACATGTTGTCTGCTATGATTGCTCTATGTACATGCCATTGGTCTGATTTTTCAAAGATTGATTTACCTGATGTACAATATCTTGTCTTCATTTAAGAACTTAAAATAATTGGAGAAAGAAAAATCAAAATCTATGCCTTCTTATACAAGGGTGTAAACAATATGCCTATGAGATAAGAAGATGCACCATCACAATGAGTTACGGTATTGTTTTGAAATGCCATGAGATCTTTTCTTTAATATCTACTGTAGGCCCAGGTTGGGCAGAGAAATCTTGACTGTGATAAACAGAAATTATCCAAGATTTATGGACAGCCACATTGTGTTTCATCAAGGATGACCAGCAAGGTCAAGATGAAAGGTCTGGGCTGATAACAATTCAATAGTGGGAAATTCCAGCAAGACAAGAGGTGGAATCAGTAACAAACTAAACAATAAATGAACATGAGCAAACATATTAAACTGAGTTACCTCATAGTGATCAATAGGTATAAGTCTTGTTGCTCAAGTCGAGCAGTGGGTGATCAAGTACAAAGTGCACATGCACTTCCTTGGCCAAGGTAGGTTAGTGGTGATACTTGTTGCTATGATCACTATAGGTCAAGGTAGCCTGCAGACAGATAGATGGGCTGATGGGAAGGACTCCATGGCCTAACCGACTATATAGCTGACACTAACACCAGGATGGCAGGACAAGTAGCATCCCATGCCTAAGCCCTTCCAAGGAGGGCTTCTCTCAGTTGAGATTGTGTGGGGATACTTAGGGTCCGTAGTTGGGAGGTTAAGCCTCTGACAGTGCTTCTCCTCTCCACCAAGTGCTAGGACTTGCACAAGACAAAGTCAAGATCTGCACTCTTAAGTCTTCACGATTATCGGGTATAATTCTTCTTTTTGTACTAATCAAGTTCAATTAATTATGATATTATCATGTAAATGATGAAAATATCTTTTTCAATTTTAAATAGTATTGATCAGTTGAACTTAGTAGAAAATGATCCTTCTTTCCATTAAGTAATGATTAGTTTTAATGACAGCTATAAATTACATGTTCTTTTCAAATTTAGTAAGACAATTCTTTTAATTTATTATAACCGTTAATCCTCTTCATATGATTACACCACTTGTCTATTATAACTATCTTCTCATACTCCTGAATATGAAAAGTAATTGTGTTCAATATAATGTTAGTTGTTAGTTAAGATGGAGAAAAATAGTATGTTACATAAAGCCCCAATTCCTTACTTCTCTGCTGGAGGATAGACATTTACTTGTCATAGGACACTTGACACCAATCTACAAGTAGACTCCCTCAGAGCTTTAGGATCCCACTCATATCCTATCTTAGGATTCACCCACCATGTGAGGATTTACTCTGATTCTCACTACACAACTCCAACCTATCCCTCTTAAGGGGCTATAGCAAGTAATTAAAGATAGTCTATGAGTATACTACTATCTAATGTATTTTAAATAAAATATAACTGATATAATTTTGATTTCACCATTATTAACAGATATAAATGCTACAAAATATATATTAGACTTGCCTAACCCTAATAGAGGATGGTGGAATTACTGTTTTAAGGCACTTGGAAACCAATCTACAAGTAGGCTCTCTCAAGCCTTCAGTACCTCTTCCATATCCCATCTTGGGATTCACTTACTTTGTGTGGATTTACTCTTCCTCTCCCTACACAAAACCCCTATCGTTATGAAGGTATTAGCAGAAGACTAAGGACTAGGTCTAATTATAAAGGTCTTTCATATATTACAAATGTAAATGCATATAAGTGAAATCAAGCATGATTGTCATATAGATCTGGATTCCAGTCTTATGCATATATTCCAAGATCATAATGTGGGTATTTGAATCTTCTATGTATTTCAGTTCTTATTAAATCCCCTTTGTCCTCTTTTACAAATGAACTTTCTTCCCTTTATATTTCTCAATTTGAGGGAATAGTCACACCTTTTCATCATAAATGCACTTTGGCAAGAGACACAATCGTTCACCATTAGCACCCTTGAAGGAGTGCAACTCTTTATTATTTTTGCCCATTTAAAGGGACACAACCGTTCACAATCAAATCTGTGCTTTTTATTTAAATCAGACATGTACTAATTCCTCAAATTTTGATTACAAAACAAACACATATTTCTTTTTTATTTCCTTTATCCTTGTTTGGCTGTGATTTCAAATGAATCCTAGTCCGCTTTTATATCTTCCCATATGAGAGAGATGTTATGCCACTTCATCATGTATACCTTTAGGCTAGTGTCATAAAGCTTCATAATCACAACCCTCTAAAAGAGTCACAACCCTTCGTCATTGCTGCCTTTTGAAAGAGTCACTTCCTTGTTTTCTTCAAATTCCTTTCTTCTTCCATTAATTCTTCTTATTTAACTCCTAGGCTCTCCTCTTGTTCCATCCTCCCCATCCCTTTCAAATGAACTCTCCTCCCTATCTTATTTTGAGAGAGTTACAACTCTTCATTATATCTCTTGCGCTTTCATTAAATTTAGTTAATTTATCATATTATATTTATTATTTATTTATTTATTCTAATTTTATTATTGTTATTAATATTATTTATCAATTTAAAAGAATGTACTAGGTAGCTTTTGGACTTTAGACATAGTAGGAATATAGAAGCAATAGCAAGCTAAGTGGTCTTAACCTCGGAGGAAACTTCACGGTTAAGCACTCCTGAGTTGGAGCAATATTGGGATGGGCAACCTCTCAAGAAGGCCCAATGCTTCACCCCTGCGTGTATCACCTAGATGCAATGAGTGCTAAATGTTCCATTCATTTGTAAAAGAGATAGGTTTTTTTGAACCACTACTAACGAAACATGGGTCAATGAATTTGAATGAAAAACTACACAGTTGAATCTTGATAGTAATATCACAATTTGGCTTCTTGTGACAAATGTATCTCCTACTTATCAAGAATATTGTAGTTAAAAGATAATAAACCAAATATGTGCAAGTAATCTTCATTGTCCTCAAGGCTGAAAACACAAGGAAGTCAAGCTGAAACCAAACATTTAGAAGAATACAGGATAAGAAATTGAAAATTTGAAAGTAGGGGGAAGATCATTTCATCAAAGAAAGCCATCTGAAATCTTCCAATTCACATACAAAATAATGATGAATATAATGATGGTATATTTGTTAAACACTCCCAAGAAACAAACTAGTTCAAGGAATAAACAATGAAATAGTGATTGAAGGTTATAAGGATTAAAAGATTTAGAAAAAACAATCAGGTGCCTTAACAATCCAAGATCTATAAATAATTAGTCAAACTAACGGCAAAAACACCAGCTACAAATGTAAATATAAAGCACGAACATTTATATGCACGAGAGTTGGGTGACTAATAAAGTAGTTCCATAAAAGATGAACTCGGTCCATTTGAAAATTGGTTTCCTACAATGGAGGCATATTTGAGGAAATGTTAATGTATCAGGCATAGTTCACAAACTCAGACTCAACTCGGATTTGGCAGACCCCTAATTAACCTATGTTTCTAAATTTGACTATGACCCTTTCCCAACGAGGTTGGAGTCTAGATATATACAAGGGTTTATTAATCTTATAGCCAAACAACACCATACCAACTTGTTGAATCCTATAGAGGTAAGATTGTTCCTCTTGAATAAGTACACAAAGCTATATGTGGACCAAAATCCCTCTTTGTAGCAAAGAACTAGCAACCTATGCAAGGAGGGGAGTGGCTGGTATCCTCAAACAGAGTGCATCCTTTCCATGCTACATCCTCAATACAATAGGGTTGGCTAGAGCTAATGTAGCTCCCACCATCCATGCCTCTAGTTTGTTGAAGGTTCAACTACAAAAATTGACAAAAATTTACCACTATGTGAAGTATATAAGACTCCTCATCAATAAAAAAAAGTTTGAAAAGCCTTAATGAGTTATTTCGACTTTCCATCATGAGATGGAGGTGCTCTTCCAAGCCTCGTTACAAACCATTCAAGGACTTTGAGCATAGGATGCCATATGAAGTGGGGTATTCATAAGTACCGCCATTACATAGCAGTCGACCTAATATGTTCATAAAATCCCAAGGTAGGATCCCAATTATGAATGGTTTGCTACATCTAACCAAGTACACTATCAAATGTTTTACACGTATCTCTAAGACCAGACCAAAAGAATTTGTATCAATATATCTAACGACTTTCACAACAAGATCGAAGGAGCAAACATATCTACAAGTGCAAACAAGTTACAAAAATTTTAATTTCAAAAAAGATTAACAAAATTAACACACAAAACAAAGAGCTAATGCTATACAAAGAAAACTAATAATTTATGAGACACTAATAAATTTAATTTTTTTAAAATAAAAATAAAACAAATAATTTCTTACCTTACTTTGGGCCACTAATCATTCATAAAGGATCTTTTGTTTTATAGTTCTTTCTTCATGTGTGCTTGCCTCTAGCCATCTACCCCACTTTGAATTAACCATCATTAATTGTAAAGACTCTTGCACCTCAACCATCCTACCCTGAGAAATGTAGCTAGCATATTTAATATCCACAATCTTGAAGAATTACTTCCTTGAAAAAGTTCCAAACAAAGCAAGTGAAGTGCGATGGTTGCAAATGAACATCTATATATCTCTAACTTCTACCACTACTATTACCCAACTTATCTTCTCAATGTCCTTCAATGCATGAAAACAACAAAGTTGATTTTTAAACAACCACCACCATCAAGCCAGCTTCAAGTTGAATCAATCACCACTTGGGTAGCATCAGAAGCTCCAACTTACTCTATAGAATCCTTCAAAATCTAAAATTGAATGTCCACATCCTTTCTCTTTCCTAAAGAATTAAAACTTCTAAGAAAATAAGAGCTATTTGAACATGTCAAAACGATATTGATCAGTGGTCAATGTTTGATAATGGTCCGCCTATCCATGATGATGGGCAACTATCCCTTGTATAAGTGGCAATTTTTTTCCAAGAACACGCTCACCTTAAAATATTCTCTACCAAAGAGGATGACACATAGCTTATGTTCTCCAAGTGGCGAAAATGCAATACCAACTATTACATCTTTGAACTATTATTTTGAAACAGGGAAAATGTTCTACATGAAATGGAATAGGACAGGCATTAAAAAATTGTCAATGAAAGAGTTGGTAAACTCTCATGTTGCCCATTAAACAAACCTGTAACACTAGCAGTTATTTTCCCTTAGTTGAAGTAAAACCCTCTCTAATTTCATTAGGCATTGATGCACTAGAATTTATGCTAACCATTGGAAATCCCTTCTTTCTTGCCTCCCCTGCCATGTGCAACCTAATTATCTTAGTCTACTCAGTTATACTTTTTTCTCACAATCTTTGAATGTCTAGTTCACTTCTGCACAAAAGATGAGAATAAACTCTTATATAGTTGGTTCTATAGCCTTTCTTGCACAAATGATATAACCACACTTTGTTTATGAATGCTGTAAATTGTAAGAAATATTTATTAGGATTAAATACATCTTTTGCAGACATTTTGAATTCAAAAGGTCATTCAAATGGGTGAACTTGTAATCCTTGCTACATTCCCACATCCAAAAGAACCCACAACAATAAGCATAATTCTATGACCTTTAGTTCTTTGAAAATTTCACTCTCACAACTCTCAATGTGTAATGCCCCCAAGTAAGTTCAACTAGTTATTCATAAATAAACCTATGCTTAATATACTTAATTCATACCATAAAGGTAACAACCATAGGTGAATTAGTAAATAAGTTATATGTGAATTGAGAGACCATGCTAACCAAGTTATTATTACAGTCAACGAGAATGCCAAGATGCAATAGGTTGCTTAGACACCAAACTCAATGGTTTCCCTCAGGGGTTTTCTTATAGATCCAAGCTCTTAAGCCTTTCTTGGATTTGTCCACAAGGCACTTGGGGTCGCTAATCCTACCCTGTCTCAAGAATGACCAATTGGCTGGAGTTACAGAAGCCTCTCCCTTATTGAAATTCAGATCTAAACTTAGAAATAATAACTAGTTTGAGCATGTGTCTTTAATTAAAGATAATGTTCTGCTATTCCTCCTTAAAAAATTTATTATGTTTAACTAAGAAGACAGGCCATATTGTTCATACTAGTCACTGAGATGCAAAAATCTGTCTCATGATCTGAATGTTTTCTATCTTCCCTGATGATGCTGGCTGTGCAAGAGTTCAAACTGTATGTAATATACAGTTTGCAGACCAAATACTAATTAATTTATTTTCTTATTCAATGATATCCCCTTGAGATACCGTTATATTTGATATACAGTTCTGCAGTGTTGCATTTATTTATGTTCCTTGTTATCATATCTGTGGTATTGCCCAATCTTACGCTTTGCTCTCTACAATGTTCTTCGATGCTTATTCAGCCTGTTCCCATGATCCCAGTTGAATGATGGAACTGCCTTATATATCCTTTATCGTGAATGAAAGGTTGTAATTATTGAGATATGCCTATTCTTAAAGTCGCATCCTTCTGATTTTAATAACCAGTGTGATTAGTAGTCATTAATTATTGTTTCTCTATAATATTTATTATAAAAAAGTAATAAAATATTATTTAGATATTTACTATTAATGAATAAACATAGCAATGGCATAATTGTTAATATTTATTAATCATGATTATTGATTTAATTTTTATCAATTATTTATTCGATATTTAATTTTATTATAATTTAATATTTAGAAGGGGATATCACACAATGCTGCTCATTGTTTTGTTTTGTTTTTGTTAAATATTAAAAATACGATCGGAAGTACAAAAAAAGAACAAGAAATCTTCCTTCAGTGTCTGGAAATTTCAATAAAATCCAAAAATATGCACATGAATGATAGATGGTAACTTACGTCAAATGACCTAGATTTGATGCTCTATTACCTTTTTTTCCACTATTGTTCTCCTCTTCTCACCATTGCTCCTCTTTCTTTTCTTCAATGTTAAATTTTGACCAGATTTATATATTACCAATGATCAAACCTCATACAGTTCGATGATCTTCAATGGTTGCTGTTTTCAATCCACAATAATCTCATCAAGATAAGTTTATCAATATCAATCTGCTATGAATCAATATTGATCTGCTGTGACTTTCATGTTGCAGAGATAGAATTAATTGAATGGCTGTATACTTGTTTTGCTCTGCACTTAAATGATGTCGATACATTGCTAAGTATTAGAATGGCTTCAAATAAATAAGGTAATGTGGAGCCATGTCTTATGTAGAGACATGGCTCTACATGAAACCTTGTGGTTTTGCATGGAGACATGTCTTAATGTAAAACATGTCATTTATCAAGTTATCATTTGTTACCATTAACAACTGTTCTATTACCCTTACTCAGCAATATCATCAACACGTCAATCATGATCGATTATATCTGCTACAATACACATCATAATATATCAATATAAATTATCGATCTACTTAAGAATAATATGATTATTAATTATAGGCAAGAGCCTACAACGCCTCGGTAAATTGTGAGCCTTTCATGGAGGAGGTCTTGGGTTCAAATCTACTCGAAATTAACACATAATAATTATTAATCTTTGGGTTTAACCATGGAGGAAACTCTGTAGTTAAGCGTGCTCAGGCTAGAGTAGTACTGGGATAGGTGACCTCCCAGGAAGTCCTGGTGCTTCACCCCTGTGAGCATCACCTAGATCCAATGAATGCTAAGTGTTCCATTTATTCTCATGAGAGATGGATTCATGTTGAAACTTGAATCACTACTCATGAAACTTGGGTCAATGAGTTTGACTCAAAATCACACAGTTAAATCCTGATAGCAATATCATAATTTGACTGTTACAAACATAAATGGCAGAATACTTGCTTTATTAATCAGAGATCGAAACGATCAATATATACAAAAGGACAATAGAATAGAATAGAAACATTCTATTCTACACTACAACTAAATATTAGAAACATTCTAATATTTACAGTAAACTACAATAGTGAGCATTAAAGATTATTCTAATACCCCCCCATAATGCTCAATCTATTTACTACACCAATAGATCCCCTAAATTTAACAAACTTGTCAGGACCAAGGGGTTTTGTGAAAATATCTGTTGGTTGCTCTGAGGTAGGAACATAGAGTAACTGAATAGTTCCATCTTCTACTAATTGTCGAATATAATGGCAATGAAGCTCTATGTGCTTGGTTCGTTCATGAAACACTGGGTTTTTGGCGAGTTTGAGTACTGCCTGATTGTCTGAAAACAAAGAAGTTGGACCCGCTTGAGAAATATGCATATCTGCAAGCATCTGACGGAGCCAAACTGCTTCACAAGCTGCCTTGACAGCTCCTCTATATTCTACTTCTGTAGAGGAGAGGGCATGTGCCTGTTGCTTCTTACTGGTCCAGGTAACTGCTGCAGATCCGATACTGAACACATAACCAGAAGTAGATTTATTGTCATCAACTAAGCCGGCCCAATCAGAATCGGCAAATCCACGGAGCTGAGGAGTAGTACTCCTTGTATAACAAAGACCATAATCTGAAGTACACTGTACATAGCGTAATACACGTTTTGCTGCAATCCAATGATCAGTCTTGGGGTTTGTCATGAACCGGGAGATGTAGCTGACTGCAAAACTGAGATCAGGTCTAGTAGTAGTAAGATAGATGAGACTACCTACTAGTTGCCTGAAGAGTGTTTCATCTACAGGAGGAGAATCAGATTGTGCGGACAATTTCAGACCAGTCTCCATAGGAGTGGAGCCAGGTTTGCAATCCTGCATTCGAAACTTGTCAAGCAAACTTCTGGCATACTTGGACTGAGACAAAAAAATACTGTTGTCAGTCTGCCAAACCTCAATACCTAAACAATAATGAAGCAATCCAAGATCGGTCATGTCAAAAGTTCTGCATAGATCCTGTTTGATATCTGAAATCAAATGTTCTGAACTCCCAGTAATGATCAGATCATCCACGTAGACAACAAGAAAAAGAATTTCATTACCAGGGTGTTTAATATACAAATTACTATCTGACGGGCTACGCTGAAATCCCTAAGTAACCAAGTACTGATCAATCTTTATGTACCAAGCCCTAGGAGCCTGTTTAAGACCATAGATGGCCTTCTTGAGTCTACATACTTTTGGTTCTGAACCGGCAACCTTAAAACCTGGGGGCCGTGTCATGTAGACTTCTTCCTATAATTCACCATTGAGAAAAGCACTCTTCACATCCATCTGATGAACTTTCCAACCATACTGAGCTGCAATGGCAAGAAGAATACGAATAGTACTCATCTTAGTTGTTGGAGCAAATGTCTCCTCATAGTCAATGCCTTCACGTTGGGTGAATCCTCGAGCAACAAGTCTGGCTTTGTATTTGTCCAAGGTACCATCTGCATGGTACTTGACCTTATAGACCCATTTACAGCTAATGGTTTTCTTCCCAAGAGGAAGATCTGAAAGAACCCAGGTGTGGTTCTTCTTAAGACTTTGAAGCTCAGCATCCATTGCATGTTCCCATTCTGGAATTCCTTTGGCCTCTGCATATGTCTGGGGCTCAGGGATACTATGGATGTTTGCCATAAGAGCTATATTAACTGTGTTGTGCTGAATGCTCTTATTTCTAGAGGTTCTACCCTCAATGAGTTCATCAGGACGAAGATCACTAATCGTTTTAGCCCACCATTTTGGCCGAAGAGTCGAGGAGCCAATATCAAATGCTGTCGGGATAGCTGTATTATCAGGAGGTGGCTGAGGTGGTGTATCAGTAGCATCAGATGACTCATGTAAAATAGAAGAACCCAAGTCAGAGATTGCCGAAGACTGAATCTCAGAATGCAGTGGAGAGTCAGAGAGCGGAAATGGTCCAAGTTCCTCATCAAACACAACATCACGACTGAAGATTAAACGATCAGTATTTACATCAATCAACCGATAGGCCTTATGTGTGTAACTATATCCTGTAAACATAAGTTTTTGGCTTTTGGAATCCAACTTAGTGCGTTTGACATCAGGAATCCATACATATGCCAGAGAGCCAAAAACTTTCAAATGGTTGATCTTAGGTTTGCGACCAAACAAGGCTTCCTCAGGGGTTTTATGATTAACGGCAAGAGTGGGTGACCGGTTAAGAAGATAGACCGCTGTGGATACTGCTTCTGCCCAATATTTTCTGGGAACATTTCTATGTTCTAACATAGCCCTAGCCATTTCTGTGATGGTATGGTTACGACGCTCTACAACACCGTTTTGTTGAGGAGTGTGAGGTGTGGTGAGCTGACGTCTAATGCCGTGAGTAGTACAGAAGACAGAGAAAGCAGATGAACAAAATTCCCCCCCATTATCGGTCCTAAGAGTACGGATGGAGGAACCAGACTCTTTTTCTACTAGAGCTTTAAATTGCTGAAATACAGGAAAAACATCTGATTTTTGCTTAAGAAAATATACCCACATTTTGCGACTAAAATCATCCACAAAGAGTAAGAAGTACCTGTTCCCGAAAATAGGAGGAGTATTCATAGGACCACATACATCAGCGTGGACCAACTGTAGCACTCTAGATGCCCGCCATGATTCGCCATTCGTAAATGGTGTCCTATGTTGCTTCCCTGCTTGGCAAGCTCCGCAAACGCGATGGTTCTGGGTCTGGATGTTAGGTAGGCCATGGACTAAATTATCCCGAGCAAGTTGTGCTAGATATTGCATGTTCAGATGACCATATCGCTGATGCCAGAGGCTGCTGCAAGCGGATGATTCGGCGATGAAGGCATGCTCAAGAGAATCTCCTGAATCTATAAGTCTATAAATACCATGATCCTCAAGACCGATAGCAAGGATAGTGCGAGAAGCACGATCAATAATTGAACACTTATTTCCACTGAAGACAACATCCAACTGAGGAGAGTGCTTCATAATCTGACTAACAGACAAAAGATTATGTTTCATGCCAGGAACATAACATACATTGAGAAACATGAGTTTTCTTCCTCCAGACTGAATCTGAACATTCCCTTTTCCGACAATATTGTATTCTTCGCCGCCTCCAAAGATGACTGAATCAGAATAGGGAGTGAATTCAACAAACCAATCACGCCTATGAGTGAAATGTCGAGAGGCACCAGAATCGATGTACCAGGCAGAAGATTTCGCATGATTTGTAGGTATGCTGGCCATAAAGGCATGATAGAGAGATTCTTTCTGCTCTGAGTGCTGGGCAGCATTGGCTTGCTGTTGAATTGAGTTTGACTTCTGATGTTGTTGATACAGATGGTCAAATGGCACAAATTTCGAGGTGAGAAAATGAATGACCCAAAAAAAATGGATAAGTATACGGACGAGAGCTTGAAAAACCCAGAAATAATACGCTGTCGGAATTCGGATCCACTGGCACAAAAATCGAGACACCCACAAAAATCTGATGAAGACCCATTAAAGATCTCGAAAAACCCACAAAGAATCTGCAAACAGAAAAATTTGTCTAGACCCACAAAGTAAGGTTTCGGGCAAAACCCTAGTCGTTGGCTTTGAAGGTCGATTTAGCAAAAAAATGGTGGTTTTACAGTCGACCAGTGCTGGAAGGAGGTCACAGCAGGATGGAGGAGGTCATACGAACATCGAAAATCAGAACACCAACGCCTGAAGGTCACACGAATGGGCAAAAAACACGACCATAAACCTGCGAACGTCGGACCTCCAATAAATCGCGAACTTGCATAAATAAATGGTGGATTGACGTCTTTGCAACCAGAAGATATTTGTCTTGATTGATGTCAGTAGCAAGCATAGACCAAAGATCCGCCGTTTGTAACTGAGACGCAGATCACCAAGGAACAAGAAACGTGATTTTTAAAAAACCAGCGATTTTCAAATTTTCCAGAGCCGCGATTTTACCATAGAAAAACGTGATTTACAGTCATCCAAACCCTAGCTTGAACTAGGTATAACGAAGCAAAATTATTTAGGAAGAAATAATTTCGAAAACCAGGTTCAGATAATTTCAATAAGAAATTATTATTTTCAAAGAAAATTTAACCTCTCTCTGATACCATGTTACAAACGTAAATGGCAGAATACTTGTTTTATTAATCAGAGATCGAAACGATCAATATATACAAAAGGACGATAGAATAGAATAGAAACATTCTATTCTACACTACAACTAAATATTAGAAACATTCTAATATTTACAGTAAACTACAATAGTGAGCATTAAAGATTATTCTAATATTGACTTGCTGTGGAAATTATCTCCTACTTATCAATTATTAATCTAACAATAATAATAAATAATCTAGGCTTTGGCCGATTACCTATCAAAAAAAAATAATTATTAATTATTTCAATATAACCGATCATGTATATGTATTTAATAATATGACTATTATCAAATACATATACATAATCGGTGATTATTAATTCACTGATTATTAATCATCTATATCACAGAGATTAACTATGATAACCATAATCATAGCAGGCAATCAAATCAGAATAAGTTAAAGAATAGAGATCAAATGTTCAAAGCCAATAGACTGCTTATGAATTTGATTATATCGGTTAGAGTAATCCGACTGAAGCTACAAATCTCTAACACTCCCTCTTAGCTAGGGAGGAGTATTTCTATCCAAGCTGTGAACACAATAGATCCATTTATTGTGAGAGAGAAAGATACCACCTCACTTTGATATCAGGAGTGATGGCATGTCCACAAATATCAAGCCATGTGATATTCACCATAACTCACAATGTAATATCCACCACTATGGTATGTGCACAAGCATCAAGTCGCATGATATCTACCATAAGGAAATCAGTTCATGGCATACCCACACATATAAAGTCACATAATATCAATCAGCATGGCTTATCCAAATATATCAAGTCTTGTGATATCTACCATATCAATTTGATATTACTTAAGAGATATAAACTATCATGACATGTTCACGGATTCCATCATGATGGTGAGGATAACTATTGTAAAGTCGTCACCGTATAATAACAACCAGAATTACAAGTGTTCATCATTGAAGATCGCCACCGCTCAATGATGTTTACAGGGGCCCATGTAGTCATGAAGTCACACACATGACACTAGAAGATTTTACACATTAAAAAAATTTAGAATATATTAGTACCATAAATTAACATTGCTGAGACTCAAATCTCAGATAAGGTTACATTTTCTACCACACCAAGCTTACCTCAAAAGTATTCAACCTTTGTCTTCGAGAGAGGCTTGGTGAGAATGTCTAACGATTGTTCACTTGTACTAACATATCTCAATTGGATAACATCTCTCCCCCATGACTCTAACTTAATGGTAGGGAATTTCTATATACTTTGATCTGTCATGGAACACAGGATTCACTAAAAGTTTAATAAAACTCTAGCTGGCACAATGAATGATGGTAGGTTTCAAGGATTGTCCAAACAATCCTACAAGAAGTTTCTTTAGCCATACAGATTCTCGAGCTCCCATAGATGCTGCAATGTACTCGGCTTTTGTGGAACTTTGTGCAACTAAAGATTGCTTTTTACTAGACTAAGAGATCATAGTTGATCCTAAGCTGAAACAACACCCTAATGTGCTTTTTCAATCAACTACACTTCCAGCCCAATTTGAATCAGTATATCCATGTAAATTTAGATCTCAATTATTATATTTTAGACCATATCTGATTGTGGCATGCAAGTATCTGAGAATGCGTTTTGCTGCAACTAGATGTAACTGTCTTGGTTCACACGTGAACTGACTAAGTGCATTTATTGCATAGCAAATGTCTGGTCTATTGTTGACTAAGTACATCATGGATCCAATTATCTATCAATAGTGTTGATATTCTTCTATCATAGCATCTTTCCAAACCTAGTGTTTGAAGGCTTCATCAAGACTAGAAAGTTCCAACTTGATGATTTCACTCATTAAAGAAACATAATTGGAGTATCCATGAGATCTTTGGCTTTCCTTGAAGGTTCCTTTAGATGCTACGGAACTTTCAGCTTCTTGAATCATTATCCTTGCCCATAGAGGTCTTTTCCAGTTCACATTAGCGTAAACAGCACAACCAAAGATTCTCAAGTGGCCTATATTAGGTTTTATCCTTGTAAATGCTTCTTTAAGGGTTTTGTTATCCAAAAGGGAGTGAAGACATCTGTTTTGAATATAGACAACAGTACTAGAGGCTTCAGCCTAAAAGGAGTTATGAAAGTTTTAGTCATGTATCATGGCTTTCCTTTCTGCCACCCCATTTCGTTTAGGATTATAGGGAACACTCAACTCCACCTTAATCTCAACAGCGTTTGAAGTTATCAAAGGTATATTCTCCTTCATTATCTAATCTTAAAGTTTTGAATCTTTTCCCAGACATATTTTCTACTAGAGCTTTGAATTCCTTAAACTTCATAAGGACTTTATCAAACTCTTTACATTCCAAAAAAATATATCCAAGTTTTCCTAGATTAATCATCTACAAAAATAACATAGTTCAAGAATCCTTTGAAAGAGGTTACTGTCATAGGTCCACAGAAGTGTGAGTGGATAAGTTCCAATACATGTTTAGATCTACTTTCATTGTTGTGTAAGGTGTCTTACTGTTCTTTCCCAAGGCACATCCTATGCAAGTTCTTTTATGTTCTTGTTTAAGTTTAGGTAAACATATCACCATTTTCTCTATTGAAGGTAGAGCACGAAAAATAAGATGACCTAGTCTTCTATGCCAAATCTCATATGTATTTGAAGATTCATGAATTAAGGCTTGAGAAGGAGAAGTGCAAATTTTATATAAACATCCATGTTGAACTCCTATCATGTGAGCTTTCTTGATATTTGAATTCTTGGGCCATGCTAGAACTTTACCATCCATGAAAGTAATTTGATATCCTTTGACTTCAAGGGCTGATATGGAGACCAAGTTTCATTTGATTCCAAGTACAAATAATAGACCTATTAATTGAAGAGAAATGTCTGATTTTAAGTATATAGTACAAGTTTTGATCACTTTCACAGGATAGTTAGATTCATATCCAATGGTGACTTCATCATCTGAATTTCCACCAAGCTAACTAGGTGTTATCTGAATCCTGTGACATGACGAGATGCCCCACTATCAATTACCCAAGTGTTAAGGCTGGTTGACACATGACTTGATAGGGCTGAATAGAATACAAGTCTTTCTGACTCGTTTTTTGAGCTTGCCCTACTAACTTCAGCAATAGAGGCTTGAGGTTTAGGCCTGTCTAGACAACTCATCACATAGTGACCATAACCATCACATCTATAACATTGTACTTTAGACATGTCCCTCCTCTTGGATGAGCATTTGTCATTTGAGTCTATATCTCTTCCTTTTGAAGTTTCCTTTTTCACCCTTCTTATGAGAATGAGAATTCAGTGCTTGAATATCTTGGGCTATCATGCAAGTAGGCATAGTGAAGATGTGTTCTTCTCTAGGAGAAGTCTGAGGTCAAAGCCCCCGCTCCACCCTCTACGAGTAGGTATGGTGGATCCACCCTCTGCAAGTATGCATGGTAGAGATGCATTCTTCTCTAGGAGAAATCTGAGGTGAAAGACCTCATTCCACCCTTTACAAGTAGACATGGTGGATGTCATAGAAGAAATAGAAATGCCATAATGTAGCATATTCACCCTCTGGGAGTAGCCATGATGAACATCATCAAATTTCTGTGATCAGCGCTTGTATTTCCATTCATGGAAGTAGCCATGATAGTTGTCACTATGTAACTAGGATATTGAAGGAATCCTCCCTAGCTAAGAGGGAGTGATGATATGTAGCTAGGTTGGATCCCTTCTAGGGCCAACCTAGTACACCTAATGGCTAATTGGCATGTCAGCCTTAGCCATGTTGCTAGTGAACTTTGTCATTTCAATCCATAATTGGGTTTAGCCCTATTTGGGTGATTCATGTAACTTGCAATTATTATATTGGGCAAGACCTACATGATTGTGACTTGTAATTAATAGGTCTGATCCTATTCTTGGCACCAAAACTACAAGGCCGACTAGAGGTCCATTAAGAGGTGTTGATTCCTATATATGCAAGGCCATTCTTGCTTCAATAGAAAATGAATTTTGTGATGTACTGAATATGTAGTGCACTCGGGGGTTATGATAAGATCTTATCATTTATGGTTTGGAAGGCAACAGATCTGATAATTTGCCTATTGTTAACGAGCACTATCATAAAATTCACAATTACTAATCACGACGGCATCCACATGATCTGGCAATAAAACTAACCAACAACACCTCATAAAACATCAAATGCAACACACAGTGAGCAATACATGAACCATCATAGAATGGATGTAACAAATCGCTCAAAATCATAAGTCACCTCAGACAAACATATCACGACGCCAAGTCGTCCTTCCCCAGCAGTGAAGGTGTACACATCGAGAATAATATATGAGAGAAACGGTTCACAAGAGAACAGCTAGACCATTGAATGGAAAGCCACGCAACATCTCTAGCTGAGCAGACATGATAAAGCAGCTGCCAATGAGACATCACAGAGAAACACGATCTCTCACACAGCTTCAAAACACTTTTCAACAGTATATAGTCTTTGAATAATTTCAGTAGTGTCGGGATAGGTGGATAGATTTGAGCTCCTTATAGCTGGGAGCTACGATACTGATGAACTCTCTGTGAATGTAATACTCTTTTGAAAGTAATTCAAGGGTGCAGCCCCATAATGCTGTAGTTTATATATATGGTCCTTGATTTGATTTTGATTTAAAGTTCATGAGACTGGGAGCTCCAAAACTTACTTACGATTGACAGGTAGCATGCTATAGTGCAGTCTTGGATGTGAAAAAATTCTCAGAAAGGGCCAGAGGCAGCCAATCCAAATTATCCAGGAATTATACCTGATCACAACGTTAATCGTCCAAGCTCTGGCAATGGCAGAACCCCAGCGGTCTCGCCCTTGCATACCACGCTAAAACGTTTCCCTCCCCCGGACCAACCCGGACCAAAGCGGAGACCTAACTATGCAGATCAGAATAGTAGCTCTCTTCTTAATTATGTCTTTCCAACTATTTATTATTGGAGAAAACTAGTTCAGTAAAGACGACTACATTGAAATGTTCCTGAACCTACTTTCTACTGACAAATTTAAAAGAATTCCGCAATGTAGTCTCTAACTTTTAGGTTTTTGCATTTTCTTCTGTCTCTACCGTTTACACTAGACAAAAATGTAAAATACAGCTGTCAACGTATCAGATAGCTGATAATAAAGTCGAATAAACTTAACCTGATGCGGCCAAAACAACTCCCTCCACAAGAATCAGGATTCCAAGGGCAGCCCAAGTAATAAGAAAAGCACCCTCATTCTGTTCAATTTTTGGATCTCCCTGGGGAACTGAAAATGGCTTTTCTAGAGGAGTTCTACGAATTACGGGGCTGCTGCTCGTTCTCTCGTTATTTTCCTTAACCCCATCACTACCTTTCTTTTTCACTGAGGCTGGGGATTTTGATTTAGGTGACCCAAATCCCTTACCACCTTTGAACATAGACTTCTTTTGGGTTTTTTCCTCCACAGAGACGGTCTTCTTCTTCTCCTCTTCTCCCAAGACTTCATTGCTTGCCATGATTCTCCATTTCCTAGAGAATTCATATGAATTTGGTATCACTCTAATTGAACAGGGCGTGAAGCCACTAGATTTGGATATTCTTACAAGCCTTTGATGTAATCTGGTATTAGAATTAGTAGCATCTGTAGAGCACAGAACCCCTTCAGACGGGTGAGGTTGAATAGAAACACTGAGATACGTAGTGGGCATTGCAGTAACCTTGAGGACTGAAAAGCCAATTGAAGACATTGCTCAGGCTTGAAGCGCAGGTTCCAGATTCTAACTTACTTTGGCCATAGTTTTAAATCTTTAACTTCCTGGCTTCGGTCTTTTGCTGTTCCTACAATCCAAGCCTATCCAATTGATATATTAGCCTTTGCTCCCGCTAAAACTGTCCCCAAAGGCACACCGAATCGAGAAATGGGGACGGACAATTCATTTGAGAGGAACATCCTGATTGATGAATGAATGCTTTCAAAGCAGTCTAAGGGACCGAAGAACAAATCTTACTACATAATTTTCTAATTTTTTTCCATTTCTAATATTTTGATATGGATCTTAACTAAAAAAATTAGCAGTGTGTTTTATCTTGTCCCTTTCAAATAAGCTATGCATGTTGTTGCCTTCAAGATGACATCATAGAGAGATTGGATGTTGTTGTATGGTGCACATTCATCCTCAATTGTGCCACTAATAATCTTGCCTTTCCTTTAATAGCAGTCCCAAGGTATGTTTTTTCGCCAAGTTTTCCGATTGGATTAAATTCTTTAATATTATAAGTTTTTTTGACTCATATTATTATTCCACATATGCAATAATATATCAATACTAAATTTTGACTTAAATGGAGTTTTATATAAGGAGGCAATGGCTATGTCATAGTGGCTATGTAGCCACGAAAACACATAATATAATAAGGGGCAGTTTTGAAAAAATAAACTAAATAAAAAAAATCCCCTTCATATGTTGGGATGGTGGTGGATATACAGCCACGAAAATCGAAAAGCATACCAAGGGGATTTTTTTTATTTAGTTTATTTTTTGAAAGCTGCCCCTTGTTATATTATGTGCTTTTGTACTACAATGGGATATCGTTCAGTTAATGAGGACGTTGATAATTAAGATATGAGGTACAATGATGACATTGAGAAGCACTAAACTAGCACTTCACCTATATCTAATAACCATTATCTAATTTCAGAAGCACTAAACTAGTACTTCACCTATGAGGTACAATGATGACGTTGATAGTTAAGATATGTTCATTGATATTTATCATTTGATATTAAGACATTTGAAGATTTGGAGTTGCTTTTTTTGAGTTTGATTATTTTGATTATAGCTATTGCAAGAGTAGGCTTGAGAGCAAAATTGGATATATTGTTAGGTAATTTCCGATCAATAATGGCATTGATAGTTATGATATGAGGTACAATGATGACATTGAGAAGCACTAAACTAGCACTTCACCTATATATAATAACCATTATCTAATTTCAGAAGCACTAAACTAGTACTTTACCTATGAGGTACAATGATGACGTTGATAGTTAAGATATGTTGATTGATGTGTATTGTTTGATATTAAGAAATTTGAAGATTTGGAGTTGCTTTTTTTGAGTTTGATTATTTTTTAGTATAGCTATTGCAAGAGTAAGTTTGAGAGCAAAATTGGATATATACATGCACAAGTTACATTTCACGTTGGCAAAGTTGTGTGACATATCTCATAAACCTATAACATGATGGTTGAAAATTGTGTATTGATACATAAAACATATACAAAAGCAAGTGCATATCTATTGGTTCAAGTTATAATTAACATTGGTAAAGTTGTGTGTAATGTCATCTCAATACATATTTCTTTGAAAGCATATGCATTAGACTTGTCATTTACATTTGAATTTGTCACCCTGTATTATGTTGCCTTTCTTCAAATAACTATAAAACCTTGATTTTTTATAGTGAAATTTGGTGCAATATAGTTGCCTCATTTTTTAGTGTGTATGGGTTGTTTCCATTTTGGAATATCTCTTGAAGGAGAATATCAGTTGAATGTGAAGGTCATGTAATGCTCTAACTCTAGACATAGTTGTGACCGTTAGGCCTTGCCTCTCCTCTTTGCCAATGTCTATTATTGTTCATTGTAGCGTAAGTCCCTGAGATTTTTGTATGGTTATGGCCCATGTCATTGTAAGTGGTATTTTTTTTTACTACCCAACAATACTAGAGGTATTGGGACAACCTTGGGGTTGGTCTGGTTCCACGGTGGACCATTGTAATTTTCAAACCTTGTTAGAACACACATTGGAATGTATGGGGATATGAATCAAGGGTTATACATTATGTCGATTACTTCACCCATAGCTCCATTTATAAGATCCTCCTGTGTCCATATGTTTGTGGTTAGCATGACATGTTGCCATTTGTAGAGTAGTATTTTTCCTTTCAAGATGCTCATAACTGATTGCAGTATCTATTGTGTATGGTGTTTTTGTTGTTGTACTTATCGCAATCAAATAATTTAACATATTCAACAATTTTCTATTGTAAAGCCTAACTAGATCATTGGTAGCAAATAGTTGTGTTGAGGTGTTGAATTCTTCCACTTCTCTTGATGTAACTGTATTGCTTTAAATGCAACTAAGGAACAAGTAATAAGAAACTGAAGCCTATTTCTACATATTCATACAAACCTCATATTTGAAAGAAGTAGAGAAAGTGTGTAAATGTATTAAAATAAAACAAGAAGTAAACTTAATCTACTCAATACAACATATGCAAACCTCCCCAAAATGAAGAAATGTTGATGTTGTTGTTGAGGGTCTGTGGTTGGTTATATTCCTTAACAATGGACTAGAGATTTCTTATGGAAATGAGGAGGGGGCTATTCGTTTATAGGAATTGAAAGGAAATAGATAATTGAGGTCCAATATGAGATGAAAGACTAGGAATCCTTAGGATTAATGAGGTGTCCATGAGGTGGAGGTCGAGTGAACTCTAAATGGATTAGGGTTTTGACAATTCGAAGAGGGAAAGATGCTCACACATGTGTGAGCAACCTTCGAAAGTGATGGGTCAATGGCATGTGAAAGAGGGTTGGAAGACCAAGGTTTTCTCACACGTGTTAGCAACTTTGATTCACATATGAAGGGGGACAAATGTGTAAGTGTGTGTAAGGTTGATGTAAGAGTCAAATGTGAAGGGGACAAGGGTGGAAGAAGGTCTAAAACACATTTGACTAGGGTTTGCTAATCTTTTGATTCGGATTGTGCAAATGAATAAGGATAGGATTAGATGGGAGATTACGATTAAGTAGTGGGTAAGTAGAATGACCTAGGTTATAAAAGTGTGATTAGGTGAGGGCTAAAGTTAGGAGCCATGTTCTCGAATAGAGTTAAATATAAAATTTAATTTCAAGTGGGATAAAAGAGATTAATTAAGCAAAGTAAGTCATTTACTTAATTGAAGTGAAGGATTAAGATGCCAGTGGGATAAGGGAAATGAGGCTAGGATTAAATAAATGTCGATTTATTTAAAATAAGGATAGAGGATAAAAATGATTGTAATTAAATAAATGTGAATATACTTAATTAAAGTTAGGACAGGGTTAAATCATTAAATAAATAATAAATATCTATTTAATTAGCTAGGATAAGTGTAATTGTGCTTAATTGGACAAATTTTGGTGTCTACATTTTTCCCCTCTTTGATATAGAATTAGTGATGTTATATTAAAGAAAAAATAAAATATAAAGGATAAGACTAGTAGCACGATACCTCAATCATGGAAGGATGAAGAAGGATGACGAGGGTGGAAAGGTATGCCCCCTTGAGAGGAAAAATGAACCAGGAGAACATGAGTATTCTCTTGAAATGGATAGGAGTATAGAAGGAAGGGGGAAATGGTAGAATTTATCAATTTATGCTACAATAATGTGAACAACCTAAGTTTGATATTGTACTTAGAACTATGCACCAAGATATGAGGAACAAAGATGATAATGTGTCAAGTACATGTGATAAATAAGGTCTAGTACAATCATATGCCTCATGACACCATGATATGGAAAACCATGATGCCTTGTGACAATAGGATGCACAAACCATGATAAATCCAAAAAATATTTATGCACACAAGTGACAAATGCACAACAAAGTAAAAGTAAACAAATTTTTTTCCACTAATCAAGCTAAAATCCAATTGATGGATTGAGTGATGATGATTGATTAAGGATGACAAAGTTAATGATAAGAACAATGCACATCCAAGGATTGAGAAGGAAACATCCCATGATGATGATTAAATGTGGTCAATAGATTATCAATTGATTTGGTTCAAAATTGGATTGATTGAATTACTATTGATTGCATTTGATTAAGAATATTTTAATTTTTAATTTTTTTATGGAGATTGTTTTTGGATAGATTAAATAGAATGGAATTGGAAGAATTGCTTTTATGAGATTGATTTAGAAGAAAAATGATTTAGATCGAAGGCAATTGATTGTAGTAGAAGATAAATGGATTTGATATGAAATGATTAGAAGGGAATTTGATTAGATTAGAGGATGAATCAATTTAGTTGAATGGATGAAAGGCAGAATATATTAGGACCAATGACAAGGGAGAACCAATGCATGGTAACGGAAGGGATGGGGGAGGGGATATTTTACAGATGGAAAATAGAGGAATGGAACAAATGGTGAAAGAATCTAGGGTAGCAAAGGATGGGGAATAGGAAGATGGGAAGCCAAAGTGAAAATTTTGATGATGGAAAAAATATGAACTTAGGACTAGGAGCAAGTTTGGACTTTGTTTTTTATTTGATTTATATTGGATTTGATTTGATTGTTTGATTTTGATTTGATTATGATATTGGATAAAGGATTGAGATAACCTTGGTGTAGATAAAGACCTTATGATATTGCAAACAAGTTGGATGTTGGACTTGGATGATGATATCTTATTCCACTTGGAGATGGACAAATGATCCCAAGTGAGAAATTTCAACTATAAAATATTTCCTAAGGATGAAGGTCTAATATCATAATTTAGATAAATATTTCTACCTAAGGATTGGATTGAATCTTGATGAAGGAGAAAGAGTATTCATGGTACAGAGTTGAGTTAATCTTGACTATAGTTGGATGTGGGTCAATCAAGATAATTAGGATTAAAGTTTGAGGATTATGATGGTGCTCCTAAGTCCAAAATATAAAATTTTATGAAAAACATGAATTAGAAGAGGATTTGAGGAGATGAGTTGGATGAAGAGGTAAATGAATTGAATTAGGAATTGATTGGAAAGATATGAATTTGACAAGGGATTGGATTGGAATGATGACTTAAAATTTTGGATTAAGTATGGATGATGAGATTGGATCTTGGTGTGGATTATGAAAAATTTATTAGGACAAAGATTAAGAACTCAATTGAATGATTAGGAAGATGAGGAAATAATTACGATGATTAGAGCTGATTAATATTTTGAGGATTAATTTGAATGATCAATAAGGTGACTAGGACAAGAGAGGTGTGATTTGATAGATAGAAGTGATGTGGAAATGATGTGGTCAACTCGACTAAGAGGACTTAAAATTAAACTTATTTTTGTTGTTTTTGAAATGTTTTAATTTTTTTGAATTTTGAACTTTTATGATATTTTTTATATCATTAACACACATGTTTACAAGGTTTTCACTACATCAATGTTTTTTTCAAGAACATTTTCTTCTTTTTAATCTAAATCTTCAAGAGCTTTTTGCAATTTTGTTTTGAATCTTTCTACTTTTTTGGACTTTTGTGGACATTCTTTTTTTTGGATTTTGTTGATTTTTTTGGCTTTTTAGGACTTTTGCATAACTAATTTATATTGTACATGAATTATTGAACTCAAACATAGAAGCGAGTATTGAATACTTATAGGTTTAGGGAGCACATCTCCCTCTAAAGTGGTAGTCTAATATGCCCCAAAAGTGAACTTTGTTGTGATGATGAACCGTCCAAGCCAATTAGGCTCAAACTTCCCCTTCTTTTGGAGATTTCTCATGTTATGTTGCAAAAATAGATCAATATCCTCAAACTCATGAGGTCTAACCTTCTTGTGAAACTGAAGTTGAAGGTGATGTGTGTACACACAAAGATGGTTTAGGGAACTGAGGCATCTATCATCAAGGAGATACAACTCTTGCAAGTGAGAAATTATATTCTTCTTTAGGCATCAAATTCTGGAGGGAGATTTTGAGGGAAGAGAGCTCTATGATTCAACATGGTTATGGTAGATCCATTGCAACCTGTGGAGATATCCTACATTTACATACTAAATTCAACATCTACAATATACAACAAGGTAAAATCCTTATTAACAAGGGTTTTTACAAGCAAGGTGAATATTTACATTTATCTTGTTTCAATCATTTACATTTACATTTATCGATTCAAGGTTGATTTCTCAGTCTAGGAATTGACCAAGGCAAGCCGTCATCCACTAAACAAAAATAAATAAAATTACTTTTTGTATGCAAGAGAAGGATTACAAAATCATAATTATAGATCCAAAAATAACTTCCTGAGAGTTTTTTGGAGAAGTTGGGTCAACTCCATTATAGTATCTTGGGAACATAGTGACCTTGCAAAAAAAAAAAATTGGAATAATTACAACCAGGTCAACTTGTTCTCTACTACTTTTCCAAAAAAATAGTTTTTGGGGTTTTCATTTCGTTCAGAGATCCACAATTATATTTTTAGTTACATGTTTGAATCCACACTTTTAATTGGAACTAAACTACAACTTCTACAGTGCATTTCAAGGTGAGTCTTTTATATCTTATTTCCTTCATAATTTTAGCTTAGATTTGTATCTTGATTGGGCTGATTATATACACTATACCATCTTAAAATGGACACACTTACCTTTTATGACCTTTTAGCACCCATTTCATAACACTTCCTAGACCATGAATGGATCTCTTCTTAATGTGTTTTTTTCTCCTATTCTTCATGATATCTTTCACTTTCACCAATGCATTATCTAAGACCTCTAAGAGCCCTTCCTTCTCTCTTCTCTAGACTAGATAGACCCAGATTGACCTATTTCTAGTTAATTTCAGAGCACGGGGCCCAAAGTGTCTTAGACTTTCTAATTAGTTTTCTTTACTCTCTAGTCAGCCTGTATTGTTTTCCCTCTTGAAAACTAGTATAAAAGGAGGCTTTGAGGCTTTATTTTCACATCAAGCATTTACAAGACATCCATAAGGAATCAAGCAAGCAAGACAAGGAGTTCAAACATTCAAGAAAGAAAGTCTTTGTTGTGCATTCAAAGATTCTTTGTGGGAATTTCCTCTTAAAGATGTAACCTTTTGTTTGCCATCAAGAGATGAGCTCTACATTAAGGCATTCATTATCTTCTTCATTGATGCACATTTACATCCATGACTTCATGATGTGGCCATGGTAGGTCAAATTGTGGAGATATCATATATCCTTCATATTGAATTCAACATCTACAACATACAAGGCAAAATCCCTATTGAAAAGAGTTTTTACAAGCAAGGTGAATACTTACATTTATCTTGATTCCTTTACATACATTTACATTAACATTTCAATGTTGATTTTCTCAATCTATGGTTTGACCAAGGAAAGCCCTCCCCCACCCAACAAAAAAACCTTTGTTTTATGTGTGCAAGAGGGGATAGTGAAAATGCAATTTCAAATATGGAAATAACTTTCTAAGAGATTTCTGGAGATCTTGGTTTGATTTCATTACATGTCACCTAGAACATGATGACCTCATGGGAATCATTCAATGTAGTTACAACTAGGTTGACTTGTTCTCTGCTACTTTTCCAGAAAATTAGTTTCTTCATTTTTTTGGGTTTTTCATTTTGTTCAGGGCTTCACGAATGAAATTTCAGATTTCAGCCCAGATCTACACTTTTCAAAGCAAAAGTCATCTTACTCTACACATTTCAAGGTGAGTATTGTGTCTTCTATTTCCATTTCCAATTTTAGCATAATTTCATATCTTAATTGGGTTAATTATATATACTTAGCATCTAGATCTACATTATTTAATAAATTAGTTTAATTTTATATGTACATTATCACATACAGGTGTATTTCCTTATATTGCATTACCCTTTACACTTAAAATTAACATACCTTTCATTTAGGACTTGCTAATCTAATTTGGGTTATAAGAGGAATTGTATTTGGGGATTATATCTTTCCCTTCACATATATTTTGAATTGCTTAGTGGCAAAAAGTGGAGGTCTACATTTTATTAAAGCATCTCCTTTTTTCCCTAAACATTTTGGCGAACCCGACCTCATGCCCCTTTATTATTGGAGTTAGATTGTTTACATTGGGTGTTTACCTTCTTTTGGTGAACCCAAAAACTTTCCCCCTTCTTGTGGATTTTTGAGTTAGATCCTTTGATCTTCCTTATTTCCTTCTTTTCATCTACATCTACTTTGTTTTCATTTGTGGTATTTAGATATCCTTTTGCATTTTCTTTCAATGGGGATGTTATCTTTTTTTTTTTCAGTTTTTCTTCATGATCGTCAAGATTTTTCATTTAATGAATATGATAATACTCAAGTGTGTTCTTTTATTGAGACTCATCTTGTTAAAGATGACAATGATCCAAATCTATTGAGTCATGATAATACTACTATTTCATGTGGAACCTTTGATAGGGATATTCCTTCCTCTCCAACCATGATCTCTTCCACCCTTGTATGATTCTATAAATTGGGAGGAACCTATATAAGACAATGTTGATTATTCCCTTCCTCATGAAAAAGATAACATGGTTGATACATTTTCCTTCCAACATGACTTTTCCTCAGGGACATTTATGCTCCTAGTAGAGATGATGTATCCATGATAGATAACAATACTCTCTCTTCTAGCAATAATCCTATGAAAAATCAAGACCTTCAACAAGTTAACATGGTTCATATTTATCAACCTTTTAATACACATCTTATCACCCTTAAGGGATGTCGTTCAAATAACTCTTCAAGGGAAATCTAGTAATCCTTTGGATTATAATATGGTGTGACAAGGAATAATACTAAACCTACAACCTCTCTTCCACCTTCTCAACTTGTTCTTCCTCCTCCACCTATACTTCCTCAAAATATTGGGTTGGATTATGATTTGGTATTGCAATTACGTAATACCCCCGCTAAGATTTCTTTTTGGGAACTTCTTCAAACATCTCCTACATATCATGACGCCTTGAAAAGAAATTTATCCACTCTTCCAACTCCACCTCCTAATCGATAACATCAATTATGTTTTACAATGCATGAATACTATATTGATCCCACCACAACTTGTGTTCATTCATGATGGTTTACCCCGTAAAGAGATTCATGATCTCTAATGCTCTTATGGTAGCTATCCTAATCAATTGTAACCTTATTAGTAGAAAAAAAAATTAATCTTTCAAACATAAAATCTGACAATAGTCCTATTCGTGGATTTTATAATGTTTTAAAGAAAATTTTAGGCACCATCACTTTACCTATCAAGGTAGGTCTTGTTATTCTAAATACTTCTATTCATGTTATGCTTGGACCTCTAAATTAAAACCTTCTTTTGGGTAGACTTTGGTTACACGTTATGCATGTTATTTCTTCAACTCTTGTTCAAAAGTCAAGTTTATTTATAATAATATGATATACACTCTTCATGCAGATACTAATCCAAATAGTTGTCTAAAATTTGAGGATGAACAAAATCAAGAATATAATTATTATCCTCCTACAATTTTTCTTTCTGAATATGATTGGAAATCCTTAGATTTTGATCGAACTTTTATTGGTGAGTATAGAGTTAATGATCTTTCCTTCATGAAACCTAAAACACCTCCTCTTTCTGATAACTTTTTTGCTACTTCCACTCATTTTTAATCTCTCAAACCTATTGATATGGATTCTTGTTTTCATCATGGTTATCATAGATTCATTGATGATGGATTTTGTAAACAACAACACAAAAACCACATTCTATTAGACAATAGGGGGCACGAGTACTCTTTCCACACCATTGATGATCATAATTTTCCACACTATTGTTGATTGTGTATTGTAATGCCCACTCATAATTTGCTTTTCTATTATGATTGCCAAACTATTTTAGGCTTGTTTGATGCAGAGATATTTATTTTATAGTTAGATGGTATTCTTTCATAACTTGGATTATCAATATATCAGTAATAATTGCTTAGTTAATTTATTTACATGTATTGTTGAATGATTATGATTTATCATGCATTAATGGTGTTTCAATGATTTCTAGTTGTAATTTTGATTTCTTTCATGATAATGTCATATGATCTGATGTGTTATTATATCTGAGCATTTGATGTTGACTTGTGATTTATTATGATGCTTACCTCATATTTGCATGTGTATGATGTTTGTGTCTGTTTTATATTTATGTTTGACATGTTTGATGTGGTTAAGGGAAGGAGTCGTAGTCACTTGCTAGGCAGGATCTACACAATGTACCACTCCCTTCCGTTGCTTGTTTAGTTTAGATATATTTATATACATGCACATGCTTGTCTTTTATGCAAGACACAAGTATCGAGCATCAACTTCCCTAAAAAGCCAGGATGAGCGTACCCTATTACAAATACTCAAATGGTGAGAATGAGAAGATAATGATCAAGTCCAATCCTAGACACAACATAAATACTTGTCCAACAAGGAGGACTTGTAACTGACTGTGTATCCTTTTTAAAATTTGTGAGTCTTTTGTGTGTATGTGGTTTGATTCTTGCTTTGGTTGATTTTCCTTATGCATTTCTTGAGGTTTGACTTGGTGATTTGCTTGAGGTTAGTTATTTATGATACTTGGATCAATCATTGATATAGAATTATTAGATGTTATTTAATTTAAAAGTGGAAAAAAATGTTAAAATAGGATGATCTTGCATTTTTGGAATTATTGGTATTAAATGGATTTTTAGTTATATTAAAAGATTTAATGTAATTAAAAGTCTTAATTTTAGAAAACTACATTAAAAAGATTTTAAAAATTAAATATTAAACTTTTATTATGGTGTAGTATTATTATTTAATTAATAAAGATTTAAAATTTGTGGCATTTCAATAATGTACTTAAGTTAGTTTTATTAATTAAATAATAAATAAATGTACTTTTATGAAATTACCTTGAAAGAAAAGTGAAGAAATAAATAAAAGAACATTTTCAATTAAAAGTGTATTATTTGTGCATGAAAGAAATAATTAAATAATTGCAATTTTAGAACTGGTGGAAACAAAGACCGTAAAAGGGAATTAAAATTCTATATTAGAGGGTTTTCGGATCATTATTGCATACACAGGTTTTTGGAGAGCAAATTTTGGATATGGGAGAAGAAGAAATTTTTGCTAGCTTGAAGGATTTCATCTCAGTAAAGTTTTTCAACATGTTGTTGATTTATTAGCGTCTACGTGATGTAGGGTTTGAAAAACCAAGGTTGAAAGTTTTATTTCAAAGGATCTGTTTGCTTTTTGTTTTCTGGGAGCTTGAATCCTATTTGTCATTCTGGATTATTTTCCAAGATTTGTATGAATGGAATTAGAAATTTTAATTGTTTCTACAAAAGAAAATTTAGAGAGAAAATGAATTTGTCTTACTAGGATTTGATTGGGATCAAATTTAGATTTATCTTATAATTTGTTCTTTTAAAAATCTACCCTTTAGTATTTATAAGTAAAAATAAATAAATAAATTTGACTTGCTTAAAATTATGCTCATGCAGATTTTTTTAATTTAAAAAATTATATATCTTATAAACTTTATAAAAATCATAATAGTAATAAATAAAAAAATTTCTTTATAATAAAAAAAAAATCAATAATAACGACACAAAAAAAATCATAGTTGGGCGAAAGTGGGACTCATGCTAGCACGTCACATGTCACACCTTTAGTGATCAACATTGACATGCTTAAAGAACAACCCTATAATTAGGCTTGCTTTAAACAAAACCTTTACCTTTTTACTAATTTATTTGTAAATGAGGAGGAGTGAGAGATGAGACCCCACCTGCCTCCTCACTTATTAATAGTCTTTCTCTTATAAAAAGATAGAATTAAGGTTTAGATGGGCACGTGAGCCATAAAGGGTTAGTTTTATTTTTTAATGTTGTTATTATTATTACGGTAGTTTAATTAATTATGTATTTATTTAGTTATAAATGAGTTTTTTTCTTTATATATAAATGGTGTTTCTTATATATTATTATCTAATTTATAAACAGGTTTGGTTGTAATATTAAGTTTTAAAATTATATTTAATACATTTTAAATTGTTTGAAATCGTAATAAATTTTAATTTATGATTCTTTTAAACTATAATTTATTTGTAGTTAGTAAAACTAGAAGACATAGGTTTTAACACTGATTTATATTTATTAAATTAATAATTATGGTTAATAATAATTATTAAATATTTTATTTTTCATGATATTTGTTGTTGGAAGTTTTTTTTTTTTTTTTAATTGAGTTATTTATATTTGCATGTATGGATTTATGAACAAGAAGTTTCTTATGTAAAATATTATTGTTTTATCATGCTATGAAGAACTATGTTTGATGAGTTAGCTAAACTTTGAGATTGATTTGTCAAAAACATGTGACTGGACTTTGTATTATTTGTGTTTGTTTATTGGTTTGTTTCATAGATGGTTTTGAGTTGGTTAGATGGCCTAATAGGACATATACCAGAGGCTTTTGTGTTTTCTTTTATTATGCATACATGATTGGACATCATGATGCATTTTATGCTTGAAATGAGACTTATGTTCATGAGATTTATTTTGATGAGTAATTATTGTTTACTTAGGTTGGGAGAACCAACGTATTTTCAAGTTGTCTATTAAGGAACCAAGTTCAATCATTATGGGTGTTGTGGTATGGGAAACAATTGTATTTTATGCGCTTAGGAGAGATTGTCTAGGTACATGTCTTTAGGAGTGGCTTGTAGTAGGGGTCCAGGACCCGAAGTGGTCAATGTCAGGGTAACCTATTGTAAGTTATGTAATAAGTGATAATCTAGTAATTAATATTTTGGGGAAACACACTAAAAATATAAGCTAGAGATACTTGCTCTACCCATGCCTTAAGTGCTTGTATAGACTAAGGATGGGAATGGGATGATACCTAGTCAGAGGTATGACTAGATTGCATCATGTTCTTGAGAGGGTATTCTAGTTCCGCATGTGTCACGTTGAGGGTTCGAGATTCACAGTAACCAGTCTAGGGTAACTCAACACTTGAGGGTCTAGGGTCTATTAAGAGATCAATCCAAGGTAACTCAAGTAGTTTGACCATGTGATGACATTCCCTAGTTTGTAGCCTGAATCTCCTCTATATATTTTGTTTGTACCTCTAGTGGTGCACTTATTGTTGGATGTATTTTATGTGGTTATTTACTTTCATTGATGGTGATTGGTGGTTTACAGATATTGTACTTTTGTCATGTGGTTCTTGACTTAAGGTGGATATCTTTCATTGACTTTATCTTATGATTTTGGTGATTTGATCTATTCTTAGTATACGTATGATGTTTTGTTATGTGATTTTGGTATTGGATTGAGTGTTCTTTCTTTTGGAGTATCTTATCTTCTTGAATAGTAGGTGTTACCTTTGAGGTGGTTTTGGCTTTTAGGATTCCTATCCTAGGAATTCTTTATGTTTGATTAGCCTTTGGTGGGTCTTTCATTTTCTTCCCTACACAGTGGGAGTGGAAGCATGATTAGGTAACTATACGGTCAAGAGGTAGTGTCTTCTTACCATTTGGTTCCCCTTCACATTACCAATTGTTGGATGTTCATTGCAAGAGATGTACCTTTATCATTCTTATTTCTTATCTTAGAGACTTATTTTTAGTTGATGTATATATGTTATTATGTATTATGATGTATTGTATTTATTCTCACATACCCTACAACATGTGTAGTGGATGTACTTTCATTGTATTAGTTATACTTATGCATTTTCTTATGCGATAATGTATTTTTTATTTCTTTATGATTATAAGACATTGTACTTGAGACTTAAAACTAATTAATATGAACTTCTTAATGTAACTCAACATGAAGGAACCCTTGAGGAATTGAATCTATATCTATAATTGCTTATGTGTATTTGATGTGTATGTTCACATTGCTTCTGCACTAATGTTATCTTGATGTTGTTTAAACTTTTAAATAAGATAAATCAATAAAAATTGTAACATGTTAGGTTTATTTCTCTTGGGTTCCCAAGCGGGGCATTACATGTATGCCACAAAGTGTTGAATCTCATCCTTTGTCCACAGCCTCTCCTTTATCATCTCCCATTAATAAAGAAATACTTTTACCTAAGCTTCTTCACACTAAGGTGATTACTAGGCCTAAACACATAAAGAAACGTAGTAAAAAACTTGCGAATCTTTTTTTTTTCATGCATTATTGGTATCATGATCACTCTAGTAATAATTGTCTAGCTTTACAATACAAGATTCAATAGCTTATTAGTAATAAGGCTATTTGTATATCTCCTCATGATGACCTCTATATTAGTCCTCATTTCTTTAAATAACATCTAAGTCCCTATTATGTTGCTCCATGTCATGTAACATTGTTGGCCTTACCTCTTGGGGGCTCATTGTCATACATAGTATACTTTGTGAGTAGCATAATATATCCTCTCTTCTCTTGTTCCTACACTTGGGGGGCAAGAGAATCACATCTATCTTTATCAATTTCTATGGATATACTATTTCCTTTGGTTGAGTGTTAATTTTTTTTATCATGTGAAATCCAATCTTACATCATTTGCAATTGGGTTTTCATGGTAGATAGATCACTTACTGTGGAGCCTCATAATAGTGTATTTTCCTTTTCAAGGATTTATTTTTTCACTTCTTGCATGGTGTCTCATTGCATTCTACCCTTCCGTAACCTCATAGGAACTATGACCTCTTTGGTTTGGATAAGGTGTTTCTTGTGGGTACTATCTTGGTATTGAAATTAATTTATCCTTCTTCACTCCCTTAATATGCCAAAATATGTGATTATTTTCCATCTTGGGGGAAGGGGGAGGGAGACATGGTCCCATTATTTTTCATATACTTTTCAAAACATAACATATAGAGTACACTAGCATAAAACAACTTGCTAGGGTTATCTACTCTATTTTTTTTACATGTCTTTGATTGGTTGATTAGCATGCTACACACACTTGCTAGAGCATTTTACCTATCCTAGCATAAACGCAAACCATTCTCATGATATAGGAGTACTATATCATGGGGTTGTAAAGCCACCATAATGTGAAAATTTGTGAGATTGACTATTAGGTACACAAACCCATTAGACCATTCAATCCTCCCCTTTTATTTTCTTTATAGGATTGACTACTGGGCACACAAGGCCATCAAACCATCTAATCCTACTTCTTCTTTTTTTCATATAATTGACTATCAGAAACACAAGTCCCTTAGACTATTCAATCATATCCCCTTTTTTGTAATTCACAATAAGGAACACAAACCTTATAGGGCAAGTTGATCACACCCCCTTCTCTCTCTTTTTTTCTTATCATGAGTGACATCTCCCTTATTGTGATTTTTAGATATGGTGAAGAAATCAAGTCTTTTAGGGGAAAATGCAACTTCTAAGTATGGCTTAGAGTACTTTAGCCTTGATGGCTTGGTATGATTTCTGGATTATCCTTAAATGTATGCATTATTTTTGGCTTGATGATTTCTTTGTCTCCTAAGTCATGATAATACTAACTTTTCCCTTTGCTCTGCTTTTTTTGAAACTAGAATTAGAACAATTGTTATGTTGTCATTGATCTCAAACCTATTGGAGAGACATTTACTAACAGTGTAGAGTACCATATTTGTTGATTGATGAAGACAATTTGAAAAGAGAGATAACTAGATGAATTGGTGAAGTTGTTGAGTGAAGAGGAGAAAGTATGATGGAATTATAATGGACACTTGATTAGTTAATATTTGATAAGATAATGTGTTGTTTAATCATCATATTAAGTGAAGAAGATAGTTGAGTTGATGTTTAGAAGAGGAGACAATCAATTGAGTAAAAAACTAAGTTTGATTGAGTACCAGTTCCACAAGGTCAATGAAGGAGCTAAATTAGAAGATTAAGGAACTTAAGAGATAGCTGAGCAAATAGTATTAATTGAGTGTTAGTTATGGCTAGGGAAGATGAAGAAGAAACTATAGTGCTGACTGAGCATGGTGAGGACCAAGCAAGTGAGTGAGATAGAACAATAAAGACTAAGCTACCCAATGATGACCAAGCAGAGAACAAAGTGATGGCCAAGTGTCAGCAAAATAATAGTTTGTAAAAGAAATGAGTTAGAGGCCAACATAGTTGAATTTTTGGATTAGTCAAAAATGTGTGGATGATAAGGATTGATGAGCTGACATATTTAATGTAGAAAATGAGTTTGTTATGCAATCAAAGACAATGATTTAAAGAGAAGTTTAGAAAAGTGTCAAGAAAGGAGTAGGACAAAAAATGGATAGATTCATTGAATCTAACCTAACCCTAAGATCTATGGTGATGTTTAAGAGAAAAAAAATAAAATTACCTATTTAAGGAGGCATAAAAGATGTTCTTCTAAGGTTGGTTCATTGTTGATTAGCAATTTTATGGAGAACCTATGAAGAACATAGTAATAGAGGAAGAGTGAATAGATTGGTGAAGTATGATTTCTTGAAGGGTTTCCAAGTAGATCTTTGATGGAGATGATAATGAAGTCTAGTCAATGAACTAGAGAATGAGCTGAATGGAGATCTGAATTTGCAAAGTGAGTTGTGTTTTACGGATCAAACCTATTGTTACTTTCTAACCATTGCAGAAGTTAAAATGCTTTAATCAAGGTTGACCTAACAATTATTTTGCAAATCCTTTAATTAAGGTGACATTCTAATGTAATGATCTAAAATCCTCTAACTAGGACACTCCTAATAGGGTGATTAAATCCTGTTGAATTTGATGAAAGATCAACCCCACAACTCCCAAGAATCACCTATATGCAAACACCTATCACAGAAAGAGAGAAGCAAAAGCTATGGAGGCTAGAACTCTCAGATCCACATATGAGATATTCTTGTTGTGCAAAAAAGAAATTGCAATTATATTGAATGAATGTTCAATTACAAAGAGAGTTTGTCCTTATAAAGGAAATCAAAACCCTAACAAGTAACTAACCTAGGTTGCATGATAATAATTAATAAAAGAATTAATTATTATATGCCCAAAGTTTAGCTTAAGTAAACTAGAGAAAATAAATGACTTAATAATTAAATTAATATGATTTAACTAATAAGTAAATAATTTATTACTCTAACACTCCCCTTAAGATAAACTTAGGGAGTAGCTAAAAAGTCAGAAACTACTATTGAAAATAAATTTGGATCTTGGCAGCAAAGCCAGATGAGGTACCCAAGAACAACCAAACCTCTAAAAATAGGAGAAATAGAGAAAACCGCATGGGAAAAACCCTACTCCAAAAAGAGATGGAAATAATGCTAAAAAGAACTAGTGAAGGATTGAAGAAGTCTCCAAACTCGGGAATGTCCCATAAGATAGGAACAAAAGATGATCATGGAGAACACCACTAAAGCATGAAGCTGCAAACTCTGCCAAACTGCTGATCCGAAGAACCTCCATTGTATAGAACACAAACAAGTAGAGAAGACTAAGTTTGAAGAGCTAATCAATTGAATATGGAAGGTATCTTCATGGCCTCCAAAAACAAGAATGAAATAATGTCTATATGGTAAATGATCCATCTCACCAAAATGCATAGGTATCCAACCACTACAATCACCTACTATATAGGATCAAATACTAAATACATAACTCACTCCATCAAACCAAAAAAATAATATAACCAACATAACCCTCCTATAATGCTAAGAGGTAAAACATGAACGTTGAAACTCAATGCAATATCTCCTGCAGAAAAAAGAACCAAGAATATCGAGAGTACATAAGAAGTACAAACACCTATATTGACACATGTCATCAACACATCATGAGGCTAATGTCATGGAAGGAACATTCACTTGACAAAGGAAGATGACAAATATGGCCAACATAAAACCCCCCAAGGCACTTATAATGTAGTATGAGTACAACAAAACACAAAGATGTACAAGATCCCAAAATGCAATAGAGTGGCACTTTATCTCAGTGTGTTTGCACAAATACTACAAAATGATTCAACAAAGATCAAAATAGACATAAGGATGATATAAGAGATAGTACAACCCATGAAAAATAATCTGAAGCAACAAAATCAATATTTAGGCCTAAAACAACCAACATATGCACCAAAATGTAAAAAAGAAAAAGTTGAATGGGATGTGCATGGAGCATAATCTAGAAAATGCATCTTAAGATATGTCTCCCAAAGTGAAAAATAAAACCTCTAACTTTGACTACATAAAATAGTAACCAAATAGCATAAAAAATCCAAATAAACTACACCATCACGATAGGCTTGAAATTAGCCTTCTGACAATATCTTGTTTGAGAAAAATGAAGTTTAGATGAGCAAGTTATGGCTAGAAAATGATAGCTAGGTCAAAAAAGAGTCAGAAGGGCCAAAAAAAAATCATTGCCCCAGGAAGCGTGCCTCCCAATACCAGAAATTTCCTTAGGAAGTATGCTAGTTCCTACTAGAAAATGTCTTGGGAGCGTATAGATTTTGTATGAAAAATGCATCGAGATGCATGTCAATCAGTACTAAAATTGCCTCAAGAAATATGTTAATTTTGTACCAAAAACTATCTCAATATTCACGCCAAAAAATCTTGATCTTTGTACCAAAAAGCCTCAATTTTTGTGCCAAAAAGTCTCACTTTTTAGGCAAGAAAACTCTAATTTTTGTGCCTGGAAAAATCTCAATTTTTAGTTAGAATACACAAATCATCACCTTGAGAAACATGCCCAATTTGGGAGCAAATATTTTTGCCTCAAATTCTAACTATGTCCAAATTAGACAAATTTAATAGGAAAATAAGGATTTTTTGGCACTACAAGCTCAATTGTGAGGTCCATTTTTTTTTCAAAGTGCACCAAAAATCAATCACCCCCAAATCCAATACAAAAATCCTCTGAAAAATGAAACCCTTTGAGAGAAAAAGCACAGATCTAAAAGCCAAGCCAAACTTCTCATAAACAGAACTAGGGCATGAAAATTTGGAGCTCTGATACCATGTTGAAGTTGATGAAAGATCAACCCCACAGCTTCCAAGAGTCACCTGCATGTAAACACCTATCACAAAAAGAGAGGAAAAAAAGCTTTGGAGGCTAGAATTCCCAAATCCACAAATGAGACATTCTTGATGTGCAAAATAAATTGCAATTATATTTATTGAATGTTTAATTGCAAAGAGAGATTGTCCTTATAAAGGTGATCAAAATCCTAACAGGAAACTAACCTAGGTTCCATGATAATAATTAATAAAAGAATTAATTATTATATACCCAAAGTTTAGCTTAAGTAAACTAGAGATAACAAGTGACTTAATAATTAAATCAATATGATTTAATTAATAAGTAAATACTTTATAACTCTAACAAATCCTTTAACAAGGTTACACCTAACAATGTGTTTTGTAACTTTAACAGGGTTGATTCTTAATTGAGCTCACTTCAAAAGAGTGAAAAGTGGTAACATGTTACTTGGTGATTTTTCCCAAATTGGGTTTCCAGGTTGAATCCTAGTGTCATATATGTGTGAATGTTATATGAGATGTATGTTATTTATTTTACTGTTGGTCGGCATATATTGAATAGTGAGCTAAGTAATGAACATAATGTTAAGTTGCTAATGATATGTTATATGGATTGAGTGGTTTAATGAGATTATTTAAGTTATTTGAAGTTAGCAAAAGTCGAATTGGTACATTTGGACTTGAGGATAACTGATTCACCAACCCCCCCTTGCCCCCCCACCTCTCAATTATTCTAAATATTCTAACATACTTTACCATGAGTTTGAGGTAAATCATGCTCTCACTAAATTTAGGGCTAAATGTACCATCTTAAAATGGACACACTTTCCTTTTAAGCCCTTTTAGCACCTATTTCATAACAACTTCTTGGACCATGGATGGATCTCTACTCAATGTGTGTTTTCTCCTATTCTTCACCATATCTTTCACTTTCACCAATGTAGTATTTGAGACCTCTAGGAGCCCTTCCTTCTCTCTTATCTAGATTAGGTTGACTTGTTCTAGAATAGGTCAACCTAGGTTGACCCGTTCCCTCCCAAGTTGACATGTTCCCTCCTAGGTTGACATGTTCCCAATTGATTTTAGAGCACAAGGCATGAAATGTCTTGAGCTTTCCAATTATTTTTCTTTACTCTCCAGTTGACCTATATTGTTTTCTTATTTGAAAAATAGTATAAAAGGAGACTTCATTTTCATATCAAGCCTTCACAAGACATCCACAAGGAATCAAACAAGCAAGGCAAGGAGTTCAAGCATTAAAGCAAGCAAGTCTTCTTCGTGCATTCAAGATTCTTTGTGGGTATTTCCTCCTCAAGATCTAGCATTTTGTTGGCCATCAAAGAAGGAGATCTACATTGAGGCATTCATTATCTTCTTCATTTATGCACATTTACATCCATGGCTTCATGATGTGGTTATGGTTGATCCATTGCAATTATGGAGATATATTACATCCTTCATACCAAATTTTACATCTACAACACACAAGGAAAAATTCTTATTGACATGGGTTTTTACAAGCAAGGTTAATACTTACATTTATATTTTAATTTCAAGATTGATTCCTCAACCTAGGCTTAACCAAGGAAATCCCTTCCCCACCCAATAACAATGTGTGCAAGAGCAGGATAGCAAAAACATGATTACAAATCTTAAAATGATTTTCCAAGAGCTTTCTGGAGATATTGGTTTTGAATTCATCACAAGGCCCTTGGAATAGAATGACATCCTGGGAATCATTTCATGTAGTTATAACCACGTCAAACTTTCCTTTGTTGCTTCTATTGAAGGGATCATAGATGAAATTTCAAAATTCAGCCCAGATCTACACTTTTCAAAGGAAAAAGTCATCTTCCTCTACATATTTCAAGGTGATTTTTCTATCTTCTATTTCCATTTCCAATTTAATTATAATTTCATATCTTAATCAGGTTGTTTATGTACACTTAGAATCTAGATCTACATTGTTTAATAAATTATTTCAAATTTATATAAGTGTTATCATATACATGCCAAAGAGTGCATACCCTTATATTGCATTCCCCTTTAGAATCAAAACTAAGTATTGGTATACCTTTCCTTTAGGCCTTTCTAATGTAATTTGGGTTATAAAGAGGAATCATATTTGGGGGTTATCACTTTCTCTTCACATATCTTTTGAATGGCTTAGTGGTGAAAAGTGGAGGTCTACATCCTATTAAAACATCTCTCGTTTTAGCCTAAACAAATACTTAGCATCTAGATCAACATTATTTCATTAATTAGCTCAATTTTTCATACTCATTATCACACACGTGCCAAAGAGTGTATTTCTTTATATTACATCCACTTTCACAATTCAAATTTAATTAGTATTAGCATCCCTTTCCTTTTAGGGCTTGCTAATATAATTGGGATTCAAAAGAGGAATCATATTTAGGGATTGTCTCTTTCCCTACACATGTATCTTTGAATGGCTTACTTCCCAAAATGAGGAGGCCTATATCCTATTGAAGCACTTCTTTTTTTCCACTAAATATTTTGGTGAACCCAATTTGTGCCCCTTTCTTTTTGGAGTTAGATTGTTTGTTTTCCTTCTTTTGGAAAACCTTTTACTTATTTTTTATTTTAGAGTTGGATTTAGATATATTCTGCATGTGGTTAGATCTCTTTTTTATGCTCTTTGTTACATTTGCGTGGTTAGATCTAACTAGAGTTTTCTTTTTTGATCTCCCATTTTATGAGCTTAATTACACTAAGTCCAACCTATAACATTCTTGTTTAGAGAAGTCATATACTCATGGGATCCTTTGATCATGATTTCTCTTTTATCCCTTGGACTCATGATGACACTAACATCTTTTCTTAAGATTTTAATCCTATAATGGAGCATAACCCTTCTCACTCATCCCATGATGAAGATGAAGCCTTAAGAGTTCCTCCTTCGCAAATTGATAAGCATTCTCATGAATTCAATAAATTAGAAACTAGGCTTGTGAAAGAACATCAAAATCCTAATAGTGGTGTTGCTATTGAGGCTATTAAGAAGCTTGTTAATAATTATGGTAATAATATTACTATCTTGTGTAGTATATGTCATCTTATTAATACTCATGCTAATTCTTTGACAAAATATTCTCAAGAGTTAGGATATCCTCCCCCTCCATAGTTGTTGAACCTTCTATTTTGGTTTCCACTAGCATTCCTACATATGCTCCACCTTTGATGAAGACTTCTACACAAGTGTCCATTCCTCTAAGTGTTGGTTTTCCTAGCCTTTCACTTCCCATGAGCGTTCTTCCTACTTCCCAACCTTCTTCTTTACCTTCATATAATGTGGTTTCTTTTACATATTTCAATCCTTACCTTTTTAATCCTTCACATAAATCTTTGCATCTTTCTTCTTCTTCTTAAACTTTTCCTAATATATCTAATATTTTTATGCCTACTATCACATCTTTTGATCCTATCATTAATAGCTTGGTTCAAGTTGTCACTGCGTTGCAACAACAAGTGGCTCAATTCACTCAATCTAAGTATAACATTCCTACATGTGTCATTTATAATCCCCTTTCCTTAGATATCCTTCATGTTTCTATACTAAAACATGTTGAGGTTGTTAGAATTCTTTAGAATAACTAAGGGGGGGGGGGGGGCGTGGGGGGGGGGGGGTGAATCAGTTATTCAAGGTCCAAATGCCCTAATAATACTTTTTCACAAATTATAGTGAATCCATAAAATTTTCATCCATCCAAGCTTAAATCAATCATCTTAGCAAATTACAGTAAATCAATATGTAGGGATAAAACATGCAAGATCAACACATGACACAATGATTTACGTGGAAACCCAATTTGGGAAAAACCACCAGTAACATGCTACTTGATTTTCACTCTTGTAAAGTGATGCCATGTTAAAGGCTTACAACACACTGTTAAATGTGACCTTGTTAGAGGATTTCATCATACTGTTAGGAATGGGCCTGATCAAAGGACTTTAGAACATTCACTTGGAATGTCACCCTGTTAAAGGATTTACAACATGGCTATTAAACCAACCTAAGTCCATACAATTTAAACTAATTGTTACAATTGCTAGAAAGTAACAATAATGGCTTTTTGATTTGATACAACTTACAACATATCTTGCATATTTCAGATCACACTTCAGCTCAATCCTTTGCTTGGCTTTAATCACTTCAGCTCTAACAACTTGTCATCTCAAGCTTTATCTCCTTGAGTCTTCTTACTCATCATACCAATGCAATCATATCTGTGGTCATCTGTTGAAGCAGAGTAATTGTGCTTTTTTTTTTTTTGCTCCTTAGCACCTCCTTCAGCACTTTATACTTTCATGCTTGATATCTCCTCTCTCTTTGCTTCTTGACCTTGTTATTCCTTAAATAGAAATCTAGATTGCCTTTGCCGCTCGATTCTCCCTCTCCAACTTTAGGGTTTCATATGGATTAGGTAGGATACAATGTATCTACCCCATGTCTTGCTCTTTTCTAGAAACTTCGTCTAGAGTCCAGTTGTATTCTCCAAAAAAAAATGTTCTGCATGGTGTTCTGTGCCACCAGCTCATCACTCTTATTTTCTATTTAATTCACATAATTCAAGATAACAACCTTGTCAGCTCAGATCTGACGAATCTTCGATCTTTGAAATAATGCAACAACTCGACACTATTGGTTTATTGATGCTCGACATCTCTGTGTTACTTGGCACTTGTATTTGCTCGACACTTGTTTCTGCTCGGTACTTGTATCTGCTCGGCACTTGTTTATGCTCAGCACTTGTATTTGCTTGGCACTTGTATTTGCTCGGCACTTGTTTCTACTTGGCACTTGTTTCTGCTCGACTTCAACTAGGAATCTGTTTAGCACTTACTAGCTTGCTCAACTCTCTCTCTCTAATGAACTTAGTTTGGCTTTACAAATGACTTAGCTAAAACCTTGCATCTTTGATATGTTTCAGTGTGCCCATTTTTTGTGTCTTAGAGTATGTCATCAATACACTTTTTCATAAATGGCTTAGCTGATCCTTGTACTTCATTACAACATCATAACTTCAACCTTTCTCTAGGTGTTCTGGTTACATCTTATTGATTGCCTCCTCCTTGTCAATCAACCATTTGATAGTGTTTGGATCACTAAAGCAATTGTCATTCTTGCAAGTAGCAAGTTTGACATCAATGACAAAACAATGATTGAGAACATTCTTTACCAGTTCCATTACTTCCATTACTTTTTATATATGATCATTTCCAACAATCTCCCTCATGATCTTTTCAATCATTTCCAATAGAGGTACCTTGTCTTGAGACTTATAATGGTAAGGGAGATCCCATGATTCATTTAAATATTTTCCACACTATATGTAGTGATTTTTCTCACAGCTATTGGCTTATGGCTAAGTTTATTTTAACATACTTTTAGGGATAGAACCTTTCAATGGTATTTCTCTGTACCTCCTTATTATCGATTATTTTCAAACTCTTGCTAATGCTTTCATTAAAAAAAATTAGAATAATATTGGTCCTCAAGTTTGTTTGACTAATTTGATGCATTATAGACAAACTATTGAAGAGAATGTTCCTAATTTTATTGGTAGACTTAAATACTTGTATGCTCACATATCTTATCTTATGCCTGATCATGATATTCAATGTATCTTTATCTCTAATTTATAGAAATACATTAGAGATAAGATTCTCCTTACTGAGTATACCCCCTTTTCTCATCTTTGTGTAATGCTTCACCATTACAAGTTACAAGTGAGTGAACTCGAGAGCTCTACTTTGATGGTTCATAATTCTAGTGATAAGGGTGATGCTTTTGATCATTCAAATAAGTTTTCCAAACCTAACACCTTCATCGAAATCAAGTCAACTAGCACAATTTCTAATCAAGTGGCTACTACATCTAAAGGTACAACTATTTCTCCTCTGTGTATCACCCTAATCATAAGTGCACTCATTTATCTAAAGCTCTACCCAAGGTGATGACTAAATGGATTCATGTTGGAATTCTTAAGCTTCCTCCTATCCATCCTATTAACACTAGCAAACCAATTCCTAAGTCATTTGATTCAAATCCTTTTTGTCAACACCATAGTAAATGTATTCATGATACTCAAAGATGTTATGCTTTGAAGAATGTTATTTAGGACCTTATTGATTATAATGATATATATATATATATATATATATATATATATATATATATATATATATATATATATATATATATATATATATATATATATATATATATATATATATATATATATATATATATATATATATATATATATATATATATATATATATATATATATTAACACTCAAGTTAATAGTAAAAATAAAATTGTTACACCACCTAATCATAATTTGTAAGTATATACTAATCCCTTGCCATCACATTCAACAAATATCATTAACCAACCTTCTTCGCCTGACATTAGTTATGATGATAAGATTTAAGATGCTAATCATTTGGTTAATCATGTTGAGTCTCAACCACATGAATCTAAGCAAGAACACCATGTTACCTTTAGTCAGACTAATTTGTTTACGAAACCTCTTGGTTCTCTTTACATCATTGCTAGAGTTTCTCATATTCCTTCTCATGATTTTTTGATTGATCATTCTTCTACAGTGAATGTGGTCATTTAAAATAACCTTTATAACAAATGGTTGGATAAAGATACGTATGATACATCCTTGATGTGGATTCAAACTTGTAATGGTTTTCTTTATTTTCCTCAAGGTTCTATTAATCTCTCTATCGCTCTTGAAGAAAGTGTTGTTTACACTACCTTTGTTGTTATTCTTACTTCTTATCAATTTCAAGTTAAGCTTAGTATCCCATGACTTTCTTCCATGAAAGCTATATCTTCTCCTATTCATAAGTGCATTAAATTTTCCCGTAATAGAGAATTGTCACTATTAATAATTCCCTTTATAAACCTTCACATCCTTGAGATTGTGCCAAAATTGATTATTATTGGCCATCTCTTCCTAAAAAACCACCTAGCCATCCTAATAATCTATATTGTTCCTATCAACAATACAAGATAGACAAGATTCTTGAGCTTAGCCTTCCTATTTTTCATCCACCTGCACCTATCTTGCCTATTTCTTCTATCCCTTCAACCACTACTCCTAAACCTATTTTACCTTCTCTGTTTGTTCCTTCAACTACTAATCTTGAACCTATAGTTGTTCCTTCTTTGGAACCTATGGCAGTTGATCCTAATCCTCCTAGTTTATCTTGCAAAACCATTCATAACCAACATGCTTGCCAGTGTTGCAAGAATCATCAAGCTAAAGATAAGTACAAGGCTGATTCTATTACTTCTCAACCAACATATTCATCTCAACCTTTACCTTTCTTTGATCTAACTATGTGTGAATCTTTGGAAGAAGCTAATCAAGGTAACATTGTACAAATAGATAAACATGATGATTTTGTTGTATTTTAGATTCCATTAATCTTGATATGGAAGATACTCTTGATGATAAGCATTTTAGTAATGATAAAGAATTAATTGATATGGATCATGATTTTCCTAAGATGCTTTTTACGCATCTTATGATCACTTCTAGTGATTGGCATATTGAATCCCATCAGAGTCCTTTCTTGGAGCTAGTTGTGATTCCTACTATGTTGGATATTGTTCCTTCCCTTAGCATTTCAAATTGAGATTTGGGGTGTGGGGGGGGGGGGGGGGGGGGGGGCGGTGGGGGCATTTAGAATGCTTGAAGTATACTTCATTTAGAATGGTAGTCTTTGTATTTTCATGTTCTCTTTTATCTCGTGATGTGCTTTTTTTAATGGTTGGTTTAGTTTTCTTTAGAAGATCCTTGTTGCTTCATTAATGCACGAGGATAAAGTAATCAAACATGCCATATAAATTCTTTTATTTTTATCTCTCTTCTTCTATATATTGTTACATGTTGTATTGTACAAGAGCTATTGTTCACACAAGTGATCTTGTATAGTCTTCTTGGTTGCTTATGAACTAGTAGAATTGATTCTTTTTGGTCTCCATGTTATTGGCCCAAAAAGACTCTTCTTCATAACTTGTAATGCCCTGCTAGGGAACCCTAAAGTAATCAACCTATAAAGATGCTAAGTTTGCTAAAAAAAAATTGTTTTGAAGATTAAAAGATGCAAGAGATAATAATGTGGAAGCAGTAACTCAAATACACATCACATACATATGTAAGCAAGCAATATAATTACATCTCTCAAGGATTCCATAATGTTGAATCACACACATAAGTTTTTTTGGTTAAGTTTGGTAAATAAATAAATGGAGATTGTTGGAAACTAGAATTGGAATAATTGTTGTTTTGTCATTGATATTAAATCTACTAATGAGACATGTTGCTATTTGATCTAAATGTCATATCTATTTTGATTGATGAAAAGGATTTGAGAGATTTTTCATAACAAAAGCACCTAGAGGAAAGGTTGAGTTATGAAAAGGAAGCTACAATGGATATTTGATTAGTTAGACCTTGATAAGACAAAGTGATTATTTATATCATATTGATGTTTAAGTCTTTATAGTATAAATTAAGATATATCATTGATGTAAAGCTTGAATGAGAAATAGAGTAAAAGACTAAGGAATGTCAAGGGATGCTAGTATCAATTGAGCCACAATATGTGCTAAGCAAATTTAGTGTTGACCAAGCATTGATATTGACTAAGTGATAGTTGATGCCGATCTCTATGATGACCAAGCAATTAAGTGATGATTGAGTACCAAAACTTAGTTATCGTTGAGTAACAATATTTTGAATGTGTTTGAGGAATCATGATTTCCAGCCTACTCAGTTGATTTCTTGGGATATGGAAACTGTGTTGAAGATGAGATTGATGAGTTAGACCATTTAATTCAAGGAGAGGATTATGTATTATAGCTAAGATCAAACTCAATAGATCAGAAGTTTCTAGAAAAGAAGAAGATGGATAGATACAATGAACCTGATCATAAACCTTAAGATCACGGTAATCATGAAAATGACAAAAGACTAGAATTACCTATTTAAGGAGGCATAGAGTTAATAAGAACAGTAAGTGTGAGAGTGAAGCAAGAGAAAGGAATGCTTGCACAAATGTTGTTGAAGTTGATAAGTGAATCTGAGTAGAAGGCTTAGGTTTAATGTGAAAAGGGATGACTTCTTGAAGGGTTACCAAGTGAGTTAAGAGATATAGTTGACAAGGGGACTTATCACTGAATCAACACATGACCCAAACAATGATTAGAACCTATAAAACTAAGTTGTAAATCATATAGATAAAAACCCTACTGTTTTCCTTCTAATCATTATAAATAGTTTGTATTGAAATCCTTTTAATCAAAGGCTGACTTAACAATCATTGAAGGACTTAACAATCTATGTAAATCCTTTTTGCAAGGTGACATTTGAAATGGAATGATCAAAGTCCTCTGACAAGGTCACTCCTAATAGGGTGATTAAATCCTGTAACTAGGTCACATTTAACAATGTGTATTGTAACTTTTACAAGGTTGGCTCCTAATAGAGCTCACTTCGAAAGAGTGAAAAAGTGGTGACATGTTGCTGGTGGTTTCTCCCAAATTGGGTTTCCATGTAAAATTCTAGTGTCAAACTTGTGTTGAATGTTTTATGATGTTTTGCATTTACACGTTTACATTCAACAAAGTCTATTATAATAGGGCAAAGAGCTACTAGTTATTTTGTTTATCAATATTTGGTAGAGACCGAGCTACAACAAGATAAGAAGAACAATGAATGCTTAATATTTGATTGTTCAAATAGTACTTATGGACCTTGACTAACCAATTCACCCCCACACTTAGTTATTTAAAACATTCTAACAAATAATGATGATATATCATTCACCCAAAATTTATAATAATATTTTAATTTGACAATAAGAAATATATCCTTTAGAGAAAATATTTAATAGTTTAAATGCAATATAAAACCCATGCCTTATAATACTTTAAAACCAATGTAGCAATATTTAATTAATAATCCATTTAAAATAAATTCAATTCAATTTAAAATAAACCAAATTTAATTACATTTAAAATTAAATTAATTTTTAAGTAAAACTAAATCACATCTAATAATATTAATTAAATAAAAATAATAATAACAAACTTTTTAAAAATATTTTTAAAAAAACTTAATTAAAATCCCATTTATATGGGAATCATTGCCTTTAAAAGGCATCATTGTTGCCTTGGGCAGAGTGTGTTGTCTTTGGCAACCGTGTGCAGCTAAGGCTAATAGTGCAGAGGGTGGAATGTGGTTGTCTACCTCCCAAATTTACTTATTTTTATTTTTAAATTATTTTTTAATAAGAAAACACTACCTCTCCACCTCCCCCTCCCTCCCCTCCACCCCTCTCCAAAAAAAAAACAAATGAAAAAAAAAACCACTAAAATATAAACTTGTAAATAAAGCACTATAGTAATGTTTTATTATTGTGGTATGTATGTATGTATGTATGTATGTATGTATGTATGTATGTATGTATGTATGTATGTATATATATATATATATATATATATATATACACACATGCATATACATATATATATCTATGTATGTACACACACACACAAATGTATGTATATGTATATATATGTATGTATGTATATATATATATACATACATAAATATGTATGTATGTATGTATGTATATACATACATATATATATGAATTTTTCCTAAACATAGTCTGATGGAGGATTTAGATTGCAACCACTTGAATTGAATTTATAAAAAATCTTTTCTTAGTTTTCAAATCCTATCCATGGATTTGTTTTCTAAATTCAAGCTTTTCTAATGAGGGTTTCAATTTCTTGTTTTCACAAATGTTTCCAAACAAAGAACAATCAATTTTTCAAAGGAGGGTTTTCAATTCTTCAACCAGATTAATGGTAACAAAATCATGTAAATTTTCACAAATCTACCATCATAAAATCTCATTTTTGCCGGTACAAAAAAGACAGGATTTTTTGAGAGATTTTCTAAAATAGATTTCTACAAAACCCTACCTCAATCCAATGCTAACAATATGGTGATTCCTTGTGCTCAAGAAATTCCCATATCCAAAAGCCCACAGAAAAATTCTAGCATGTCAATTCTCAAGTTGCTCCTCCAAACTTGTGTGTAGAGAAATGAGTTGAAATTTATTACTAAAGGCCTCTAACCCTAGTTAGGTTGTCTATTTTTCCAAGTGAGCTCTCACTTTATTTAGTTTCTTATTTTTTTATTTTAATTAAACCTTTTAAGCACATTGAACGCCTTTTAATAAAATAATATTTATTTAATAATTTACACTTGTTTTGATTTAGCAAGATTCTTTTAGAGAATAATATTATTATTTTAACTCCAAATAATATTTAAATCTTGTTATTTAAAACAACTACTAAGTTTATAATAATATCAAATTAAATAATTAAAATTTTGTCAAGTTAACTTTAGCAATTTTAATTGCTATTAATTCCAAGATTACAGTTTCAATTAAGTTTTTAAAATCTTAACTCCTTTATTTAATTAATTCTCAATTAATTAAATATATTATAATAGTATTTCCTTCCTAAAATTTTCCATTTAAGTTATTTATTTAATTAACTCTCTTGGTTGTCCAATTACACACAAAGCCACAAAGTAGACCACATACTCAAAAGAAACTGGACAACCGTGCAAAGCATAAAAATCAAACTCAAGGCTTATGTTCTTGAATTCACATCACCTTGATGAATTCAAAAGGGTAGAGTAAATAGATACTTGCCCTTTACCATAGGACAAAATAGGCTTGGGGTTGGGATTCAGACACGAAAACTATCTCTCCTCTTTTACCATTGAGATACTGTAATAGGGAACACTCATCTTGGTAATTCAGGGAAGTTGATGCCTAGTACCTACAAATCCCATAAAAGCTAAGCATGTGTGTGCACACACACACACACATATAGTGAAAAGGGTGATGGGTATTGTTTTGTCACAATGGTAGGAAAAAATATCAGATTACCATGGAGACTTGGGACCAAAAATTTCACACACCAACTTTGATTATGGTAGCTTGTAAGCATGAAGTAGAAGGTCATTGATAAGAAACTTAGACATGGGACTTTACTCTAGCATGGTGATCATGGAGGCAATAATGTCGAAATCATTTGTTGCTTTGTTGTTGGTTCTTGGGAACTGTTGAAAGATTATCTCAGTATAATGTTTCTTAAGATCCTCTACAACTTTATGGTAAGGTAGTAACTTCTCATTCTTTTTCTAATATTCATCTGTGACTTCTCTGATGATGAATTGTGAGTCTCTAAAGACAAGTAGGATATTTATATTCTAGTGAATTACTTGATGAAGCCCTGCTACCAAACCTTCGTACTCAACTATGTTGTTTGTGCAATGGAATGAGATTTTTTAATACTTTGGAATGAGGCCCTCTTGGGGTGTAACAAACAAGATACCTTCCTTTGATCCTTTATGCATGAAAGAGTTATCAAAATAGAGCTTTCACTGCATAATAGGGATGACAATCATTATTGTTTTGTCTAGAAAATAAACTATAATAGGATGTTCTCCTATAAGATGATATTTTACAAGTTGGTATGTAATTAATTTTTCTTTGATAGCATTGTGGTCTACATAGCCAATGTCAAATTCAATAGGAATGAGAACCCATTTTGTGATGCAACAAGTAAGTGTTGAGAGGATCCACCTTGGAAATGAGTTGCATAGTATAATTAAGCATGTAATGGCACAAGTTCTACATACAAAATACTATATCCACACAGGCTCTCTTAATGGAAATGTAGTTCAATTGATGACCAACCAGTGTTATGTTGAATAGTAAATATCATTTCATTTCCATTACCATAGAATTGTGCTAAGAGAGCACCCAATGCAATTGTGGTAGTTGATATGTTCAAAATGAAGGGTCATCCTATGAAAGGAGGGACTAGCACTAACAGATTAGGTAGATATACCTTCAATTTCTCACACACTTTTTGATAAAGGGATTACTTTGTGTCTTTCCTAAGAATTTTTTTAAGAGGATGGACCTTATCTGCAAGTTGGGGCATAAATTATCTAATGGATTGTAACCTTCCTTAGAAATGGCTGAGTTGTTTCAAAGTGGCAGGAGGAGGCATATCCATGATAACTTTCATTTTCACAAGGTCTCCCTTGATTCCCCTTGATTCCCCTTTGTGATACTATGTAACCCAATAGTTTTCCTAATTGTACAAAAAGTCACATTTCTTCGAATTAAACCACGTCTTGTACTTCTATAATATTCCAAATATGTTGGTAAGAATAAAAATGCATGAGTCCTGTGCCTCTAATTTTTCGAGAATGTCATCAACATAGTCCTCCATTCTAACATATAGAATATCATGGAAAATAATGGTCATTACACATTGATAAGTAGCCCTAGCATTCTTTAGGCCAAATGACATGACCTGATAATAGAATGTTCCCAAAGGGGTAGTAAATGCAAATTTATTTTGATCTTCATCTCTAATTCTAATTTATTTATATCCTTACAATCCATCCATTAGAGATAAAATTCATGTCTAGTTGTCATATCCACGAGGATGTATATATTTGGTAGTGAAAAATCATCCTTGGGACATGTGAGATTAAGATCTCAAAAATATGAAAAAATGTATATGCCCCTAGCATCTTTACCTAGTGGTACAATGTTAGAAACCCATTTAGGATAATCAATTGGTCAAATGAAATTTGCCTCTAGCATCTTCTACAATTCTACTTTTATCAATAGTGTGACCTTGGGGTGCATCTTATATTAACTTCTATTTAATAGGCTTAACCTTTGGATTAACTATTAGGTGATGTACAACTAGATCTATATCTAAGCCAAGCATGTATTTTTAGGTCTATGCAAAATTCATTTTGCCTTTTTGTATGAACTTATTCATTACTTCGTATTATTGATCATTTAGGGTGGCAATAATGTAGGTGATTTGAGGATGCTCTTTTGTACCTAGATTAACTGTAATGGTGTCTTCAATCAAGATGGATGAATTTTCTAGTGGTAGTATCATGAAGGGAAAGTTAACTTATCCCTCTTTTGGCACCTCAAGGAGCGTTTCACTTGAAAGTGTGTCCTTTATTTTTATTTTTTTCCATCATTCAAGAGTGCCCTAAAGGGGTTTTCACTAGAGGATGTTTCATCACTTTTTTTTATTTTTCTTCTTTTTTAATTTTATGACTGAGTGTTGACTTGGATACCAAAGTAGGATTCACCATTGTATTTGATCTCATCCTCATAGTCTTTTATATTCCTTAGACCAAAGATGACCATTAACACTTTGTTTGATATACAAAAATTAAGAGCTGGTGGTGTGTGTTGAAGGTTCTAGTCTATCATGTTAGGGGGAGTGAGTGGAAGGTTGGGGATGAAAGGTAAGCTATGGTGATGGCATGGACATATTATCTAGGTCATCTTGTATGTATTGGAAGGGTACTCCAAAGAATTCATCCTCTTCATTCTCATAATCAAGTCCAACCATATATTAGTTGTCAACAAAGGACACCTTGGGTTTAGTTCCTTTAGGATAGCTAGTAGCCTCAAGGGGTTGTCTAATACCATTCACTTTAGGTCCAAGGCATGTGTCATAATATCCCATGTTCTCAACAATGGAAAAAACTTTTACATAGTTGCCTCTGGGGAATTCCACAAAAGCATCTTTACCATCATAATAGAGCCAATCCACGATATTAGACTCTACATGTTCATCTCTAAGGGAACCCCAATGTTCAAATATAGTTTTACTTACATGTATGATGTCTTTATCCATGGGAGGAATATATTGGAAAGGTTTTCCAATGGATCAGGGGAAGAGTGACAAGTGTCTAATGCACAAGACTCTTTCAAACTTATATTCTCCCATTCCATGATCAACAAAGGTGACCTTCTTCTCAATAATTTGGACTTGTACTTATTCAACCTTTTATTTTCCTTTCTGAAACCATGATCAATGTTAAGTGCATCATTATTGGAAATCTTCTCTGTTGTTTACAAAGGGTGTGGAAGTAACTTCACAAATTTACCATTTGAAAAAAAATTGGTTTGTGCACTTTCTAACCTATTATAATAAGAAAAAGGAAAGGGATCTCTTGGAATAGAGATCTCTCATCCCTTTTGGAGGAACTTTAGGCATTGATGATAGGTAGAAGGAACAAATTTTAGAGTGCATATCCAAGGTCTATTGAGCAAGATGTTATATGGTAAACCTAAGTGACGTTCAATGTTGATTATGGTGGTTCCCATTTGAAGTGGTAGTATGATATCCACTTTGATTATTTCTCTCATTCATCATATGCCTTTATGACTATTCTCTTTTTTTCGTCAAAAAAATCATCTGGAAGTCCAAGAAATGGATAATTTTCAATGTACATAACTTTAAACATGATCCATTATCTATGAGAAATATTTTAAATTTTATTCCATTGTATAAGGAGTTCAATGTGGAGTGACATGTTGTGGTGGGAATCAGGACAACAAAAATATTTGTCTATTAAGACAAGGTGTTGTTGTGCGAAAATTTTTTTTATTACGAAAGTGAATTGGAAGGAACTGATGTTTTTAGGAATATGAGACTCTAAGAGAGAAGTCTCAAGGATTTATTTATGGATGGGTGATGTAGTGAGAAGATCAATTATGATTATTTGTGCAAGAGTGTTCCCTAATTACGACAAGGAATTGTAGCATAAAGCAAGTCTTTATGAAATGGATGGTGAGATACCTGCACATTTAGAACTAAAGGATTGGTGGGGTTAGAAGTGGATACTTGCAAAATGACTCTTCCCTATCATATGGCTATATTATAGTCATCCATTTTTAGTGTAATCATTCCTACAGGGTTATTAACTTCTTCAATATGACCACACATGGAATCAAAGCTACATATATCATTTGTATTTATTTTTTCACGCAAGGACTCGAACCCTGATATGTGGTTAATAGAATAGTCATAGTTTAAAGCACTGGATGTGAAATATCAATTGATATTATTTGTGTTATTTTTCAAGTTGTTTCCATTATTATGATCAGGGAAAGGTTACTAAAAGATCTTCATTTTAGAATTTTTAGAAGATAGTCCTCCTTTGAGCTCAATTTGTCCATCATAGACAAGGTTTTGAATAAAACTATCAAACTTCATATATTTCTTAGTGTCCTTCCCTTTTATGTGATGATATTTGCAATACTCATCATCTCTATACCATTATGGTTTAGGCCAGGTTTTGTCAGAGTATATTGTGTTGGAAAAAACCATCAAGTTTTGGTCCATGAGCTTCTTGAATATAACGTCTAAAGGGTCTTGGAAGCTAGTGAGATGCCTTTTCCAATTATTGTTTTGATTGAAATTGTTTTTATCATTATTTTTATTATTGTACATGAAGAACATTTGATTGTGTGATTGTTCATTATTTTGATTGCGGTTTTGATTATTGTTGTTGTTATTGTTACCACCTTAGAGATTCTACACACTCTTAATATTGGTAACACCATTATGTTTAACACCCTTATTTTTGGACAAAAACTTGGGATTTTAATTTTTTGTTGGTGTTATCGATTGATGATGAAGAGGTGTAATGTTTAATAAAACCCTTTTGCTAGAGTTCATCCTCAATAATTTTTCCTTTCTTGACCAAGGTTACAAAATCTTCAGAACATGCCATCTTCATTTGGAATTCCATCTTAAGAATCACATTTTTGATGAATATATCCACTAGGTGAGAATATTTAATTTTATCTAGCTTGAAATTAGCAAGGTGTTGCCATCTCTGTAGGAAGTGAGGAAAAATCTCAGTGTTTCTTTATTTAGTATTGTACAAATCATTCAAGGAAGTGTGATGTTCAATGTTATAAGAGTATTATGCAAAATTTTTTCCCATCAAGTCATTGAAGGATGTAATAGACCCTCATGAAAGGTTCAACAAAATTTCAAGGTCTAGACCACTAGGGCTCCATGTATAGAGTCTCTTAAGGCATTCCTCATTTTAGGTGACTTCTTGACATAAGATGAAGAATGATGTGTGATGAGGCAATTATCACCCATGAATTGGTACCATGTTGATATACTTATAAAAGGGAAAGGGGTTTTTTTTTGTCAAAGGATAGTTCCTTTGTCCCCTTGTTGCTCAAATTGTGGACATAGTTCCTGAGTTTGTCAATTGTTAGGCCAAGTCTTGATTGTTTTGTGTTTGTGTCATTTTCTTGTTTAAGTTAAATCCCCTCCAAAATTAAATAGATTTTATGATGTATTATTAGGAGGAGGAGGTGGAAGTGCTCCATTTTGACTAATGTATTCATAGGATGATGAGGCGATTGGGACGAAACCTTCAACATGTTTATCAAAACTTGTAGATATGAGCAAGTTTTTTGAAATATGGATTGTGCCATAACCACCATTCATTGAATAGGGGTTTAAAAAATGTTAAAAACCCTACTAATGGATCCATTGAGGTAGGTTGTATGATGCTTTCATGTGTTTTTGTGTTAAAAAAAAACTAATAATTTATTGGATGCATTATGTACTCATAAGTTGTTTTAGAAATGTCGTAGGTATAGAAAATGTTTTCTCTACAAGGTCCTTTCCTTTGTTTGATGTTTGTGCTTCAATGTGAGTTTTAAAGATTGGAGTTCCATCTTTAGTTATTTTTATAAAGAAGATAATTTCATCAAAGTTTGTGGGAACAATGACACCATCCTTAAAAAGATTTAGGAAGATTTTTATTTTGTTTACCCTTATGGATTTTTCTAACATCTGCAAGTTGAATGGATCTGAAAGGAATTTTGTAATGTCAATAGGAGGGTTGCAATATTGAGTAGGATTTCCTCTTGATAGGGCTCTTATTAGTTACAGGCCTCAATGCCTAATTTGATAGTTGCATTTGGTGGAAAGGGATTCTCAAACTCCCTTTCTTGTGTTGATCGAGACATTGGATTAAAAGTGAATTTTATTGATCATGTATAGACCATATGATTGTATCCAAGGAATGGATAAAATATTATGAAATAAGTGGAATAGATATAAAATATAAAATTAAATTTGTGGATCTTAGGAGGAAAAATGCCTCAAGTGATTGATTGAATGATTGAAAACTTGATTTGATTTGATTTTGATTTGGGAAATCGACCAAGGTTTGAGACAACCTAAAGGTGAACAAAAGACCTTATGGATGTGCAAAAAAATGTGATGTTAGATTTGATATAGTATCTTTATCCTACTAGAGATGGAAAAATGATCTCTAGAAAAAATGGACACCAAAAATAGATGACTTAATACTTGGAGATGGACTAGTGATCCCAAACGACTGTGTACAACTATGATAGTATTTTCGAAGGATGAAGGTCTAATGTCTCAATGTTTGAAAGTATTTTTATGAAGCATTGGATTTCAAAGTGTTTCATTTGATGAAGGATTACCAGGATGTATTTTAATTCAATAACTTGAAGTTCAAATGATAATTTGTCTTAGAAGAAGGTTTTGTAAATGTAAGAGTAGAGGATTAGAAAGATGATTTGGAAATATACTATTTTTTGAAATTTAGATGGTTGATCACTTATGAAGGTACTCTAATGCTTAATCATATCTCACTGGTTAGATAAATCATTGGTTAACACCATGTTGGATTCTAGCATTTTATTTAACTTTGTCATAGTATTCTAACTAATCTTCTTCAACTTTGATGTCTTTAATGGCATATCAATATTTTATATCCCTATTCTCTAGGTTTTTATTTTCTTTATAGACAAAGGGTTCTAATAATTTCACCTTTTTATGTTTGACAACTTTGGACATGGCAAGAACAAAACCTCAATGTTTCGACTATCACAAGGACTCAAAATATTGTTTTGAAAGTCAAGGACCCACTCACAAACCAATTTTCTCTCAAATGTTCAGCTCACCATTTCACCCATTTTAAAGGGTCTTCAATTTTTTGAAGTATAGTTTTTGAAAACATAACATAGATAGTAGTCAAAGACAATCCTACCAAGAAAAAAGAGACGTAGGTGGACAATTTGTGATAAGCGAAAGATATTTTTAATGCAAGTAAGAAAATAGTTAGACACTTATATTATAGGCTAATGGTTTACAATATAATATTCACAGGCTCATAGGGAGGAGCCCAGTCTTGATATTTTTTGATTCTCATGTTTTGTGTCCCTCTCAATCTAAGATGTGAGCCAATACAAGAAACAATTGTCAAAAATACATGTCATAGAATATTCAAGGCATGACAAATAGAAGCCCCCTTTTTATAAGGTTGGTGACTCTTGGTGATGAAATCAAAGTAGCCTTATGCCTATACCAATGGAAATAAAAAAATGGAGAGTAACTTCATAAAAGACTTATATTTTGTTGCACTGCAAATAGAATACCAAGGATAATAAGGGTGGCTACTAGTTGGTTCATAATAAAGTCTGTGGTATGATCCCAAATAGTTTGTACATGCATGAATTAGTTAAGAGCCTAGTTGACCATGTGAAAATTGTATGGATATTCACCTACCTTGTGCTACCATTAACACACCTCACCTAATCTTGAGGGGATAGGTGGGAGTTTACTTAGTGCCTTGTTTATCGGTTGAGGAATTATAGGTTTGAGATCATTCTCTAGTGGGGACATGCATTTACCAAAGGATAGGCCTCTCTAGAAGTGATCCAAATTCTATTATGTCTTTCTCTTACACCCAAGATCCTTGAATATGAGGGGAGATGAAATGGATAATAGGAGACTTTGTCTCACATCACTTAATTTATGGGATAAATAGCTCATAGAAGTTTTTAAGAAAAACTTCATCAAACACATCATAGTCTTGGATTCTTTCCAAATTGCAATCTAATTAGAGCAACTAGATTTGCTAACTAGCATAAGGCACTCCCATAGAGAAAATAGATGTGTTTAAGTCACCCAAGATTAATCAGTTGCTTCCTAAAAGCATAACAAGTATTTTGTTCATTCCAAAATATGTTTTATTTTCTTTTTAAGCATTCATTCAAAGGAAATGTTTGTAAATTCTTTAAGGCACTCAAGATTGGATGTAATTATTTCAAACATTAAGCATTCAAGAGTGTGTTTGATTAATCAATTTAGAGTAGCATACATTTCAATGAAAAATGTTTAAATATGCAAGTTCATTTATTTTATAAGTCTAAGGTACTCCAAATGTTTGTATCCACAAGCAAGATGATCAATAACTTCTATTTATAAAGTGTGAGAATTTGAATAAGAAATAAAATAGTGATTTAAATCAGCCAATTAATAAATTCTATGCAGATGATACAATACAAGCCCAAACACAAAATCACGCAGACAACATAATGAAAGAGGACACAAATGAAAAAATACCAAATTCACTGTTATACCTAAACCTTTTAACTATCATGCATAGATGACATAACATAATTTGAGATGCCAAACTATATAGACAACACTCTGCATATGCTAAACTGTGTATATAAAAAAATAAAACTTGTGCAAATGAAAAAGTTAGTAACAACAATAACAAAACAACTTAAAGTAGTAAAATCTCAAATTTTCTAGCATTTACTGATTAAAATTTAGTTGTCTATTAAAACCCAACAGTAAACTAATTAGAATACCAGAAACATAGATTAATGATTTAAAAATAGTAAATTTTGGTGAATTTGCACATATAAAAAATTATAGGTATAGATGTCAATTAAGTGTAGAGATGTTGATATGTAGAGATGACATAATGGTCAAGATTATCAAAAATTTTACCTTGTGCACAGGTAGACAGAGATGCCAAACCATGCAAATGATAATCTGTATACACGACAGTCTGTGTAAATGACAAGAAGATTCGACAAAGATGACACTAAGTCTTGTAGAGATGACAAAGCAAATTCTAAACCTGAAAATTATGAATAAAAAAATAAAATATAAATAGGGATGTGGGTCCCACAATGCATGCTAAAATATATTGCATAAAATGTAACTAAGGAACAAACAAAAAGCAACTAAAGTTTATTCCTACATATCCATGCAAACCTCAAATATCAAAGCAATGGAGAAAGCATGCAAATATATTAAAATAAAAATAAGAAGTAAACTTAAGCTACTCAATACATCACATTCAAACCTCCCCAAAATGAAGAAGTTTTTATGTTGTTATTGTTGATGCTAATGAGGGTATGTGGTTTCTCACATTCCTACAATAAAACAATGGACTAGAGATTGCTTATGGAAATGAGGAGGGGGCTCTTCTTTTATAGGAATTGGAAGAAAAAGGATGGTTGAGAATCAAAATGAATGAAGGGCAAGAACCCCCTAGGATCAATGAGGTGTCCATGAGGTAGAGGCCAAGTGGACTAGGGTTTTTACTATTCAAATGGGGGAAAATGCTCATACATGTGTGAGAGAGAGATTTGAAAGTGACGATTTAATGACATGTGTAAGAGGGCTGAAAGACCAAGGTTTGCTCATACACATGTGAGAAACTTTGATTCACATGTGAAGGGGACAAGATTAAAAGAAGGTGTTGAGTCGCATGTGACTAGGGTTTGCTAATCCTTTAATTAGGATTGTGCAAATGATTAGGAATAGGATAAGGTGGGAGAGTAGGATTAATAAGTGGGCAAGTGGAATGACCTAGGTTAGAAGGATGGGTTAGGTGAGGGCTAAATTTAGGAGCCATGTGCTCAAACAAAGTTAAATATAATATTAATTCTAAGTGGGATAAAGGAGATTAATTAAGAAAACTAAGCCATTTACTTAATTGAATTGAATGATTACAATGCAAGTGGGATAAGAGTATCAAGATAGGACTAATATAAATTTATTTAAATCAAGTATAGGGGATGAAGATGATTGTAACTAAATAAATGTGAATATACTTAATTAAAGGTAGGACAAGGTAAAATCATTAAATAAATAAGAAATATCTATTTAAATGGTTAGGATAAGGGTAATTGTGCTCTATAGTAACATATTTTCTTATGTAAGTCATAACAAGCTTCCAATCTTCTTCTACTGGGCTTACATTTCGTATATTTTGTAGTGCATGCTAAATTTATGCCTATGTTTTACTTTCACCTTGTTGTCTAAACATTGTTTCCAAGGTGACAACTAGTGAAAACTATTCCCATAGTGTCCTCCCATGTAAATTTTGATGTGTAAATAGGCCTATCCATCATGTGCGGTAACTATGCAAGGCCACTTACAAAGATTAGGGAAATGTCATCAAAGCTTAGGTACTCACTATGTGCAAATGTTTGGCATAACCTACTATTTATTTTTAGTAACAAATTTGGCCCAATGAAACTCATTTCATCAATAAGAATGTATCTAATGTCATTCATTTCCTCTTGGAACCTTGTCAATGCCTATCCTTGTAGTGGTAACATTTCTTTAATAGTAATTCTTAGTTTTAAATGTATGGTCATTGCATGTATATTGAATGCAATAATTCTTGTTGGAGAAAGTGTGAGGAGTTGTTTCCCCTATTGTAGTGGTTCATTGTTAAGTGTATTTCTTATGCATGTTATTATGTAGGATTTTCCTATCCTAGTTGTTCCCTTTAACTTTAATGATCATGTATAGTGGCTTGGTTGAGGGAATTTGGGGATTTCATTATGGTTTGTAATTGCTTTGAGTGTGACCTCTTTTTGTGTTCATAGTGTATATTTTGGAATGCCATTGTTGGACATCATTGCCTAATCATGACAACATATTTTATTGGCATATTCTCTTCTTCTTCTTCTTCTTCTACTTCTTCTACTTCTTCTCCTCCTCCTACTCCTCCTCCTCCTCCTCTTCCTCCTTCTCCTCTTCCTCCTCCTTCTCCTTCTCATTCTCCTTCTCCTTATCCTCCTCCTTCTCCTCTTCCTCCTCCTTCTCCTTCATCATCTTCTCCTCCTCCTCCTCCTCCTACTTCTTCTCCTTATGCTCCTCATCCTTGTCCTCCCTCCTCCTCATCCTCCTCATCCTTGTCCTCCTTTTCCTCTTCTTCCTCATCCTCTTCTTCTCCTTCTCCTTCTCCCTTCTTCTTTTCCTTCTTCTCCTTCTTCTCCTTCTCCTCCTCCTCCTCCTCCTTCTGCTCCTTCTTTCTCCTTCTGCTCCTTCTCCTTCTCCTCCTTCTCCTCCTTCTCCTTGATGAAGGGTGCTCCCCTTAATACCATAAACTCATAATAGAAACAAAGTAACAATAGAAATTGTGAGAACAAAATATGGACTTCTTATTTGAGACACAAATGCAAAATTACAGAATTCATAAATACAATATGCTAACCCACATGGGTGCCTTCATTACAATAAATTGCAAGACAAGCCACAAACTATCACCCAGAGCTGTCCTAGACAATGTTTAGGCCTTTCTTAAATAGGCATTTTTATGCCAACTGGGAAGGTTCTAGACAATGAAACTTAATACCTAGGGCTGACAGACCCTAACAATACATTTAGAGTCAGTCAAATACATCTTTGACAATTATTTTAGATATTTCGAGTAGCCCAACTTTGAAAGGCCATAAATCATGAATTGTTGCTCCGATTGGCTATTATAACCACTTTTCAGAAATATCAGCTCCTAATGTACATGCTCAAAGAAGTGCAAGCACCCTCTTGTTGAGTTTTCAGACCTCATCCAGGCACTCTAAAGCCTCCAACAGTGAGCCTGAAGATTTTTCTACAAATTTTTCCACCAAAATTTCACAATAACTTCTTTGATACATATGCTTGAGAAATAAGATTTTTTTGGTAGGCTTATAACTCTAAAATGAACCTTCCTGAAGAAAATGAGAACATTTCGAGCTCATATGAAAAATTTACTAAAAATAGCAAGTTCCCATAAATAGTAACCACCCTATCTACTAGTCCTTATTAAAATAGAAAAGACTAAAAGTAAAATATTTTTGGGTGATGCAAGATTTCTCTTACACCCAGGATGCTCCTGCATCAGATACCTAGGGTAATTTGATAAGTGACCCTATCACATCTTAGTTGTTTAGAGGAAAACCAAGATGGTTAACCTCCTCCTTTGCTAGCCATGATGAATCCTCTACTGGCCTCCCTTTCCATTTAACTAGGTATTCCTCATAAGTTTTTTTCCTTGTACTTTTTCAAGGATGACTACCCAATATCTCCTCAATCTCCTTTGTAGCCAAACTAGTTGCTGGAATACTCCACTACACTTCTGTAACTTCATCCCCATCACCTCCTTCATAATACTCTGTCAAATCTAAAATGTTAAATATTGGTGAAATATTCAATTTAGTAGGCAACTCCACTTCATAAGCATTTCTAAAATCATGCCTTTTCACTTTCTTACATGATCCAAACTTCTTCATCTTCAACTTATTATATGTACCCACTGGAAAATGCTTCTTTCTTAAATGAGCCATGACTTCATCTCCAATCTAAAATTCCTTATACCTCCTATTCATAGCTAACTTAGCCTTATACTGTGTATTCATCTTTATGACGTGCTTCCTCACCTCCTCATGGATGTCCTTCAAATGCTTAGAAAAATCTTTTGCTTTAGCACTACTTATCTCACCTTTATCCAACTGTCGTAATTCAAAAGTATTTTTGAGACTACTCTCATATACAATCTGGAATGGTGATTTACCAGTACTTCTATTGACATAATTATTATACGCAAATTTTTCTTGTGGTAAAATCATATCTCATACTTTTGGTTTATCTCCAACCAAACATCTCAGCAAGTTTCTCAAACTGTTATAAACACCATTTTATAGATCTCAGAGTCAAGATTATTTTCATATAGAGTTTATACTATTTTAATTAGATATAATATATTGTAATAAAAAAAATGTAGAAGCATGTATTTTAACACTCGAAAATATGTTAGTTATGAGGAAGAAAAAAATATTAAATCATATCAAAAAAATTTAAAAATTCACAACTTTTGTTTGTCCATCAGTCTGTAGATGATGTGATGAATTGAACTTCAAATCTATCTTCAACTTCTTCCACAATGTACGCCAGAGATACCCAACAAATTTGGTATCTTGTTCTAAAACTATACTCTTTGGCAGACTATGTAGTCTCACCACTTCTTTGAAAAATAATTCTGCCACATGAACAATGTCACTAGTCTTCTTGCAAGGAATAAAATGTGTCATGTTTGAAAACCTGTCGACCACCACAAAAATAGAATCATACCCACATTGTGTCCTCGATAATCCAAGAACAAAATCCATGCTAACATCCTTCCATGGCTTCTCTGGTATAGGTAATGGCTGATACAACCCTATATTTTGCTTCACTCCTTTCGGCATCTGACATACTCTACAACTTTGTACAAACTTCTTCACATCTTGTTGCAACTGTGACCAGTAATAATTCTTAGCAGCCAAAGCTATGGTTTTATCTCTACCAAAATGTCCATCCAATCATCCACTATGCTTCTTCTTGATGAGATTGTCTCTCATTGAACTTTTGGGAATGCACAACTGGCTTCCTTTAAACAACATACTATCTTGGATCATGAAATCCAACCACTTTATCTTGTTAAGTGTAACAGGTTTTGTACAAGCCTTCCATGCTTCACCAAAATTGGGATCATATGGATACAAAGTACTGAGTTTCTTGAACCCAACCACCTTTATCTGCATTTCTGTTAGTAAAATTTGTCTTCTACTAAGAGCATCTACAACTCTATTAGATTTCCCACTCCTATGTTTCAAAGAAAATGTATAACTCTGCAAAAACTCAATCCACTTCAAATGCCTTTGGTTCAATTTTTCTTGACTATTCAAATATTGTAAAGCTTGATGATTAGTATACAAAACAAACTCCTTAGGAAGATGACAGTGTCTCCACTTCTTCAATGCTTGAACTATAGCATAAAATTCCTTATCATAAACAAAATATCTTATTTTTGCAGCATTCAATTTCTCACTGAAATAAGCAATAGGTCTACCTTCTTGGCTCAAAATAATTCCTATTGTAGTACCACTAGCATCACAATCTACTTGAAACGCCTTGTTAAAATTAGGAAATGCTAAAATAAGTTGCTCAGTAACTTTCTATTTCAACAAATTAAAACTCTTATCTGCTCCTACTGTCCACTTAAATTCTTTCCTATCCCCTCTCATTGTTTTAGTCAAGGTTCCACAAATACTGCTAAAACCTCTTATTAACTTTCTATAAAAACTAGCCAGTCCATGAAAAGATCTTACCTCAAGGATAGCCTTCACTTTCTCTAGGTCCATTTTTTAGACCTTCTACTGAAACTACAAATCCCAAGTACACCAACTCCTTCTTTACAAAATTGCACTTCTTTAAGTTTATCAACAACATTTCTTCCCTCAACTTATCAAACACCTTGCAAATATGGATCAAATGCTCCTCTAATGTCTTACTAAAGATCAAAATATTATCTAGGTAAATAATGACAAACTTACCCAGAAACTCCTTTAGTACCTCATTCATGAGCTTCATGAAAGTGCTTAGTGCATTGGTTAGCCCAAAAAGCATGACTAACCACTCATACAGTCCTTCCCTTGTCTTAAAAGTAGTTTTCCACTCATCACCTTCTTTGATACGAATCTAATGGTACCCACTCTTCAGATATATCTTTGTGAAATACTCAGCTCCACTCAAACAGTCTGTAATATCATCCATCCTTGGCAATGGAAATATGTACTTGATTGTGACCTTGTTGATAGTTTGAGAATCTGTATACACCCTCCTTCTCCATTCTTCTTTGGTGATAATATTGCTAGTACAACACATGGACTCAAACTCTCTCAAATCAACCCCTTCTACAATAATTCATGAACTTGCCTGTTCAAATCTTCACTTTTTGCTGGTGTCATTTAGTGCATTGCTTTGTTTGGCAAACTGGCTCCTGGAACCAAATCCATATAGTGACTAATCTTCCTCATTGGGGGCAATCCATTAGGTACATTATGTGATACAATATCATTAAACTCTCCTAACATATCTACAAATTCTATAAGTACCTCCCAATTTCTTTTTCACCGTCTTTTGGAATTATAGAAAAACACACATGCTTACACTTCATACCTTTGAGAAACTCCTTTCCATCAACAAAACATATTCTGAGAACATTGCATACCTTTTCTTCGTTATCCTTCAATAACTTCAACTTTTGTTTCACTCCATCCTTGGTCAGAGTGTAGGTATTTGCTTGCCCATCATGTACAACATGTGTGTCAAATTGCCATGGGCTACCCAACAACACATGACATATGTCCATAGGTATGATATCACATAATACCTCATCCTAGTAGCTTCCAATCTTGAACTTCATAGAGCACTGCTCATTGACTATGACCTTGTGGTCATCTTGCACCTAAGTAATACAGTATGGATGTGGGTGTTTCTATCTCTTCAACTTCAACTTGGTGACCATTATTTTTGAGGCTAGATTGTCAGTACTTTCACTAGCAATGATCACATCACAACACTTATCTTCACATTTGCACCTTGTAAAAAAAAAGATCCTTCTTTGATCAAGTTCATTCTCACCACTCAGTAGGACTCTTCTATTAACTAGGACTTCTCTTTTAGCATCTTCAGACTGTGATGATTTGGCATCTTCATCAACATGTGTAACTCTGGCCTAGCCTTCTGTTCTTTGATTTTTCCTTCCTTGGCACTGGGTACATTCAAATGCTCTATGCCATTCTTCTCCGTAGTGAAAACATTTCCCACGGAAGCCTCCTCTTCCAAATCCTTTCCCTTTGCCTCTTCCTCTCTGATCTCTATTGTTTAGATCATGGAAACAATTGGAATTGTTTGTCCTTTAGTTTTGACTACTATTTCCAGCTTCATCCTTGTTCTTTTGATCATCATTACGACCTCCATAAGATTGTCTGCCAGATCTTCCATGGCGACCTCTTCCAGTACTATTCTTGTTGTCAAACTTTTTGCTCAGTTTCTCCTCAAATTTTAGGGAAAATTGGTATGCCTCCTTAATATTATTCATTTGAACCAGACTCAGGTCATCCTGAATGCTTTGCCTTAACCCATAAAGATAATAGGCCACGTTCTCCTTATCAGCTTCTACATGGCCAATTCTAATGAGAACTTGGTAGAACTATTTGGTATACTCTTGAACATATTTTCCCGCTTGCTTCAACCCTTGCATTTTCTTTAATAGATCAAGTTCATAATCCACGGAAATGAATTGTCACTTCAGTTTAGCTATCATCTTATCCCATCTAGTGATTTTTTCCTTTCCCTTTCTATTTCACTCCAACTAAACCTCCAGTCACTAGATCTTTGCATGTCCCTTAAGTTTTACCTTTGCAAACTTGACTCTATTAGGATCATTAATGTCTTCATACTCAAAGTACTCCTCCATTTCATTGATCCAATTGATCATCTTCTTTGGGTTAAGATATCTAAAAAATGTGGGAACCTCAAACTTAGGTCTTTTTCCAATCTTAGAGACAACCCTAAAAATCCTATCTTCCTTTGGGTTTAGGACTGCCTCTACTTCGACATGTTCTTCTACTTCAACCTCATCCTCACTTTCATCTCTTACAGGAAGATTTATTCCTCTATGCATTTATTCTTCCAATGCTTGCATTTGTCTTTGAAGGGCTCTAAAACCCTTAGGTGTAACACCTATAGCTCTTCCGCTATGCTCTCTCTGTGGAGGTATTTTCACACTTTTTCTAAAAGCCTAGTGCAAACTATGTTACAATCAGTGATTTGTCTACATGCTTAACTTAAACCATGGTCCTGGTGTGAATTGCCTTATAATCAGTGATTTGTCCACACACTTAAGAACTCTAGCTCTGATACCACTTGATGAAGGGTGCTCCCCTTAATACCATAAACTCATAACAGAAACAAAGTAACAACAAATGTGAGAACAAAATATGGACTTCTTATTTGTGCCACAAATATGAAATTACATAATTCATAAGTACAATATGCTAATCCACATGGGCACCTTCATTACAATAAATTGCAAGACAAGCTGCGAACTATCACCCAGAGATGTCCTAGACAATGTTTAGGTCTTTCTTAAATAGGCAATTTTGTGCCGCCCAAGAAGGTTCTAGATATTGAAACTTAATACACAGGGCCAACATACCCTAACAATACATATAGAGTTAGCCAAATATATCTTTAACAATTATTTTAGGTATTTTAGGTAGCCCAACTTTGAAAAGGCATAACTTACAAACCGTTGCTCCGATTGGCTATTATAACCACTTTTCAAAAGCTCCAGCTCCTTATCTACAGGCTTGACATAGTGCAAATGCCCTTCTATCGAGTTTTCAAACCTCATCTAGGCACTCTAAGGCTTCCAATGATGAACCTGATGATTTTTGTACAAATTTTTCCACTGAAAATCAACAATAACTTCTCTAATACTTATGCTTGAGCAATCAGATTTTTATCGTAGGCTTACAACTCTAAAATGAACTTTCTTGAAGAAAATAAGAACATTTTGAGCTTATATGAAAAACTTACTAAAAATAGCAAGTTCCCATAAATAGTAACCACCCTGTGTACTAGTCATTATTAAAATAGAAAAGATTGAAAATAATTTTTTTTTGGGTGATACAAGATTGCTCTTACACACAGGATGCTCTTGCATCACTCCTCCTCCTCCTCCTCCTCCTTCTCCTTATGATCCTTTTGCTCCTTCTTCTCCTACTTCTGCTCCTTAGACTCCTCCTACTATAATGCCTACCCCTAGTTGACTTTTCTGATTGTATTGTCAAATTCTTTTAGGCCTATTTTATGTTTATGTTTTATGATTATCAGTACTTGGTTACTAGATTTGATTAAATGTTATATTATACTCAGTTGATTTATGTAATGAGTTACTTAGTTATTTCACGTGTTTAAGATTATTTTGATGACGTTACATGTATGCTCATATAGTGATTTTAGTTATTTCGTGATGTTAGTTAGAGGAATAATTTATATGTAGTTCTATGGATACTTACCCCATACTTGCATGTGTATAGTATATATGTATGTTTTACTTTATGATTTACATTCTTGATGTGGTTGAGGGAGGGAGTCATAGTCACTTGCTAGTTGAGGTCTACACTATGTACCACTCCTGTAATGTCCCCAATGAAATAAACAAATATTATATATATATATATATATATATAATTTATTGTTATTCTATATCAAATGAATATAATATTATATTTAAATCAATTGATAAAACATTTAATAAAGAAAGAAAGAAATAATAATAATAATATATTAATAATATATTTACTCAATAAATAAAGTAAATGAAATAACTATGGACCTTATAATAAACATTAAAAAAAAAAAAAAACTTAGATATTATGCTAAAACAATAAATGTACATAAAATTAATTAATAAACATAACATAAGCAAATATTAAGTATATAATAGGGTGTGACCCTTCACTTGTGTCTACCCTAAGCTATATTTAGGGTTAGGGCTAATCCGAAGGGGGCAATAGGATATAGCAATGGAATTCGATATACATAATCAAGCATTAAAAGGAAGGAAATAATATTACAAGCTGCATACATGCTCGACACGGTACATGGAGTCCCCGCGATCACTGAACACTCTGCATAGTCCTCCACGATATGGTGGATTTATCTCTGTAGGTATGATGCCAAATATGTGATTGCACAGTATTACATTGCAAATTAAACATTGTTATTGAACATTGTTAATAAATAATAGTATATGCCACTCGCACCACGAGTTGGTCATTTATACATTACGTAAAAGTTTAAAGTTTCTTCATTTATCAATTTAAATAGATTAAGATAATTTGGAAATATGCATGACATAAAATCAGATCAATAGAAATACTTAAAACATATGCTTATATGTGTGTGTGTGTGTGTGTGTGTGTGTGTGTGTGTGTGTGTGTGTGTGTGTGTGTGTGTGTGTGTGTGTGTGTATGAATATGCATACAAAATGATCAATATTTTATGTAGTAATAATATGGAAATAATTATGATAATAAAAGATATTGTTACATTATATAGTCTTAGAATTTATTATTAAATGTATTTTCAGCTATAGTCCAGGAACCTTGCTCTCATCTGAGCTATGACATCTTCAGATAGGGAGTGGGTGGAGGGAGAGGCAGAGTAAATTCAAGCACCTGAAGGTATCCTCCAGGGAGCTGCTTGTAGGTTGTTTCATGCGCCCTTTGCACCATCAATCTACCATCTCCAAACAGTCATAATCAGGAGAGAGAAGATTGCTTGGCACTATAATGAAACTTACTAAATAGATTAAAATAATAAAATGATAATACTCAAATCCTCAAATGTTGAATAATTAAGGATCCAAGGCATGTTTAATCTAAATGACTTCCTAACTTATACTAAATTTGAACATCAGGTCAAAAGTTTTAAAAAGGGTTCATTATAATTGGCATCAGAGCATGATCCTGCCATCCTGAAAAATATAGTAAATGAGCAAACAATTATCTAATGAACTTAGGAATGTTATGGAACAAAAAAACCAAACTTTAGCAGAGCAATGATTCTGCCATCCTGTAAATGATGATGCAAACAATATATTTGATTCGAGGTCATTACAGTACGTATGATTTGTTTGGAGTATAATTAGATCTATGCTACTTGAAATATGAAATAGTATTATATTTGTTATTTTTTGTAATAAATCCCAAAAACAAATAGTCAATATCATATACAATTTCTTTTTATTCATGAACAAAATATAATTCTACAAAACTACTAATGTAAAGTTATGGTGATACCATGAGCAATTGATACACTTCAAAGAATTTGAATTTTTAAGATTACAACTCAAGTAAGGAAATGGTAAACAAATTTAAAGTTTTCCATTAACATTTTGATTCATAATGAAAGGCAAAAATGTTAAAATGAAAATACAGTCATCCATCATGTTTCATGCTTCACAATTTAAATTTCCAATGTCATGATTCATGATTCAAATTTCTTACTTCATGGTGCCTTATAAATTGATGTGTTTCATTTTCCTTACTTTGTGCCCCAATTAGGGCTCTTGCAATGGGACACCTAGATGTACCTCAAGGGACAACTAAGCATCCCAAACAAATTTTCCCAAAGACTCAAATTGGGACATCCAAGGGTTCCTATTAAAATGTTAATGAGGAAACAACCCGGACATGTCTCACTACCCAAGGATCCCAAGAGGATGAAAAGCCATGTCTCCAAGGAACAAAGTCGTACTGTAAACCAAGATATTTTTCCAGACCCCTAATCTGCTGTATTTACTCATCCTATCAAATTAATTTTGGAAGAACATTGTCTCTCATCCACTTCTCATATATCCAATGTCTAGTACAATTTGAAAATTTCCCATTAACGCTAAAACAAGTTCCTTCAAGATATTATTGCATTAACAAGATACAAACAAGATTTTACGCTATAGTAAAGCATAAGTTAAAACACTAAATATTGAAATTTCCTGACCTGTTCAAGTTTGACATGTTGGGAAGCAAGATCACTAAGAGAATGTAAAAGTCTAACACCACATAACAAGTGTTGAAGGTGCATATCAGCACCATTGGAAGATACAAGAACAACCAAAAGGTGCAAAGGCAGGTGCCAAGCTACTTTTTCTATATCAACCTTCATTAAAAAGCCTTTCTGAGTAGTTAAACATAGTATCAAATTATCAGAATTCTCCAACAACTGGTTAATCTCCTAGCACTATGGATGTGCAACTTTTCCACTGCAATACAAAGATCAAGCATCTACACAACACAATGTCAAATTAGAATGGAAATGAAGATTTGAACTACATCAAATTATTTTCTTTCTTATTGCCCAAAATAGCCAGTTGTGCTTCGCATTAGCTTAGGCTCTACAGAGCTAGTTAGGGAACTCAATGTTTTATGGAAAGCTCAAGCCTGTAATTTCAGTGTGTTTCAATGACATTTCAATTTTTTGCATATGCTATTTTTAGAAAGTGCTATTTTGTGCACTTAGTTGTGATTTTTGTTCTTCACATTTGTGTGCAGTGTTCTCGATTTTAATGCCTTAGAAAAGTTCTAAGGTGATAGGAATAATATTTTATATTCTTCACTTTAGCGACCAAAAAAGTGACTCTTATTTTATGACTTTAAATGATAAATGCTTTATAAAGGACAAAACAAAATCGGATGCATAGGCAAGAGGAAGATATAGAGTGATTTTAAAATTTTCATATATCTAGAGTCTTTTGAGGGAAAACATTAGATTACAAATTTGTGTTGTCCAAATTTTTCCTCCATATCTATAAAATGGTATTTAGAATTCTCATTTATTATTTCTAGTTGTTCAGTGTGCTCACATAATTAAATGTCGTTGAAATGAACCTAGAGAGTTCTATAAAAAATAAAATTTTAAAAAAATTGGACAAAACTCCTCTATAGTTGCTCAAATTATAGTGGCACAATATTCACCCTAGCTGGTTGTTGCTTTCAGTCTGAGTTTCAATGATTTTTGTTAAAATTTTGTGGTAAGGCTTTGGAGAAGATGAAGTTTAAAAAATAATAAAAATAAAAATAAAAGATTAATTAAACAAGCTGTAACGCTTACAACAAAGCTTATTGTATTGTGATATTGAAGAAAGAAAAGCAAGGAAGGTGACCAAAATACATGTTACCACTACCTTACCTATTTATCCAACTATACAGAAAAAGAATGTAGACAACCCTAATATGTTTTAATGTAAGATATCTAAACTCAAGCTTGTTTTTTTTCAATTATACAAACCAATGAATAACAAACTCCCAAATTCCAACACACGCCTTTGTTTTTCTCTATTAAAAAATAGAGCCCACTGAAATAAATAAATAAATAAATAAAATTTAAAATTAAAAAAATTAGGGTTGATCTCTTCAATGCAATTCACGGTCAACCCCCGACATGTCATTTCATACTGATGATATTCAAAACCATTCTTACAACTTTTTAAGACTTTCTCTCTCTTTATATATATATATCAATATTTATACATTGGCTATTGTGGCTTCCATTGAAGACATTGATATATTCATAAGCATACAGATGATCACAATCTGGGTTAAAATGGAGTACTGTTGTTTTTATGGAAAAGATGGCCTTACTACTGCTTATTGTCTCCTTCACATTCATGGCATTCAGTATTCAAAGCGCCCATGCAAGGAGGCATCTCATCTATAAAATCCCTCGCTCTCTCAACAAGGTGTTGACCTCCTCTACATTATTATTTGGAAATGCCCAAGCTCATTTTGTATTTTTCCCATAGAATTTGTGCATCATTGTGTCATTAAGGCAAACTACATTCCATATAAACTTCATCTCTCTGCCACAAAAAAATCGTTGCACAAGAGAGAAAACTAGATTTTAAAAAAAAATCTCAAATCTCTTTTTCGAACGGTTTTCAAAAATCAATGGAGAAGAACATTGCAAAACGAGATTGAATTGCGGAGAAGAATGGGAGTGAGAGAGTCTGTGAAGAAATGAAGGCCAACCCAAAGAAACGGCCTTGCAAAGATACAAATGTTGATGTTGTGAATGAAATCATGATAAAGATGGATATTGAGGGCCTGTGTTTGGATGTTGAAGAGATAGATTGTGATGGAGTTATTAGAAGAGGAAAAATATGCAAGCCCATTAGGTGGGGATAAAGATTGCAGTTTTAATGTTAGGCTTGATTATTTGTTACGTGCCAGTAATGAAGAACTGGGTATTCCTCGTTACCCTTCTTTACATGATGTGTGATTATGATTGTAATTTAAATGCTCAGCTGAATTATTTGTTCAACTGTTGGGAAATGGAAGAGGGTGAACAACAACTATAGTCATTCTTATATCAAATGTTGCTTGTGATAAGAAGGTACTAAAGGGTTAATTGAAGCCCAAATTTTAACATCCAACATCTAGCATCCAGCATGGAAATTTGATGATAGAACTAGTAAACATATCCTAAGTAGCGGTTACAAGCTCCTTTAGCAATATTAATATGAGATCGAAGGAAAGGACTACAGTGGAAGAAGTCTTCATATAATATATAATTGTGGAGCTATTAGAATAGGTTGTGATTTCATTCGATGATGTCATTCAGAAATGTTTGCATTGCGAGTGTATTTGGGGTTGAAGTTATGGATGTTGAGTTTCTCAATCATCGTCCAAGATTCCTTAAGGGGTGATCACCTATTCGAGAAAGTAGCCCAATCTAATATAAAGACAAATGCTAATAAGTATATGTAAAGATATATCAAAAGCAATTCCATGGACTTCATGCAGATGGAAGTTAAACGTAAAGGTAAAAGTAAAGAACGGTCAATCAAATCTTAAGGAAAGAATAATGAATTGCTTGAGGACAAGAAATTTTGGGAAGGGTGGACTGTAATGTCCCCAGTGAAATAAACAAATATTATATATATATATATATATATATATATATATATATATATATATATATATATATATATATATATATATATATAAATAATATTTATTGTTATTCTATATCAAATGAATATAATATTATATTTAAATCAATTGATAAAACATTTAATAAAGAAAGAAAGAAATAATAATAATAATAATAATAATAATATGTTAATAATATATTTACTCAATAAATAAAGTAAATGAAATAACTATGGACCTTATAATAAACATATAAAAAAATAAAATACTTAGATATTATGCTAAAACAATAAACGTACATAAAATTAATTAATAAACATAACATAAGCAAATATTAAGTATATAATAGGGCGTGACCCTTCACTTGTGTCTACCCTAAGCTATATTTAGGGTTAGGGCTAATCTGAAGGGGGCAATAGGATATAGCAGTGGAATTCGATATACATAATCAAGCATTAAAAGGAAGGAAATAATATTACAAGCCACATACGTTCTCGGCATAGTACATGGAGCCCTCGTGACCACTGAACACTTTGCATAGTCCTCCACAGTATGGTGGATTTATATCTACAGGTACGATGCCAAATATGTGATTACACAGTATTATATTGCAAATTAAACATTGTTATTGAACATTATTAATAAATAATAGTATATGCCACTCGCACCATGAGTTGGTCATTTATACATTATGTAAAAGTTTAAAGTTTCTTCATTTATCAATTTAAATAGATTAAGATAATTTGGAAATATGCATGACATAAAATCAGATCAATAGAAATATTTAAAACATATGCTTACATACATATACATATACATATACATATACATATACATATACATAAACATATACATATACATATACATATACATATACATATACATATACATGTGTGCGTGTGTGTGTGTGTGTGTGTGTGTGTGTGTGTGTGTGTGTGTGTGTGTGTGTGTGTGTGTGTGTGTGTGTGTGTGTGTGTGAATATGCATACAAAATGATCAATATTTTATGCAGTAATAATATGGAAATAATTATGATAATAAAAGATATTGTTACATTATATAGTCTTATAATTTATTATTAAATTTATTTTCAACTATAGTCCAGGAAGCTTGCTCTCATCTGAGCTATGACATCTTTAGATAGGGAGTGGGTGGAGGGAGAGGCGAAGTAAATTCAAGCACTTGACGATATCCTCCAAGGAGCTGCTTGTAGCTTGTTTCACGCGCCCTTTGCACCGTCAATCTACCATCTCCAGACAGTCATAATCAGGAGAGAGAGGATTGCTTGGCACTATAGAATGAAACTTACTAAATAGATTAAAATAATAAAATGATAATACTCAACTCCTCAAATGTTGAATAATTAAGGATCCAAGGCATGTTTAATCTAAATGACTTCCTAACTTATACTAAATTTGAACATCAGTCAAAAGTTTTAAAAAGGGGTCATTACAACTCCCCTCTATTTCTTGTTTAGTTTAGATCATATGTTTATGTACATGCATGGATTTTATGTAGATTGTAGGTACTAGGTATTGACTTCCCTAAATTACAAGGATGAGTGTACCCTATCACAATATCTCAATGGTATAAGTGGGGAGAAAATTCTTGAGTCTGAATCCTAAACCCTAAGCTAATTGTTCTAGAAAGTAGGACAAGTATCTAAGTTATTTACCCATCTAAATTCATCAAGTGATATGAATTCATGACTTTGACTTTGGAGTTTGACTTCGTGCTTTGTCTTTTAGTTGAGCTTTTGGATTTGGTTTTGTGGGTCCATTGTGATTTTTCTGTTATAATTAAATCAAATTTAAAAGAATATTTAATGATTTAATTTAATGGAAACATTATATAGAAAATTCAATATCTAATAATATTAATGAATTGAGAAATTAATTAAATAAAATAATCAAATTTAAAGATTTGATTAATGTTCTAATTTTGACAAATTTATATTCATTTAATTTAATAATAATTTATTTAGGAGTCTCATTTTAATTAATAAACTCTAAATAATATTATTAGTTATATTAATAAATATTATATTAAAAGTGTCTCATGATTTAATAGGAGAGAGAAAGCATCAATTTAATAAAGTTTATTTTAATTAGATTGCATAAAGCTTGTGCATGAAATTAAAATAATAAAAATAATAAAGTAAAAGGGCTTTTTGCGTGATTGCACAATTGAAGCCCTAAATTGGGGAAAAACTCTTTATTAGAGATTTAGAGTTCATTTCTCGACAACTGGGTTTTGGAGGAGCAGTTTTCGAGAAGGAGGTTTTTAGAAGAAAGGGGATTACTTGCGTGCTCCATGCGTTTGTTGTATTAGCATCGAATTTAGGTACAATCTTGCGAGTTATTTGCATAGTAGTTTTTCGTTCTTCAAATTTCTCTCTTCTTCGTGCCTGAAGGAATCTACTTTTAGAATTTTAAATTTGGTTGAAACCCTTGTCGTAAATTTCATTTGTTCTTCATTTTGAGATTATCTGTATATGAATTGGAAATAAGAAACCCTTATTGTGAATTTATTGTTCTTCATTTTTGAAGGCATCTATGAATGAATTTCATTCTTTTGAAATCATTGTTTATTAATTTAGAATTGAAACCCTTGTTTGTTGAAATATCGTTCTTCATTTTTGTAGAGCCTGCCCCTAGGTCGCATTTTTGTTATCATTGTCAAACTCTTTTTGGGCTAGTTTTATGTTGATGATTATTAGTAATATTATTTTGAGATTATTTGATGTTGTTACAGATTCAGTTGATATGTGATGAGATTACTTAGACTCTACATTTCATAAATGCATGATGATTATTACATTATTTTCAATTATTGATGATGATTAGTTAGATGGTTTATTATCACGTGTTTTTTTATGGATACTTACCCCATACTTGCATGTGTATGGTGTGCATGTTTGTTCTCTTATTGTATGGCGTTTCTGATGTGGTTAAGGAAGGTAGCCGTAGTCACCTACTAGTCGAGATCTACACGATGCACCACTTCCTGTCATTGCTTGTTTAGCTTAGCATATATATATTGTATGTACATGCATGGTTTTTATGCAGGTTGCAGGTATCGGGTATCGACTTCCCTGAATTGCCAGGATGAGCGTACCCTATCACACTGTCTCAATGGTAAGAGAGGGGAGATAAATTCTCATGTCCAAATCTTAAACCCTTAAACCTTTTGTGCTAGAGAGGTAGGACAAGTATCTGAGATATTTTACCTTCCGAATGTGTCAGATGACATAATTCATGATTTTAACCCTTTAGACTGATTTTGTATGGATTGTCCTATGATGGGTTTCCATATTCTATCTTGGAGGTCTATGGTGAATTTTCTATTAATTAAGTCTAAAATTAAAGATTTAATTAATAATTTAATTATTTAGGAAAATTAATATAATATCATGATCTTTTTTATCTTTTTAATTTTAATTAATTAAATGGGAATTAATTGAGAAAAAGAATTAAATAAAAGAAATTAAAATTAATAATAATAAAATAATAAATAAATAATAATAATAGAAATGATAAAAGAAATAAAATAAAAGTTATAAGTCTACCTAGGAGTAAACACACCTCTTGATTGCACATATGTCAACAACATAGGAGTTACCACACAATTAAGCACATGGTGTCTACAACCTTGTGACTCATTTAGAAGGTTGGAAAAGACTCATACTTAGTTGTCAACACCTTCTAGTTGTTTCTAGAGACATCTAGGTGCTTCCTGAGAGTTCTTTATATTCAGGCACTCCTAGAAGCTCGGGGAGCATGTTTGGAGGACCCGAGAACGTTGGAGAAGGAAGGAGCTTGCTCTGCGGATTCTGAGGAGAAGTGCTTTAGCATCAGTGTCCAGGTAGACACTTGTGATTTTTGCATATGATATTTCGCTTCTTGCACTTCCTGTCTTCTTCGTGTCTTCTGAATGCTTTCTGAGGATTTTTCATATCTTGGTTGTATGCATTTTGTCGTGGGTGGTTAAATTCTATATAAGAAATTTTCATATGCATAGATATGAGGAAACTATGGGGCTAGGGTTTTCAGATGTGTATGGACAAACCTTTTTAAAAGAAATTAATGGGTGAATTTAGAGAACAATTATTTTAAGATATACAAATCTGCGTGTGTGTATATATATATATATATATATATATATATACACATACATATAAATAAATAAATAAATATATATATATTTATACATATATATGTATATATGTATATATATATACATACATATAAATAAATAAATAAATAAATATATATATATATATATACATATATATGTATATATGTATATATGTATATATATACATATATATACATATATATGTATAAATAAATATATATATATACATATAAATAAATAAATATATATATATATATATATATGTATATATAAATACATATATATGTATAAATAAATAAATAAATAAATAAATAAATAAATAAATAAATAAATATATATATATATATATATATATATATATATATATATATATATATATATATATACACACACATACATACATATTTATATATATAATTAAACGCTGTATATTAAAATCATAGTGGAAGAAACTTTACAAAAATCCGAATTGCTTTGTTTGGAAAAAAAAAAATGTTTTTAAAAAAACATTATATAAAATATGGAGGGGCGGGTTATACTTCCATACCCCCCCACTGTTATTAATATCGAGAGGTCACAGGGTACCTGCGTACGTAGAGTACCTGTGACAAAGTACTATCGTAATGCAGTGGTTGCAAGGTACCTGCGTATGCAGAGTACCCGCGACAGAATGTCACATTGTGACAGTCACAATCGTCAGTGGAGTCCTTTTTAAATTTGATTACGTTTTTATAAAAATGTTTATGTTATATATATATGTTATCAACTTTTAATATATCCATTATCATAAATAATAATATTGCATATTAATATTATATATTATGTATATACATATTATATTAATAATTGTTAATTATTATATTAATAATAAATGAAAATTTTATTATTAGTTTTCCTTTCAATGAAATAAATTATTTTATAATATTTCAGTTTTCTAATAAAAAATTTAATTTAAAATTGTTGTGAAAGATAAAAAAATAATAATGAAGGGATATTGGTCACAATTTACAATGTGTCTTTTTGGAACATGATGGGGGGGGGGTCATTTTCAAACAACGTTTATATAAACAATAAATATATCATTAGAACAATTAGGAAATTGAGTCTATGGATTTTGGGGAGAATACTTTTATCTATCAAACAAATATATGGGTTAGGTAAATGTACAAAATTTCTCCACTCAATATCTAAATTTGAAAATGAAAACTGAGACCTCCACATTTTAATTCAACTATGTAATTTTAGCAAACCCAAACTTGTGCTTGTATTTTGTGTTCGCTCTATGCTATCTGTTTTGAGTTTTTGGGTTGACTAGTTTGTTGACTAGTTATAGGACGTCTACTAGAGGCTCAGGGGTTATGATTGTGATGACATGATGATGTCTTTGATCTCGATCTTTCTAACTCAACCATGGTTATGTGATGGCATGCTAATTGATATTGTCTTTAGTCTTCTTGTGTAAGCTATGATACATGTAATCTTTTTATGAGTTATCGATCAGTTGCATTAGATTACTTTTCAGTTACTTTGATGGGATTGAATTGTTATCTGATCTTGATGAAGTCATGTTGTGACATGTTTTGACTCAACCATTTTGGAGTCTTCGATCAGTATTACTTTGAGACACTTTTTGGTTGCTTGTTGAGAACCAATGATTATTGTGATTATTAGTGATACCTTCAGTTGCCAATAGAGAACTGTTGTGGTCATGATTATCTATGGATGCTTTTTATTTGCTCATGGAGATTTGATGCTCTTATTATGGATTATCTTTTGGTATTTTTCCAGTCGCTTGTATAGGACTATGATGATTTTGTGATTTATGATTTCATGAGCTTAGGGTAGGTAATCTACTTGTAGTGTTGGGAAGTGGCTTGCAATGGGGGCCGAGGCCCTAAGAGGCTGCCAAGGTAACTCATTGTAAGTTGTTTTAATAAGCAAAAACATTCACACCTAATACTGACTTAAATGAACCTAATAAGATAATTGTTTGTTCTCGCCCATGCCTCGAGTGCTTGTACAAACTAGGATGGGAGTAGAGAGAACGCTTGGTTGCGACCTTGCATTCCATAGTATGCCTTATCAATATGAGAGGATACTAGTGGCCGCATAGGGATCACTAGGGGGTTGGGGTCTATTGAGAGACTACCAAGGTAACTCTAGCATGATCCATGTGATAACACTTTCCCGCTTGCATAGTACTTTTCTTACATGTCTTTGTTGTGCCTCTGGGATTAGATGTTAGTTTGTGATTGAAACCTTTGAGTTAGTATACTTTTAGGATTCCTGGACTTAGAGAGTATTTGTGTTATGTGATTTGATAACCTATTTGGGACTTGAGATTATCTCCTTAGTGTGGTGGGAGTGGACCATTTAGGTTCCACGCGGTCGGGTGGTAGTGATTTTTCACTCTTACCATTTGAGATCCGTCTGAGACACTGTGGCTGATGCATTTTTAAATTATGATGGTGGACACGTATCCTTATATTGATGATTTGCATATGTTAGATGATGTTATCTTATGCTTTATCTTGCATGTTAGATTCCTTTTTGCATATGTTGTAGCATGATTTAAGAGTGACATTCCTACTATGTTAATACCAATGATCTCTTCGATGATTTGGGATGTTATGCATGGAGGGATGGCTAGGGCCCATGATGGTCTAATGATGCTATTGACAGTTGGGAGGAACTGTGCACTTAGTTAGTTATGTTTGTGATTTATGGTTATCTGCTATGATGGATGTTT